>BSBN01001146.1:0-682179 GCA_027924645.1 Cunninghamia lanceolata | reverse complement strand
CTTTTAGTGGTGAATCTTAACGAATAGTTAAAAATAGGGCCTCCAAAAATGGTGAATATTTCAAGCTATAAAGTTAAAAAGGGTGGGTTAATTTTTTAAACCATGAGCATAGTATTATCATTTACATAATTTTGTGTAGAATTAAATAATATTTAAATTTTTTTAATAAGTGCATTCTCTCTGAAAACTAGTTAAAAAGTGGTTAATTTTCAAACAATGAACATAGTATTAGCATCTATAGGGCCTAAATTTGATGGCCATATGGCTGTATTTTGTCATTTTAGTCATAAAATACAATTAAAATTTTAGAAAGATCATTTGAACATTTGAAAGGTAAGATTTCAGTTAAATTTTGTGTGTGTGTATGGGTAGGTTTTAATATTTGAAATGCAACTTCAAATAAATGTCAAAAAACAATTACTTGACAGGTAGGGAGCAGGGTCGATCGTCCAATTTAAGGCCTGAGCATCTACATAGCTTCAAGTAGAATTAAATAATATTTAAAGATTGAGTTGATAAGCAATAAAAAAAAGATTCTTACATCATTTACTAACTTGTTCTATTCTTTCATTAAAGATCTTAAAATTATTTATGAGCTTTCTATTTTAATTCAAGTTAATAATTTTTTTTAGAGAGTTTTCACTAATTTAAAATTAGGAATCCTACTCAATGATGTAATTGATACATGATGTTTGTAATACAAAAATATTTTCTTGGAAGTGAATGTTGGGATTAGGTGTGTCATACACCTTGCAAGTTTTAATATTTGAAACATTTTTTTATTTGTATTTATTATGAACACACATTAGGATTTGAATGGTACCTAGTAAAACCTGAAGATGGAAGGAAGGAATCCATCTTGGCATACCAAGCCTGAGGGGCTTATTTGAGGCCTTAGAGAGATTTCCTCAGTCTAGGTATTAAGGAGGAATCTTGAAGATACCTTGGTGGTTGTTCCATGTAGATCTCCTCCTCAAGGTCTTCGTGAAGAAAAGTACTCTTCACATCCATCTACAGAAAGGAAGCTAGGTGTGCGGAATCCGCTTCCTACACTAATCTAAAGAGGACAGAAGAGTGCAAATTTGTTTTATCCTTTACAATTACATAATGTAAACAACACTAATGGAGATATTGCAAAAAACACATACACACATAAATGAGACAGAGGAGAGAGACACAAGATATACGTGGGGAAAACCCTTATCGGGTGAAAAACCCCACACTCCAAAACACAACTCAAATGTATTCCGTAAACAATGAAGGTTACAATACAGTCACAGAGCTAATGCTATTGCAGTAGTCTTCAACACTCGTATCTGAAGACAAACTGGTAGCATAACAGTACCAGTCAATCACATAATGCATCACCTCTCCAAAGCACCTGTTTATAAAGAACATACAAGCAAAATGGGCCCACATTGAGATGGGCATCCAACATGGCCTCATGGCCCAAAAACCCATGCCTTATGGATACTTGTCCAACACTGTAGGATGTTCCTGACACTTGTCAAGTCACCCCATCCCAAAGAGGTCACCTATTTCCAAAATGGTAATAACAGATGCTCTTACGACTCTTACAACCGTCATAGAATCTATCATAGCTGTCATAACTTACAGCTATAAGAGAATCTGTCATACATAGGCTATAAATAGCATATTCTCTTACAACATGTCATAACCCACCTTGGGGCTCCCAAAGAGGCCTTTTTCAAAGATGCTTCTCGACACATGTCCATACCTGTCATAGGATCTTCTATTTCCAACTCTTACATGTCATAACTTTGTCATAGAATCTGTCATGACCCGTTTTGGTCAAAATTCCCTTACACACATTCCAAGATGCCGACACATGGAAAAAATATTCCTACCACTAAGTGGGGACATCTATCTCCTCATGTGAGGACAAATTTACATGTGGTCATATGCCATGTAGGATGACACATCACTGTGCCAACTCCCACAAGATGACAACATAGGATTTGCATCCTAATTATACAATAGGAAATACATAAATAAATACAATGAAATAATACAAGGAATTACCAAGGTTGAGACACCTTAATTCCCAACATTCTCTCACTTGTCGAACACCTTGTAAGAGCTAATAGAACTAACAGGATTTAACTGCTATAGGCTGAGAGGTCCATAGACTTTGAACACCATCTAAACTTCTCTGTACCCACTGGCTTTGTCAATGCTTCTACAACATTCTTCAAAGTATCTACCTTCTCATAATTTACCTTCCCATCCTCTACCATGTTTCGCACGAAGTGAAACTGTACATCAATATGCTTTGTTTTGGCATGGAAAGTTGGATTCTTTGCAAGGCAAATCGACTCTGACTGTCACAACAAATCGTAATCTGTCCTGCATCAACACCAATATCTGAACACAATCTCTTAAGCCAAATGGCTTCCTTACAAGAATGAGTTGCTTCCATGTACTCAGCTTCTGTCATGGACAAAGCAACCACAAGTTGTCGCTTACTCATCCAACTAATTGCACCACCATACATAATGAACACATAGGCACTGGTGGATCTCTTGCTATCAATGTCACCTGCCCAATCTGAATCCACAAATCCACAAATATAAACTAAATGTGGAGGTCCTGAAACATTACCATGATAGCATATGGAATACTTGGAAGTACCCCTCAAATATTTGAACACTCACTTAACTGCATCCCAATGTACCCATCCAGGATTAGCCATAAATCGACTAAGGACTCCCACTGCTTGGGCAATGTCTAGTCTTGTACAGACCATAGCATACATCAAACTGCCAATAGCACTAGCATAAGGTACTCCTGCTCATGTGCTCCACCTCACTAGGAGATTTTGGACAATCATTAATAGACAACTTCGTCCCCAAAGAAACAGGAACACACAATGGTCTAGAATCTGCCTTGCTGAACCTATCCAACACGGTCTTCACATACTTACTCTGGCTTAACCAAAGGTTTTCTATTAGCTCTGTCTCTTCTAATTTCCATTCCGAGAATGTACCTGGCTGCCCCAAGATTTTTCATCTCAAACTGTACTGACAACTAAGACTTCAAATCAGAAATCATATTCTTACCATTCCCAATCAACATCATATCGTTAGTATACAATACAATAATGAGAATGTGATCATTGTCAAATTTGTAATACACACAATGATATGATTTCAATCTCAGATATCCAATCGACAACACAAAGGCATCAAACTTCAAGTACCACATCCTAGGAGACCGCTTCAAGCCATACAAAGACTTCTTCAACTTGCAAACTAAATTTTCTTTACCTTTCTCTATGTAATTCTCTGGCTGTGACATGTAAATCTCTTCATCCAAATCACCATGAAGGAAAGTTGTCTTCACATCTATTGCTCTACCTCTAACTCATAAGCATCTACAAGAGATAACAATAATTGAATGGATGTCAGCTTTGCAATGGGAGAGAAAATTTCACCATAATCAATTCCCTCCACTTGTGAGTACCCCTTCGCAACCAATCTAGCCTTGTAATTTTTAACACTACCATCTGCACCAAATTTCTTCTTGAACACCCATTTACATCCAACAGGTTTCCGTCCTTCAGGCAAAGGCATTGTTAGGTCTCAAAAAGGCAAGTTGCCAATCCTAAGAGGATGCCAGGCTCTATGCTTAGATTCACAATATTTTTGAACTAACACGATGAAATCAACCTTTAGGGTTTGATGATTCCCAGCACTTTAGGTCCTGCTACACCTAGGTGGGTGAACCTTGGGAATTAATGAAGAATAAATATAAATGTATTGACTAATTAAATGGATCTACCTACAGTGGCAAATGGTGTAGGATAGATGAAAGCTTTCTAATGAATTCTATATCTGATGAATGGTTGGTAGAACAATTATAAGCAATATCAAGGTAAATTCTATGACTGTGCTTAACTAATAAAAGGGTTTTAAATGATGAATTGAAATGAGACCAGTGCCTTGTTGGGTAAACAGAGTCAAATGGAAGACTAAGATTAGTGGCTTATAGTTGGCAATAACTCTAACTATTTGGCACAATACTTTATTTTATAACTTGTATAAATGTGCAAGGAAATGACTGACAAACTCTTCTTAATAATCCAACCAATATAATCAGATATCTTGTAATTCACCAGAAGGTAATTTAATCCTTTCTTGAAGGAACCAATTGAATGAAATATGCAAGAATAACAGATAATATTAATGTGGAGACAGAATGGCAATCCTAATTATATGGTTCTTCTTAGTAATCCAAACTAACACTTCTAGGTTACTGTGATTGATCAGAAGGATTTTAGTTCCTCTAATGGAAACCAATTTATTCAATCACAAAGATATAACAAATGTGCATTGACAAATTAACTATATACTTGATATATTAATTTGAATAACAAGGAAATACTGAAATGGAGACAACCACACAATTGAATAATCTTAACAAACAATTGATGCCAGAATAGGACCACTAAATCAAAGAACTTTAATTTACTTCTTCAATAATAAACTTGCAACATGGTCTTTGAGAAACATCGTAAACTATATGTATTGTATTCTACTGCTGATGATTCTCTAGATGATCCTTTTCTTTTCTACCTTGGTTCCCTTATATATGTGTGAAGGAGACAAACTTCAGGCCTTAAACAGTGTGTCCATTCATAATTACACCCTTTCAGGTAACTAATGCATAATAATTAAGAAACAAGTGATAGACAAAGGAAAATGCAATGATCATGTTCTGGGCTCTGTTAATCTTCGTAAAGGGGCCCATGACTGTTGGCCTGGCAAGATCTTTCCTCCAATATTACAGTAACTAATAAAATGTGCTTTGCCTATTCTTATTGATGAAAGCAATACATTGATCTATATATTGCAAAATATCAAGAAAATTTCATTCTAGCTTTTCCCCGACCCTCTTCATATTGCTTTGGCAAAGAACAAATTTATCTCAGAGATACGATAAATATATATGTATCAGAAATTCCTTTGTATAAACTTTTGTATATACATTCGGGACATACATACAAATGCGGACTCCATCGGGTCTATAAAATAAACTGGAATTAATTACATATCCGGTCATGTATATTCTTTCCTTGTATATCAAATTCATGCCTCTTAATATACAACCCTAGATCTCACATAAAGTTCTTAGAGTTTAAACTTTCTAATCGAGTCTGGACTTGTATGTATTCATTTGTATCACCTTTTGTATATTGTATCCATACACTTTCTTATACAAGTGCGGATTTTATTGTTATGAAAGAAATTGAAATTATTTTCGGATCCACCTTTGTATATATCCTGTTGTATTACTTTCTTGCATATCATATACATATATCTACAACATACATATGTGGTCCCCACCCAATGTATATAATGTTCAAATCTCTAATTATGTCGGGTTTTGTATATTATTCTCTTGTATATTTTCTTTGTATATTGCCTTTTGTATGTTATTTTGTATAAACACACATAAAAAGCATCTTATACAAACCCTCTCTTTACCTTTTATCCCCAACGATGCTTTTTATTCCTTTGTATATCGGGTATGTATATTATAAACATACAAGCACCCCGAACATACAAAGACTTTTCAGTAGTTAACTTTCTTTTCGCATCCAGTTTGTATCTCTTATTTGCATCCTTTTACTTTGTATATCAGCTTGTATATCGAAGATATACATTGTTATTTATACAAGCCCGATATGCAAACGGTGGAGCCCACATCACTTTTCTGATTGTATCTTCCGAAATGCAACAATACTTGTACCAATTTTTAGATACAAAGTCACATACATACAAACTCCTTTGTATCACCTCTTCAGACTTATCATTTTTATAAACCACAGTTTACTTACTTTTCAGCTTCGCGATGTATATAAAGTGCAATGCATCTTCCGATATACTTTAATTCATGATGCATCATTTTAACCAAATTTTAACCTTTCTTGAGTTCCGCATTGTATGTATATTGAAATGTATAACCTGAAACATACATACAATGCATGAAACATACAACAATAAAACCTCATTTCATAATCTTTTTGGTTCCACTGGATGCTGAGTGAGAGTCCTACCGACTTCACCATTAGCATGACTTATACTATCGGAAGGGCTTGTAAAATACTACCTGATAGTGTTTCCTTATGCCGATCGGCGTGACCATGCATTTTCTCCCTGATGAAAGGTCATCGGTGCCACTTTCTCCATCGGTGATTCTTGAAATCTTCTCACCAATGCTTATTCTTATGCCGATAGTTGTTTCAACAAGTTCCTCTTAGAACATGGATCAGTATGACAAAAGGGGATGTCTTGCTAAAACTTGGAATTGAAGCCCTTCATTTTAATGTAATTCAGCGAGTGATACACTCACTTGTGGTGAAAGCTTGTGATTTTAATGGAATACATAGTTATCATCATGACTTTTGGGCAAAATGTTTTCTAATTTGGTCGAATATGGATGAGTAAGATTACAAGAAAATTTTAAATTTTCCTGTCCCAACAGGCACCAAGTCCCATGTTTTATTCTTCTCCAAAGAAGCCATCTCATCTTCGATGGCCTCCTTCCAAGAACCTGCATCTTTCATGCCCATAGCCTCTTTCACAGTTCTAGGCTCATCAGTGTTAGTAAGTAAAGCAAAAGCACAACTAGAATCAAGTAATGTATAACCAAACCTATCAGGTTGCTTTCTTGTTCATGTAGACCTCCTTAATGGTTGAGGTTGAGGTTCTACTTCTTCTTTTGAGCTTTCAGAGCTGCTAGAGCTCTCCTCATCATTAGGTCTAACAGGGTCTGTTGGTTCAGTCTTCTCAGGGGTAGAAGGAAACTGAACCACATCTTTCTTTTTTGTCTGTTCTAGCTTTAGAACAATGGATGAACGTGTTAGCTCTCTGAAGATAACACTTCTGCTATACAACACTTTTTCAACCATAGGATCCCAAAGCTTGTATCCTTTCACACTGACACCATAGCCAATGAAAATACACTTAACAACCTTATTCTCCAACTTAGATCATTTCTCCCTAGGCACATGTGCATATGCCTCACAACCAAAAACATGAAGATGCCTAACTGAAAACTTCTTACCAGACCACACCTCCATAGGTGTCTTACCAACAAGAGCTGATGTAGGAGACTTGTTTACCAAGTAGAAAGTAATGGCAATAGCTTCAGCCTAAAACTTTTGTTCGAGGCTTGCTCCACTAAGCATACTCCTAGCCTTCTCCATCAGTGACCTGTTCATCCTCTCTACAACTCCATTTTGCTGTGGGGTGTATGGAGTTGTCTTATGTCTTTCAATCCCTTTATCTTTACAGAACTTATCAAACTCTGCTGAACAAAACTCACCACCATTGTCAAATTTCAAACACTTAATCTTTTTACTAGTTTAATTTTCAGCAAAGGCTTTAAACTCTTTAAACTGACTAAAGACTTCAGATTTGCTTCTGATAAAATAAACCCATGTCCTACTGTAATCATCTATGAAAGGTACAAAATATACAGATTTGAAAATTGAAGGAACATTAACTGGACCAAACACATTAGAATAAATAAGATCTAATACTCTAGAAGACTTGTGAGAACTAGATTAAAACTAAACACGGTTTTGCTTTCCATATACACAATGTTCGCAAAAGTCAAACTTGAGATTATAATCATTTAACCCCTCAACGAGGTTTTTATTTTTCAGGGTTCTAAGACCCTTCTCACCAATGTGGCCATATCTCAAATGCCATAACATAGTCTTTTCAGCTAGAAACTTAACTTCCAAAGCATGTGCACTACCATCAGAACTAGTTACAACAGATTTCTTCACTACTCATTTAGATGGTGGGGATGAAGTGACTGCAGCTCTTTTCTTCGAGTCAGAAGAACTATTGCACTGTGAAGTGCATGCCTCTAGTTGAAATAGAGTACCTCTCCGAGTACCCTTCGCAAGCACCATAGAACTTCTAGTCATCTTGCATCCATCCTTCAAAAAGACAACATGCACACCTGTATCATTCAACATACTTACAGAAAGCAAGTTGTGTGCTAGGCCTAGGATGTGCATAACCTCAGTGATCCCCTTCACTTGTCCATCAGGGAATTTGATTGAGACTCTTCCATGACCAACAATCTTCAGATGAGAATCATCACCCAGGTACATTCTTCCACCATCAAACTCTTCATACTTCATGAACCAGTTTTGATGTGAGGTCATGTGGAATGATGCACCAGAATCAATCAACCACACATTATCAGATGCTTGGGTGGCTAGGGCTGTGATGAAAGTATCACCATTATCTTGTGACTTGTCAGAATATGAATCAGGAGCATTCTTCTTCTTTTTCTTCTCCTCTTTGCATTCCTTTCGGAAATGCCCCATTTTCCCACAATTCCAATAGAAAGCCTTGGACTTTCCAGGAGATTTAGATCTCCCACGAGATTTGGATTTGCCCTCTTCACCTTTCTTGTCCTTCTTCTTCCATTTCTCTTTGGGTCTTCCACGAACTGCAAGAGCCTCTTTGGCTGACTCGGTTGTCTTTCTCTGTGTTTCTTCAAATAACAGCAAAGACACTACCTCATCCATATTGAAGGTGGTTGTAGTGCTTCCGATGGACATGACAAGATGATCCCATGAATCTGGAAAAGAACAAAGTAGGGTCATACACCGATCCTCCCCCTCCATTTTCACACCCACAAATGTCAACTGTACAACAATCATGTTGAAAGCATTGATATGGTCCGCAACAGATCCTCCATCTTCCATCTTTAGATAAAATAGCTTCTTTTTTAGAAAAAGCTTATTCACCAAGGACTTGGCCTAATAAACATCTCCTAGCTTCTTCCAAAGCTCTTTCGTGGTCTTCTCCTCATGGACATTCAATAGGATAGAGTCAGCTAGACAGAGTCTTATGAGACCCTTAGCCTTTCGATATTTGAGGTCCCAATCAGCTTGTGACATTGTTGTAGGTTTTGTTTGATCAACAGTTTCCTATAGGTCACGATCAACAAGTAGGTCTTCCATCTTGAGTTTCCACAACTCAAAATTTGTGCCATTGAACTTCTCCACCTCTACTCTTTCGGATGTGGTTGCCATCTCCTTCCTACAACAAGATACAAAATACTTTGCACAGACTCTCACTCAACCTAAGATTAGCTCAAAAAACCTCTACCCAGCAGCTAGAACCAAAACTGGCCAAGCTCTGATACTAGCTAAAAGGAAGCTAGGTGTGCGGAAATCACTTCCTACACTAATCTAAAGAGGAGAGAAGAGTGCAAATTTGTTTTATCATTTACAATTACGTAATGTAAACAACACTAATAGAGATATTGCAGCAAACACATACACACATAAATGAGATAGAAGAGAGATACACAAGATATATGTGGGGAAAACCCTTATCGGGTGAAAAACCCCACACTCTAAAATACAACTCAAATGTATTCCGTAAACAATGAAGGTTACAATGTTGTCACAGAGCCAATGCTCTTGCAGGAGTCTTCAACACTCATATCTATAGACAAATCGGTAGCATAACAATACCTGTCAATCACATAATGCATCACCTCTCCAAAGCATCTGTTTATAAAGAACATACAAGGCAAAAATGGCTCTACATTGAGATGGGTTTCCAACATGGCCTCATGGCCCAAAACCCAAGACTATGGACACTTGTCTAACACTGTAGGATGTTCCTAACACTTGTCAAGTCACCCCATCCCAAAGAGGTCACCTATTTCCAAAATGGGCAATGACAGATGCTCTTACAACCGTCATAGAATCTGTGATAGTTGTAATAACTTACAGTTGTAAGAGAATCTATCATACACAGGCTATAAATAGAATATTCTCTTACAACATGTCATAATCCACCTTGGGGTGCCCAAAGATGTCTTTTTCAAAGATACTTCTCGAAACATGTCCATACATGTCATAGGATCTTCTATTTCTGATTCTTACATGTCATAACTTTGTCATAGGAATCTTTCATGACCATTTTGGTCAAAATTCACTTCCAAGATGCTAACACATGGAAAAATATTCCTACCACTAAGTGGGACACCTATCTCCTCATATGAGGACAGATTTGCATGTGGTCATATGCCATGTAGGATGACACATCACTGTGCCAACTCCCACAAGATGACAACATAGGATTTGCATCCTAATTATACAATAGGCATTAAATAAATAAATATAATGAAATAATACAAGGAATTACCAAGGTTAAGACACCTTAATTCCCAACATCTGTTGCACTTCCCAACCATGTGTTGCTGCAATAGCAAGTGTGAGTTGTATGGAAGTCATCTTGGCCATGGGTATAAAGGTCTCTGTGTAGTCAATACCAGCAACTTGTGAAAACCCCTTAGCTACCAAACATGCCTTGTACTTATCAACTGACCCATCTTCTGCATACTTGCTCCGATAGATCCATCGACATTGAACCATCTTTCTTCCCTTAGGAAGATGTGTTAAATCCCAAGTGTGATTTCTCATTAAGAAATCATAGTACTCATTCATAGCATCATCCCACTCAGGTATGCTTGAAGCCTCTCTGAAGGTTTATGGATCAGAGGCTGAGGCAAAGTAAGCATGTGGCCCACTTTGATAATCTAACTATGTAAATCTCCTATCTACTGGATTCCCTACCCATGTTTGTACACTCTGAAGTGTTTGGTTTGCCCAAAGGGGCTGTGATGTGGGTGAATCAGGTGCTGAGAGATCTACCTCCAAAGTAACCCCATAAGAAGATGAGGATGAACCCCCATCATGGTCCTCACTATCTGAATTGGAAGAAGGAATCTCTATTTTAGGAATCAACTGTGGATGGTCTGAGTCATTAGAAGATGTATCATCAAAGTGGAATGATTCCATAAAGGAAGGTAGAATGACAAGCGAAGAGTCAATGGGACTTTCTTGGAACTTTACACTCCTCTCGATGAACAGCTTGTGTGGTCAGATGTAGGAAATGATAACCCTTCACACCTTTTGGATATCCTACAAAGATACAAGGTTTGGACTTAGGTTCCATTGCCTTGGGAGTCTAATAAGGTATTCATGCCATAGATGGGGATTTGAAGACCCTGAAGTGTTCAACTGAAGGTTTCCTTCCTTTCCACGCTTCAAAAAGTGTGATACTCTTCAAGGCTTTGTGAGGAACTCTATTCTGAATATAACATGTACAGTTGATTTCTTTTGCCAAGTATTGTGGTGTAAGGTCCTTGGAGTGTATCATGCAAGTTGCCATCTCTTTTAGGGTTCTATTCTTATGTTCTATAACTCCATTCTGCTGAGGGGTATAAGGAACTATGCACTACAAGTTTATTCCCTCTATTGTGCAAAACTACTCAAACCTAGTATTAACATACACTCCTCCATTATTTGTTCAAATAATTTTGATGGCCTTCCTTGATTGTTTCTCAACAAGAGCCTTGAAATCTCAAAAGTGGTCAAAGACTTCATACTTCTGCTGAAGGAAGTAGACCCATGTATACCTAGAGAAGTCATCTTTGAAGGTGAGGATATATCTAGCCTTAGTAAAAAATGGGTGGGGAAAAGCCCCAGATACATCACTGTGAACAAGCTCTAAGATCTTTGTCACTCTCCATGATTTGCCTTTGTCAAATCTCTCTTTTGGATGCTTCCCAAGGGCACATCCCTCACAAAGACCCTTAGAGAATTTGACTCTAGGTAATCTTGTAACTATATCATTTTGTCTAAGCTACTCAAGATAGTGGTAGTTTAGATGGCTAAACCACTCATGCCATAATTTGCTAGCCCCATCAGAATGAGTAAGCAATGCAGTAGGAGAAACATCAAGGGAAAATGTGAGAAGGTATAAAACCTGGCTTAGTGATCTTCCCTTCCTAATGCTACTAAGCTATTGTTGTGCAACTCTCTAATCTCAACTAAATCTGGTGTAAACTGAACTCTCATGCCCTTGCCTATGTGAGTGATCTTGTACACAAATAGGAGATTATCTAAAAGTGAAGGTACACTGAGAACATTAGTGAATGTCCCCCCTTCAATTTTAATAGGCCCTCTCCCAATAATTGCAGTTGGAGTGTCATCACCTAGGGTAATTGTGGACATGTTGTGGAGTTCTAAGGAAATGAACTTAACATGTGAAGAACCCATATGGTGCGAGGCACTAGAGTCAATGATCCATGAAGATGCTATAGAGCTAACTACAACAAGAGCCTTGCCCTTGAATTTCTCTTTACATTTTGACTTAGAAGTTTCTGGGGTGGATGAGGATACTTTGAAGGATTTAGGTACACCTATGTTGTTCATCTTTAAGAGATGAGTGAGGTGATCAACCTTGTTCTTCATACACTTGTGCTCATCATGCCATGTCTTCTTATAGTAGGTACACTGAACTTTGTCCTTATTAGGTTGCCCTTGTTTGGATGAAGTTTCTGTGTGACTTTTAGATGTCTCAGGTTTATATTCTTTCTTTGCCTCCTGATCCTTCTTAGTGTTTTGTTTCTTTCCTTTGTTTCTTGAGGCCTATTGGTGTTTACCATTTCCAACTACTAGGGCTTGAGGTTTTTAGGATTTCATAGTGCCCACGTCGATTAACTTGTCTTGCTCTCTAGTTAGATCAGCAATGAAGTCATCTAGAGATGGCATTTTCCAAGTGGCTCCAAGAGCTCTCTTGGTGGAATAGAATGTAGACACGAATACAGAGTAGTCAGGACCAAGTATGGAGAGAATTAAGAGAACTAGTTAGTCATCTTTTTTATTAATTCCACATTCTTTTAACTACAACTTGATAGATTTAAACTTGGTAAAAAAGTCTTCTATTATGTTAAATGTGCTTGGACTCAAACCGATTAACTCATTCTCTAGTTCATGAGCTCTCATCTCAGCTACCTTCCCAAGAGATTCTCAAGAATGATCCATACCTCGTTGGGGGTTGACAAAGATTCAACATGAAAGAGTAATTCTAGAGCGATGTTGAGACATAAACAACTTAAGGCATGGTCATACTTGTTACACCATTTCACCTTAGTGTCATCATCATATGGTTCCATTTTAGTGCCCATAGTAACCCTGTATTGTTGCAAGTCTGAGGATAACCAATGTTGTCATTGATGTCAACATACTCATATTGCATTAATGAGAAGGATTGGATGAGTTGTGTGCTAAGGATATTGAGAAAATTAGCCTCAATCAGGAACAGTGAAGAACAATGATGACATTAAAGTAAAAGTCCAAGATAAGATGAAGATCAGAGGATACGGTTTAAAGGGTTTTCAGATATGAGTCTTGAGATGCTCCAGTCAAGATTTCAGAGGTCCGCATGAAGATATGAAGAATTTATGGTCACTCTAGTAGAATCGGTTCCGGCAGATGTTCAGTGGTGATAGAGTGTCACAGATTGGTCCGGTGAGCTCTGGAATTGCATTATCTCATTCTACGGATTGGAGGGAGTGTTGAAGAAGTCAGTGTGAAGTGAGAACAAGATTTGTTCATGGTTTGGAGGTCTGGAAGCATCTTTTTTATTGTGACAGTGGCGATAGACTATGTTCTTGAAGTTTCAGATGAAGAAGAGAAGAATTCCAGTAAGCTGATAAAGTGCAGATGTTCTTGGTGACTCAGAAAAGGTTTTGGTGATCCTTGGATCATGCACAATTCTTATTGGCAGTCCGCATTGAAGTTAGAGTTTGGATTTGATGTAAAGACCACCTGAGACTGGCCAACCGAATGTATTACACATCTTGCGGATGATCTTGTAGGTGTTTGCTGACTTAGATGATTGTTCCTAAGTCGATGCCTTGTATAAATAAGGGATTGTGAATTCATTTTGAAGTGTGTCTTGGTGTGATGAGTGTGAGGTAGCGAAGAGGAGCGCGAAAGGCAGAGCAGATGTTTTGGGCTTAAATAGAACTGATCCAGGCATGGTAAAGATGTCAATCTCCAGTTCAAGTTTGTGATACTTGTTACTTTGTAGATAGTGTATCTCTTGTAGGCAGTGAGCCTCTTGTGAGCAGTGTGCTCGGATAGTGAGCCCTAATTGGCATGTGCCATCTATTTTTCTTATTCTTCTAATAGAGAATAATCCTTGGGTTAATCACCTCGTGGTTTTTCCCTTGACCGGGTTTTCCACATCAAAATCTTGGTGTCTCATGTGTTGATGTGTATCTGCTCTGGTGTTTATACTTTATGCTTTCATGAATGATTAATTTGCTATGCTATTAAATAACAAAGTGGATTAAGTGTTTGAATTGGAAGCAAGTTTATGATAACTGATTCACCCCCCCTCTTAGTTATCAACAATTGGTATCTGAGCTAAGTTCCTCTAAAAGGAGCTTAACCACTTGAGGAGATCCAGGATGTCGTCATATAAGGAGGATAGTCTGAAGTTTGATGGAACCAACTTCTCTCTTTGGAAAGGTCACATGAAATGTTACTTGGAGTGTATGGGAAAGGCGTACTTATCCATGGTCACAAAAGCATATGTACCTCCAAAGGGTGATCCGACAACTCTAAATGAAATCACAGATATTGAAAACAATCTGCGGACCAAAGAGGCTCTTCTAAGTGCTTTAACTGACTCAGAGCTCTCAAATGTTATTGACCTACCAACTGCCTATGAGATCTGGATCAAACTAGAACTTCTGCATGAAGGAGATGAGTATGTTAAGTGTGCAAGGTTGCAGAGTCTAAAAGGGAAATTTGAAAGACTGAAGATGAGAGATGATGAAAATATTTCTACCTTTATGCCTAGAGTAAATGAGCTGATGTGTGGAATTAGGAATGCTGGTGGAGTCTTGGATGAAAATGAGATTGTTGGCAAAGTTCTCAGATCCCTTCCTGCTGCCTACAAAATCAAGGTTGCTACCATTGATGAATTCAGAGCCCATACAACTGTCACAAGAGACCAATTGGCTGGCAAACTAGCTGCATCTGAAATGACCGAGTTTGGAGATGATCCCCCCAAGACTGTGCATTCAAAGCCAGTGCCTCTGTGAAAGGCAAACAAAGATTTGATCCGGGAGAAAACTCTTCAAGGAAGCTGTCATGGTATGATCAATCAAGAAGAGACATGGAAGTGGAAGAAGCAGAAATAGCTCAACTTGAAGCCCTCATTGCAAAGAGACTGCCAAGAGGATCCGGTAAGTATGAAGGAAAATTACCCTTTAAGTGCTTCAACTGCAATAAGATTGGTCATTTTGCCTCAAGATGTCTAGAAAGATCTATAAGGTCAAATTTTAACAGACAAAGGTTCCAAAAGAATTGTTATTATGTTCATGAAGAAGATGATAATGAAGGAGTAACCGATGATGAATCAGAGATAGGAAACAAATCCTGAAATGAATGGGTGTTTATTGCCATCAAGGAAGAAGATCCAATATCCTCTGAATCTGTCAATCATAAGGTTGTAGAAAGAGCTCTGGCTGCCCAAGTTGAAGAAAATGATGACTGGGTTATTGACTATGGATGCTCTCACCATATGACAAGTGACAAGAACAAGTTCTTAGATTTGGAAAGGTATGAAGGAGGAATGGTAAAGTTTGGTGATAATTCTGCTGGTAGAATCAGAGGTAGGGGAACTATTTCTTTTGATGGAAAGAACAAAATCGGTAATGTACTATATGTTGAAGGATTGAAGCACAATCTTCTCAATGTTGGACAGTTGGTGGACAAAGGTTATGATCTTTGGTTCAAGAATGGAAGATGCAGGATCTTTGAAAGCTCCGGATCTGAGATTGCATCCGGTACTCAAACAAAAGGTAATATCTTCCATCTAGTTGGTACTAATAAAAGTTGTCTATTTGTTCAAATTGATCAGAGTTGGTTATGGCATAGAAGGATGTGTCATGTAAATTTTGATAACATCATCAAGATAAGCAATACTCAGGCTGTAAGAGATCTTCCAAAATTGGTAAAACCTAAAAATAGTTTGTGCAAAGAATGTCAGCTAGGTAAACAGAGTAGAGTCTCATTCAAAAGCAAGGATCAGTCCTCTACTGGATTATTGGAATTAGTTCATACTGATCTATGTGGTCCAACAAGACTCAAGAGTATGCAAGGTGATAGATACTTCATGTTACTAATTGATGATCATTCCCGGATGGTGTGGGTTACCTTTCTGAAAGAGAAATCAGAAGCTTTTGAGAAGTTCAAAATCTTAAAGGCTATGGTAGAGAATCCAACTGGATTAAAACTAAAATGTCTGAGGTCTGATAGAGGTGGTGAATTCACATTTGGTGAATTCATAGACTTTTGTGAGAAGCATGGTATAAAGAGACAGTTGTCTGCTCCTAGGACTCCACAGCAGAATGGAGTAGTAGAGAGAAATAACCAGACCATCCAAGAAGCATCTAGGACAATGATGATGGAAACAAATGTTCCCCAGATGTTTTGGAGAGAAGCTGTCAGCACTACAGTCTATACTCTCAATCGAGTTCAAATCAAAAGCAATACCGGTAAGACTCCTTATGAACTTTGGTTTGGCATCACTCCTACTGTGAGATATTTTAGAGTATTTGGTAGCAAATGTTACATTAAAAGAGATGAAGATCTAAGAAAGTTTGATGCTAGAAGTGATGAAGGAATTTTCTTGGGTTACTCCACTCAAAGCAAAGCATACCGGTGTTACAACAAGAGACTGAGAAAGATTGTAGAAAGTGTAAACGTGAAGGTTGATGAAGAAATTGAAAGACCCTCAAGAATTCATGAGTATGATGAAGATGATCAGAATGGTGTTTAGATTCAAAGTATCCAAGCCTCTTCTGAGAAACAAAGTCAAGTTGATCCAGTAAGACAAGAAGAAGAGATAAGTGTCAATAAGATTGATCAAGAGTTAGAGGTGCAAGTAACTCCTAAAGTTCCAAGGTATGTAACTCTAAACCACTCTGAAGATCAGATCATAGGTGACAAAAGCAAAGGAGTGCAAACAAGGAGGAGAATTGCTCAAAATTCAGATGAGTATTGTCTAATTTCAAAGATTGAACCTAAGACAGTAAATGAAGTCTGCAATGATGAAAACTGGACTAAGGCAATGAAGGAAGAATTGTTGCAAATTGAGAAGAATCACACTTGGGATTTTGTTCCCAGACTTAGAAATAAAAATGTGATTGGAACCAAATGGGTATTCCGGAACAAACTAAATGAAGTTGGTGAAGTAATCAGAAACAAAGCCAGATTGGTCTGCAAAGGGTACTCTCAAATAGAAGGAATTGATTTTGAAGAAACCTTTGCTCTGGTGGAAAGAATTGAAGCAGTCAGATTATTTCTTGCATTTGCTACCTTCAAAGACTTCAAGGTATATCAGATGGATGTCAAGTCTACCTTCCTAAATGGTGATTTGGAAGAAGAAGTATACATTGAGCAACCGGATGGATTTCAATTGTTTGATCATAGTGATATGGTCTGCAAGTTGAAGAAAGCACTGTATGGTTTGAAGCAAGCCCCAAGAGCTTGGTATGAAAGATTAGATAAACATCTTGTGCAGATTGGTTTCAACAAAGGTACTACTGATAGTAACTTATATTTTAAAATTGATCATGAAAACATCTTGATTGTTGAAGTATTTGTTGATGATATCATCTTTGGAGGAAAAGATAGCATGTGTAAAAAATTTTCAAATCAAATGAAAAGTGAGTTTGAGATGTCTATGCTTGGTGAAATGAATTTCTTCTTGGGTCTGCAAATTACTCAAACAAAGAAAGGGATCTTCATTTCTCAGACCAAATATGTGAAAGAATTGTTGAGGAAATTTGGGATGGAAGATTCAAATCCAATGAATACTCCCATGGCAACTGGATGCAAGTTGAGAAAAGAAGATGACTCTCCTAAGGCAGACCAGACAAAGTATAGAACAATGATTGGTGGATTGTTGTATCTCACTCAAACTAGACCAGATATTATGCAAGTTGTTGGTCTCGTTGCTAGATTCTAGGCTGATCCCAGAGAATCTCATCTCATGGAAATCAAGAGAATTTTTAGATATCTAAAAGGGACAGTGGAGTATGGTTTGTGGTATCCTAGAGATCATGATTTCTCTCTTCATGCATACACAGATGCAGATTGGGTAGGAGATGTGGATGACCGAAAGAGTACCAGTGGTGGAGCATTCTTTTTGGGAAAGAGATTAGTTTCTTGGCTAAGCAAGAAACAAGATGCAATATCTCTGTCTACAACTGAGGCAGAATACATTGCAGCAACAGGTAGTTGCACTCAAGTTTTATGGATGAAGCAGATGCTAAGAGATATTAAAGTAGAGTATGAGGAGCCTATCACAATCTTCTGTGATAATTCAAGTGCAATAAATATTTCTAAGAATCTGGTTCTGCACTCTAAGACTAAACATATATCTATTAAGTTTCACTTTCTGAGAGAGCAAGTGAACAAAGATGAAGTTAGACTAGAGTTTGTGCCCTCTAAGGATCAGATTGTAGATATCTTTACTAAACCTCTTCCCAAGGATTCTTTTGAGTTTCTTAGGGAGAAGTTAGGGGTTATTGCCCCTCTGGTGATAAACTAGGATGCACTAATGTGCATCAGTCTGGTGGATATCACAGTCATATCTTATGATCCGGATTGGTGATGGGGAGCTGCTACTCAAGGGGAGCAGCTGGTATGATTCTGATATGTTAAAATTGCAAGTATGAGCCCTTTGCAATTGATATCAAAGGGGGAGAGAAGACATGTGAAAAACAAGTGGTTGTTGATCAAAGGGGGAGTAGTAAAGAAAGAGAAGACATGTGAAGAGTTGTTGCTGATAGGGGGAGCTGTGACAGAAAGGAGAAGTTCTTGTCTTGATGTTTTTCACATCATATGTTGCCATCAATGACAAAGGGGGAGATTGCTGCAAGTATGAGGATAACCAGTGTTGTCATTGATGTCAACATACTCATATTGCATTAATGAGAAGGATTGGATGAGCTGTGTGCTAAGGATATTGAGAAAATTAGCCTCAATCAGGAACAGTGAAAAATAATGATGACATTAAAGTAAAAGTCCAAGATAAGATGAAGATCAGAGGATGCGGTTTAAAGGGTTTTCAGATATGAGTCTTGAGATGCTCCAGTCAAGATTTTAGAGGTCCACATGAAGATATGAAGAAGTTATGGTCGCTCTAGTAGAACTGGTTCTGGCAAATGTTTAGTGGTGACAGAGTGTCACAGATTGGTCCGGTGAGCTCCAGAATTGCATTATCTCATTCTGTGGATTGGAGGGAGTGTTGAAGAAGTCAGTGTGAAGTGACAACTAGATTTGTTCATGGTTTGGAGGTCTGGAAGCACCTTTTTCATTGTGACAGTGGCGACAGGTTGTGTTCTTGAAGTTTCAGATGAAGAAGAGAAGAATTCCAATAAGCTGATAAAGTGCGGATGTTCTTGGTGACTCAAGAAAGGTTTTGGTGATCTTTGGATCATGCACAATTCTTATTGGTGGTCTGCATTGAAGTTAGAGTTTGGATTTGATGTAAATACCACCGGTTGTTGGTGTTCTTCCTGAGACTGGCTAACCGGATGTATTACATGTCTTGCGAATGATTTTGTAGGTGTTTGCCGACTTAGATGATTGTTCCTAAGTTGATGCCTTGTATAAATAAGGGATTGTGAATTCATTTTGAAGTGTGTCTTGGTGTGATGAGTGTGTGGTAGCGAAGAGGAGCATGAAAGGTAGAGCAGAAGTTTTGGGCTTAAATGGAACTGATCCAGGCATGGTAAAGATGTCAATCTCCAATTCAAGTTTGTGATACTTGTTACTTTGTAGGCAGTGTGTCTCTTGTAGGCAGTGAGCCTCTTGTGAGCAGTGTGCTTGGGCAGTGAACCCTAATTGGCATGTGCCATCTATTTTTCTTATTCTTCTAACAGAGAATAATCCTTGGGTTAATCACCCCGTGGTTTTTCCCTTGACCAGGTTTTCTACATCAAAATCTTGGTGTCTCATGTGTTGATGTGTATCTGCTCTGGTGTTTATGCTTTATGCTTTCATGAATGATTAATTTGCTATGCTATTAAATAACAAAGTGGATTTAAGTGTTTGAATTGGAAGCAAGTTTATGATAATTGATTCACCCCCCCCCCCCCCCCTCAGTTATCAACATGTATAACCCTTTGTTTTTCAACATAAGCTAGATTTTGGATTTCTAGTCATAATAATTAAATGGGTTTAATGGTGAAATAGCCTAATTAGAATCCATATTGTAAGTTTGAACTGAAGAAATATGAAAAGAGAAAAAGACAACTACAAATCCCTATTATTATTATGTGATCCCCCCTTGATTTTGGTACTTTATAAATAGTGTGTGGGCATAAAATTACCTATTACACAAGTTTAAATGCACTTTTAGTTTATTTTGCCAAAGAATTTTTGGACAAAATTAAACTTTACAAGGAGTAGCACTTTGAGTTTTGAAAAAAATCTTTTTAAAACTGATTTAAATATAGCTTTTGTTTAAAAAACCAAGAAAAAAACACATAACATGGCAAATTCTAAAAAAGTCAGTCAAAAAAACATTTAAAAACCTCTGTTTACTATTTGAATGGTTAAGTTGGCCAATAAAATTACCTCTGCAATTAAAAACTCCAAAGAACTTTGTCAATCGTTGATGTGGGTAAAAATATTTTAAAAAATTAAATAAAAACAATTTTTTTATTAAATATCTTAAATTTATATTTATTAAAAAAATTTAGTTATTATTAAAGAGCTATTTATTTATTTTAAGCTATTTTATTTTATCTTTTTTTTAATGCACTTGGTAAACTTTTTAATGTGACTGGTGACGCTGGCGCGACACAGCCTCCAACTCCACAATAACACTTTTGCTCAAAGCTATGAACCGGTGAGGCCACAACATGGGGGACCTCATCCCCTAACAAGAACACTTCAAACCCACAAGCATGATGGCCCAGCGAAGGTGTAAAGCCTGCGAGCTTGTTGGCCTAGCGGGGGTTTGAACTCTGGTGGCCGCCACTACAACCGAGTGACTTAACCATCGAACCACGCCCTTAATGACTATTTTATTTTATCAAATTTAAGTTATAGTTAGGAACTATTTTAATTTAAACACTATTTATTTTATGTTTAAGTTAAATGAATAAAAATATGTCCATAATTCAATGCTCTAATTTTAATATAATTAATTGTAAAATATTTATTTATTTTAACTCTTATTTTTATTTTTAACTTCCTTTTCCTTCTTGGATGATTTGTATTTTTTGTAATAGTGAGATTGTAGGAAATAGAGTGTGTGTTGGATTTATGGAATTGAATTGCAATTAGAGGAGTTCACCTTTTGAACATTAGATTTTAATAACTAAATTAGATGATTTGATTGGAAATAAAAAAGATGCCACTTTATTACACACCAAAAGATTTAAAACAATTTAACTAACAAAATTTTATCCCGTTAAGAACATTTTATTTTGCTTAAGAATTATTTTATTTATTTTAGATATAGTTTTCAACATTAAATTTTAATAATAAAACTATTTTATTTTTTTGAATTGTTTTATTTTAGTACATATAATAAACACACAAATTTTAATACTATTTTATTTTAAACATTATTTATTTTACCTTTTCAAAATTTTATTTTATTTTTTATACTTTTTAAAAATTAAATAAAACAAATTATTTATTAACTACTTTAAATATGCCATCATGACCACATAGACCAATTTCATTCTTTATTAAGAATTGAAAGAACTATTGCAACAATGAAAATAGTAAACACAAATAATATTGAGGCATTCTATAAATAAAAAATTGTAAGTAAATGAATAATAGTAAAAGAACTCTTCAATAAAAATAAATAAAATAACTTTAAATAATTCTAAAGTAAAATAGAATAACCCTTAAAAAAAGATTAAGATTGGTCTATTTAGATAGATGTATTTAAGATATCTATATTATTTTATCATCCAAGATTTGATTTTGTTGGTCCATTGATTATTAATATTGTATTTATATTATAGTCATATATTTAATTAAATTATTAAAATGACATAATTTTGTTTAATCTAATTGTCATGTATAATGTCTTTCATTTCTAATACATATGTGCCTCTAATCTCCTATCCTTCATTATTGAACTTCTATGTGCAGCCTAAATTGCTATTCTCACACTCTCATATTGCCCATAGAATAACCCTTGGAAAATAGTATTAAAATAGAATAACCCTTGAAAAAATCAAATTCTCATACACTCATATTACCCATAGCCATAGTGCTCATTTAGTGCTCTCATAGCACTCATAAGCTCGCAATCGAGCTCTTCTCAATCAAATCTTTCAAAAGATGACATCAATTGCCATCTTCTCACTTGCAATAGATTAAAATACAATTTATGTTTCATAGATTAATTCATTTGCTTTCATTAGTTGGATATTTTCTTGCTTTCCTAGAGTAGATTTCAAAATCATCAAAAACACAAAAACATAGAATAGCATTGCATTAGGTAAACTTCATTATAAAGTGCATTCATATAGAATTGTTTTATTTATTCAAGGAAAAAAAAATAGCTTGCATATCATATAGTTGCATCTATACACAAAATACAAAAAACACAAAATATTAGAAAAAACAAAAGCATATCTCATCACGAGGTAGTCATATTCACATTAGACACAAACCCTTGATAACATCACAAGGCAAAGGTTTAGAACAATCAAAGTCAACCCTAGGTCAACACTAAACCTTAGGTCAATCTTGGTCAAAGCAAGTCAATGCATACCAACTCTCTTATAATAACAAGCGAATGTGCCCAAGACTTGGAGGAGAGTGGGTCAAAACAGTTCTAAAGGAACTAGAGGAAATAAACCCAAGACCACAACTCACACAAGAGCAACAACACAACATTAGAGTTGTAGAACAAGACATACAAATTCAACAATGCCTTCAAGACCATGAACCTAGGTTACAACATGCTATGAACTTAAACGAAACAAATAGACATCCATCTAGGCATTGGAATCAAAGAAACCCCAACATGAGACAAATCACAAGTGACCCTTCGAGTCAATCATCATTTCAACAACAATTGCCATAGAGAGAACAAGGCAAATCCAAAACAACAATACGCCCCTGATCAGGTCAGCCACTCTTCACGAGATCTTGCTCCCAAGTGAATAGGACAACCCCGGGTCTCGCCCCCACTCGATTGGCTTCTGCCACGAGAGGGAGAGTGACTTGGAGGTCACCAGAAGCAATGAGAGGATCCATGTGATATGTTGGAGACAACTCATCCACAATTGTACCTGTGTCGCGTTTCGAAGAGTACAGATACTATGTAGATATAAATACTATGCTCATTGTTTAAAATATTATTTAATTCTACACAAAGTTATAAAAACATTATCAATTTCCGCCTATAAACTAGTAAACGCACCTAAAGGTGTTATCAAATAGTCAATAGACACATATATAAATAGTCCTATTGACCAAAATAAATTTTTAAAACATAAATGTGAAGTGTTTGGCTAATAGGACTATTTATATATGTGCCTATGGGCCATTTGATAGCACCTTTAATTGCTTTTACTAGTAAACATTAATACTATGCTCATTATTTTAATACTAACCACTTTTCATTATTTTAATACTAAACACTTCTCAACTAGTAAAGAATAAATGCCTCATAAAGAAACTTTAAATATTATTTAATTCTACACGAAGTTATGTAAATATTAATACTATGCTCATTGTTTTAAAATTAACCACTTTCCAGCTAATTAAGAGTAACTACGCTTATTAACAAATTCTATATTTTTAATTTTACACGAAACTATGTAGATATTAATACTATGCTCATTGTTTAAAAATTAACTACTTTCCAAGTAATTAAGTAGATATTAATACTATGCTCATTGTTTAAAAATTAACTACCTTCCAAGTAATTAAGAGCAACTGCCTTTTTTTATTATTATGAAGTATTTGGAGTGCATCTACGCCGTCCCGTCCAACAGTTAGTTACGCATTAGTATTATAGTTAGGGCATCAGTAATCAGGGACGAACAGATCACGTATAGAATAAATTGTATAGTTCCATGGTGAAAACCAAAGGTTACAGAATCGAATCATAGGACAGGCATCATGTTGGAGTGATGCTCTCCTAAACAAGTATAGACAGCTTTATCGAAAGAAGTTAAAAAGTAGCTGTTCAAAGTAACTGATATTGTTACGTTACTTAAATGTTAATTTTTAATCATCACATTGATCTTAATTGTAATTTTACATTTCATTTTATCAAAAAGTGGTAGTAATTATCTTATTATTATTGGCTAAAATTTAGCACAGACCATTAAATAAAATTATTGCAAAGAGATCACTAGAAAATAAACTCAATGAAAACATAACACACAGGTTAAAACAACAAAAAATCTTAAAAGAAAACCAAATCTTCAAAATAGCCCCAACGCCCCCATCACCGTCCCCACAAAAAAACAAAGACAACACATCAAATAGTATGTAGATTTAAATGAGGCTGCCTAAAGAGGAAGCAGAGAATAAATACAAAGAAAAAACAAAAGCATAGATAAAAACAGCAAGGCATGTGAAAAAACACAGATTAAACGGTAAGTAGATTAAAAGAGCACGGAATTTACAAAATGAGGTTGCTTAGACAAACACCAAAGGACAAGTTCAGAGAAAGCTTAAAAACACGGATAGAAAGGATACCAAATATAAAATATGAGGTCTCGCCTAAACAAGTAATTTGGAAACGCACGAAATTTACAGATAGAGAATAAATTCGAGTGATTTACAATTGTTGTGAAGTATTTATATGGCATTGCCATGAGTTGTCTGATTATAGAGTGTGCCTGATCAATATTTCTGTAGCCACTAAAGTCCCAATGGATATAAGCCTCTCGAAAGCTGTTAAAGAGGGAAACTGTGAGGAAGTGAAAAAGTTATACGGGGAAAATCCTCGGATTCTCAATACGGTTACTCCTCTGGGAAATACAGCTCTCCATGTAGCAGCTAGTCGGAAGGATTATAAGCTTGCTGACTTGCTGGTTTCGTTGAAACCATGCATCATATTAATGAGGAACGTAACGCAAGAGACAGCGCTCCATAAGGCGGCCACAGCGGGAAATCTGGAGGTTTTTGAGCTTCTCCTCAACTTTAAGAATGAAGTGCAGTGTACTTCTTCCGAATGTGCTCATCCCGAAGGTTATGATTTAGAAGGGTGTCGTTTAGATCACTGGAGAGCTCCAAATGTTGACCATGAAACGGCCCTCCACTACGCCGTAAGAGGTGATCATGTGGAGATTGTGAGCCTACTATTGAAGAAAGTGAAGGGTATTGCATTAATTGTGAATAAAGCTGGCGAGTCTGCACTTTATACAGCATGTGAACGCGGCTCTTCGCCCGCAGTAAAGATGCTGGGAGAGATAGATTGTATTTCCGACACGAGGCTAGATGGAAAGACTTGTCTCCATCTACTCATAACTCCTGACGGCAGTGGTAATGTCAAAGAGACCCTGCAAAAAAATTTACTTCGTAGATTAAATTGGCAATTTTGTCTAACGTTTTTCTCTATGGTTCAGATATGGCGTTGTCCTTGCTAGCAAAGAGACCCGCTCTAGCAGAAAAGACTGACGCTTCAGACAACGTTCCGTTGCACCTAGCATCAATAACAGGTGATATAGAGATCGTAGAGGAGTTATTAAGAATACGTCCAGATATGGCTCTGCAAAAGAACAAGAATGAGATGGCTGCAATTCATATTGCAGCGCGCATGGATCACAAGAAGATAGTTCGTTGCTTGATTGATAATGTACCCCATTGTATAGAAGTGCTTGGAAAGGACAAGAAGAATGCCCTTCATTTTGCTTTGGAATATGGCAGTATTGAAGCGGCAAAAACTCTGCTGTTCAGGTCCATGGACCCTTCGTTTTTAATCAACCACGCTGACAAGGATGGCCAGATGGCTTTTCACAAAGTAGCAGCAGATGCTGAATTGGCTTACAAGGTAAAGTAGTTGTAGAAACAGTACTGGTAAGCTTCAATGATGAGCTCTATAAATTGCATGTTTAGGACCACTGATCGGTAAATGTGCACCTTTTCATATTGTGCTTTTTTTAAAAAGAATGATATGCAAAAACTGATAAGTAGTTTTTGGAAAGTAGGACAGAACATCTATTATTGTCAATACTAAAGCAGAATTTAATGAAAACAGAGTCTTCTATGTCTATTTGCAGATGTTATATCCAGTGCTTAAAATATCCCAATGGAATGTAAATGGAGCAGATAACAACGGTCTTGCTACGCTGGATATTGTGGATAGAAAATTTATGACCCTGAGGAAGCGGTCTTACGTGTCCAAACTGAATAAATGTGGCGCCCACAGAAAAGCGTGGACAGAATTGTGGCTGAAACATTCTACACTGCTGTTGGAGGGATCGACGAAGATGGGTGATGAAGATAAAAACGAAGCCGGAGGGGGATCCACAAAGATGGCTGATGAGGATAAAATTGAAGCCGGCGACAACTTGTCAGTAATTGCAACACTCATTTTTACAGTGACGTTTGCGGCGGCGTTCACAGTTCCAGGAGGAGTTCGGAGCGAGAACGGCGTTCCTGTGCGGATGCATGCCACTGTGCTCCAAATCTTTACCATATTCGATACGCTAGCTTTCTGCTGTTCCATCCTAGCAATGTTTATGTTCACTATTAATAAGCAAGCGACTTATATGTTAGATTCCGCCCTCTTTGGGGCATCATATCAAAGAGGCGCTCTAGCTGTCGTGGCGGGTAACTACATCATTAGTCTTGATGGACGTGCGTTCCTCAACTACGCAGTCGATGCAACGATAGTCTCATTCGTCACGGGTGTATATGTGATGGTGGCACTCAAGTGTTTGTTGTTGGCAATTACAGTCTTTACGATGGGAGCCTTCACGTACTGTTTATATGTCTTCATATTATCTGCCTCCCCAGGACCAATGAGACAGACTTTGCGTTTACTACAGAAGCTATTGAAACAAGATTGAAACTTGCTATTCAAGTTTTCTGTATAGCATAGATATGAAACAATATATAATTGTAGCAGTAGTCAAAATGGATGAAGAGAATGTGTGAAGGAAATATTAAAGCAGCAGTTTTTTAATATTAAAATGTTGTAAAAGTTTTTTTCCTAAATATATGAGTTAGTTTGTGTGTTTATTCTGCATGTATATGTGCATTTTTTTCATTCAGAACAGCAATATGTTTAAGGGTGAATCCAACAGAATTTATTAATCAGTTTAAAACAGAGTATAATTTATTAAAATAGGGTACACGTAGTTCATTAAATTTGCATTTTCAATTTGTATGTTTGCTTTTAGAACCTACCATTAAAGTAATATAAAAACAACTCTAGTAAGTTTCAATGATAAGCTTTATAAATTATATTTTAAGGACCACTAATCAGTAAATTTACACCATTTCATTGGGTGCTCTTTATTAAAAGAACGATTTACATGAACTATGTGAAAAGTAGGTTTTGTTGGGGTATTAATATCTCCCACCACATTTAATATTAAATGAAAAAGGCAAATTGTAAATGGAATTTAAATCTAGGAGGAGGAGGAAATAAGTATAAGTAAGTTTCTAGATGGGATAAGATAAGCTTTAAAAGGTTTCTAAATGAGGAAGTTTCAAGAAGCCAAAAACATTAAACGAAATGTACTAGTATGCATTGTAAAGACCTCTATTAATAGAGGCAACTTGTAAACATTTTATCATCAAGTAAATGGAAGGTTTGTGAATGTTGTAGCATTCCAACATTAGGCAATTTATGTGTATTGTATGTTTTGTGTTAGTTTTTGTTTACCTCCATCCACCACCATCATAGTGGTATCAAAGCTAGGATTATCAGAAGAAGTCAAGTTGATTGTGTTTATCAAAGCAAGTCAGATCATGGGATGGAAGGAGATAGTGTTTGTAGTAGGTTATCCAAAGAGATTGAACACTTGTAGGATTGTTTGAAGGTTAAAGCAAGGTTGCAACTACTGCCAGTAAGGAGATTACACAATCAGAGATCAATTCAAGCATCTGTTTGGCCATAGCCAAAGTGTTTATATATATTTCATATATTTGTATACACTTAGGCATAAGCCTACTTAGGTGTGCCCTTACACAATCCTGACACATGCCTCAATGAGGTGTCAAGGTTGTTAGGAAGTTAGGAGAGGGGTCATCAAGTTTCCCACTAAACTAGCCACTCACGCTAGTTTTGAGGAGTCCTTTCCTCAACTAACTAACTTCCTCCTTTCACTTATATGTACTCATCTTTTTCGACTATCAACTACTCCAGATTTGATTTGCATTGGTCTCATTGATCTTGGCTCAATTCTACATGGTTTTAGAGTAAACTTAGTTTGTTTGCTAGTTCATTTTGGAGTCAAAAAGTTTCTTGGCAGGGGTTGCCACCAATCTAGCTGCCCTTCTTCTGTGGACGGGAAAAGGAGTTAATGATCTATGATCTTTAGTTGGCTTGATCTTCATTCCATTTCACCGTTGCAGAATGACTTCATCAACAGAGGTCGACTTTTAAACATTTCATTCCATAGAAGGAACAACTAAGTTGAAAGAACAACTTTCCATGGAATGTCTCTATAGATTGCCATAGCCTTAGGAAGGCAATAGTTCTAACTTCATAGTTGAAAACACATTTGTTAGAATGTGATAAGAGTTGAGTGGTGAATCTAGGATTGTACATATATGCTTTTCAAAACTTAGACAAGTTACATGAGTTGTCATAGGGTGTCATCTCGACTGAAGATACTAAGTTCTTGTGCCATGGTTAACATATAAATTGAGGAGTGAACATGCATATTATGGTAGTAGCTTGGTGCGAATTAAAAATCCAAAGGATACGTCTAGAAGAAGAACACCATTCCATATGACTATTGGAGACATTGCTAAGGGTGTTGATGGGCCACACTAGATATTTCAAGTGGCAAAGGCACTAGTGTAACCTTGAAAGTTCAAAGTTGTGTCACACTTTTATAAAGGAGATGGTCAACACTGATCTAACTTTTTTACTTGAATAATTACAAAATGACGTATATGTTTTGAAGTTTAAAATGATGCAAACTAATAAAATGTAGATTTTTTACTGTATTTTATGTTTGTATTTTTTTTTAAATTTATAAAATTATTTAATTGCAATATTTTATAAAATTGACACTATATTTTAGTTGCTGATGAAATGCTAAAAAATAAGGTTGAATGGGATGTTGCACTTTATATAGTAAATTTCACTTATTTTCCTTCTATATTTTTTTGTGCATTCATAACTCAAAACTTTAGTCCATGTATTTTTTTTCCCCAATTTGATAAATATATATTTTTAAATAAATCTTGGAAGTTGTGTAATGAAAATAAAACTATTTCGATGGGGCGTCAACTTTTGTGTTCATTATTTATCCAAAATAGGAAAAAATTATATCATCCTGACAAGGAATCTCTCATCTAGTGGATCATTTTTTTTTTTTCAAATTTTTGTGATAAACTTTGCTATTTTCTCTTGAAAGGACAATCAACACCATATTTTGGTGTTGATGACTTACTTTTAGTAGAAATAAAAAGAATATAAACACTAATTGAAATGTTTTAAAAAATACATTTTTACAAAGTAGACTTATTGATCTGCAAAAGGGTATTTTTAGATTCTTTTAAAATGATTATTGGCACAAGTAGGACATCATGTTTTTCAAATAATTTTATTTTTTGGTAAATGGGCCCCAAAGTAATGCTACATATGTTTTTAGTGGATGGTTCCAATTGGAAAAGTTGCATGCCCTATATCTAATTTAGCTAGAATAAATCTAGATAGAACATAAGTTTCACTAAATTGACTTTTAGTTGAAAATACTCAAATTCATTTATGTTGATAAGTTAGCCCAAAGTGTGACACAACTTTGAACTTTTCTTAACAATATACATATCAAGGAATGCATCATGATACTTGGTATGGGTATGTGAGACTAGTAGAGTTGCTTGGTTGGAAGAGGCCAAGTGTAGGAAAGAATAGGAATTTCACCAAGGTGTAGATGGACTAGAAATTCTAGATTAGAAAATATTGACATAGTCTATGATGACACTTGAAAGGATAAAAGACTAGCATGGGAAATAAGCAAATAAAAGATGTATGAACCAATAGAAAAGAAAATCTATGAGGTTGTAGTCAACACACAATGGACATAGACCCATCAAATGATGGAATAGTTAGGGTAGGAAGGCAAGAGAGGTAACAAAAAATGGTCATAAGAAGAAGATGTAGATTGAAGGGAATAATGGCATATTTTGTGCTTATAGCTTTTTGGTGACACAACCAACATTAGGTAAAGAGGAGGAACAGTTTCCCTATAAGAAATAGGTGATTGTTCCATGGAACAATGGAGTTGTGGCTAGATAATTGACTTTGAATAGTTGGAGAGTGAGATGCCATGAATGGAGTGTCATTGATCAAGGAAAGATATTGGTTTGATGTTGATGTGCAAAACTTGAAAATAATTTTTTGAGTAGATCAATGATGCTCAAGAGAATAATGACCTAATAGGGTTTAGATTATAAGGCTCAAGGATCAATAAGAAATAAGGTGCTGAACAAAACCAAAGTACTTATGTATGGTTGAAAGAAGAGGATGTGATCTTCATTAAGGATTATGAACTTTAAAAGTGATACTTGAAGAAGGAGATACATTGGAGGATTGTGATCACTAGATTGTTCCCATAGAAGGAGCAATTAATTTGAAGGAACAACTTTCCATGGAATGTGTCTATGGATTTCAAGTGGATTTCTGGATTTCTAGTTGAAAATACATTTGTGAGAGGGTATGTGCAGGATCATGATGGGCCAAACTATACCTCTAAGTGGCATTGAAAATACAAAAAATCAGACTTTATCAACTTCATGTGAAAATTTGAATGGATTATCTACACAATTTGAAAAAGATGTAAGAACAAAATTTGTAGAGAATTGAATCTAGTTTATAGGCTATTATTTTTTTAAAAAAAACTAAATTTACTTAGTGAAAATTGAATATTTCAATGAACAGCTTTTAAATTTTTCACAAAAAAATAAAAAGTGGGTGTCTGTCCAGCCAACCTAACTATGAGTAAAATTATATATATATTTTTGAAACTTTCAAAATAAGTAGAGGACTCATGTCTGGATGTGACGCATATTTATTTAAAATTTTTTTCTAATAAAATAATTAGTTATGATTTTTTTACTGTGACTTTTTTTAAAAAGTAAAAAGTAATTTACTAGCCAACCTAACTCGATAAAAAAAAATTGAAATTGAAATTTTTTTTTTAACCTATAGCTAGAAAGCATAGAGTGTGGCGTAGGTTTCAGATCTCAAAAAGGTGAAATGGTTTGAAATTTATGGATGTTTTTCAATCAGTGTGTCCATCAGGATTTCAGAGACACGGTATATAGAAAATTATTAATAATTATTTAATAAAATGATAACCAAACAAATCTTATATATTTAGAAAGCTAACAATTTTTTCTATAAACCCTTTTCGTTTTATCAATTTTGCATAAAAAAAAGTCGTCAGCATGAAGGGTGAAGTTCGAAGGAGAGACTGAAACATGAAAACACGTTAGAATCCATGAAAAGTCAACAAGCAAAATGGATATCCGTCTTGCTTTGTACCAAAGCAAGACGGATATCCATTTTGCTTCGGTAAAAGCAACTCAAAAAGGATATCCATTTCTAAAATAGATATCCGTTCTGGAAAAGGATATCTATTTTGGAAACGGATATCCATTTCCTTGATCTATGAAATTTTTTGTACCATTGGTTTTGGATGAAGACAAGCAACATATTTGAAACATCAAGGCAATAATACAAGAAGTTAAAGTTAGTTGGTCATTTATAGGTGTATCTATTGTTTCATATCACATTACACATAGAATTCTAATTAACAATCTAGTTTCCTCATTTGGGGGAACATTTTTTTTATCCATTTCTAATGGAAATATTTAGTTAAAAATTGGTGGCTCCTTGTGAAAAGTATGGGCTCTTATCAAGCACGCATAACCAAGAAGGTTGATATCCATTTTTCTTACATGTTTGTTGATCACATCTTATGAATAGGATGTTGCTTGGTGATACTTCTAGGTTTAGTGAACAATATTCTCAAGCTTATTGCAATTTTTACACTTGTGACCAAATTTGGTACCAAACCCTTTCACCTTTTCAATTAATCCTGATAGTGTCATCTCACTCCATGCAAATCAAACCAACATTAGGACCATGTGAATGAGATTAAGGATAGCCTTGAAATATGAATCTTTGTACTGTTGATTATCCTTTTAGCATGATAATCCTTTAGGATCATTGTACCCAGGTGCAACAATCCTTCAATCTTCTTTTATTTATATTTCTTTTCTCTTCATACACAAGATTCTCATGCCTTGTAGTCATGACAATCCACAAATCACCTAACTATCCTTAGTGAGACTATATCTTATTTTGACAGTGATAGTCATCGTCCATTCACAAGTCTCCTCTTTAACATAGATACCCTTTGCACATGTTTTGACTTCATGATTTTCCTTTTGTATGTTGTATTATGGTATGAAAATACTATGGCCCCTTCTTCATCTTCTTGTATAATGAAATTGAAGGTCGACACTTACGGTTACTCTTCTTTATTACTTGGTGATAATGAATCCCTAATTTTTTATTGTCTTGAAGCCAAATTTACCACTGTTGAGACAGTTAGAGTTTATTCTTGATCATGAATATTGTGAATTACTTCAAATATCTATGGACAATTTCAATTGTGTTTCTTAAGACAACCATGCCTTGACTATCCCTTGATGTTGGTCATGATTGTGCTTGGATGGCACAATAGTTCATAGTTAGATTTTTGCCACTAAAGTTTTCCTTTGACAAAGTCATATTTGTAGTCCACCTTTTGATGATGTTCAAACAATATAAATACTTATTCTTAACATAAGCAATACATTTCTCACAAATACCAATGCATTCTACTCATAAGGTTCATGGCACCATGCCTAAAGGTATGATAGTCAGCAATGTACTATTGTGGCAGCCTATGGTTGGTTTGACAATCTATAATAGTGATAGCATTCATGCCTAACAGTCCTTATCATTATTGTCATAATATATTTTACATTTGAGGCCTTGTCTACAACATACAAAGTTTACCTTTCTCACCCATACCTTCAGTATATAAAGGACATTGATAGGGAATTTTTAATTTCCACTCAGTCAGTGCAATCTAGGAGAGGATAGATTGTCTAAAGTTGTAATCTATTTCCATTTACACTTGCCATAACTACAAATGCTTAGTGTTTATTCTCAACCTCGGTATATGAATAAAATGTGACCTATTGTTCTAATAGGCCTATAGGGACAAAGAGGTGATAAAGCTTTTAATTTTAAACATGACATGGTTTTGATAACTTCCCATATTGGTAAGGTCCTGGATGACAATCCTTTGATGCACCTAATTGTAACAGGTGTTATGATAGTCCTTGGTATCTTTTCATTTCTTTCTTGAATGGCCTGCAAATAAGACATAAGACCTATTAGATCCTTCATAAATAAGAATTCTCATACATTACATTTAAACTTAAACTCCCTAAACATCCATCAATCCATCCATTAATATCAAAATGCCATGAATATCCTATGATCAACCATTCTAATTCCTAGGATAGTCATATATTGCAATTTTGCTTCTCTATACTAAAATAGCCCAAAGAATATCTACCCTTGAATTTGTATTTTAACAATCTAATGTCTTTATGAATAACATTGAGCCTTCTTTTGGGACAACATTTTTTCCTTTAGAAGCTCCTCATTTAATGATAGCCTAAAATAGAATAAGTGGATAGTCATAACATTTTAGCATATAATGGGAAAACCCTAAAGTGTGATAAAGTCTATACATTATCTATTCCCATCCATGTCAGAAAGCAATTATTCAAATGCTAGGCCAACATGATTTAAAAAATCAGAAGGGCCAATAATCCACTCCAAATGCATGGGAAAAGGACAACTCTTGGATCCCATATTAATCATGTTCACATGGCTGCTAGCATCTTCAAGTGAGTCAATACAAAAATTGAAAGCCTCAAACTCATACACTTCAGAAAAATATACCTAATTATAAATTTGATATGCATGAATAAGGAAGTCCTCATGCAATACAAACTAAAATGTGTCATATTTAGACATGTCATCAAGTTGAACTACATCATGTTGAGACTTGTGTTTACTTAAGCATTACAAGTCACTTGCCTCTTTGCATGCTTCAAAGTTCCAAACAAAGGACTCAACTTTAGGTGTAGCAGAGTCCTCATCAATGACTAATTTACATGGCCTTCAACAAACTAAAATTATATATCATCTTTATGCTTATATGGAGGCTATATCATCTTTACAATTGTATGTCTAGGCTCTTTAGGAGTCTTCACAAATGTGTCCAAAGTAAGATTACTCAAATCAAATAATGGCTTATATCCAGAGCTTTATTAAGTTGATATCTAGGTGGATTAGTGTGTAAACATTCATATAAGATGGTAATTCACAAGTTTATGGAATAATAAAATGAATCCCTAGTCTAGAATGATCCAAATGTACATAATAAAATAGATATCTATTTTGTAGTAGTGATATGGACGTTGCAGATTGTCTATTGGTAAAGAATTGGGATTTAAGAAATGGATATCCATTTTGTAAATGCAGAAAAAAGACAAAAGGAATATTGTTGGGTCCGACATCCGCAACCAGAGACCCTTTGCTATCAAAATACTCGTGATTTTTGGCTATGACAGTGAAAGGAATATTTTTATGCACTTTTGGAGACAATTTTCTTGTTACAATCATAAGGGTGATATTTTTGTTCTCCTAATGGGGAGCAACAGTCGTTGTAAAGCAAAAAGGAGGAAAGTTACATTGGAGGAAATTGAAGCAATTAGGGAAAAAGATAGGGAAAGGAAGAGGATTGGAAGAGTGGGTTTGGCGGATGCTCATCAAGGTGAATCTTCTTCTTTACCATCTAATGACATGCAGATTGAAGATGTTAATTTTGATTATAATGAAATGTTAGATAAGAATGAAATTCACCATGATATTGCAAATGAAAATATTGAAAAATGTTATGAAACACCTATTTATAATAGCAATACCATGGACAAAGAAGAAGAAAAATGAAGACGTGCACTTGAAGAAAGTGGATATGAACATCATGATGTTGAAATTGCACTCCATAATCCATTTGTTGATAAAATTGATGAGGTTGATAACATGGATGAAACAAGAACAATCAATGTATCTCCAAATTTGATAAGAAGAGAGGACATATGTCAAGAAGAGAATAACCATGATGAAATTGGAAAACACCCAAGAACCCCAGAATGGTTACTTGAAATTGATGAGAACATAATGGAAAAACTTGAAGGCAAGAGGTCATCACGAACGGTTCGGTTGTGGGCTACAAAACTCTTCAATGAATACTTTGAGAAGATAACATTAACTGAACAATGCCAACTTTTTGTGCAATTATTAAAGATGTACAAAATGATACCTTTACTAAAGAAATTAAAGATTCGGTTAAACAAAGTGTCCGATCGGAATAAAATTATTGTTAGAAGCCTTTTCAATGCACTCAATTCTATTGGAAAGAATAGCAAGGAGAAAGATAAAAGAGCTACCTGTAGAGTAATAACAACCTCAATAGTAAGCAAACAATTAAGAAATGCTCAATTAATGAGGCAAACTTGTGTTGACTTAAGATTGAATCGTAAAACATTATCAAAAGCACTAGCATTAAGATCAAGGCTAGATAGTCCTCTTGCCAATGATACTTGGGCTTTCAGTGGTAGGCTTCCATGAGTTGACAAGAAGCTAATTGATAGCACAAAGGAAGAAATTGAATGATTTTGGAACACTAACTCTAGGGTATCACCAAATGCAAAAGATGTTGTAAAGTTAAGAATTGGTGATAAAGACCGCACACCACATCCTAAACATTACTTGGAATGTAGCCAAACAACATTGTACAAACAATATTGTGAAACTCACCCAGGTATGACAATCTCACAAAGAGCATTTGAATCTCTTAAGGCATTTTATTGTGTTCCTCTTAAAGTTTGTAATACATGTTGTTGCAAATACCATGTAGAGTTTTCTATGTACCATGAATTATTATGCTATATTCATTCTACTTTGCACACTAACGAAATGTTATAGGAGTGTGGTGCAATTCAACTACCAAAGTCATCTAGGGACTTATTGGATTTATTTCTTTGTATAAGAGATGATGGTTGCATGTTCTACAAGAATGATTGTTTAAATGAAAAGTGTTTACAATGTGGTGGGTTATCAAAGTTTGTATCATGTTTTCATGAGGGCAATGGGCATGATTTTGGAAAGAGAATGGTTGAGAAAAAGAGATATGAGACAATGAAATACAATTTGAAAAGTGGAGGTGAAGATTCTAGATGTGAGTTGATTGTAAGAGAGGTAAGTATTGCTGATTTTATTGATGATTTTAAGAAAAATCTTTTCTACAAGTATGTTAGACATAGCCACAGGTCTCGATGGTTAGATCAGCAATTCAAGATGTGTAAAGACTCTTTCCCGATTGGAACTATTGTCTTTATAGTTGATTTTGTAGAAAACTATACATTGCAACCACAAAATGAAGTTCAATCCCAGTACTACAATTCTATTCAGATTGCTATTTTTGTTCACATCACATATAGACATGCCCCTGAGAGTACATAAGAGAATAGGAAGATTGTCAGAGAATACCATTTTTATATGAGTGATGATCGATCTCATTCAGCAGATTTTGTGCAATATTGTTTTCAACAATTTTATGGGTTCTTGCAAGAAAAAGATATTAGAATGGATCAACATCTCATTTGGTCAGATAATTGCACTGGTTAATTCAAGAATGCTCATAATTTCTATTGGTTGAGCAAAATGCATGTAGAGAAGGGTATACCTCATATTTGGAATTTTTTTGAAGCCGGGCACGGAAAAGGTGAACATGATGGAGTAGGTGCATGCGTGAAGAGACCTCCTTTTAAAGAACAACTAAAGATTAGAGGTGGTACTACATTCAGTGATGCAGATTCCATTGTTAAGTGGTGTAACTATGCATTGTCACGAGGAGTGGCTCTTGATTCTAAACTACGCAGGTTCTTTTGGTTGGTTGATGATGGGATAGCGATAGAGAAATTAGAATGTCAGAGAATCAATGAATCATCAAAGATGCATTCATTTCAAAGCTCAGATGCAAGTACATGGACTATTTGGATATAAGAATTAGCTTGTTTTTGTCAGAGTTGTATTAAATGTGATTGGAACAATTGTGAGTCAAGTGAGTGGGTAGATGCATGGATTCCACAATATTTAATCCCTTTATATGAAGGTCAATCATCTTCTGTCAATGACAAGGAGAGCTCATTTGACTATGAACATCTTTCAGACCTTGTACAACCAAGTCATGTTTATGCAGTTGTTGCACCACATGGAAATGAAGAGAGGTCAGACTATTGGTTGGCACGATGTGTATAGGGAAAACAAAAGCTAACACAACCTATGACAGATGATGATGGGTTCACATATCCTACAGGATCAGTTGTTATTGTTGGGACTTGGTTACGAACATATATGATTAAAAAGAATGGCATCCCGGCCTTTGAAGACTTTGAGAAGCATAAAACCATATTGATGTATTCTCACCTAGTTGTAGCAACAAATGTCAAGTTACTAAAGCATCGTGGAAAACCAAAATTAAAAGAATTATGGACAATTAGTAATGCTAATCATGAAGCAATATTGGATACTTTGAAGGTAAGAGATGACCCCTCATGTATGCTTGACTAGCATTTAAACTTCCAAATGGATAGGTATGACATTTTTTATCTTAACTTGTTCTTGTTTTTTCTATTTTTTAGAATTGTTTTATTAAAAATCTTTTTACTTTAACTATAATGCATGCTTTTGACTATACAGGACTATGAATAAAGTTATTTTAATGGCATCATAGATTATTTTGCATGGCATCATAAATTATTTTGTATGGCATCGTAGGTTATTTTGACTATACTCGAGGTATGATTTTTAGTTCTCATTTGTATTTCTTAATATTGCACATTTGTACCTTTTTCTACATAAGGCATTCCATGAGATGACATGTATTTGATGTCTTTTGCCGAATAGTTCATGTGCCTTGTCTATGCTTTCACATATTACATACATGTGTCACATGGCAATTGCAACTACAACATTTGACAAAATTCTCATTTCTTTGAGGTATTCCACCAAATAGTTCATGTGCCTTGCCTATGCTTCCTTACTTTGCATTCTTATAAAAGTCATATAACAGTCATAATTAATCTTCATACTAATCTTGATAGTAATCTTGCCATCATTGTATTCCATGAGATGACAGTCCTATACATGTCTACTAGGATAGTTTTAACTACAACAGTCCTACAACAGTCCTAAAATAGTCCTAGAACAGTCCTATAATAAGCGCAGCATTTAATGTACATATTTATGATATTCATGTTTACTTAAATTTGCTTGTTCATGCTTCTCACAGGACGTCACCTCCTCTACCCATCTAGCTCTACAGAAGAAGAGAGACAAGAAATGATCAAGAGGGATCACCAATTGGCGGTAAGTGATTGCTTACTTATGTCATGTTATATATTTTGAATATTAAATTCTATATTAATGTGCATGTTGTTTGATTGTATTAATAGGTGGAAATTCAAAAATCTTTATCGAGGAGGTCTAGTCAATGAGCGATAGAGGATGAGTCATTGACTGGTTCACCATCTTCATGGCCTAGCAAGAGCCATAGATTATTTGATAGCAATCTGGATAGAAGATTTGATTTTGGGACATTTTGTTACATATGCCTATTTGGCTTTGTAAACATACTTTTGTATGTTATCGATGTATATCGTTGTATATACCCATATGGTTTTATTTGTACATGCCTATATGGCTTGATATATACACTATACATTATTTTCATGACATTATGCATATATGTATATATAAGATCCTAATTTGGCACAAGTAGGGAGAATTCTTGCAAAGGTTATGGAATTTGGTTTTAAACGTTCCAATTGTATTTCCTTCAAAGTTTCTAAAGCCTTTTCAAAAAATCCATTTTGTGCATATCTTGCAATCATTTCATTCCATGGGATAGCATCTCTTTGAGGTGTCATGCCAAATTGTTCACATGCCTTGTCTATGCTTCCACACTTTGGATTTACACCTGCCAATTGCATTTTCTTAACATTTCCTTTCAATCCTTATCAAAAATTATGTTTTGTGCACATATTGCAATCATTGCATTCCTTCATTTACAACACATGATTAAATAAGAAGATGCATATTTACAACACTTAAGAATATGTAGTAGTGTTTCTCATGTCACCAATACTATGTTTACATCTGCACATACATGGCTTACAACATGTGAAAATATGAATGATAGAGAATGTTTGCATCAACATGATGGCACAACATGAACAAATTGCATGTTTGCATCAATTTCATTAGTTCAATGATTGAGAATGTGTCAACTTGAACAATATTTTTTGTTCTTCTCATCAAGACCTTCATGAAATGATACATTGGTTTCTTGATATTCAATCATGCATTAGAGATCTTCAAAGTGTTAAAGATGTTTGAAGTGATGAAGAAACTTGTTATTTTGATGTATTTCAACTCCAAACTTCCACCTAGAAGTGAAGGCGCTAATCCTTGATCAAACTAACCTAAAAGTGCGCCTTGGTACTTAGGGCGCTAGATTATGATTGATCAACCTAAAATGTGTACCTAAGGCTAGATAGTGAATTGGAAGGATAAAATGCATCATCAAAGGAGTTTATAGTTATTGAAGGCATCAAATGATGACTTGGGCGCACATCTACCTCTCTACACCATCAAATGTGCACCTAGATTAGTGAAGTGCCACTTCATATCTCTATGACTTTGGATATGCGCCTTGATAATGAGTACAAGGCGCCAATTATTGAATAAACAAACTAGAATGAGTGCCTTACTATTTGAGGTGCTAGTTCATTCTTCTAGAACACCAAAAGTGCGCCTAGATGTTGAGGTGCTAGCTCTTGCTCAAGCAACCTTGAAAGAGCACTTTCACAAGGAGGTTAAAATGTATTATCAAAGGATTAAGTTGAATTAAGGAATCATCATTGAAGACAAGTAAAACATGATTGTGAATGATGCACACTTTTCATCATCTCTAATCTCACAATTGCGCCTTCCATTGGAAGCTCATATTGTGCCTAAAGGAATGGTACTGAGATATCATCCATGTCAATGATTGAGAATGTGTCAACTGGAACAATATTTTTTGTTCTGCTCATCGTGGGGCCGAATAAACTGCGCCAACACGTTGGGGTGGGCAGGTAAATACTAGGGGAGGTCTCATTTTGTGCGCCAAGCATCCCAGTGATTCCGGGCAAGAGGCTACCGGCAAAGTCCCTTAAGATCCCTGAGACCAAAAAACTGCCAAACTTTGACGGAGCAGTTCTCAAAATTTGTGACAGATGGAAATGTTTTGTTTGGAGCTACAGGTGCACATGTAGTCCATCCACAATAACCTCTCTCATTTTTGGTCAACTCCATTCCGTTTGCCTGTGCCGAAATCAAACGCATTGTTTCAAAATGCTTTAATTTGATGTAGTGGAAAGGTGCTAGGTGTGACATTTTTCATTCCATAGCTTGTGGGGTTGAACAGATTGCGCCAACGCGTCGGGGTGGGCGGGTAAATGCCATTGGAGGCCTCATTTTATGCGCCAAGCGTCCTAGTGATTCCGGACAAGAGGCTACCAGCAAAGTCCCGTAAGATCCTTGAGATAAAAAAACTACCAAACTTTGACGGTGCAGTTCTTGGAATTCATGACAGCTGGGAATGTTCTGTTTGGACCTATAGGTGCATGTGGAGTCCATCCATAATAATGTCTCTCATTTTTTGTCAACTCCATTCTGTTTGACCGTGCTGAAATCAAACGCATTGTTGCAAAATGCTTCAATTTGATGCAGTGGAAAGGTGCTAGGTGTGACATTTTTTATTCCATAGCTCGTGGGGTCGAACGGACTACACCAATGCGTCGGGGTGGGCGGGTAAATACCATTGGAGGTCTCATTTCGTGCGCCAGGCATCCCAGTGATTCTGGGCAAGAGGCTACCGGCAAAGTCCCGTAAGATCCCTAAGACCAAAAAACTACCAAAGTTTGACAGAGCAGTTCTCAAAATTCATGATAGCTGGGAATGTTCTGTTTGGACCTACAAGTGCACATGGAGTCCGTCCACAATAACCTCTCTTATTTTTGGTCAACCCCATTCCGTTTGACCATGCCGAAATCAAATGCTTTGTTGCAAAATGCTTCAATTTGATGCAGTGGAAAGGTGCTAGGTGTGACATTTTTCATTCCATAGCTCGTGGGGTTGAATGGACTGTGCCAACGCGTTAGGGTGGGCAGATAAATGCCATTAGAGGTCTCTTTTGGTACGCCAAGCGTCCCAGTGATTCTGGGCAAGAGGCTACCGGTAAAGTCCCTTAAGATCCCTGAGACTAAAAAACTGCCAAACTTTGACAAAGCAGTTCTCAGAATTTGTGACAGCTGGGAATGTTCTGTTTGGACCTACAGGTGCATGTGGAGTCCGTCCACATTAACCTCTCTTATTTTTGATCTAATCCATTCCGTTTGACTGTGCTGAAATCAAACGCATTGTTGCAAAATGCTTCAATTTGATGCAGTGGAAAGGTGCTAGGTGTGACATTTTTCATTCCATAGCTCGTGGGGTCGAATGGACTGCACCAACACATTACGGTGGGCGGGTAAATGCCATTGGAGGTCTCGTTTCATGTGCCAAGTGTCCCAGTGATTCCAGGCAAGAGGCTACCGGCAAAGTCTTGTAAGATCCCTGAGACCAAAAAAATGCCAAACTTTGACGGAGCAGTTCTCAGAACTCGTGATAGCTGGGAATGTTCTGTTTAGACCTACATGTGCATGTGGAGTCCGTCCAAAATAACCTCTCTCATTTTTGGTCAACTCCATTCCGTTTGACCGTGCCGAAATCAAACGCATTGTTGCAAAATGTTTCAATTTGATGTAGTGGAAAGGTGCTAGGTGTGACATTTTTCATTCCATAGCTCGTGGGGTCGAATGGTCTACGCCAACACATTGGGGTGGGTGGGTAAATGCCATTGGAGGTCTCGTTTCATGCGCCATGTGTCCCAGTGATTCCAAGCAAGAGGCTACCGGCAAAGTCCCGTAAGATCCTTGAGACCAAAAAACTACCAAACTTTGACGGAGCAGTTCTTGGAATTCGTGATTGCTAGGAATGTTCTATTTGGACCTACAGGTGTACGTGGAGTCCATCCACAATAACCTCTCTCATTTTTGGTCAACTCCATTCCTTTTGACCATGCCAAAATCAAACGCATTGTTGCAAAATACTTTAATCTGATGCAGTGGAAAGGTGCTAGGTGTGACATTTTTCATTCCATAGCTCATGGGGTTGAATGGACTACGCCAACGCATCGGGGTGGGCAGGTAAATGCCATTGGAGGTCTCATTTCATGCGCCAAGCATCCCAGTCATTCCAGGCAAGAGGCTACCGGCAAAGTCTCGTAAGATCCCTAAGACCAAAAAACTACCAAACTTTGACGTAGCAGTTCTCAGAATTCGTGATAGATGGGAATGTTCTATTTGGACCTACAGGTGTACGTAGAGTCCTTCCACAATAAATTCTCTCATTTTTGGTCAACTCCATTCCATTTGACCGTGCCGAAATCAAACACATTGTTGCAAAATGCTTCAATTTGATGCAGTGGAAAGGTGCTAGGTGTGACATTTTTCATTCCATAGCTCGTGGTGTCGAACGGACTGCGCCAACGTGTCGAGATGGGCAGGTAAATGCCATTAGAGGTCTCATTTCATGCGCCAAGCGTCCCAATGATTCTGGGCAAGAGGCTACCGGCAAAGTCCCGTAAGATCCTTGAGACCAAAAAACTACCAAACTTTGACGGAATAGTTCTCAGAATTCGTGACAGCTGGGAATGTTCTGTTTGGACCTACAGGTGTATGTGGAGTCTATCCACAATAACCTCTCTCATTTGTGGTCAACTACATTCTATTTGACCATGCCGAAATCAAACGCATTGTTACAGAATGCTTCAATTTGATGCAGTGGGAAGCTACTAGGTGTGACATTTTTCATTCCATAGCTCATGGGATTGAATGAACTATGCCAACACATTAGGGTAGATGGGTAAATGCCATTGGAGGTCTCGTTTCGTGTGCCAAGCGTCCTAGTCGTTCTGAGCTGTAAGCTTTCGACAAAGTCAAAAGTTGCTAGGATTGAAATTTTGCATTCCACAAGTCCTGGGACCAAACGGATTACACCAACACATCGGGGTGGGTGGGTAAATGCTAGAGGAGGTCTCATTTTGTTTGCAAAGCATCTGAGTCATTCCAAGCTATAAGCTACCGGCAAAGTCACTTTGTCGGTAGCTTACAACTCAGAAGGACTAGGATGCTTTGCAATCAAAACAAGACCTCCCCTAGCATTTACTCACCCACCCCGACGTATTGGAGCAATTTATTCAACCCCAGGACCTATAGAATACAAAATTTCAATCCTAGCAACTTTTGACTTTGTTGGTAGCTTACAGCTCGAAACGACTGGGACGCTTAGCGCACGAAACAAGACCTCCAATGGCATTTACCCGTCCACCCTGACGCATTGGTGTAGTCCGTTCGACCCCATGAGCTATGGAATGAAAAATGTCACACCTAACACCTTTCCACTACATCAAATTAAAGTATTTTGCAATAATGTGTTTGATTTTGGCACGGTCAAACGGAATGGAGTTAACCAAAAATAAAGAGGTTATTGTGGACGGACTCCATGTGCACCTGTAGGTTGAAACAGAACATTCCCAGCTGTCATGAATTCTGAGAACTGCTCCGTCAAAGTTTGGCATTTTTTTGGTCTCAGGGATCTTACGGGACTTTGTCGGTAGCCTCTTGCCCGAAATCACTGGGATGCTTGGCGCATGAAACAAGACCTCCAATGGCATTTACCCACCCACCTCGATGCGTTGGCACAGTCCATTCAACCCCATGAGCTATGGAATGAAAAATGTCACACCTAGCACCTTTCCACTGCATCAAATTGAAGCATTTTGCAACAATGCGTTTGATTTCGACACGGTCAAATGGAATGGAGTTGACCAAAAATGAGAGAGGTTATTGTGGATGGACTCCACATGCACCTGTAGGTCCAAACAGCAAAATTTCCATCTATCATGAATTCTAAGAACTACTCCGTCAAAGTTTGGTAGTTTTTTGGTCTCAGGGATCTTACGGGACTTTGTCAGTAGCCTCTTGCCTGAAATCACTGGGATGCTTTGCGCATGAAACGAGACCTCTAATGGTATTTACCCGCCCACCCCGACGCGTTGGTGCAATCCGTTCGACCCCACGAGCTATGGAATGAAAAATGTTACACCTAGCACCTTTCCACTACATCAAATTGAAGCATTTTGCAACAATGCGTTTGATTTTGGCACGGTCAAATGAAATGGAGTTGACCAAAAATGAGAGAGGTTATTTTGGACAGAATCCACGTGCACCTATAGGTCCAAACAGAACATTCCCAACTGTCACAAATTCTGAGAACTGCTCTGTCAAAGTTTGGCAATTTTTTGGTCTCAGGGATCTTAAGGGACTTTGCTGGTAGCTTCTTGCCTGGAATCACTAGGACGCTTGGCGCACCAAACGATACCTCCAATAGAATTTACCCACCCACCCCGATGTGTTGGTGTAGTCCATTTGACCCCACGAGCTATGGAATGAAAAATGTCAGACCTAGCACCTTTCCACTGCATCAAATTGAAGCATTTTGAAACAATGCATTTGATTTCGGCACGGGCAAACGGAATGGAGTTGACCAAAAATGAGAGAGGTTATTGTGGATGGACCCCATGTACACCTGTAGGTCTAAACAAAACATTCCCAACTATCACGAATTCTGAGAACTACTCTATCAAAGTTTGGCAGTTTTTTGGTCTCAGGGATCTTAAGGGACTTTGCCGATAGCCTCTTGCCTGGAATCACTGGGACACTTGGCGCATAAAATGAGGTTTTTTAGAATGTGACTTTATCCTTCCACTCCTTATCGAATGACGAGTTTATTCTTAGAGTTTGATGGCTTTTATGAGCATATACACGATGTTTTAGGATAGTAATAAAGGGTAGTTTTTGGATAGCCATGTGTATCTTTTTAACAATCATAAAGGGAAAGTTTTACATGGACTGTGATAGTCCCAAAACTCATATAAATCATCCATTTTGGTGTTTGACAACCTTATAAATCCATTAGATCATTTATACAAACCCTAATGCAACTTATAAACCCTCTTTGCATAGTAATTTCATGAATAACTATCTTGTATGATTGTTTTGTGCATTTTAATAGCCCAATGAGGATTGTATGGTGTTGTCATCTTCATGATTTTAACTTGATGTAGAGATAGGATAAAACTCAACATGATAGAGGCATCATTACAAATGGATTGAATTGCAATAGTCGGAGAGCCAACCTCCTATCAATGAGAGTTCAATGATAGTAAATAGAGAGCTACTTGACCATAAATAGGATTTACATACATACATACAGATATATATGATCTCGTAGGCATCTAGGTTTCATACACAAATTGCAATAGTTGTAGAGCCAACCTCCTATCAATGAGAGTTAAATAATAGTAAATAGAGAGCTTCTCGGCCATAAATGGGATTTGCATACACACACACCCAACTGAAATAGATTCCACCAGCTTTCAATTACAATTTCTCTCAGGCCCTAACACATCCATACAAGGCTGTACTAAACAAAGAAATAGCAAGAAAATAGTAAAATCTGCAAAAATAGAATTTCTTGACATTAATTTCATTCAAACTTGTCTTCAATTCATCTTCAAAATATTTTCAATACATCTCCAATGCCTTTTCCATGAAGGTTTATGCATATTTATACATGATTTGAGGGAAACCAATAGTCTCCAACTGACTTTTGAGTACTTGACTATTCATCTTCCATACTTTTGCATTTTTTTTACATTTTTCATATGACAACTTTGACATATTTACAAAATTTGACAAAATGAAGACTAAATACATGATGAAATGGTTTATCATGACCTTATTAGATTTCAAGCTACTATGCTTGATTAGGGCATATAAGGAATTTTGTCATAATGATTCTATTGATCTAAAACCATTCTCAATGCTAAACATATCATCAATGGACTAAAGAACTATCATCATAATGTATGGCATCATGGGAAGTATCATGACATGCACATAAGGAATTTAAATTATATTGTATATCAAAGTGTATATATATTAAAATCTAGTCCATAATGGTAGACATATACAAAAATTTGGCAAATATGCCAACTCAAAACATTTTTTACAAAATGTGGCATATGCCATGTCTCAAAATCTATATACAATCTACATGCCAAATAGCTACATCAAATACTACAAGTCCACTTGACCCTCAACCTGTGATGGATCCTCAATCTGTGATGGATCCTTAATTTGTGATGGATCCTGAAAAAGTGTCCTCTTTGTACCAAAATCTCTACTAATTGATGGAGGCGAAGTTTCTTGCATTAACAAGTCAAAACACAAATTTGATTAATCTCTTCAATGGTAAATAAAAATAAGTTAAAGTTAGTAAATAGATTCTTATCTATTACAATTAAAAACTTTCATTTATTAAAATACATCTAAATCACTACAATCAACTATAAGACCGCTAGATAAACTATCAATTATTTAGAAAAATTCAATTCTATTACCTCGACTCTATGTTGTTGTTCAGACAATCATTCTGCAAATGATTTTCTCTTAAGACGATGAGGTGTCCTAGTGAAGCATGATGGCAAAGGTGGCACATCACTCACATTCTCAAGAGACTACATAAAAGCAAAGTAACATTGAAATAAATTAATATATCATTATTAAACAAAATAGGAAATGCATACATTTAAAAAGGTTAGATGTGTTACACACAAACAATCTAGAGTGCACTACACAAAAACTTATCTACTAGAAAACAAGCACATACCACCATCGAGGCCTCCTGCATCAATTGAGAAGGACTCTAAATTATCAAAATGACAAGAATGTAAGACTCTAAATGACTATAATCAAATATTTAAGTTTTCTAAATTATCAATTAAAGTACAATTCAATCAAATTACCTCCACCCTTTGTTGGCATTGAGAAAGTCGTTCTGCAAATGATAGTCCCTTGGGTCGATTAGGAGTTTGAGGAAAGACTATTGGCAGAGATGCCACATCATTCACATTTTTGATTAACTATAAAATAAAATTAACATCAAGATATAAATTAATATATAATTACTCACAAAGAAATAAATGCATAAAAAAAAAGTTGATGTGTAGAACAAATTATACCGGCAAGTCCAAGCCAAATTGGATGGCAGACAAAGTTCCATGATGAACTTTTGTCGACTCCTCCTTTGTCATCAACTATTATCCCACTTAGATACATTAGTACTAATAAATTTGTTTATATATTCAAATGGAATAGACCATAAAATTTAACTTTAAATTTTACTTGCACAAAAGATTGCTCATGCATTTCTCCTTCTCTATGGTTCACTGATCCAATAGCTTCTACTCTTGTCCCTGACCCCTCAGCTTGAGTTTTGGACCCCATTGCCTCATCTCGTGAATGGAGATCATACTCTGATGTGTTCAACGGTGGCTCACTACTCTCCATAATAGGACCTAAGCATAAATGATTGCAAGAAATACAATGATGGGGCACACATACATGTGTGGACGATGACGGTCTAGTAGAACCAGGTGATCCAATATCATCGCCTTCATCATGTGCTTGTGAAAACTGAGATGTCTGTATAATCAAATGCTCAGTCAAAGAGTGTATGGCACTAAGGCCCTCTTGTGTTGCATTTGCAACAACGTCTGGGTGCTGCATTGGGGGTGGAGAAGGGATAGCAGGAGGGCGAATATAGGGACCTTGTACTTGTCCAATTGCCCTAGGTCTATCTTGAGGCATTCCTTTGCCCACTCCTTGAAACTCTCTAAAATCAAAATAATTAACATGTTGACCCATGACGAACTCTGCATAGAGTTTACGAAGGAAATATAAAGGTACATCTAAATTGTTGTTGGGTGGTTTATCAAAAAGCATCCACCAACGATCCCAAAAGTTCTGACTAATGCCCTCATGAATACACCATTTGATTGAAAACTTGGGCTTACGGACATCAACATGCAATCTAGTTTTAGGATTGACAAAGTGTTGGGCTAACATAGTTTTTGTAATCTCTAATTCTTTGACTTCATCATATGATAAACTGTTAGAATATTCAGCCTTCTTGGCTTCTCATCATTGCCTAAATGATTTGTGTTGGGTTGACAAGGTTTGAACATGATTAATGATTCCCTCTAAAGTTGATGTCATTGTAGACAATTGAGGGTGGCGGCGATACATTTCTATGATCCTACTTATATGATCAATATTTCTTTGAATATTCTCTTCTATTGTTGGAGGGGGAGGGTTTGGGTTTTCATTTTGTGCATCCATTTTACCTAATTAAAAAAGGAAAACATACCCACTTAGCATAAAAAACCAAAAAAATTGCTTGAATATACAAAACAAACAAAAAAATGCTAAAGATCTTACCTTTTTGGATCAGATATCTGTTCACCTCTAATATCTATTCTTCAAAGATGCCACTGTGTTTTGCAAGCCGCGGGTTTGTAAAAATGCAGTGTCTTTTTCGCTTTTTATGTTTTTCAAAACGGATATCCATTTTAAAAACCGATATCCATTTTCTTTTTCTCAATTATTTTCATTGCTTTTTATTTTAGTATTTTAGTATTTAGGCATTTTAGCTATAAAATACAATCAAAAAATTTTAGAAAGACTGTATCATATGAAAGGAGAGATTTTGGACAAACTATCAAAACTTATATAGGATTATGACGATATATATATTTGATTTTTATATGATTTACTTATACTAAGGTATCTCATAGTATTTCAAAGGCACTTTTGAATAGATAATTGTCATAAAAAAATTGTAAAAGCAAGTAGTTTTGGTGTAAATTCTAACAAATCATTTCATGTTTAACTTACATATTAGATGATATTTTTGTCAACAATTGAGATCAAACTTGTGACACTCAGGATCGACCTCTCATTTTTCTAAACCCTGAACTTGAGAAAGGGAGTCCTAGTTTTCTTATTTCCATTTCCTTCATCGATAAGGGAGAGGGAAAGATAGAGGGGAGAGATAGGATATATATGAATGATAGGGGGAGAGAGGCAAGAGATAGAGAGATTGGGAGAGATGACTAGGTACATAGAGATAGAAAGGAGACAGATAGGAAGAGATAGAGGAGAGGGAAAGATAGAGGAGATAGGAATGATAGGGGGAGAGAGGTAAGAGATAGAGGAGATAGAGGAGTTAGGGGTTTCTATATCTCCCTATTGGTCCTCTCTCTCTAAACACTAAACCCTAAACCTCTAAACCTTAACCCCTAAACCATAAACCCTAAACCCTAAATAATGCCCCTAAACCTTAACCCCTAACCCCTAAATCCTAAACCCTAAATGCAAGCAACCCTAAACCCTCTCTGATCTCTCCCTTATCTCCCTATCTCTATCATCAGGCTCTACCTCTCAATCCTTCTCCCTATTTCTCTAGACATCTCACTCACTCTCTATCTCCCTATCTCTCCCCTTTGTCACCTCTATCTCTCCCTATCTGTCTCCTCTCTCTTTCTATCTAGCTATCTCCAAAACTGAGAAACCCTAAACCTAGGTACACCCTAAATCCAATCAACTCTAAACCTATATCTCCCTATCTCTCCCCTATCTCCCTATCTCTATCATCCCTCTACCTCTCTTGATCTCTCTCCCTATGTCCCTGGCCATGTGCCTCACTCTCTATCTCCTTATCTCTCTCATCGGTCTCCTCTCTCTATCTCCCTATCATTCCTTTCTCTCTATAAACCCTAAATCCAAAACCCTAAACCACTAAACCTAACCCCTAACCCCTAAACAATTTAAATCCTAAACCCTAAATAATGCCCCTAAACCCTAACCCCTAACCCCTAAACCTGAGAAACCCTAAACCCCTAAACCGTAAACCCCAAACCCCTAAACCCTAAACCCAAGTAACCCTAAACCACTATCTCCCTATCTCTCCCCTATCTCCCTACCACCTTTGTCCCTCTACCTCTCAATCTCTCTCCCTATGTCTCTGGCCATGTCCCTCACTCTTTATCTCCCTATCTCTCCCCTCAGACTCCTCTATATCTCCCTATCATTCCTCTCTCTCTATAAACCCTAAATCCAAAACCCTAAACCTCTAAACCTAACCCCTAACCCCTAAACAATTTAAATCCTAAACCCTAAATAATGCCCCTAAACCCTAACCCCTAACCCCTAAACCTGAGAAACCCTAAACCCAAGTAACCCTAAACCACTATCTCCCTATCTCTCCCCTATCTCCCTATCACCTTTGTCCCTCTACCTCTCAATCTCTCTTACTATGTCTCTTGCCATGTTGCTCACTCTTTATCTCCCTATCTCTCCCCTCGAACTCCTCTATATCTCCCTATTGGTCTGATGCAGAGCACACAATGGAAGCTCTCAAAACACAGTGAAATACCCATCAAAACCCATAGATCAAATAGATTAAAGCTTAATCAGATTTAAGAAACCTTCTCAAAGTCCCAAATAACATCAAATCATATACATTCTTCCTATCAGCAAGATAAACACTATCAGCTGACTCAGAAATTCTTATACCAATGCTACTTTTGACGAGCCTTTGAACCTTTCACTGTAACATATATCCATCAGCCCAACTTTAAACTAGTCTTTCGATCTCCCATCTCACACTGAAATGCATAACTACAACTTCGCATATACATAACTTGACTTGCTGTGCCGGTTCTTTCTACCATTTCTACCAGTCAGTCCTTGTATCATTCAAAATGCACATTTTCAATGTATCTTCATAGCATACATTTGCAACATACAAACCTGACATACAATTGCAGTATACACATGAAATATACTCACATATAATTGTGATATACACATGAAATGTTCTCGACATACAAATGTAGTATACACATAAAATGTATATTTGCATACATTTGCGATATACACAGGAAATGTTCTTCAACATACATAAGCGATATATACATGAATTGTATACCCGATATATGTTAGCGATATACACACGAGATGTATCTTCTCATACATTTGCAGTATACAGATGAAATGCATATTTAGTGACAAAAGATGAGTATGCATATTCAGTGATAGAACATGAGTATAGATGGAACATGTGACTAAATATGCATTTCATGTGTATACTACAAATGTATGAGAAGATACATCTCGTGTGTATATCGCTAACATATATCAGGTATACAATTCATGTATATATCGCTTATGTGTGTTGAAGAACATTTCTTGTGTATATCGCAAATGTATGCGAATATGCATTTTATGTGTATACTGCATTTGTATGTCAAGAACATGAAATAGAGAGTGAGTGAGATGTCTAGAGAGATATGGATAGAGATTGAGACCTATGGAGGGATGATAGAGAGGGAGATAAGGGAGAGATAGGGAGATAGAGGTGGAGGGATATTAGTTTTAATGACCTCCACATTTTCCATAAATTCTTCTCCACTAAACCCTAGACCATCACCCAAATCCTTACTTTCCTAATAAAAGCCCTTCCCCAAATATCATTTGATCATGTGACTCCTTCCATCATTAGATAGGTGCCCAGGTACTTTCCATTATTCATCTAATACTGTAATCCTAATGTCATAGCTCACATTCCCACACCTACATTCATAGACTCCATTCCCCCTATTGACATCATCGTTGATAATCATTATATAAGGACACTCCCTTGAATAATAATTAAACCATGGATTATCCCGTATCCCCATCTTACACTTTCCTCACCTTTGAACCCTTAGAAGATGACATTTAGCTATCCCCACCATTACCAATCACACTTTCTAGCAATCCCACATAAGATATCTTACCCATCACTTCACCTAGGTCATCACCAATTAAATCACCTCATTACTCCATTCAACGATACCCATACCACCCATTTCTCACTCCACAACCTATATTAACACATGATTAAACCTAACCCCTAAACCCTAACCCCTATTTCCTAACCCCTGAACCCTAAACTTGAGAAACCATAAACCCCTAAATCCTAAACACTAAACCCAAGAAACCCTAAACCTCTATCTCTCTATCTCCCTATCTCACTATCTCCCCATCACTATCATTCCTCTACCTCTCAATCTCTCTCCCTATGCTTTGGCCATGTCCCTCACTCTATATCTCCCTATTGGTCCTCTCTCTCTAAACACTAAACCCTAAACCTCTAAACCTTAACCCCTAAACCTTAACCCCTAACCCCTAACCCCTAAACCCTAAACGCGAGCAACCCTAAACCCTATCTCCTATCTCTCCCTTATCTCCCTATCTCTATCATCCCTCTACCTCTCAATCCTTCTCCCTATTTATTTGGACATCTCACTCACTCTCTATCTCCCTATCTCTCCCCCTTGTCACCTCTATCTCTCCCTATCTGTCTCCTCTCTCTTTCTATCTAGCTATCTCCAAAACTGAGAAACCCTAAACCCAGGTACACCCTAAATCTAATCAATTCTAAACCTATATCTCCCTATCTCTCCCCTATCTCCCTATCTCTATCATCCCTCTACCTCTCTTGATCTCTCTCCCTATGTCCCTGGCCATGTGCCTCTCTATCTCCTTATCTCTCTCCTCAGTCTCCTCTCTCTATCTCCCTATCATTCCTCTCTCTCTATAAACCCTAAATCCAAAACCCTAAACCTCTAAACCTAACCCCTAACCCTAAACAATTTAAATCCTAAACCCTAAATAATGCCCCTAAACCCTAACCCCTAACCCCTAAACCTGAGAAACCCTAAACCCCTAAACCCTAAACCCAAGTAACCCTAAACCACTATCTCCCTATCTCTCCCCTATCTCCCTATCACCTTTGTCCCTCTACCTCTCAATCTCTCTCACTATGTCTCTTGCCATGTACCTCACTCTTTATCTCCCTATCTCTCCCCTCAGACTCCTCTATATCTCCCTATTGGTCCTTTATTTCTCTCTAAACCCTAAACCTCTAAACCTTAACCCCTAACCCCAAAACCCTAAACCCTAAATAATGCCCCTAAACCCAAACAACCCTAAACCTCTATCTCCCTATCTCTATCATCCCTCTACCTCTCAATCTCTCTCTCTCTCTATGTCTCTGGACATGTCTCTCACTCTCTATCTCCCTATCTCTCCCCTCTGTCTCCTCTATCTCTCCCAAACTCTATCAGTCCCCTCTCTATATCTCTCTTTAAACTATAAACCCTAAACCCCTAAACCCGAGCAACCCTAAACCTCTAAACCCTAAATAATTCCCCTAACCAACCTCTAAACCACTTCTCTATATAGGTGCAACTAATACCACTTTTTCATTGTTTTCCACATTTAATTATATTCTTTTACATTTTCCAAGTCCTACATGTGTCCAAGTTGTATTGTTTGTCAAGTTTTTAGTCTAATTGTAAGTCCCAGCTCTCATGGTTATTAAAATGTTAGTATAGTTAGATTTATCCTTCGGTAACATTAATTTACACATTGTTGCACAAACAACCACACTGAAACATAACCTTACCTAATTAAGGTTAACCAAAGATCCAACTAGTTCAATGTTCTTATAGTCCATGCTTACCCTTCCAAGAGAGTTCATGCCATGTTAACTTTGCATTATGTCCTAACATATCACATGAAGGACATCATCATCACAAGGAATAACAATGTCATGAAGGATTAACGAAGGTGTAGCTTCACCACATAAAGTATCATTCATAATTTTATCACTAGAGGGTAAGGGTATATCATGTGTATCCTTCGCAAACCATGTATCATGAATCAAATCATATGAAGGATTGGGTAAAGCAATTTAGGGCATGAAATCCAAAACGCCCCGAAATACATCCCCTGCTACCCCACCATTCCTATCCCCGAAATATTGGAACATAGTCTAAAAGTGATTATTTCACATGATGAACAAAACTGAATATTTTATTATTGATTATTTGAGTAATTCATTAGTGATGATTCTTAGTGTTTAGCAAATCCTTATGGATCAATGTGTAAAGAAGCTACCAATGTTAATTTGCCCTCCTTCTCTAGAAACAGTCTTTATGGAGGTTCATATATTGATGGGAGATCCAAGATTTAAGAGGTATATTTTCAAAAAGAGTAAAAAGCCTTTTTCCCAAAAAATTTTAGAAAACGGATATCCATTTTGAGAATGGATATCCATTTTGGTTTGTTATCCAAACCAAAACAGATATCCATTTCAAAGTCAAACTTTGCCAAGTCACGAATTTGGCTAAATAAAAATGCATTTTTTTTCCTATTGCCACTGTTTGGCCCATGATGATCCTGCACATACCTGAGAATGTGATAAGAGTTTCAAGTGGCAACTCTAGGATTGTATCGATATATGTTTTTCAAAAAAGTAGACAAGTTACATGAGTTGTCATAGGGTGTCGTCTCGAGTGAATTCATACTAAGTTCTTGTGCCATGGTTAACATATATTGAGGAGTGAACATGCATATTGTGGTGGGAATAAAGAGAAAGATGCATAGAGAAATAAAAAAAATAGAGAGATAGAGAGAGGGAGATTGACAGAGAAATAAGAATAGAGAAGGAGAGCTCGTAGTATATATATATATAGAGAGAGAGAGAGAGAAGAAGAAGATATAAAGAGATAGGTAGAGGGAGATAGATATAGAGAATAGAAGATTGATAGAAGAGGAAGAAGATGCAAAATTTGGCTTTCAGGAATGGATATCCATTTTCTAGGAACGGATATCCATTACCTTAATAATGGATATCCGCTATGCTTCAGGAATGCCTTGGATTTAGGCTTGAGAGTATCATAGTTGGCTTTCTCTCAACTCTAACATGTTTACAAGTTTCACCCTCTTCTTCTGACCTCACCCTCTGTGCTGACGAATTTTTTTATTCAAATTTGATAAAACAAAAATGGTTTATAGAAGAAATTGTTAGCTTTCTAAAAGTTTAATATTTTCTTGACTATCATATTATTAAACAATTATTAATAATTTTCTATATAGAGTGTCTAAAATCTGGACACACTTATTGAAAAACATCCATAACTTTCAAACCATTTCACCTTTTTAAAATCTGAAAGATGTCTCACACTTTATGCTTTTCTGGCTATAGGTTTAAAAAAAATTGAATTCTAATTTTTTTATCACGTTAGGTTGACTGAAAAATTACTTTGTGTTTTTAAAAAAAGTCACAATAAAAAAATCATAACTAATTATTTTCTTGGAAAAAGATTTCAAAAAAAATATGCGTCACATCCAGGCATGAGTCCTTTACTTATTTTTAAAGATTTAAAAAATAATAATGTTTTTGTTCATACTTCGGTTGACTGGAATGACACCCACTTTTTATTTTTTTCTGAAAAATTTAATAGTTATTCATTGAAATATTCATTTTTCACCAAGTAAATTTAGTTTTTTTTTTTTAAATAGTAGCCCATAAACTAGATTCAATTCTCTACAAATTTTGTTCTTACATATTTTTTAAATTGTGTAGATAATCCATTCAAATTTTCACATGAATTTGATTAAGTCTATTTTTTAGTATTTTCATTGTCATTTAAAGGTATTGTTGGGCCCATCATGATCCTACACTCACTCGTTTGAATGTTGTGATGTCAGTCTATTATTCTTATCGGCAAGTGTGCCACATGTTACTTGAATGCATTTGTATGGTAGTCGTACCATGTGTTCTTTATATGTATTGGATTGGTAGTTGTGCCATGTGTTGTGTGCATTGATTGGCGTGTATGCCATATGTTGCTATGTATGTACCATGGATTGTGTGAGATGATGCTAGTGAGTTTGCTATGATCACCTTCTCTGTAGCTCAGGGGTTGCCTAGAGTTGCATAGATAACTATTGTGCTCGATGATGGCAATATGGTTGGGAGGTGAGCATCATTTCCCCATTTCGTTCTTCATGATGATCTTCAGGTGTTGGAAGGTTTCCTTATCTCCATGCAAGTTGGATATGTTTTTTGTGTCTTGTTGCACCTTGGAGAGTGTGATGAGTTTTGGTGGTTTACGCACTTGTATTATTTCATAATTGCATATTGTAAACTTTGTAAAGTAGGTCCTTTGAGACCCTTGTAATATGATGTAATTGATGCTTAAAGATGATTTATGATGTTGTCTATGATTCATATATGTTTAGGATAAAGCCCTTCAAATATTATAATTATTGGGGGTAATCTTGTATTTTTCCACGTCTTAGTTTGTGAGGATGTTGGCTTGATTTGATAGATTTTCACATATTAGAATCTTGCTATGTTAGCATGTTTAAATGCTTTTATTTGGCGTCCTACTTGATGTTTATGATTATGTTAGTGTTGAATCGTATTCTTCCCACATAGGTGGTGAGGATCCTATCGTTGCTTTTGGCATGTGTCGACGTTGGTGTCGAACATGTGTAGCCTTTTGTATCACTTTTGTCCTTTTTGGCATGTGAGCATTTTTGGTTCACCACCTTATTGTTTTAGTTAAAATGAACCCTATTTGTTGGTTCGATCTTTGTTCAGCTAATGCCTTGGGTGAAAATCTAGGGCATTACATGAAATCTTTGGACCCTCTATTTTTAATCAACCATGTTGACAATGATGGCCAAGCGACTTTTCACAAAGCAACAGTGGATGGTGAATTAGCTTCGGAGGTAAAGTAATTGTAGATATAGGAATGGTAAGCTTCAATGATATGCTCTATAAATTTCATGTTAAGGACCACTAACTGGTAAATCTACATCATTTCATATTGTGCTCTTTTTTAAAATAATGATTTACAAAAAATATGTGATAGTATGTTTTTTTATGTATGAAAAATCATCTATCATTGTTGATATTAAGTCATAATTGAATGAAAATGCCACTCCTGTTACTAGAACCAACTCACGACCTACAATGGTTACTACAACTATCTGAAAGATAATTCATTTATAGCTATAATTACCCCACAGGTGCCCACTTATTGCCCAATCTTTTATTGCAAGAAGGGGAGTGTCACAACCTTCAAGTTTGATGTTTTAATAAAGTTATTTTTTAATAACTCTTGTCTTGATACTTCCACACTTTTCCATATCTAGGGTTCCTTCAAAATCAAGATTTCCTGTACTAGTATGTGGGTAACTTAGATTGTGTAACTGATGAAAATTGCAAATTCCTTGCAAAGTCACCAACTAATTGTTGAATTTCATCACTGATATCATTTGGAGGGGTAGACAAATTTGCAATTTGTCATATGATCCAAAGTTAGTGGGAACACAATTTCTATAGGTAAATTTTCACATCTTTTTCCTCTCAACAAAATGTAGTACAACAAAATGTACTAGAACTATAAAATAGATCTACATCAAATGAAGCATCAACAATTTTTACAACTCAAAATAAAATAAATCTCTAGAAAGTACAATCATACTAGTCAAAGGAAAAAAGAAAATGAACACTACCTTGACTACCCAACTCCTACTGCTTCACTGCCCAACTCCTTCAAATCCTCAAATTTCATTACCTAGTCATAAGATTCAAAAATTAGTATTGTATTGATGCCTCTTAGTCTTGTCGCATGTTTATCAACTAAATATCTTGGATCTAAGGACATTGATTCTAAGACATCTTTACAACCAAAAACTACAAATACCTACTGTTAAATCGATATCTAAGTGTTATTGCTAAAATATCTTCACAAACAAACTTATAGTCTATCATAAAACCCTATTTAGGATTTCATTTAGTTGTTATGTGTCTTCAAACTCCACACTATAATGAAATAGTAGACAAAACAAGAGAAATATATCCTCTCATATCACAATGATATCAATAGCAAATTTTGAAGTGAATTTTGTTGTGCCTTGCACACATGCCCCATTTTGCCAAATGGAGACCCCTTTTTTTTTCTTTGGCTTGGAGTCTCAACCTTTTTGCCTTATGATGATGAGAAAGTGACGATGTGTTGTCAAATAAACCCTATTCTACAAGATATAAACTTTGCAACCAAAAGGATATATGTTGTGATCTAGAAGGTCCCCAAACAAGGATGTGTTCTATTTGTCCACTATTTTCCTTTTCCCAGAAGAGCATAATTAGAGTATTTACTCTTTTTTCTGATCCTGAAACCATTTGAGGCTTTGGTTTTGGTGGCAGAGATTTCCTCTGTTTCACTTCTGTCCATTCCTTTTCTTCTCTGGCTGGGGATTCTAGCTCATGGTTGATTTATGAGATTGCATCACTATGTAAGACCTCTGGATCTTCAAGGTTTACTGGAGAGATCTCAAGATTTTTAAGATGGGTGGTTGGATTCTTCATTGAGATCATAGAGCCTTCAAAACTACTTGTATCCACACAACATTCCTTCATCATCCCGTGCAAAAGATCCAATGAAGATGGTGCACAAGACTTAGATTCAGCTTCGTGAGGTTCATGTGTGGGAGTTGAACCATTTTCAGTTCTAGGAGGAATGACATAATGTCATGATTCCACCCCCACCCACCATGTCAGCTAATTGATTAAAGAATTAGCTCTCTCATGAGTGAACTTCTTCCTACATTGAGCAGTTGAATGATCTATAGAAAAACATTTCCTGCATCTGAAGTCTATTTTTTCATAATCTACAATTTATCTCCAATTTCTATTTCCAACCTTCAAAGAAACCTCTACAGGAAGCCCTTTGGAGAGATCCATTTCAACACATAGGCGAGCACATGTGGAGCTTTCATAGTTGATTGTTTCTTTTGAAATGTTGTGGTATTTTCTGAATCCATTGGAAATAGCCTTCAAGCAATCAATCTCCCAGAATTGTAGGGAGAGATAAGGTAATCGTACGCACATAAATGAGGATGAGAAGGTCTTAGATCGTGGGTCAAAGGAAGAGAACCAAGGCTTGGTGCAAAGGACATCTCCTTGAAAAAACTAGGGACCTGAGTTGAGAATGAATTCCTTATCATTCAAAGACTCAAACTCCAGAATGAAAAACCCTTTCACACATGGATAGATGCTAATTTCCTTCAAATATTCTTCCAAATTATCGCTTATCCAGGCGTGCAGAGATCACAGATTCAACCAATTTCGCAAAATCCTACAAATTAGGGCATGATCTTGAAGGTACTCCTCTCTATCACTGACAAAGTTGTCCATACAGATTTCTAGAATAGAATCCGCCTGGAGAACAGGAAAAGGAGGCCTCTGGTGCCCAAACTTGTGAGGAGAATGCTCTATAGCAGGAGCACCATGAGAGTCCTTAAAGCCTAAAGCTACCTTGAAGTTCAAATGTCAGTTGCTTGTAGATTGCGAGGGTGGATCCAAAGTGCCTTGCATGCTAGGGTTTGAGGGATCCTTCACCATGTTGTGAACACCTGAAGCAGTGCTAGGCAGACCATACTGCCCAATCCTAAGCTCTGGTGGTTTTAAATCTTTCTGCCAGTGATGATTTTTGGTAGAGATCCTTGAAGCGAAAGAAAGATTAGGCTCACCCTACGCAGGAAGGTCTGGAGGAGCAAAAGGCATCATGAAAAATTCTAACAATAAATATATATTATTATTTGTTAATATTTATTTATACTTGTTTAATTATATATTTATTTTATCAATAAAATCTATAGTTAAGTTCCTCCTACCTAGAATTCGTTACTAGAATACCATACAGGTCTACAATTGGCATGATAATTGAGCAAACAAATTTGCTACATACAATCAAAATAATAACAATGTCCATAATTTTCAATACTTGTTTGCACTTAAATAGATTAGTAATTCATACATGGCACGACCAATACAATTGGAAACAATGTTGCTTATTGAAGTTTGAGTTTGATCATATAATTGTTAGAATTAAGGATAATTGGAAAACTTGGCATCTAAAGCTAATGGGGGATTTTTCTAGCAAAGAGTCTTCTTCTTAGTCAAGACCCTTGAATTGATTTAACAGTAACAAAATTAAAGACATGCTAAACAATCTTGCAATGTTACGAGAAAATGTGGATATAATATCAATGATTAATCGATAACCCAGTAACTCAATAGAAATTGAAATAATCAAGATTCAACACAAAGAAAGATACCTTGCAAACCTTATTACTTCATAGCTTCCATTGGTCACCTAATCTCAAATTGATCTTTCGTGTGAATGAAGCCCTTAGAAAGCGCACTTCCTTCCTTTTTTCTTCAAGATGACAATAGAGAATGGCTATGATAGTTCTTGTAATGAAGAGGATCTTCAATACAATAAAAATGGTGATCGCAAGCTATGGATATGGTTTTGGGTACCAAAGGCATGCTGTGATTCCTGCAGAGTAAGTTTACTAAAAGCTTGGATGATTGAAATGGAGGAAAAGGGGTTGTACTTATAGACTCGTGAGAGAGAAGATCAACAGTGTAGAATGAATAAGAAGATCAACGGTTGAGGAAACTTGAGAGGATGTGTGTGAATCAGAAGAGGACAAGTGTCTTGGCCTTCATGCAACAAGGGAGTTAATAGAAATAGAATGAAGAGTTAACTAATTTGATTGTCTAGTTAACAGAAAAGACTAACTAGTTAACTGATTTGATTTATGAGTTAACTACTTGGAACTAGAGGATAAAAAGGATTAGTGGATGGGTGAAAAGGGATATGGAATGGATGGGAAAGGAGCCTCGAGGGCGCATCTATACAAGATGGCCTTGTCTACATGATAGCTCAAAAGCAACGTAGTTCGACAACAGTTCAATGGATTGGCTCAAGACGGATGACATGACGGATGCAAGTCTGGATTAGCAGCTTGACGGAAGAAGACAATAAGCACTATTGAACAACAAGCAATGGTAGGTATACTGATGTGATCGAGTGGATGTTGTTAGGAGGTATGAATGAGGAACAAGTTTGGAAAAGATGGAGAAGGCGGTTTATCACAAGTAGCACCTGTTTACCAGGTTTTCACCACTTGTTTTTATTTGCACAAAAGTTAAAAGTACACATGATGCCTATTTGCCAGGTTTTCATCATGATACCTATCCAAGGCCCCTGTTTGTCAGGTTTTCACCAAAGGACAATTTTTTTTCTATTTTTCTATTTTTTTTAATTTTTGTGTTATTTTTCCATTTTTTTTATTTTTTTGTTGTTTTTGACTCCCTTGCATTGGGGTTTAAGTGTAGAACTTGCGAAGATGCATGCAGTTGATGGGATCATCAAATGGTTCACCTTCTAATGTAGCCAATTGATAAGCACCTGACCCATAGGTAGAAATGATGACATAGGGACCAAGTCGGTTGGGTTCAAACTTACCTTTCTTTTCCTGATCCTGTGGATTACGGGGATTTTCCTTAAGCACTAGATCACCAACATTGAATACCCTTGGACGGACTCTCTAGTTATAACTTTTGGACATCGTTTGCTAATAATCCTTGAGATGGTTAAAGGCTCGTTGCCTTTTTTCTTCCAGTAGCTCTAACTCTTGAAGTCTGGATACTCTGTACTCTTCATCTGTTATGAGGCCTTTTAATGATACTCACAAGGATGGGATCTCGACTTCAATGGGCAAGATGGCTTCAGATCCATAGACTAGGGAGTATGGTGTTGTACCTATGGGTGTGTGGATACTTGTGTAGTATGCCCACAACGTAGGATTCAATTGGATGTGCCAATCACAACCAACATCATTGATAATCTTTTTTGAGATTTTTAAGATGGTTTTGTTTGATGCGTCTGCGTGGCCGTTTCCTTGGGAGTAATATAGGGTGGAAAAGCAGTGTTGGATGTGGAATTTGTCACACAGTTCTTGGACATTTTGATTCTTGAATGGTCCTCCATTATCTGTGATAATGGATAAAGGGATATCATAGCGGCAAATGATGTAGTTCAAGATGAAAGAGGCAATATGTTTGCCTGTGACATTGGCGAGGGGTATGGCTTCACTCCAATTTGTAAAGTACTCAGTGGCAGTGATTATGAATTTATGGCTGCTAGATAATGGAGGGTGGATCTTGCCCACTAAGTTGAGTACCCATTGACAGAAAGGCCAAGGAGTCGTTAAAGGTTGCAGCTCCTATGCTGGTGCATGTATCAGGTTCCCATGGATTTGGCACTTCTTCCACTTCTTTACAAAATGATAGGAATCTTTTTCCATAGTTGGCTAGTAGTATCCCATGCATATGAGTTTCTTAGCTAGGATAGGACCACTAGAGTGGGTCCCGCTTATACCATCTTGTACTTTGCTCAAGGCATTTTAATATTCCTCTCTATCGAGACACCTAAGGAGAGTACCATCAAGGCCTCATCATTTAAGATGTTGGTGATAATAGCATAATGAGATGCTTGACGAATGAAGGTTCACTTTTGGTTATTGGAGAGATTAGGTGGTAGGGTGTTCTCTTTAAGATAGGTAAATACTTTTCTGTATAGGGGAGAATCAGATCCTACAATGTGGAAAATGACGTGGGATTTGGGAGAATCATATGTAGAATGGGAGACTGGCTCTACCAAGAACTCATAACATGATTGGTTGTCAAGGATGTCAAGGAGAGATGCAATCGTTTCCATGGCATCTGCTACTTTATTCTCTATTCTTGGTATCTGCTCAAAAGAGATCTCAACAAAGTAATCTTTGAAGTCGTCTACCATTCGTTTGTATGGTATTAACTTCTCATCCTTTGTTTGGTAGTCATCGTTCACTTGGTTGATGACCAGTTGTGAGTCACCATACAGTTGAAGTTCTGTGATGTTCCATTCAACTGCCAGCTTGATGCCAATGACTAGGGCTTCATACTGTACATTGTTAGTACAAGGAAAGAGTAGTCTATATGATTTTGGAATGGTGTCACCATTAGGTGTGATCAATAAGATACCAGCCCCAAACCCATGCTGAGTATAGGAGTCATCGAAGTAGAGTTTCCAGGTTGTTGTTATGTGAAAGATGGACTCGTCTAGAAATTTGAAGCTCAAAGGGTTATCATCTGTTAAAGGTGCATCTGCTAGCTGATACGCAAGTACTTGACCCTTTATTGCGTGCCTGTCTACATACTCAATGTCAAACTCACTGAGAAGCATGACCCATTTGGACAATCTGCCTGTAAGGGCAGCTTTGTTGAGCAAATACTTTAGTGGATCAATTTTTGCTACTAGCTTGATGGAATGCGATAGCATGTAATGTCTCCATTTTTGTGAAGCAAAGACCACAGTGAAGCATGTTCTTTCAATTGGTGTGTATTGTAGCTCATATCAAACTAGTGTTCTGCTAATGTAATAAATTACTTGTTATTTCCCGTCATGATTTTGTTGTGCAAGGATAGCTCCCAGAGTTGTTGGTGTGGCAGAGATATAGAGTAGGAGAGTCTTACCCTGGATTGGTGGCATCAATACAGGTGGTTTCATGAGATACTCTTTTAACTGTTGAAATGCTTATTCGTACGAATCATTCCATTTGAAAGGAATGTTCTTATGTAGGAGGTGCATGAATGGGTGGCACTTGTCTGCCAATTGAGAAATGAACCTTCTGATAGATTGTAGCTTTCCCTGTGGAGACCTTAGTTGATTGATATTTTTGGGAGGTGGCATTTTCATGATAGCCTTCACCTTAGCTGGGTCTTTTTTATTCCATTTGCAGACATGATACATATCCTAGAAGCTTGTCATATGTGACTCCGAATATGCACTTCTTTGGATTAAGGTGCACATTGAACTGCTCCAATCTTGTGAAGATTTTGTCTAATACTACTAGGTGTCCTTCTCTTGTGAGTGATTTTGCTAAGATGTCATCAACATAATCTTCCATTATGGTGTGCATCATATCATGGAAGATTGTGGTCATGGCTCTCTGATACGTTGCCCCTACATTTTTCAATCCAAATGGCATGATACACCAACAATAGGTGCCCTAGGGACATGTGAATGTGGTCTTGTGTTGTTCCTCAGGTGTAATTTTGATCTAGTTGTATCCCGAGAAACCATCCATTAGCAACAGCATAGTGTGCCCTGCCATGAGATCTACAATAATGTCAATGTTTGGCAAAGGGAAATCATCTTTTGGACAAGCTTTATTCAGGTCCCTAAAGTCATTGCATAGTCAAACTCTTCCATTTGGTTTGGCAATAGGCACTATATTGGAAATCCACTCAGGATAGTATATTGGTCTGATGAACCTGACATCTAGTAGCTTCTTTAGTTCTTCTTTTACCATGAGGGCAACCTGCGAGTGCATCTTCTTGAGTTTTTTCCTAACCGGCTTGTCTCCTGAGACTAAGGACAAGTGATGCATTATGAGATTTGGATCTAGTCTTGGCATATCCGTATATGACCAAGCAAAGTTGATTTGTTTCCTTTTGAACAATTCAGTGAACTCTAGCTTTTCCTGTGTAGTTAAAGATTATGCCATATGGATCATCCTTGGATTGTCACGTGTGTTGATGTTGATCTGTTCTGTTGGTTCTATCAAGAGTGAGGATCTCTCCTGATGTGTTAGATTGGGGAGAGGGTCAAGCCTTTCATCCTTTGGCACCCCACAGGGGTTTTCACCGTTGGATATATCTTTCATATTTTTACTATTTTCATGATCTAACACTGCCGCAGAGCAGTTTTCACTGTTAGATCTATTTTTCATTTTTACATTTTTGAGACTGAAAGGCTTGGTACTCTCTCCAAAATAAGCCATGTCGTTGAGTTCTATGAAATAGCTAGCCCTATGATCCCCTGCGGGTATATGTTCCCTAAGCTCTAGAAAGTCTATGATGGCTTCATCATTTTAGAAGCTATCTAGCTTAGGGGTAGTATCTTGCAAGTCCCAATATATGAGTTCTAGATGTAATAGTGGTAGAGGGTCATTGGGTTGGTCTGGTTCAAGGATATTGATGGTCAAGATGGAGGAGTTAAGGTGGTTATTATAAGCATTGACAATGCCTGCAATGGTACTCTCCACAAGTTGATTGGTCAATTGCGGTATCATTCTTTTCTCACGAATCTCACTATTGTTATGATGCGGGTTGAACTCTATAGGTCTAGCCCTTGGACTTTGTCTCTCATTAGTTGCATGGGTAGGGTCATACTCATGGACCACATCTATGTCTTTTTCATCACAAGATAGTTCAGAGAGACTATCCCATTCATACTCATTGGAGTTGGTCTCACTCCATCCTTGTAGTCAATGAATTTGATCTACTAGGTTAGTAACAAATGTTTCTGGTTATTGGCGTTTATGCTTTTCTGGTCCTTTGGTCTTTGCTTTGCCGGTGTAGCCTAGCCCTATAGTGTCTCGGGCTATTAATGTATGAGGTTGGATAGGTTTAGTGATACCTTCCTTTCTCAATCTGATGGGCCCATGACCTTCATACCCTATTCTTTGTAGTATTGAGAATCCTTGACCATACTATTCAGTTTGCACAATGGAGTGATGGTCTTGTTGCTTGGATAGATTGTCTTCATCTTTTTATAACCATTGTAGGATGTCTTTTTCATCGCTCTCATCTTCAAGGCTTCCCCATTTGACAAATGGACCTTTAGTAGTTGCTAATGCCTTGGGTTTTCTCATGGAGGCTTTTCCATAGGATTTGGGGGAGATAGGGAGCTGTGGTAAGCAAAAGGATTGTGCAATTGTGTATTCACCAAGGCCCTTGTCTTTGACTTTGAAGTTAGATTGGGATGCCTTCGATGTGGAAGGGAGTGAAGTTGGGTCAACATGGGATGACGATGAAGTAGAGGCACGGTTATGGGGAATCACCACTTCAGGTTTAGATTGTATGGAGTTGCAATATTGAAATGGATTGGAATCACCTTGAATGGTGATTTCTTGGCCTTCATGGGGGAACTTGATACACTGGTGATAGGTTGATGGTACTGCTTTCATAGCATGTATCCAAGGTCTCCCAAGGAGAATGTTATATGCAAGCTCCATATCAAGGACTTGGTACACTACATCATTTACTATAGGTCTCCCTCTAATAGGAAAAACAACAGTTCCCTTTGAATCTTTCCTCTTCATCATAAGCTTTGATGGTGATTTTGTTTTTAGGATCGATAGCATTCTCCAAAAACCCCAATGTAAGGATTAGCTTTAAGATGCAAATATTTAAACTAGCTCCTCCATCGATTAGAACCCTTTTTATTTTGTACTTGTGGATGAAGGCTTCTATGTGGAGAGATGCATTATGAGGTTGGGTGATGGACATATCATCCTTTTCAGTGAATGATAGGGAATCAGGTGTGGTAATATGACCTACCATGGTCTGAAACTACTCTTCAACGAGGTTTGTTGGGATGGTGGCTTCTGAAAGAGCTTGGTCAAGGATGGCTCTGTGGGACAGGGACAAATGCAGAAGTTCCAAGATGGAGATGTGTGCGGGTGTCTTGTGAAGTAGGTCTAGGACATTGTATTGGTTGGATGGAGAGGATGGCTTAGACGGGACTCCCTTGAGAGTAACATTTCCACTGTGAGTGGTTACATTACAATCAAGGGTTTTATTTATAGTGATTACATTGATATGTGAATCACTCTCTAAAATGTGGTTAACCACATAGTCAAATAATACATTCATATAATTGGTGTTGTTAGTTCCGCTATTATTTTGCTTTGAAGACCCTCCCTGCTCATAGTTGGGAAATGGATTCTTGAATGCTAAGTGATCATCATTAGAGGCATGCCCATCAAGTGATACCTTCTTCTGGTCCAACAAATCTTGAATGGGGTGTTTGAGTGCTATATAGTCGTTGGTTTTGTGTCCCTTATTTTGGTGAAATTCATAGAAGTCACTGTCATTCCACCAAGGAGGTTTGACCTTTGGTTCATACTCCCACACTGTTGGAAGTGTTATGATCTTATTTGATATTAGCTTTCGTAGGGTGGATTCCAATGTTTCTTCAAGATTTGTGAATTTTCTCTGAGGAGGATAGTTCGTAGACCATGATTCAATGTTTTGTGGTTTGTTTTGCAGGGACTGTTTTGCGGGCTCATTAAATTAAAAATTGGTTGCTTTGGCGCCACATTTTTGGCATCAACCACCCCATCATTCATGACGTTCTTATTCTTAGTCCAAAATTGTGGTTTATCTGTGTTGACATTTGCACTAGGAGTGTCCTGGTAAAGTTTGATTTGGCCTTTCTCTATCAACACCTTTTCAATGATTAAACCCATCTCAATGACCTTGCTAAAAGAAGCAGGGCATTGTATTTGAATTTGGTAGCTGAGGTCAGTGTGGAGGTTGTGGACAAACATTTCTAGCATTTGTTTTTCTAGTATTTGATGTGGAAATTTGCTTGCCAATTGTCTCCATCTTTGTAAGAAAGACGCGAAGGATTCTCCACTCTTTTGTTTAGTGTTACAAAGATCTAAAAGTGAGATGTCATGCTCAATGTTGTAGGAGAAGTGTATGACAAACTTATCCACTAGTTCATTGAACATTCAAATGCCAGGAGGTAGTCGAGAGAACCACTCCATAGCTTGTCCTCCCAAGCTCCTTGGGAATAGTCGCATGAGGTAGGTGTCATTGTGGGCGACTTTAAGGCATGCTGCACTAAATTCTCTAATGTGATCTCTTGGATCACCCTTTCCGTGATATTTGTCAAATTTGGTACCTCAAAGTTTAAGGGGAAAGGTGTCATGGTCAATGTCTTGTCAAAAGGATATGGTGAGATATCCTCTAGAGAATAGTGTTTTTTTGATGCTTTGGTTTGAATGTCTGCAAGTTGTTGCTGCAAGGCTTGGATTTGTTGAGTCAATAAGCCTAGAGGGTTTGTAGAGTCAATGGTCATTTTGCCTTTGTCTGTAGTTCTTTCCTCTCGTGTGCTTTCCTTGGGGATTCTTTCTTCTTTGGTTTCCTTTAACACGTTGACATCAAAGTCTTTGGGGAGTTTGGCTCCTTGTGTCGCTAGATAAAGAAATAATTTGCTAGGGTCTTGTTTGAACAATTTGTCCATCATACGTTGGAACTTTCGGTCTTGTTGAGCTTCTAGAATGTCCTCATGAGAAATCTCCTCATCACTGTCATGAGGGGATGGGACAATCTTGTCGGATGTGCCCACCATTTCAAGTTGTTTTTATTTTTGGGATCTAGTTAGGACCACGTAATGTGAATTGGGATGGGGTTGTGTGAGATTGGAAGGTTTGACAAGGCGCGCTAGGAGGTTGTAGTGAAGGGGATACTTCTGGTGATGAGGTTCAAACAAGGGTTTCCTTAGACCAATGGTGTCAAACAAGTTGGTTGATACAAAACGGTAGCCAAAAGTAAGGATGATTGGAATCCGATTACTTGATATAGACTAGTTTTGCACAAGCCACTAGTGAAGTTCTGAGAGAGAAGGATGATATATCCTTGATAGTGGAGACTTACTAGGTTTGTTTGAGTCTGATATAATCTAGAATTGCTTTGCACTAACTTGCTTTTGATACTTGGTTTGATTTTGCAAAGATTGGTGAAGTGTTTTGGCGAGATGTCCAATGGAAAAGAGGGTATGACATGAAAAATGGATGGGAGAAGTGACTGCACGGTAAATCTAATTTTAGAAACTGAAACAAAGTCAAAATGGGTACCCAGAAAGGTTGATATTTTTCTCACAAAAGGTCTAGAAGTGCTCACTGTGATGGATGCGCCAGAACAAAGGCACAGTAACAGAAGACAAATGCGCAGCAGCAGATAACAAAAGCACAAGACTAGTGAAAAATATATGCGTAGGAACAGATAACAGATGCACTATAGGATTGAATAAATGTGCAGCAAAATATAGATGCATCGTAGGATGGAATAAATGCGCAACAGGTTTGCACAAATGTGCAAGTTTGTATTTTTGGTTGATTTTTGATTGATTTTTCAATGTTTTTGGCATGTTTTTTTATGTTTTTGGTTTTCTTTGGTCAAAAGTTGGTCTTTTTAATTTGATTTTTCAAGTATGGCAAGAAAAACATAGCAAACACAAAGAATATTTTGATGTTTTTTTTTAGATTTTTAACCTTTTTTTTTTACTAAAAACAAGTATAAATCCTATGATGGTAGGGGCAATATAAACCAAATTCTCACTTGGTTTTTACACCAGCTATGCTATTCAAAGTGGATAACTTAGGAACTTGGGACACAGGCTCCCCCTTACAAGTACACAAACTTCTCTGGTACACCAAGTTCTAGGTTCCTAAGTCTCGCAAACCTAAGGATTTCCTAGTTATTTCTACTATTGAATCGTAAGTATGTGAGTCATCTTAGGAAGATGATAATCGCTCTTTTCGGCATAGATTTTAGGGGATTTTGGCCTCTAAAACAATGGATAAGTAGTAAGGGCAACCATTCTAGTGGTTATACGTGCGGCAATGCTACTCTCCATTAGAGAGTCTCCCAGCCTTCAAGGGTTGTGCCTTGGAGGGTTTTGGGGGAGGTTGGCTATTGGTATAACTAATCAACACTCGTTGCATGAAGCTTTTGCCCCAAGCATAATTTATTTATAGTGGCTAGGCAGAGCTTAGCTTTAGCTTGTTACCACTTAAGGTCGTTCCCACTTGGATGGAAGGATATCTAAGGGCAGACATCTCTAAAGGTTAAACATGCAAAATGATAGTTTTGGCATTCTGGTCACTCAAGAAAGGGGAGAGCATAGGCCTACTATCATTCTAAAAACATAGAGAACAATGGTTCTTTAACCCTATTTAAAAGAGAAAAAACTAAATGAGCTACTCTACTTGGGCACACACACGATTTGTTAACTTTGAAAGAAGCCAATAGAAAGCAATGGTTCAATTTTAGATCTTCCTAGTTGGGACTATGTTTGATTTTGTTGATACAACAATTTCAAATTACAACCTTCCTATTTAGATCTAGATAAGATTTGCATGAACAATCCAATTACTTTCCTTGCTAATTAGATCTATGGCGTGAGTTAATAATGCAGCTATATGACTAACCAGCCCCTAACCTGTAGATAGATCTGAGAATATTCCTGTGAGAGATGTTAGAGTTAGCGAAAAAATCACAAGAAATAACCCAAGGACCCTATCAGAACAAATGCGTAGTTACAGAGCATATATGCACAGATACAGAGCACAGATGTGCAAATCTGGTATATGCGCAATTACAGAGAATAAATGCGCTGAAAGAAAGAATAGGTACGCAGTTATGATATATGTGCAGTTACAAATGATAAAAGCATAGTTATAGAGTACACATGCGCAAGTTGAATGTATGTGTTGCTTTAGAGAACAGATGCGCTGATCCAGTGAGTATATGTGCAAATTGAACAGATGCGTGTGACCAATGAATAGATGAGTAGAATCTTCCTATGTACAGAACCTAATGCACAAAAACTCAGTTTTGAGGTTAAATTGGGGCAAGGCCCCATGGTGGGCACCAAAAATGTTACGGGAAAATGTGGATATAATATCAATGATTAATCGATAACCCAATAACTCAATAGAAATTAAAATAATCAAGATTCAACACAAAGAAATATACCTTGCAAACCTTATTACTTCACGGCTTCCATTGGTCACCTAATCTCAAATTGATCTTTCGTGTGAATGAAGCCCTCAGAAAGTGCACTTGTTTTTTTTCTTCAAGATGACAATAGAGAATGGCTATGATAGTTCTTGTAATGAAGAGGATCTTCAATACAAAAAAAAATGGTGATCGTAAGCTATGGATATGGTTTTGGGTGCCAAAGGTGCACTGTGATTCCTGTAGAGTAAGTTTACTAAAAGCTTGGATGATTAAAATGGAGGAAAAGGGGTTGTACTTATAGACTCATGAGAGAGAAGATCAACGGTGTAGAATGAATAAGAAGATCAACGGTTGAGGAAACTTGAGAGGATGTGCGCGAATTAGAAGAAGACAAGTGTCCTGGCCTTCATGCAACAGGGGAGTTAACAGAAATAGAATGAAGAGTTAACTAATTTGATTGTCTAGTTAAGAGAAAAGACTAACTAGTTAACTGATTTGATTTATGAGTTAACTAATTGGAACAAGAGGATAAAAAGGACATGCGGGTGAGGGAACAACTAATTAAATATTTAAAATACTTAATTAAGTGTGCACATGGATTTGCATGGATTAATTTTGGTGTTAATCCATTTTTAAGAGGAAATAGATAATCTAAATAAATGTTTTGATTTATTTAAATATAGAGGATATTAAGTTTAGAAGAACTAATTAAATAATTGGACATTATTTAATTTAGAATGACTTTACAATTTAGAGGAGGTAATTAAATAATTTGATATTATTTAATTTAGAGGAATTTTGCAAGAATTAATTAAATAATTTGGTATTATTTAATTTAGAAGAACTTGGAGGATTTTAATTAAATAAATGAATTTATTTAATTTGGAGGAAAATGAAGGATTTAATTAAATAAATGATTTTATTTAATTTTGTGGAGGAATGTGAATTAGATAAATAAATTGATTTATTTATTTATTGATAGAGGAATTAAACTGTAAGATTATTTATTTGGACAGAGTCGTGTCATTTTTAGGTGTACACACACACACACATGTATTTAATGTAGGGTTTTCCATTGGAATGATTGACTATAGCCCCAAGTCTATCGTTGTTTTAGGAAATGTCTTTTCGATTGTCATGGGTGGTAAAGGTTAAATCTGAAAATAATTATTCATAGAAAGGTCATGCATGTAGCCATGCTTTCTACGTGAAATTAAAAAAGTACTTTAAATCCACAAACTTTAGTTCAACATCACACATAAATAAAGATATGGTTTGTCCATGCACCCTTTAGCATACTATACACATATTTAAAGTAAAAGTATGGTAGACCTTGTTCAAACTCTTTAAGCTTCCATTGCTAACCCATAAGGTGATCTAGAACTCCAAATCTAACTAATCCTTTAACATGGTAAACAAAAATTTATATCTTTATTTTCTACATGCAAACCTTTGGAATACATACTTTCTTTGAGATTTATCTTTTGAAATGCTTTCTTATGATGGGTTTCATAGTAAACCTTTTCTAAATCTAAGTGTTTTTTTTTATAAAATTTGATTTTCTGCACATCCTCTAGGCTTTCATTCCATCCTTGCCAAAGGAAACCACAGTTAGCATGACTAATCAAACTAATAACCATATGATTGTAATTGGCAACATCCAAGTGTGCAATCAGTCCCATGCTAATCGTGCAAACAAATTTGCTCCATGTAACCCTCAATTAGTTTTATAATTTCACACCTTTGCATAATTTGGAGGTCAAATGGACTAAAATTAAATTTAGTCATGCTATAATTTTAGATTGACAATTCCTAATTGTTTAAAAATATTAATTTTCAAGGGAAAGACTTTTTGATTTGTTTGAATTTGTAGATGATATGGGAATGATCTCGAGACCTAAAAAATGGTTAGATTATATGTCATGGGAGCCCATTGTGTGCAATTTCGCTCTAGCAAAACTTTTGTAAAAGGAACGTGACATAGAATGCACATCATGAAGTATTTTACTTTGAACTTCACGCAAATTTATGAAACTCTATTTAAGAGTCTTTTTTTTCAATATTGTTGCTCCGTTCATGCATAGATACATTTGCAAGACAATCTAATTTATTTTGTCATATTTTATACTAAGTGAATAGGCAATGAAAGGAGAGAGTTACTATGCATGATACACTACTTATAGATGAGAAACACACACACACACACACACACACACACACACACATATATATATATCCCCTTCTCTAGATTCCTCTCTCTCTCTCTCTCTCTCTTTTTCTCTTTTTCTATTCCCCCCTCTTTCGTGCTTTAGGTTTTCAATCGATAAACACAAGAAAGGAATGGATCTAGCAACACCCATCATTTATATTGTCTTGCATTCTTTAGATTTTTGGCATGAAATGGCTAATCAAAAGTTAGTCTCTCTTTCCCTTTATATCTCTTAATCTCTCTATCTCTATTCCTCTCTATCAATCTCCCTCTCTCTATATATCTATGTCTCTTATATTTCTCTCTCATGGAGTAGAATAAACATGTATACATAGTGGTAAATAAACTTGGTTGTGAATAACATTGAAACTTGTTTTGCTCTCTCTCTCTCTCTCTCTCTCTCTCTCTCTCTCTCTCTCCATTTTTGTAAAATTACCATTTCATGAGGCTATAGTGGAGCTACATGATCTGGACCAACTCATACTAAACTCCACTTTTTACATTGTAAAAGTACCATACCCTAATCTTTAATGTAGGGTTTTTCATTGGAATGCTTGACTATAGCCCCAAGTCTTTCACTGTTTTAGGAAATATCTCTTCAATTGTCATGGGTGGTAAAGGTTAAATCTAAAGATAATTATTCATAGAAAGGGTATGCATGGTTTTCTAATTGAAATTGAAAAGTAATTTGAATCCACAAATTTTAGTTCGACATCATACATAAATAAAGATATGGTTTGTCTGGGCACCTTTTGGCATACTATACACATATTCAAAGTAGAAGTATGGCAGACCTTGGTCAAACTCTTTAAGCCTAGCAACATTTGTTATAATTTATATATATGTTGTTAATAGGTTTATATAACTAGTGCTTTCATTTACTTTCTTGTGTTTACCATGATAATTTTAGCTTCTGTGTTAATCCTCAAATTTGAATAGGTAATTGTCATGAAAATTTGCTTGATAGGTAGGGTTGACCATCAAATTTAGGCCTCGAGTGAGAACTAGGGGGCCTAGATTAATTTATACTAGCAGCTAGAAATGTTGTGCTAGTAAGTATAAATTTCAAGAAAACCTATTAGGATCTATAAGACTGGGCAAGTTGTATTAAAATTTGTATGGTATTTTTATAGCTTATATGCCATTGTTACAGGGCTCAAGCTGCTTAGCTAAGATTCTATATAAAATTATTACTAGGGATTTATGCTTAAGGTAGTAAAAGCATTAGGGATTTCACAATATTTGGAGGGGGTCAATTTGATGGAAAAAATACACTGATAAACTAAGAAAAAATTCTAGATTTTTACTTCAAGATCATATGAGTTATATTTAAGATTTTAGTAGGCAATACAAACTATTCGGTTACTCTACATTGAATAGTAGGTACACAAATTTTTTGTTTTCTATCTCAATTAAAAGATTATAAAAACATCAATTATATATTGTTGGTTTTATTCTAATGGTTATATTGTTGTATACTCTCCCTACAAACCTTTGAGTTTTTTCCCCCAAAATATCCTCTAATAATACAAGGGACACCACAAAGCAAGTTGGGTAACAAAGGGGAGTTCAAATTGTGTGAGGTCAAACACATGCCATAGATTTTCTATTAATTTGTTTTAGATCCAAGTCTCAAATGCATATTATTATTAGTTTTTCAACCAAACATAATACAAAAATTACCTATTTCAAACTCTTATCACAAATTTATCTATTACTTTCAAGTTTCTTTTATACAAAATGCCAGATATGGTATTGAATTCCAAACAATTAGATCAGGTCGTATGGTTGAGTTTGCATTTAGTGATAATTCTATTTGATTGGGTAGTGGATTAGAGCTATTTTTCTTTATTAGGGTTTAGTGTTTGATATCCGAGTAGTCGAATAAAGATGGATTCTTTATAGGATTTAGTGCTACATATCTAGATAGTGGGATAAAGGTGGTTTTTTAAGGATCTACTGTAATATGTTTTTATCTTTTAAATTGGATTCTTTGTGATCGACTCAAGTACTTCTATGTTATAGATGGTTTTGTCTTGATAGCTGGTTATTGATTTCAAGCTATTTTGTGATAGGATTTGGGGTTGGATTCTTTGTTGTACACTTGGTGATAGTTGGGTAGTAGATGCATTTTCTAACTAGCTCAATTATTACCAATGTTGTGTAGAGACATGTAGTAATGCGTATGCTATTTATTTTACAGTATATTGATTTCGATGCAAGTGATATAGAAAATGATATTTTGATTTGGTTGCAAGTGATGAAGGAAAGAGTAGGAACATCATAACTCCATGCGAGACTATTGACTTATTCTTTGGGAATCTCTCTGATGCACCAATAGTCTTTTTAGAGTGTCATTTTGAAAACTATGTAAAGCAATCATTGTCCACGTACCCATTGCACACCAAGGTGCGATTGCTAGTTTAGTATTTGAGATAAGATTTGCTACAATTCATGTCTTCTCTACAATTTAGAATGCCATATGATTGTCATAAATATTTATTGACTTATACCATTTTATTTCATCTTAAGTACGGGTATTATTTATTAGATTTGATTTTTGAGTATGGGGATATTCAATTGATTTGATTTTAGGTATGGCCCAGAACCATTGTTGCATCAAATTCTTACATAATGTAACTTAAAGTGAGGAATAAGAAGTATAGACTCATAATCAATCAGATTTTTTTGTCATGAATGAAAAATAAAGCAAAACAATTTCTCCAACAATAATAAATCAGTACTTCTAGGTACAACTGTGTATGTTTTTTATTCAACGTTTCGGATCATGCTCAATGATTTCTCCAACAACTATAAGCTTATTGAAAATTTTGTTACTAATAATATTTTAAACTACCTAGCGTAAAGAATAAGTTTTGAATAAATCTTATGGGATGGAGTGTGACGTGTTTCGGTGTAACACGACTCCTGTCACACCAAACCACGTCATTAGCCCGTCTTTAGAGAAGCTCTCTATCTAGTTCTGTCTCCTTCCATGCGCCTTCACAGACAAATTAACACCACTTGACCAAGTTGTACGTCATCCTCTGCTTTTTCCACGTGGGTACTCGAAAAAAGTCAATGGAGCTTGACCATTAGTACTGGCGAAAGCGAGCCGATGTTATATGAACCCATTTCCAGGCCTAATCTCCAAGTTCCATGCTCTTTCGCAGCAAGTGCTATGATTAAGAGAGCAGACAGGTGGGGATAATATCCAGTCCTTTCATGGAAAAAAGCACTCAATTTCTATGGCATTCCATGTAAAGTCAGCTTGCTTGGAAATGAAAATAAGCTGGGAATAGACCCGCGACTTGGTTGCGAAACCGCATGGAAGGAGGCAGAGGAAGACAAAGAGACAGAGGAGTCGTGTTAGACCGAAACACCTCACAATCCATCCCACAAGATTTATTCCAAACTTGTTCTTTACGTTAGTTTAATTTTTTTTGGTATGTTACACCATTTTTAATAAGAATCGTGTATAAAGGTGTCATGCTACACCATTTTTTAATAAGAATCATGTATAAAGGTGTCATGTTACACCATTTTTTAAAAAAGATTTTATCAAGATTTTCTACCCTTTCTTACCATGTATTGTATCTTAAAGATTTAATCAAAAGACTTATCAAATAAGTTATTATAAAAATGTGGAAGTGATTCAAAATTAGGATGCTCAATTATTGAATCCTCTATCCCATAAGAAAAATTCATTAATACAAAGGATTTAATGCATCATCTTAACCTACTTGCGAAGTATTTATATGGCATTGCCATGAGTTGTATGATTATAGTGTTCCATTATAGTGTGCCTCAGCAATATTTCTGTAGCCACTAATTCCCAATGGATAGAAGCCTCTTCTGTAAAGCTGTTCAAGAGGGAAACTGTGAGAAAGTGAGGGAGTTAGCCTAGAGTAATCCTCAGATTCTCAATACGGTTAGTCCTTTGGGAAATACAGCTCTCCATTTAGCAGCTAGTCGGAAGAATTATAAGGTTGCTGAACTACTACTTTCGTTGAAACCCTGCATCATATTAATGAGGAACGTAAAGCAAGAGACGGCGCTCCATAAAGCAGCCGCAGAGGGATGTTTGGAAGTTGTGGAGCTTCTCCTCAACTTTAGGAATGAAGTGCGCTGTAATTCTTCCGAATGCGCTCATCCCGAAGGTTTTGATTTAGAAGGGTGTCGTTTAGATCCCATGGATCACTATGTTAGTTTTTATGATCAGATTTAAAGCAATCAGAAAAATGCAACACAATGAACAATGAACACAACAAGATACCCTGGGAAAACCCTCCAACTTGAGGGGAAAAACCCAGCAACAATATATCTCTTATATATTGAATGATAAGAACAACAATCTGCTTTACAATGGCCAAATCCAAGGCCTACAGGTATGGCTTAACTTCTTGAAGCACAAAGAATAAGTCCACACTTGATAAATCTGATTTGATCTTGAAATAACTTGATCTGCTCCTTAGAAGTCTGCTCTGCCTTAGAAGTCTGCTCTGCCTTGTGAATTTGTTCTGCCTTCTGAATTAAGCTTATGATTTTAATGTCTTTTTTGAGAGAGCAATGACCCTGTATATATATATATATATATATATATATATATATATATATATATATATATATATATATATATGTATATGTGAGGGACGCACCCTTTCACAAGCAGTCGGCCCTATTACAATGTTAATTGGTCGGCCTGTAGAAGGATCCGACTGACGCTAAAAAAACATCAACACTCCCTCTTAGCTAGGGAGGATACTTCCAGCTGCATGAGACATATCACCTCATCATGATGTCAACCACAATGGATGACATTCACTATGGCTTTCCCAGAGGGTGGAATCAAGGGATTTCACCTCGAACTTCTCTCACAGAGAAGAACTCGTTATCAAGGGATTTCACCTCGAACTTCTCTCACAAAGAAGAACTCGTTATCAAGGGATTTCACCTCGAACTTCTCTCACAGAGAAGAACTCTTTATTAAGGGATTTCACCTCGAACTTCTCTCACAGAGAAGAACTCGTTATCAAGGGATTTCACCTCGAACTTCTCTCATAGAGAAGAACTCATTATCAAGGGCTTGCACCTCAAATCCCTCTCACAGAGAGAAATGCATTAACAAGGGCTTGCACCTCAAATTTCTCTCATAGAGAGAAATGCATTAAAGTACATCTCAAGAAGTCACTGATACTGATACTCCCTCTTAGCAAGGGCTTCATTCTCCACAACTCCAAGCTTGTCTCAAAAATGCACAAACTTTACTTTGGCAAGAGGCTTGGTGAGAATGTCTGCCATCTGCTCATCAGTGCTGATGTACTACCATATCTCTGAAATAGTGGAATTTGATCTCCACATGTTTAGTTCTGTCATGAAACACTAGATTGACAAAAAGCTTCACACAGCTTAGATTACCATAATGAATGACAGTCGGCTCCAACGATTGTCCAAACAATCTTTTAAGAAGCTTCTGAAGCCACACTGCTTCTCGAGCTACCACACAAGCTGCAATATACTCAGTCTCTACTGAGCTTAGTGCCACTAAAGACTGCTTCTTGCTACACCAGGATATCATAGTGGACCCCAAACTGAAGCAACATCCAGAAGTGCTCTTCTGATTAGTGACACACCCTGTCCAATCAGAATCAGTATATCCCTATAGCTTCAAGTCTACACCAGAAGAATATCTCAAGCCATACCCAACTGTGCCATGCAAGTATCTTAGGATATGCTTCACTGCAACTAGATGTACTTGTCTTGGTTCACATATGAACTGACTAAGTGCACTCACTGCATAGCAAATATCTGGTCTAGTATTGACTAGATACATCAATGATCCAATCAACTACCTGTACATAGTAGGATCCACCAGATCTGAACTAGCTGCAGCCTCTTTTAAATTCTAAAAATTGGTTTCCATAGGTGTAGACATGGATTTGCAATCCATTATACCAAATCTCTTTAGAATATCAATGGTATACTTCCCTTGACTTAGAATGATCTCATCAAGCTTCTGCCATACTTCTGAACCAAGGAAGTAGTGCATGTAACCAAGATCCTTCATTTCCAATTCAGAAGCTAACTCCTTACATTTGATAATGAGGTGATCTTTTCCAGTAAGAAATAAATCACCATAAGGAACCAAGATCAACTAGATTACCATCTTCTTCAGGTTTAGTAGGCATCCTCTGACTCTTTTAGTACTTGCATCAACCTTATGACCTCTTTGTCCAAGATTGGTTGCAATGCTTACCTTAGAGAAAATTTTCCAGAGCACATCTCTGATATTATAGAGAGTTTAGGATTGTCCTCCTCGACCCCAACCTAGATCACTCTATTCTGAATAGGTTTGCGGAGCTATCAATCGAATCCGGATAGATTATCTTGTGCAATTCTGTTCTCAGCATCCAAAGAGGTCTTCCAAGGACATTTATCATCAGCCTTGCAATGCTGCAACCTTCACTTCTTCTCAGTGAGTCATAGAACTCCCTCTTGACCCCTACCTCAGAGATTACAAAGAAGACTTCTGAAAGTGAACTCCCTCTAGCCACTAACTCAGTCCCATAGCTGCAAGTTGTGACTCCATGCTTGATCATTTCTTTGGTCGGCATAACTTCCTCACAAGATGCCTAAAGCTCTTCCTCCTAGTGCAATCTCTCATTACTTTCATGCTCCTCGATCGATCCTGGGAGCATTTTAGAGAGAGATTACTAACAGTTTGTAACTATCCAAAGAAATATCAAGGCTAGAATCATACACAGTTTACTATCTCAAGTTATAGGATGAATACATAAGAATTTATGAACAATATTAAAACATGAATAATGAAATCAACCTATAAGTGAAATATGTAGCAATTATCAAAAGATAAAAAATGAAGGGATAAAGAAACTTATCTTTATTGAAATCTGATACATAACTATTTCTTCCATGTTTTACTCCTTCGAGAGTGCTAAACTCACCACAACAAAAGACAATCTGCAACACTACAGATTTCTTAAATGCATTTAGCATGTAGAACCAACCCTCTCAAAGAGTCAAGGCTCTATCACAATTCATGCATTAGAGAATGATATCGAGATGTGACCAACTAATCACCATCGACATTTCAGATCTCTAGCCTAGATAAGAGTGATTTCAAGGGCACAAACAACAAGGAGAAATACTTATCTCTTTATTGAGTTGTTGGTACACCAATGAGCTAGGCTTGTGGCTGTTCTTGTCAACACACCAATTAGACACGATGATGACAGAGGTTGCAACTTCATAAACTCCCACAACAAACTCCATCTCCTCTATACGAGTCGAGATAACCAAAATAAGGAGAAGCCATGAAGAAAATAGGTCCATAGCCACCATGATCAATTGAAGAGAGCTGATTTCTCAATTCCAAAATCCTCATGAAGTAAGAAATAACCGTTTCTCCTTTCGACATTTTCACATGATGTACTTGTTGCTTCAGTGCAAGAGCCCGGCTGGTGTTGTTGATTTCGTACATCTCCTCCAAGGTTTTGAACATGTCCCTTGCTGTCTTCAACTTGGAGACGATCGGAACAATATGATCTTTAACAGAGTCAACCAATATCTTCTTCACCTTGATGTCTTTCTTTTTCCACTGCAACTTCTCTTCTTCCTCCGAACGTTCGGGAACTTTGGTTTCCACAAACTCGGCCAAGTCATTTTCTTCCAAGGTGAGCATGATTCTAAACCTCCATGATGTGAAGTTGGATGCTCCTTCGAGTATATCCTCAATTTTTAAGACCGTTCACCATCTTGACTAAAATAGGGATAATAGAGAGTATTGCTGCAATGACAAATCTGATCACGATCTTCTTCAAACCCGCTCTGATACCATGTTAGTTTTTATGATCAGATTTAAAGCAATCAGAAAAATGCAACACAATGAACAATGAACACAACAAGATACCCTGGGAAAACCTTCCAACTTGAGGGGAAAACCCCAGCAACAATATATCTCTTATATATTGAATGATAAGAACAGCAATCTGCTTTACAATGGCCAAATCCAAGGCCTACAGGTATGGCTTCACTTCTTGAAGCACAAAGAATAAGTCCACACTTGATAAATCTGATTTGATCTTGAAATAACTTGATCTACTCCTTAGAAGTCTGCTCTGCCTTAAGTCTGCTCTGCCTTGTGAATTTGTTCTGCCTTCTGAATTAAGCTTATGATTTTAATGTCTTTTTTTGAGAGAGCAATGACCTTGTATATATATATATATATATGTGTGTGTGAGGGACGCACCCTTTCACAAGCAGTCGGCCTTATTACAATGTTAATTGGTCGGCCTGTAGAAGGATCCGACTGACGCTAAAAAACATCAACACACTGGAGAGCTGAAAATGTTGACCATGAAACAGCCCTCCATTATGCCGCAAGAGGTGATTATGTAGAGATTGTGAGCGTTCTATTGGAGAAAGTGAAGGGTATTGAATTAATTTTGAATAAAGCAGGCGAGTCTGCACTCTATACAGCATGTGAACGCGGCTCTTCGCGCTCGATAAGGATCCTGGGAGAGAGAGATTGTATTACCGACACGAGGCTAGATAAACAGAATTGTCTCCATCAACTCATAACAATGGACGGCCCTTCTTCCACTGGTAATGTCAAAGAGACCCTGCAATAAATTTTACTTTGTAGGTTATGTTGGCATTTTTGTTTGACGTCTTTGTCTATGGTTCAGATATGGCGTTGTACTTGCTAGAAAAGAGACCCGCTCTGGCAGAAAAGGCTGACGCTGAAGACAACGTTCCATTGCACTTCGCAACAGGAAGAGGTGATCTAAGGCTCATTCTGGAGCTATTAGAAATACGTCCAGATATGGCTCTGCGAAAGAACAAGGATGAGATGGCTACAATTCATATCGCAGCGCTCATGGGTTACGAACATATAGTGAGTTGCTTAATCGATAATGTACCCGATTGTATTGAAGTGCTTGGGAAGGACAACAAGAATGCCCTTCATTTAGCTCAGGAATATGGCAATATTTCAGTGGCAGAAACTCTGCTATCCAAGTCCATGGACCCGTCGTTTTTAATCAACCACGCTGACAAGGATGGCCAGACGGCTTTTCACAAAGCAGCAATGGGTGCAAAATTGGAGGTAAAGTAATTGTAGAAATAACACTGGTAAGCTTCATAGATATGCTCTATAAATTTCATGTTAAGGACCAATAATCGGTAAATCTGCACTGTGTCATATCGTGCTTTTATTTTAAAGTGATTTACAAAAACTATGTGATAGTAGTTTTTTTTTAAAGTATAACAGAGCATCTATCGTTGTTGATATTAAAGCATAACTGAATGAAAACATTGTCTTCTGTGTTTATTTGCAGGTGTTATCTCCAATGCTTGAAATATCCCGATGGAATTTAAATGCAGTGGATAACAAAGGTCTTACTCCGCTGAATGTGGTCTACAAGAATATGACCCTGAACAATTGGTGGGTTTACGCGTCACAACTGGGAAAGTGTGGCGCCCACAGGAAAAGGTGGAGAAACTTGAAATGGGAAAGTTTTAAACCGTTTTTGACGAGATCCCCAAAGATGGATAGTGAGGCTGACGATAAAAGCGAAGGCGAAGACAACCTATCAGTAATTGCAGCACTCATTTTTACAGTAACGTTTGCGGCAGCTTTCACAATTCCAGGAGGAGTTCGGAGCGACAACGGCGTTCCTGTGCGGATGCATTCCATTGCGCTCCAATGCTTTATCATATGCGATACGCTAGCTTTCTGTTTTTCTATCCTGGCAATGTTTAGCTTAACCATTAAAGGTAAGAATAAGCGAGAGGCTTCTATAAGGATGCGTGGTTTCATCCTATTTAAGGCAAAATATGATAGAGGCTTTCTATCTTTCCAAATAGGTAACAATTTTATGCGGTTTAATAGGGCACAATTGGTATACAATGCAATCAATGCAGCGGTAGTCTCATTCATGACGGGTGTATATGTTATGGTGGCACCCAAGTATTTGTGGTTAGCAGTTACGGTCTGTGCGACGGGAACCTTCACGTACCAAATATATTACCTCATGTTGTTGACTACGCCTGCGATTAGCTCCGGTGTGTCAATTGCACGCTGTATTTTGTCAATTTTATGCCGTATTTTTAGAATTTTACGCCGTATTTTACGGCTTTAAAGTTTATTAAGTCTTATAATTTGACGTGTTGCATTTTTATATATACACTTTAAACTTTTAGTTCTGTACAAAATTATTATATCCTAGCAATGACACCTTAGTATGTAACGAGTACATTAAAATTGAAAGAGTATTGGAATGGTTGATGGTAACCTTAGTTTTGTAATCCCATGATGGGTAATGATTTTATGTTTTAGGAAATGTCTCTTCAATTGTGATGGGTGGTAAAGGTAAAATTTGGAAATAATTATTCATAAGGGGGTTATGCATGTAGCCATATTCTCTACTTGAAATTGAAATTCTCTCTCTCTCTCTTTGGGAAAATTGATTAAGGTGGAAGATGTGCAAATTTTGACAAAAGAAATATTTGATGAAATGATTAATTCAATTACAGGTTTTGATTGACAATAGGTAGAATTCCCTATAATAATTTAATACGAAACAATAGTATCTCTCTACATATGTTTCTCTCTCTGTCTCTCTACCTCTCTCCTTTTCTATTTCTCTTTATCTCTCTTCATCTCCATCTCCCTCCTCTCTAACACGCTTCCTCTCTATGAGATCTCAAAATATTATTTTTTAGAATAATATATCTCTCTCTATGTTTTCAAAATGACACATCATAACTTTTGCATGGAGTTATGATGTTCGTATTATTTTCTTGATAACTTATAGGCAAATCAAAATATTATTTTGTTTCCAAATACAAGCAAGTAAATTAAACTAGTAGTTATATAATTTTATTAATAATGTATATAAATAATAACAAATGACAACACCTAGTAACAATAAATTTTATCAAACCAACCTATACAATGACAATATTCTACTCCTATTATTCTTCTAGGTGTGTTGACATGAGTGATGTGTCATTTCTTTTCCCTTAGCCCATTTGTTTCTTTCTAGTGTATTAGAAATGCTAGTTAATTCATTGGTAGTCTCAATTCTTTTTATCCCTAGATATTAAGAATCACCTTTTTCTTGTGGGTTGGGACATTTCCTAATTTTCCCTGAAGACTATTGTTAGCCGCTAAAGAGTTTCTTTAATTGAGTTTCTTCTAGGAAGAAAAAGAGGGGAATAGAAGATACTGTAATCTAAAAATTATAACCTATATATCTAGTTCATCCATTTACAACTGGTTGGCCATAGATTTTCCTTTCTTTTTTGTGGAAAGCTATATTTCTTAGTTCAGATTTTTTCTATGACAATAAGTAGTTAGGAACTGAGGGGCTCTGCTTGCCTTAAGACTTCACAACTATTTATCCTTTTGGATATTTATTGTGATGGAGAATGAGGGGGTGCAAATACAACATTGTATCTAATCAATCATCTATTTGCTAAATTTAAACTTTCAGAGTCTTTAGCAGGAAGTTCGAATCACACTTGTAAAATGATTTAGTATGTCAAGAATTATAACAATCCCTAACCAATGTTATTTTGATTGAGTGGAGTTGTTGGCTAAGATCATGTCTTTCATATTGTATGTACTGGTTGTTCACCGACTTTATAAATTAGTGAATGTTCTAGCTCTTCCTATCTCCATTTTTTGTAGATACAACATAATTGAGTGGTATACCCAAATGATGCAAAGTAACTTCTGTACCCCCAGTTCTAGAGAACAAAGAAACAATATTGACCCTCTTTAGATAAAAAGGCTTCAAAACCAAAAGATGGTATCTTATAATGAACAATTTTACATCTATGGAAGCTAGTTTTTAAATGTTTGGTTATAAAGTCTCCTTCATGAATAGGATGTCTATGGTCCTAGCCCTTGATCATGTTAAATCGAGCTTTTTTTCCTCCGTCATGTGGTTGCCTTGTTTATATATAAGAATAAATTTATATTTAGAAAATAATATAGAATATATTAGATTTTAATACTGTTAGTATAATATTTATTCTAAAATTGAGTAACTAAATTATATATATTTGAATTATGCATGACATACAAATTAAGAGTAAACATATTTCAAATATAATATATAATATATTAACTTTACTCTCTCTCTCTCTCTCTATTCAATACTTGCAAAATGAAAATAGGGTTAGAATGAATATATGTCCATATTTCTATCTCTATATCTCTCTCTATTAAATTCCTTATTTTTTCCCCTATTTCTCCTATTTCTCTCTTCTTTTCTCTTGATTCTTGATTAATTTGTCTCAATCTCCCTCTCTGTTATTCTCTTTTCCTCTCTTTCTAGATCATCAATCTAGATCTATGTCCTTCATATTGCATGTATTGGTCATTTGTCCACTTACAATAACTTTATATATTAGTGAATTTTCTAACTCTTCCTATCTCCTTTTTTTAGATATGGTATAATTGAGTGGTATACCCAACTAATGCAAAGTAACTTCTGCACCCCCAGTTCTAGAGAAAAAAAGGATGTTGATCCCCTTTAGATTAATATGCTTCAAAACAAAAGGATGGTATCCTCTCTCTCTCTCTCACCATTTCTATAACATTCTCTATTCCCCCTTTCTCTCCTCATTCTACTCATATCTCTTTGTTTAACACACCTACACACACTCTCTCTCTTACCATGTCTCTTTCTTTCTCTCTCCCTCTTTATCTCTCTATATATCTATTTCTCTTTCTCTCTATCTTTCTCTCCCTATCTCTATATGTGTTTCTCTATCTCCCTTTCTCTCTTTCTTTATTTCCTTTCTTACCATGTCTCTTCTTTTCTCTCTCCCTCTTGATCTCCCTATATATCTATCTCTCTTTCTCTCCATCTTTATCTCTCTATCTATCTTTGTCTCCCTCTCTATCTGTCTATTTCTCTTTATCTCTCTTCACTTCTATCCTCATCTCTCTCTATCCCTCTATCTCTATCCCCCCTCTTTCTTACCATATTTTTTTAACTTTTTATCTCTACATAGACTATGTGTCTTTTTCTAAACTTCTCTCTGTCTCTCCATCTTTATCTTCCTTTCTTTCTTCCTCTATCTCTATCTCACTCTGTCTCTTGATCTCTCTATCCCTTTGTCTCTATCTCTCCTTATTTTTTCCTCTATGGTCAAGAATGCTCCTTAAGCATGCAAGACGATCAAAGTGATTCGATATGTTGTTTTAATGCACAGTTGGTGGAGTTTTATTGGCTCACTATAGAGGCTTCTATTTTCATCACTCTTCCAACTGATTTTGTTCCACACAATTTTTTTAATAAAACTTGCGAGCCTATGGGCTGAAAAGACACGTGAATGTCTTAATATCCTCATGTTTAAATGATCATAAAATAGACAATCTATTTTCATTCTAAGTTTTCTATTGTAGGTTGGGTAGAAGGCTTTTTTTCACATCTATCGTTAATAAGAATAACATAGTTTTGTTGTAGTGGGTATTTAAATTTAGTGTTTTACTTTTTAACAATCAGGTATTAATAAAGGGATTAATGTGATCTAAATGTTGTGGTAGGGATTAAGGGATTTATTTCTTTAAAAAAGCAACAAAGAATGAAAGGATGTTGAAATCATCATACATTACCGAGAAGCATGCCAGGATCTAATGGACTTCCTTAGAATGAAGCAATTACACCTTACTATGTAATGAATATGCTGAAATTGAAAGAGTATTGGAATGGTTGACGGTAATCTCAAGTCTATTACACAATGGAACACTTTTGTCACTATGTTTATAATGGGTAAAAGTTTAAAGTTGTGTCACACTTTTGGCCAACTCATTAACATAAATGAATTTATATATTTCCAACTAAAAGTTAATTTTGGTGAAACATATGTTCTATCTGGATTCATTCTAGCCAAATCACATCTAGGCCACAACTTTTCCAATTGGAACCATCCACTAAAAACATATGTAGCATCACTTTAAGGCTAATTTACCAAAAAAAAGAAATTATTTGAAAAACTTGATATTCTAAAAACTCCTACTTGTGCAAAAAATTATTTTAAAAGAATCTAAAAATACCCTTTTGTAGATCTATAAGTTTATTTTCTAAAAGTATTTTTTTAAAACATTTCAATTAGTGTTTATATTTTATTTTTTATTCTTACTAAAATTAGGTCATCAGCACCAAAATATGATGTTGATTGTCCTCTCAAGAAAAAATAGCAAAGTTTATCAAAAAATCTAAAAAAAAAATATGATGCACTAGAGGAGAGATTCCATGTCGAAATGATATAATTTTTTTCTATTTTGGATAAATATTTAATACAAAAGTTGACATCCCATCAAAACAGTTGTGTTTTCATTACACACAACTTCCAAGATTTATTTAAAAATATATATTTATCAAAATAGAGAAAAAATTAATCCATGCACTAAAGTTTTGAGTTATGAATACAAAAAAAGGAAGAAAAATAAATGAAATTTACTATATAAAGAGTAACATCCCATTCAATCTTATTTTTCATAACATCCCATTCAATCTTATTTTTCAGTATTTTATCAACAACTAAATTATAATGTCGATTTGATAAAATACTACATTTAAATATTTTTTAAATTTTTTAAAAAATACAAACATAAAATACATTAGAAAATCTACATGTTATTAGTTTACATCATTTTAAAATTCAAAACATATATTTCACTTTGTAGTGATTCAAGTTAAAAATTTAGATCAGTGTTAGTCATTTCCTTTATAAAAGTGTGACACGGCTTTGAACATTTATCTTTTAAATGTAGTTAATCTTAATTTGTAATCCCGTGATGGGTAATGATTTTGTGTTGTAGGAAACGTCTCTTCAATTGTGATGGGTGGTAAATGTAAAATTTAGAAATAATTCTTCATAGGAAGGCTATGCATGTAGCCATGTTCTCTACTTGAAATTAAAAGGTTCTCTCTCTTTATTCCTCTCTCTCTATCTCCACATAACATCTTAAGGGTAAATTGATTAAGGTGGAAGATGTGCAGAATTTGACAAAAGAAAGACTTGATGAAATGATTAATTCAGTTAGAGGTTTTGATCTGATAATAAGTGGAGGCCCTTATAATAATTTAATAGGTAAAAATAGTCTCTCTCTCTCTCTCTCTCTCTCTCTCTCTCTCTCTCCACATAACATCTTAAGGATAAATTGATTAAGGTGAAAAATGTGCAAAATTTGACAAAACAAAGACTTGATTAAATGATTCATTCAATTGGAGGTTTTGATCTGATAATAGTTGGAAGCCCCTATAATAATTTAATAGGAAACAACACTATCTCTCTACATTTGTTTATCTCTCTGTCTCTCTATATCTCTCCTTTTCCATTTCTCTTTATCTCTCTTCATCTCCATCTCCCTCCCCCCTTTTCTCTCACACACTTCCTCTCTATGAGATCTCTCTCTCCATATATTTTTCTTTTGTTTCTCTCTTCATATGCTTTCAAAATGACACTCTAATAAGACTAATGATGCACCAAAGATATTCCCAAAGAATAAGTCAATACTCTTGCATGGAGTTATAATGTATGTATTATTTTCTTCATCACTTATAGTCAAATCAAAATATTGTTTTCAAACACAAGAAAGTAAATTAAACCATTAGTTATATAATCCTATTAATAACATGTATAAATGATAACAAATGTCGACACCTAGTAACAAGAAATTTCATCCAATCAACCTATACAATGACAATATTCTGCTTCTGTTACTCTTCTAGGTGCGTTGACATGAGTGATGTGTTGGCTTTTTTACCTTAGCCCATTTGTTTCTTTTTGGTGTATCAGAAATCAAAGTTAATTCATTGGTAGTCACACTTCTTTGTATCCTGATGCAAGGGCATCGAGGTCTTATAATTTTTGGTTTCATTTCCTCTTTGATGATTTTGGTTTTGTTTTCTTTGCCATCGTTAATAAGTGCAGAATTCCTAGACTTCTATTATTTTAGGTGAGCTCCTATCACTGGACAGAATCGAGTATTGAAAAGAAATTCTTGTCGCTTATGCAGTTCTTATAGTTTTCCAGTATGAATCTTAGTCCATTTTGCATAGCTCCTATCGCCAAGTGTTTCTTGTCGCCAATAACCTCAAGTAGCAAAAGAATCCCGTCACCAACAGCAGGAATCTCTTGCCTCTAGAATGACAGAAACTAATTCCTAAAAGAGCTTTAAACCATCTTCAGTTACTCTGTACACTCGCTAGAGGGAATGCGTAGGGTAGTTGAAAGGTTTCGAGATGTGGTCATTACAATTAACTAACGAAGGAGTTCATCAACTCTTGGAAGGAGATGGAGAATATAAACGGTTGGCAGAAGACACCAGATAGATGGTCATGTTTGAAAGGATGAACAGTTACATAAAGAAATGGTTGATAAGGATTAAAAGCGAGTAACAAGAAAGAGAGAGGAGGTGTTGAAGAAGGTAGAAGGCCCAAAAAGAAGAGGACGGTTGGAAAAAGTAGGCCGATAAGGCTGTGTGTAGAGGTGGAGGCCACAAAAATCAGTGAAAACATTGAAAGGTCGTAAATCGAGAGGAGAGGCTGATAAAAAAGGGAAGCCTATAATAACAATGGCGGATAGATTTCAGAGAGGTCGAGTGAAATTGAGGGGCCGTAAAGAAACAAAGATGAGTTTCTGTGGATGAGGATTATCGTGTGGCGAACAAAGAGTGCAAAGGTGTGTATAAGGTGAGCAGAGTACACAACAAAGTAAATTGACTAGGTAGAAGAGTCTGGTGTTTAGTAGAGTGAGTGGCTGGTTAGCCATTGTTGGTCTATCCCTTGAGGGCATTGTATGAGATAGAAGATCTTTGTAATCGATTCTTTTTCTGAATATCAAATTGTTTCATGTTCAGACCCATAGGATTATGTAATGCAAATGTTGCTTACCATTATCTTGCCTGTCACTATCATTTATGGGGTAAGTGCAAGAAGTTGGGTCCACATAGAGGGGAAGTCGCGGGCTAAAAAAAATCTCAACAGAAATGGGTACCCATTTTTAAAGAAACAAGTACCCATTTAGGAACGGATGCTCGATCCTAAACCGGTACCCATTTAGGAATGGGTACCCATTTCTATATAGATGTTTAAATTTGAAAAAAAACCATGCGCGCTTTTTTTTTCCACACAAAAGGAACAGGTACCTGTTTATAACGCATACCCGTTCCTAAAAGATTAGGCTCGGGAAAGGCATGGTAAGCCAACCCCTTGCCTTGGACCTACAATTTTTTTTCTAAGTACAGAACAAGAGAAAAGACTGAGTTTACCTATATGGCTGACGACATTTTTTTTTGAATTGTTTTACGAAATTAAAACTCATTACAGATGATAGTGTCTAGTTTTCAAATATGTAATTTTTTTTATTGGACTTATTTTTCTATTTATTATTTAATTTATGATAAAACTAGTCCAAAAACTTGAAATGATAGGTGTTTGTATTTTTTTAATAACTTTTAATTTTTAAAGTTTTTTGAAAAAAAAATTATATGTCATCAATTTACACATAATTCTTTACACAATGAAAAAAAAATCATTTTATGATTAGTTTTGCTCAAATTATGTTGGTCGCACACAAGGGTTTTCAAAAACAGCAATTAGGGCCAATAAAAAATTAATAAAAAAAATATTTGGAAAAAAATTATAAAAATATATTCTCATCAAACTTCACTCTACTACACATATTTCCCCAAAAGGATTTAGAAAAATACTTTCATTTAGGTCAAATTATGTTGGTCGTACACGTGCATGGTATGGTAAAAAAAAAGTGACTTTTAAAGAGTGGTTTTTAGAAATGCCTATAGAAAATCAATTTGTATCATCTAGGTATTAAAATAAATTACATATTTAGAAACTAGACTCCGAGTACTACATTTCATATTGCTAACTTTTTTCAAGATTCAATCTTTAAGTGCCTCAAATGTTTAGGTCAAATGTGACAAATTATGAAAATCAGGGAAAACACTTCCATTTTTTGGCCAAAAAGTGGACCCAACTTCTTGCACTGACCCTATGTGGAATTTGATACATTGTATTATGGTATTTTTTGTCCCCTGGTAAACATGTCTATGTGATTCGCATATTCCTATCACTCCATAAATTTGGGGTTAATTTCTTTAAATTTCCTATCACTGTTTTATGTGTCCTGAGTTTGGACTGTAAATTGTAGAGATCGTAGAGGAAGTAAGGAAAAAGAGTGTTACTCTGTTTGTTTACATGTGGGTATTGGTGCACTATGTGACTGTCCAAGCCATCATATCCCTTGATATTAAGAATCACCTTTTTTCTTGTGGGTTGGGAGATTTCCTATTTTTCCCTAAAGACTATTGTCATCTGTGAAGAATTGCTATGATTTAGTTTCTTTTAGGAAGACAAAGAGTGGAATAGAAGATAATGTAATCTATGAATGATAACCTATGTATCTAGTTCCTCCATTTACAACTGGTTGGCCATAGATTTTCCTTTCTTTTTAGTAGAAAGCTATATTTCTTAGAAGTGTTTTTTCCATGATAATAAGTAGTTAGAATCTTAGTGGATCTCCTTGCCTTATGCATCTACAACTATTTTCCCTTTTGGCTATTTATTGTGATGGAGAATGAGGGGGTACAAATACAACATTGTATCTAATCAATCATCTATTTGTTGAATCTAAAACTTCATAGTCTTTAGGACGAAGTTCGAATCATACATGTAAAATGCTTTAGATATGTCAAACATTATTTAACAATCCCTAACAAATATTGTTTTGGTTGAGTGGATTTGTTAGCTAAGATCATATCCTTCATATTGCATGTATTGGTTGTTCATCCACTTACAATAACTTTATAAATTAGTGAATGTTCTAGCTCTTCCTATCTCCATTTTTTGTAGATACAACATAATTAAGTGGCATACACAAATGATGCAAAATAAATTCTGCAGCCCCAATTCTAGAGAACAAAGAAAGGATATTGATCCCCTTTAGATAAATAGGCTTCAAAACAAAAAGATGGTATCCTATAATCAACAATTTTACATCTATGGAAGCCAATTTCAATGTTTGGCTACAAAGTCTCCTTCATGAAGGATGTCCGTGGTCTTAGCCCTTAACTACGTTAAATAGATCTTTTTGTCCTCTTTCATGTGGTTGCCTTGGAATAAATATATTTGGAAAGCAATATAGAATATATTAGATTTTAATACTTTTAGTATAATATTTATTCTAAAATTTGAGTGTTTAAATTATATTTATATATCTATATATATTTTGGAATTATGCATGACACATAAATTAAGAGTAAACATATTTCTAATATAATATATTAACTTTACTCTCTCTCTCTCTCTCTCTCTATATATATATATATATATACAATCCTTGCAAAATGAAACCAGGGTTAGAATGAATATATGTCCATATCTCTCCCTATCTCTCTCTATTCAATTTCTTATTTCTTCCCCCATGTCTCCTTTTTCTCTCTCACTCTCTTTAGATCGTGAATCTAGATCTATGTCCATATTGCATGTATTGGTTGTTCATCCACTTACAATAAATTTATAAATTAGTGAATGTTTTGGATCTTCCTGATGGAACCATATAAAATTTTTCCATGACTCTGGTATTCTGATCTACAAGTTTATGTCATTAGGTTAGAAAGATCCCTGGGCCTAGGGTTTTTTGTATGCTAAAAGAGATATTCTAAGTAAAAACCCTTAAAACCATAAACCCTTGTGCCAAAAGTATTAAAAGGCCTATTTGTTATATTTCCATGTTGACCGCTTATCCCCTGTAGCCCAAGCCCTTAAGTTGTTTCCTTATGTCCCCCAGAACGTTGTTTAACCGGCCCCTTTTTCCTAGTGAAAAGAAAAATGTTTTAGTCCATATATTTACCAAGAGCCAACCCCACTAACTCTTTTTGACAGGTGGCAATCTTGGATTCATTTCCGCCTATCCGCCAATGTTTTATGGTAAAAATGGTGGAGGGTTAATGTTTTATTTAGTTTGAATCCTCCTTTCCACAAAACATTCCAAGCGATTTTCAATCGAGTGCCTCACCTATCAGGGGGAGAGTTAGCTATTAGATTTGAGTTGCCACTTGGTTTTCTGCTGGGAAATTCAGATGTGATCACACAAGTTTTCCAATTAATGCTTTTATGCCCTTAAAACCCTAATTTAAGAAAAACAATAATCAAATCTATGAATTATGACAAATGCTATAGGAAATAGACAGAGGGCAAAGTTCCTTAACTCACTATTTTTCACAGACAGAAAACAAGAAATCTGGGACAACGATGATGGTGCCCTAGTCCAATGCACAACTTTTTCTGCACAATTCTGATCTCTACTATGTCTTATGTTTCCCATGATTTGAAAACAAAGGACAAGGTTGATGGCACCCTTGTCCCGAAAAGTTGAACAGTGTCCTCTTCTTTTTAGATCCAGAATCTTCAATGTCTGCCTTCCTACTCTGTAACTCCACTTTCTCCAGATCCGATACCTGTAACATGAAATCACAAGGAGTGTGGGAGGGGGTTGTGGTGTTTAGAGGCTTGCCTTAGTCAAGCCCCAAAGAGACATTCAAGTCTTCCGAACACCGTTGTCAGAGAGAGTGTGTGCCCTTGGGAGGTAAAGGCAAAAAACCAAATGATAATAATTGATAAAGCACAATAAATGATACCTTGATGATGAAGCTCTCATGGAAGGAAGAAGCTCTTCAATGCCATGAGGAGAAGATGTAATCCAACCTACAAACAAACATAATAACAATGATATGCTCTGCAACACAATGATAATCACAAGTATGCCAATAGCTCACAATCATAAAACTTGCCAATGATCTTCTAACATAATAATCCTCTAGTTACAAATGAAACCCTAAACATGCTTATATATGCAACTATTAAGATTCCCACCAAGAATTTCATATTTGAAATGTATGATGTCAGCCTAGAGACCAAATAACGGTCACAAACTGACATTTCAAATTAGGGCAGACCCAAAATAGGGTTGGACTAGGGCGCTAGCGCCCTTGTCCACCCCCCTATATTTGCTCAAGATTAATTAAATTGTATCCCCCTAGGTCCTATTTGCCACAAGACCCATGGGTTTTCTCATTGGGAGTCTGAATTATCATCCAAAATGCTCTAAATACAAATCTAAAGACCCGGGAGCTAAACCTTTAGGAAAAAGCCCCCAAGGGTGCATTTTTTCCGACATAATAGCCAATATTAAAATATTGATGGAAATGGTGCCTGGGGAACCGCGGAAGGAATGACAGTTGGTCGGTGACCATCTCATATAGAAAGGAAAGGAAAGTGGTGGGTCCTTGGTGCTACAAGGTGGCTTTTTCTTTATTTTCTGACATTCTTCCATACTTCACCAAAGGATCTTTCTAAACATCTGTAGAATGACGGAAACATGACATGTGGCTCTTGAAAGATAGGATTTTTGTTTTAGAAGGGCAAGAGCATAATGTGTCAAAATCCTAAAAGATGTGATCATTTTTGGGAATTGTCCCATTCATGGGCAGTTGATCCGATGGTTCTCTGTCATTCCATCGAGATCAAATCTTTGACCATATCTTTCAAGTGCGAAACTACGGATAGTGTCCTAACTATATTGTGGAAGGGATGTTTCCTCTCTAGATGTAGCATAGGAAGACAGAAAGCTCCCCATTTGTTGTTGCTGCTGACCCCCTTGCTAGATAATTGGCGTAGCCATGTCGAGCTTCATGTGATTTTGTCTAGTTTTTGTCTAGATGAGCTGGTTGGTGACCACTCGATTATGAAAGAGGAATCACATCCTTACAAAGGACAATGAACATAAAGCAAAGAACTCTAGTTAATGGGATTTTCTTCTGATATTTTCCTTGCAAGTATTCTCACTCTTTCATACTTGGCTGGGAAGAAAATAACATCAACTGCTCTATTTTAAAATTAGATGGCACTTGATGGCTATGTGAACTCTAAAGTCATCCCATGCAATTAGCCACCCATCAATGTCACAGCCTGGACCAAACCCCACCAAAGTGAAAGAGAGTGCAGTTCAAAAGCCGGTACCTCAGCATGTGAGGGTATTTTATTATGGTGGCATCTCTTTCTGCAACTAGGATATGGTTACACTTGCTTCTTGTTGCAGCTTCATCTTCTGGTTAAACAAATTTGTAACTTATTTTGTCTTGAAGCCTCTAGCTTGTCTACTCCCTTGTTCTAGAAAAGGGAATTCAAGGCTTATAAAAAATTATTGGTTCGAGGTCATGTCTTCCAGACTTGGTTTGAAGCGTGAGATCAATCTAATCCTGGAGGAGTTGTATATAGTTAGTTTTTGATGGGGAGCGCATAGTGGATTCCACAGACCAGGTCCTAATTCCTCACAATTGGCAAAAACTAACAAATGAACTGCCGGAACATTTCCACATGCTTTCTCAATATACATTCGAAACTTACGCCAACGCTAGTGTCTTCGGCAGGACTCTTGTCATCAGTGAACGCTCATACATTTAGGCCGATGCACCAATGGACACATCCGATATGCCAATGGACTTCAACCGTCGGGTGACTTAGATCGTCGGTGAACTCCTGAAATCTTTGGCCGATGCTCGATACACTCCGTCGTCGGTATTGCTCATCTCCTATCACTTTAATACCCTCGATCAGCCAAACTATCCTCGTCGCTCTGAGCGAGGAAAGCTTTGTCGATGGCCTCTGTCTCACCAAAACAACTCCAACTCCTCCAATCCAAACCCTAGCACATGGAGATGCTAGGTGATCTACTATGCACGCCCCTCAATCTGGAACATCTGCGATGCTGAATGATGAACCAAAATAGAAAACAAATGAATATTATATAATGAAGTCATTCCACTAATTTTGACAGAAATCTTATCAGTGGAATGCTTCACATTGCCATATTGCAATAACAAAAATACAGACAGGAAAGGAAATCTACAACTATGCAATTTGTATTTACAGAGAATAGAAAAACAAATTGACGACATAGAATAGTTGATTTCTCCTTAACACAATGTACGATTACATTCAATCGATCTGATTACAATAATGATCATAATGCCTGATCTTGTTCATTCCCTTGGGTTTATAAACTCACCCAGAGTAGTACCAAACTGACTCCAAGCGGCTGGGAGACCAATTCCAAGCGGCTGGGAGAAACTAACTATCTCCAAGCGGCTGGGAGAACAACCATTTAATCATTTACAATTTGACAATTGTGACCTAAGTCCCTTGGGACTTACAAAATGAACCTAGATACAAACTGAAATTACATGCATTGGTCAAATAGACCTTATTACAACTCAAAACATGATTTCAAAGCCAAACATGACTTAAATGCCTCACAGAGGCCAATTGGTGTTAGGTGCTCCTGCACCATACACCCCACCTTGAAAAGAACTCATGTCCCATGAGTTGAGTCCTTGTCTTGTACCACCTGTATCCATTGCTGCTTCATGCCTTCCCCATGATCTCTGGACTGCAACTTGCTTCCATGGAATCAAAAACTCATGCCTAGCATTGTAGGCTCTACTCACACCTTGCCATGAGTGAGTGCTTGCAACCAAACCCATACTTTGTTCGCCATTCTTCCTTTCTTTCATCTCTGTCTAAACACCTGCATTCAAAACCTTGTTTGATGCGTCTTGTACTACTACTATGGTAGGATATGTTTTCCTTCCAACTCTTGTTGGCTCTAGAGGACAAACAATAGTCCCTACGAGGATAGCATCCTCTTCTTTCTAATTAATTTGTAGCTACTTGCAGACCTGCTCTTTGACCTTCTTCTGATCCATGTCAAACATCACTATCTGATCTCCATTATTCAAAATTGAAATCACCTTCAAACTGTGATCTTTTCTAACCCCACTCCTTGAGGTATCCTCAACTTTCCTTGTCTCTTCTTCATTGCTATTTACAAACTCTTTTGTACCCACCAAAATGATCTTGGCTGCCTTCTTTGCTTTAATATCCTCCTACAATGGTGTCATCACAAAAGTCTTTCCATCCTTCTTGATGGTGTATGTGTTAGCGTATCCATCATACAATGCTTGCCTATCAAATTGCCATGGCCTACCTAAAAGTAGGTGACAACACTCCATGGGCAAAATGTCACATAAAATTCTCTCCTTATATTCTCTAATCTGAAAATCAACATATGCTTGTTCACTTACCAAAAGTGATTGGCTATCACTTACCCAAGATGCTCTGTAAGGAGTTTGATGATTAATCCTTTCTATGTTCAATTTATCCACCATTTCCCTAGACACCATATTATCTGTTGAACCAGAATCTATGACTACCTTGCATATTTTACCTTTGCTTTTGCAATTGATCCTGAAAAGAGCTCTCCTCTATGATGGTTCAGTCTCTAGTACTTTGAGCAACGTCCTCTTGATCATCAGACTTTCTCCCACTTCTGATGCCAAATTTATTTCAGGAGATGTCACACTCCCTGCATCCTCTTGAGTCAATGTGGTTCTTCTCTCATTACCATGAGAAGTTGAGGCCTTCTATGGACACTTATAAGCTGGGTGTCCTATCTGATTATAGTTATAACATCTCATATTGGAGAACTTGGATTCTCTACCTGATCCATTTGTCCCACTTCTTTCATTTGGCCTTCTTCCTCTGTGATGGTATCGTATTGATGGCAACATATGATGTGAAAAACTATTTTGACCATCAGGACAAGAACTACTCCTTACTGTCACAACTCCCCCTATCAGCAAAACCATTCACATGTCTTCTCTCCCTTTACTGCTCCCCCTTTGCTTAGTAACCACTTGTTTTTCACGTCTTCTCTCCCCCTTTGACATCAATGGCAAAGGGCACATACTTGCAATTCCACCACTTCATTATATCTGCTACTCCCCCTGAGTAGCAGCTCCCCATCATCAATCCAGACCATAAGATGTGACTATGATATCCACCGGACTGATGCACATCAGTGCACCTTAGTTCATCACCAGAGGGGCAATAACCCCTAACTTCTCCCTGAGATACTCAAAAGAGTCCTTAGGTAGAGGTTTAGTAAAGATGTCTATAATCTGATCCTTGGAAGGCACAAACTCCAATCTGACTTCATTCTTGTTCACTTGCTCTCTCAAAAAGTGAAACTTAATGGATATGTGTTTAGTCTTTGAATGCAACACCAGATTCTTAGATATATTTATTACACTTGAATTATCACAGAAAATAGTGATAGGCTCCTCATATTCTACTTTGATATCTCTTAGCATCTGCTTCATCCACAAAACTTGAGTGCAACTACTTGCTGCTACAATATATTCTGCTTCAGTTGTAGACAGAGATATTGCCTCTTGTTTCTTGCTTAGCCAAGAAACCAATCTCTTTCCCAAAAAGAATGCTCCACCACTGGTACTCTTCCAGTCATCCACATCTCCTGCCCAATCAGCATCTATATATGCATGAAGAGAGAAATCATGATCTCTAGGATACCATAGACCAAACTCAACTGTCCCTTTTAGATATCTAAAAATCCTCTTAATTGCCATGACGTGAGATTCTCTAGGATCATCTTGGAATCTAGCAACAAGACCAACATCTTGCATAATGTCTGGTCGAGTTTGAGTGAGATACAACAATCCTCCAATCATTGACATGTACTTTGTCTGATCAGCCTTAGGAGAGTCATCATCTTTGCTTTTGTCACCTATGAATTGATCTTCAGAGTGGTTCAGTGTTACATATCTTGGAACTTTGAGAGTTTCTTGCACTTCTGATTCTTGATTAGGCTCATTAGAACTCATCTCTTCTTCCTGACTTACCGGATCAGTTTGAATCTGACTTTCAGAAGAGGTTTGGGCTCCTTGAATTAGAACACCATTCTGATCATCTTCATCATACTCATAAAACCTTGAGGGTTTTTTAATTCCCTCATCAACCTTCACATTTGTACTTTCTATTATCTTTCTCAGTCTCTTGTTATAACACTGGTATGCTTTGCTTTGAGTGGAGTAACCCAAGAATATTCCTTCATCACTTCTAGCATCAAACTTTGCTACATCTTCATCTCTTTTAATGTAACATTTGCTACCAAAAACTCTGAAATACCTCACAGTAGGAGTGATGCCAAACCAAAGTTCATAAGGAGTCTTACCGGTACTACTTCTGATTTGAACTCGATTGAGAGTATAGACTGTAGTGCTGACAGCTTCTCTCCAATAGATGTGAAGAACATTTGCTTCCATCATCATGGTCCTAGAAGCTTCCTGGATGGTCAAGTTCTTTCTCTCCACAACTCCATTCTGCTGTGGAGTCCTAGGAGCAGACAACTATCTCTTTATCCCATGTTTCTCACAAAACTCTAAGAATTCACCGGATGTGAATTCTCCACCTCTATCAGACCTCAAGCATTTCAATTTTAATCTGGTTTCATTCTCTACCATAGCCTTGAATATTTTGAATTTCTCAAAAGCTTCTGATTTCTCTTTCAAAAAAGTTACCCACATCATCCGAGAATAGTCATCAATTAGTAACATGAAGTATCTATCGCCTTGCATACTCCTGATTCTTGTTGGACCACAAAGATCAGTATGAACTAAGTCCAATAATTCGATAGAAGACAGTTCCTTACTCTTGAATGTAACTCTGCTCAGCTTACCTAACTGACATTCTTTGCACAAGCTATTAGTAGGTTTCACCAATTTTGGAAGGTCTCTTATAGCCTAAGTATTTCTTATCTTGATGATATTATCAAAATTTACATGACACATTCTCCTATGCCATAACCAACTCTGATCAACTTGAACAAATAAGCAACTTTTAGCAGTACCAACCAAGTGGAAGATATTACCTTTAGTTTGGGTACCGGATGCAATCTCTGTTCAGAGCTTTCAAAGATTTTGCATTTTCCATTCTTGAACCGGAGATCATAGCCTTTGTCCACCAACTGTCCAACACTGAGAAGATTGTGCTTCAAGCCTTCAACATATAGAACATTACCAGTTTTGTTCCTTCCATCAAAAGAAATAGTTCCTCTTCCTCTGATTCTACTAGTAGAATTATCACCAAATTTTACCACTCCTCCTTCATAACTTTCCAAGTTAATGAACTTATTTTTGTCAACTATCATATGGTGAGAACAACCACTGTCAATGACCCAATCATCCTTTTCTTCAACTTGGGCAGCCAGAGCTCTTTCCACAGTCTTATGATTGACAGATACAGAGGACATTGGATCTTCTTCCTTGATGGCAATGAACACCCATTCATTTCCAGATTTGTTTCCTATCTCTGATTCATCATCAGTTACTCCTTCATTATCATCATATTCATGTACATAATAACAGTTCTTTTGGAACCTTGGCTTGTTAGGATTTTGCCTTGAGAACCTTTCCGGACACCTTGAGGCAAAATGACCAATCTTATTGCAGTTAAAACATTTGAAAGGTAATTTTCCTTCATACTTACTGGATCCTCTTGGCAGCCTCTTAGCAATAAGGGCTTCAAGTTGAGCAGCTTCTACTTCTTCTTCCTCCAGATCTTTTCTTGCTTTTTCATACCATGACTACTTCCTTGATGAATTCTCTCCCGGATCAAACCTTTGTTTACCTTTAACAGAGGCACTAGCTTTGAATGCAGATTCAGTCTTGGGGGGTCATCTCCAAACTCTGTCATTTCAAATGCAGCTAATTTTCCATCCAATTGATCTCTTGTGACAGTTGTATGGGCTCTGAATTCTTCAATGGCAGCAGCCTTGATTTTGTAAGAAGCAGGAAGGGATCTGAGAATTTTGCCAACAATCTCATCTTCATCCAAGACTCCACCAGCATTTCTAACTCCACAAACAAGCTCATTTACTCTTGGCATAAAAGTAGTGATGTTTTCATCTTCTCTCATCTTCAGATTTTCAAATTTTCCTTTCAAACTTTGTAACCTTGCACTTTTGACACACTTGTCTCCTTCATGCAGAAGTTCCAATTTTTTCCAAATGTCAAAAGCCGTTGGTAGATCAATAACATTTGAAAGCTCTGAATCAGATAATGCGCTTAGAAGAGCCTCTATATTCTACAAATTGTTTTCAGTGTCTGTGATTTCATTTTGGGTTTTCAGACCACCCTGTGGAGGTACATATTGTGTTGTAACCATGGTCCAGTATGCCACTCCCATACATCTCAAGTGACATTTCATGCGACCTTTCCAGAGATTAAAATTGGTTCCATCAAACTTTGGACTATCCTCCTTGTAAGACGACATCCTGGATCTCCTCAAGCAGTTAAGCTCCTTTTAGAGGAACTTGGCTCTGATACCAATTGTTAGACTTAGGGCACACAACTGAGAGGGGGGGTGAATCAGTTGTGCAAAACTTTCTCTCAATTAAACACTTAATTCCACTTTTCAATTATTAGTCTAATAATAAATCAATCATGGAAGCATAATGCAACAAATTAAGAGCAGAAACATATCAACACATGAGACACCAAGATTTTGACGTGGAAAACCTATTTAAGGGAAAAACCACAGGGTGATTAACCCAAGATTGTATTCTCTGTTAGAAGAATAGAAAGAACAAATGGAACATGCCAATTAGGGCTCACTGCCCGAGCACACTGCTCACAAGAGGCTCACTGCCTACAAGAAACACATTGTCTACAAAGAAATAAGTATCACCTACTTGAACTAGAAAAATAGCATCTTCACCATGCTTGAATCAGTTCCATTTAAGCCCAATACTTTTGCTCTACCTTTCGCTCTTCTCTTTGCTACCACACTCTCATCACCACAAGGACACCATTGAAATGACTTCACAATCACTTATTTATACAAGACATCAACTTAGGAATAATCATCTAAGTCGGCAAACATCTACAAGAACATCCACAAGACGTGTAACTCATTCGGTCGGCTAGTCTTAGGAAGAACTCCTTCACCCAGAGGTTATCCTTCAATTGCGAGCTCCAACTTCGATGCAGACCATCCACACAATCCAAACATGATCCAAAGAGCTCCACAAGATTTCCTGAATCACCAAGAACATCCGCACTTCATCTGCATACTGAAATCCTTCTCTCCTTCATCTGGAACCTTAAGAACACAGTCTGTCACTACTGTCACAAAGGAATAGATTCTTTCAGACCTCCAAACCACAAATCAATCGAGTTGATATTTCAAACAAACTTCCTCAATACTCTCTCAAATCCGTAGAACAGGACAATGCATTCCAAATCTCACCGGACATTTCTGTAACACTCTATCACCTCTAAATACCTATCGGAACCGGTTTAACTTGATTAGCCATAACTTCTTCAGAACTTCATGCAGACCTCTAAAATTTTTACTAGACCACACTAAGACACATATCTACAAACCCTTTAATCTGTATCCTCTGATCCTCTGCCTATCTTAGATTATTTCCTTACTATCATCACTGTTCTTCACCGTTCCTGATTGAGACTAATTTTCTCAATATCCTCAGCACATAGCTCATTTAATTCTTATCATTAATGCAACAGGAGTATGTTGACATCAATGACAACACCGGTTAGGCCCATACTTGCAACACCTCCTCTACTACTTGAGTCTCCAACTTGTTCTTCTTGGTTAGACTCACCACTAGGCCTTTGGTTAGGACTTCTGCCTCCAAAACTACCTCTAAAATTTCTGTCACCTCTTCCTCTACTATTCTGCTCACTCTTTCTCTTTATCTTCTCTTTAGCCCTTAAGGCCATTTGGAAACACTTGTTCACTGTTTCTGGTGCTAAGATGCTGATCTCATCTTGGATGTTCATCCTTAGGCCATTCAAGTACCTGGCCACCTTCTCTGACTCTTCTTCTTGTCTCTTTGATCTGAGACTGAGTTTATGAAACTCTTGTGTGTATGCATTCACATCAAGGTCTCTCTGTCTGAGATTCTGCAACTTCTTATACATCTGCACGTTATAATCCAGGGGTAAGAATTGTGCCTTGACTTTGGTCTTCATCCTTTCCCAGGAGGTTATCATATGCTTCCCCTCCTTGACTCTCTCTCCTTGTTCATAATTCCACCATGCAAGAGTAGATCCCTTCAATCTTGTCTTTGCCAACTTAACCCTCTTATCAGCATGGACTTCTTTGTATTCGAAATGATTGTTCAATGCCTCAATCCAATCAATCACCTCTTCAGTTTCCATACTGCCACTATACATAGGTAGCCCATCTATGGTGTCCCTATTCACTGACTGTAATGTATTTAAACATGCCCTCTAGTCTACTGGTATCTCCTCTATCTTTTTACTGGTTTCAGCAATTTCTACATCGCCTTCATCACTGTCACTTTCATCTTCCCTATCTTTGCTTTTAGACTGCTTGAACTCTCCCAACTTGGATTCAAGTATCTCCTCAATCATCTTCTTAACGACGTCATGCGATATACTTTTGGGAGGCATCCTCTTTGCCTCTGTCTCACTTTCTTTGTCTGACATAAACATTCACAGTTAGCACCCAAACGCCAACACTCCTGCAAATCCTCAATTCGACTTGCCGCCCAAATCTTTTCGGGCTCTGATACCAATATGATGGGGAGCGCATAGCAGATTCCACAGACCAGGTCCTAATTCCTCACAATTGGAAAAAACTAACAAATGAACTGCCAGAACATTTCCACATGCTTTCTCAACATACATTTGAAACTTACGCTGACGCTAGTGTCTTCGGTGGGACTCTTGTCATCGGTGAATGTTCATACATTTAGGCCGATGCGCTGATGGACACACCTGATACGCCAATGGACTTCAACCATCGGGGTGACTTAGATCATCGGAAAACTCCTAAAATCTTTGGCCGATGCCCGATACATTCTGTCATCGGTATTACTCATCTCCTGTCACTCCGATACCTTCAATCGGCTAGACTATCCTTGTCGCTCTGAGCAAGGAAAGCTTTGTCGATGGCCTCTGTCTCACCGAAACAACTCCAACTCCTCCAATCCAAACCCTGGCACATGGAGATGCTAGGCAATCTACTATGCATGCCCCTCAATCTGGAACATCTGCACCGCCGAATGATGAACCAAAACAGAAAACAAATGAATATTATACAATGAAGTCATTCCACTAATTTCGACAGAAATCTTATCAGTGGAATGCTTCACATTGCCATATCACAACAATGGAAATACAGACAGGAAAGGAAATCTACAACTATGCAATTCGTATTTATAGAGAACAGAAAAACAAATTGATGACACAGAATAATTGATTTCTCCTTAACACAATGCGCTATTACATTCAATCGATTTGATTACAATAATGATCATAATGCCTGATCTTGTTCATTCCCCTGGGTTTATAAACTCACCCAGAGTAGTACCAAACTGACTCCAAGTGGCTGAGAGACCAATTCCAAGCGGCTGGGAGAAACTAACTGTCTCCAAGCGGCTGGGAGAACAACCGTTTAATCATTTACAATTTGACAACCGTGACCTAAGTCCCTTGGGACTTACAAAATGAACCTAGATACAAACTGAAATTACATGCATTGTTCAAATAGACCTTATTACAACTCAAAACATGATTTCAAAGCCAAACATGACTTAAATGCCTCACGGAGGCCACTTGGTGTTAGGTGCTCCTGCACCAGTTTTCTACAATAAAATTAGTTGTCTATTTTCAAGTCTTCATTTGAGTTTCAAGTTTTCTTGATAATACTATAGAGGCTATTTTGTAATTCATTGAACAATTTACTTTACAAATTTTGTTGAGTTTTAGAGCGTACTATCTCCTACTTCATGTATACAGTTCTACATTTATGAATATAAATTTGATTAAAGATCAATTTATTCATCATCACAGTCTTTCCCGTGTTTGTATATTCTTCTGTGTGGCATTTACTCAAGTAGTAAAATAATGGCTGCAAGAGAATATTAAATGTAGTGTTGGTTTATAGGAATAATTAAGCATTGTTAACTCTAAAACTAGTAAGATACTTTTAATGTAAGGTATTATTATCTTTACAGTAAACTGAAATCAATTGCATAATATTTCTTTTAAGTTTATCTAAATTCTTGACTCTATGACCCTTGGATAGACACTGATCTATTTGTGATGCTACACTATGCTTACACCCCCTTGATCATCCTCATCATTCTAAAGAAATCAAAACACTTTTCCCTTCTAGTTATAGGTTTTAGACACAAGTTCATTTTACATGTTACTCTGCAAAGAATTAGGTTGAAGCTTAAGAATCTAGTCCATTACTTTACTCTATCAGAAATTCTTTAAGCATTTTAGAAGGAATATATCTATTTTATCTATTTATTTTCAAACAGAAAGAAAGGAACACCCTCCTCAGCTCTACAGAGCCTAAAGTGTAGAGGAAAAGGATTAAAACCCCATTTCCTGTTCATTGGCCAATCCCTCGAGACAGATCAGTTATTAGAAATGGCTATTTTATAGATCTATTTTTCTTGAGATCAAATTGGGAATTTAAAATAACCAATAGATTGGCAACACCACTGGGGACATACTAGAGATAAAATTATGTCTTATCCTGAGGTCTTAGCTCAATTAAACCCCATATTTTTTGAAGAGTCAAAGGTCAAATTATTATGTTCCTTACAAGAAAAGGATGGCGACTACTATTTTTTAATCACAGTGGAGATAGATACAAACCTACTACATAGGTTTTTTATGCCAGGATGTTCTGTATGATTCTACTGTGAAATAGGATTCAAAAGTTGGATTCAGAAAGCGATGTGCTTTCAAAAGTTCATTCCTCTATAAGAAAAGGTGGTGACTCTATGAAATAAGAGATCTAGTGAAGCCGTCTGGTGTCCTTGATTTTTCATAAATCAAAACAAAATTTACACCAATAGTAAAAGTTCTTTTTTAGGTATTTTACAAAGCTTGAAAAAACTTTTCTAGAAATTTAAGATGTGTACTCAACAATCATATTTCTTTTATCAAGGTGGATTTGTCATGGAAAGATATAAGGCTATTAATTTAAGTAATATTTGTGGGTTTCCAAACCATGTTCCTAATGAAGTTAGGGGTCAAATACCAAAGTTTAGTAATGACATACAGCTAGCATTCACTTACAAGAATTTTGTGACTTAATGGGAGATTGTGAAATAGATTGTGAGGATGTAGTCATAAAGTTGTTTGTTCAAACCCTTAAGGGAGAGGCTAGAGATTGGTTTTCATGTCCACCAAATCAGTTTATTTTTTCATAGAAAGATTTGAAAAATGCTTCTATGGAGTAGTTTGGTGAAAGAATAGATGTTGGTGTGTTGATCAAAGAGCTCATACTAATTGAGAGAGAGGATAATGAATCAATCCTAGCTTTCAACTTGAGATTTACCAAAACAGTGAAGGATATCCCTGAAAAAATTAGACCTAATGAGGCTGTGTTTAATCATATATCTAGGTGCATTCAATGAAGACGATAGTTATCTACTAAGAGATAAAGATCCTACTACTATGAGTCAAGCATATTCTTTAGCCATGGATATAGAAAATAATTTAAAACATACAAAGATAAAGGATTGTGAGTTTACAAGAAGTAGCTATGAAAAGAAGAATGGATCCAAGTGTGTTCTCATTCGCCAAGAGGCAAGTAAACAGAACAATTCAAATAAACTCATATTAGATCAATCAATACATAGGACTCAATATACTGAAAGGGGTAGGGATTGTGATCAGAATAGTAGAAATCAAAGTCTATATAACCCTGTTGCTCATTCTTTCCCTTATTATCAGAGTGAAATAATATCCCTAGACACCTATAAGGTAGCTCATAAGATAACTGATACTCAAGTGCATAAGGAAACATCAGTTAAGGGGGTTCCTTTATCTTATGAATACATGGCAGATTGTAAGGATGTCTCCCCTATATATGAAGAGGTATATCTAATATCAGGTGACAAGCTTTCATCTCCTGAAGAAACAACTTGTTTTGAGCCTGAATATCAGAAAAGATTAGTTTCAAAATATCAGAAAAGGTACAGAAGGTAGTGTGCAGGTATCAGAATATTCATATCAGAGTTGTGGAAGCTCTGAGTCATATGATGATATAGGCTATCAGGATAGTGATGTTGAGGAGTGTGTGAGCATAATGCATATAAGAGATAACCCACGCTATGATGAGCCTTTAGATTGATCAGAAATAAGAGGTATTGAGCCTTATGGGTATAGAGATAATCCACTCTTTGAAGAATGCCCTAGGGAAGCTAATGAACTAACATTAGTTCAAAACATAGAAGTATTTGAGGACACAAACACTTCATTAATGGATCAAGATCTAGATCTCTATCCTAATGACGCTTCCCAGTCCCATACTCACCAACAAATTGAATGGTCAGTTCAAATACTAGAAATAAAATCAGAGTGTCAGATTTTAAGGAGGAAACTGAGTATGATTGTTTCAGGTTTGACACTGACTTAAATAAAGAAGATTCCCTCAGTACCAACTATCAAATGGATTATGAATTCTTTCATTTACCAGATATATGTAAAGATCAGAAGTCAAAAAATGATAATTATTTTAGTTGGTTGGAAGTGATTGAACCACGTGATGACTCTCTTTTAAACTACATACATTCAAATCACCATTGGTTCAGAACAGCTGGGGAGATTTTGGAGAAAATGAATGTAGTTGTCCAATGAGCTATCCTAGTATCCATGTCAAAATCAAGTTGGATTACAATGAAGTTTTCATAAACAGCCTGATGAAGTCACTAGAAAATAGAATATTTGATAGAGGCAGTCTCTACTTTTTCTCTGCATAATAGCCTGGGGCTATTACGTTTTTGGTCTACTCCTCCATATTTTTCTGTGATCTCACCCTATTCAGGTTGAACAAACATCCCCAACTAGAGCCACTGATGGAACCATATAAAATTTTTCCATGACTCTGGTATTTTGATCTACAGGTTTACGTCATTAGGTTAGAAAGATCCTCGTGCCTAGGGTTTTTTGCATGCTAAAAGAGATATTCTAAGTAAAAACCCTTAAAACCATAAACCCTTGTGCCAAAAGTGTTAAAAGGCCAATTCGTTAAATTTCCATGTTGACCGCTTATCCCCTATAGCCCAAGCTCTTAATTTGTTTCCTTATGTCCCCCAGAACATTGTTTGACCGGCCCCTTTTTCCTAGTGAAAAGAAAAATGTTTTAGGATATATTTAACAAGAGCCGACCCCACTAACTCTTTTTGATAGGTGGCAATCTTGGATTCATTTCCACCTATCTGCTGATATTAAAATATTGATGGAAATGGTGCCTACGGAACTACCGAAGGGATGACAGCTAGCCAGTGACTGTCTCATATTGAAAGGAAAGGAAAGTGGTGGGTCCTTGGCACTACAAGGTGGCTTTGTCTATATTTTTTTACGTTATGCCATACTTCACCAAAGGGTCTTTCTAAACAACTGCAGAATGATGAAAACATCACACATGGCTCCTGAAGGACAAGATTTTTGTTTTAGAAGGGCAAGAGCATAATGTTTCAAAATCCTAAAAGATGTGATCACTTTTTGGGAATTGTCTCGTTCGTGGGCAATTGATCTGACGGTTCTCCACTGTTCTACCAAGATCAAATATTCACCATATCTTTCAAGTGTGAAACTACAAATAGTGTCCTAACTATAATACAAAAGGGATGTCTCCTCTCTAGATGTAGCATATATAGGAAGATAGAAAGCTCCCCATTTGTTGTTGTTGCTGACCCCCTTGCTAGATAATTAGCGTAGCCATGACGAGCTTGATGTGATTTCATCTAGTTTTTGTCTGGATGAGCTAGTTGGTGACCACTCAATTATGAAAGAGGAATCGCATCCTTGTAAAGGACAATGGACATAAAGCAAAGAACTCCAGTTAATGGGGTTTTCTTCTGATATTTTCCTTGCAAGTATTCTCACTCATTCATACTTGGCGGGGAAGAAAAGAGCATCAACTGCTCTATTTTAAAATTAGATGGCATTAATGGGTATGTGAGCTCTAAAGTCATCCCACAATTAGCCACCCATCAATATCACAGCCTGGACCAAACCCCACCAAATTGAAAGAGCATACAGTTCAAAATTCGGTACCTCAATATGTGAGGGTGTTTTATTACGGTAGCATCTCTTTCTGCAACTGGGATATGGTTACACCTACTTCTTGTTGTGGCTTCATCTTCTGGTTAAACAAATTTGTAACTTCTTTTGTCTTGAAGTATGTAGCTTGTCTTCTCCCTTGTTCTATAAAAGGGAATTCAAGGCTATAAAAAATTATTGGTTCGAGGTCATGTCTTCTAGACTCAGTCTGAAGCGTGAGATCAATCTGATCATGGAGGAGTTGTATATAGTTAGTTTTCTACAATAAAATTAGTTGTATGTTTTCAAGTCTTCATTTGAGTTTCAAGTTTTCTTGATAATACTATAGAGGCTATTATGTAATTCATTGAACAGTTTACTTTACAAACTTTGTTGAGTTTTAGAGCTTACTATCTCCTACTTCATGTATATAGTTCTATATTTATGAATATAAATTTGATTAAAGATTAGTTTATTCATCGTCATAGTCTTTCTTGTGTTTGTATATTCTTCTGTGTGGCATTTACTCAAGTAGTAAAATAATGGTTGCAAGAGAATATTAAATGTAGTGTTGGTTTACAGGGATAATTAAGCATGGTTAACTCTAAAATTAGTAAGATACTTTTAATGTAAGGCATTATTATATCTTTACAGTAAACAGAAATCAATTGCATAATATTTCTTTTAATTTTATCTAAATTCTTGACTCTATGACCCTTGGATAGGCACTAATCTATTTGTGATGCTACACTATGCTTACACCCTCTTGATCATCCTCATCATTCTAAAGAAATCAAAACACTTTTCCCTTCTAGTTATAGGTTTTAGACACAAGTTCATTTTACATGTTCCTCTGCAAAGAATTAGGTTGAAGCTTAAGAATCTAGCCCATTACTTTACTCTATTAGAAATTCTTTAAGCATTTTAGAAGGAACATATCTACTTTGTCTGTTTATTTTCAAATAGAAAGAAAGGAACACCCTCCTCGGTCTTGCAAAGCCTAAAGTGTAAAGGAAAATGATTAAAACCCCATTTCTCATTCATTGGCCAATTCCTCAAGACAAATCAATTTTTAGAAATGGCTATTTTATAGATCTATTTTTCTTGAGATCAAGTTAGAAATTTAAAACAACCAACACTTCCTATCTCTATTTTTTTTATATGGCATAATTGAGTGGTATACCCAATCTGCACCCCCAGTTCTAGAGAACAAAAAATATATATTGATCCCCTTTAGATAAATATGATTCAAAACAAAAGAATGGTATCCTCTCTCTCTCTCTCTCTCTCTCTCTCTCTCTCTCTCTATCTCTCTCTCTATCTCTCTCTATATATCTTTCTCTCTTTCTATCTTTGTTCCTCTCTCTTTATATCTTGTCGTCCCTCTCTATCTCCCTATTTTGGTTGAGTGGAGTTGATGAATCTTGATCATGTCATTCATATTTCATGTAGTGGTTGTTCATCCACTTACAATAACTTTATAAATTAGTGAATGTTCTAGCTCTTCCTATCTCCATTTTTTGTAGATAGAACATAATAATTTCAAGTGGTATACCCAAATGATGCAAAGTAACTTCTACACCTCCAGTGTCTAGAGAACAAATAATGGATACTGATCCCCTTTAGATAAATAGGCTTCAAAACAAGAAGATGGTATCGTATGATGAACAATTTTACATCTATGGAAGCCAGGTTTTAAATTCTTGGTGACAAAGTCTCCTTCATGAATCTTTAAAGAATACAATTTTATTTTTAAAAATAACTTACTTATTGAAGAGAAGCTAGGTGTGTGGAAATCGCTTCCTACACTAATCTAATGAGGAGAGATGAGTGCAAATTCTTTTTAACCTTTACAATTACAGTGTTATTAACCCAAAAATAGAGATATTGCAGTAATACACAACACAAGAATGTAAGACAGAAGAAGAGAGAGACAAGATATAACGTGGGGAAAACCCTTATCGGTGAAAAACCCCACACTCCAAAACTTGCACAATGTATTATCTAAACAACAAGGTTTACAACACACTTGCAATGCAAGTCTTTATAGGAGTCTTCGACACTCGTATCTAGAGACAATTCGGTAGCATAACAGTACCTGTCAATCACATAATACATCTCCTCTCAAAGCACCTACTTAAATAGAAGTTTGCAAGGTAAAAATGAACTTTCCTTGAGATGGGCGTCCAACTTGGCCTCATGGCCCAAAACCCACACCTAGGGACACTTGTCCAACATTGTAGCATGGTCATGACACTTGTCATATCACCCCATCCCAATATGGTTTCCTATTCCCAAGTTGGGCAATGACAAATGCTCTTATGACTCTTACGACTGTCATAGAATCCGTCATAACTGTCATATCTTACAGCTGTAAGAGAATCTGTCATACACTAACTAAAAATAGCATATTCTCTTACAACATGTCATAACCCTCCTTGGGGTGCCCAAAGATACCTTCTTCGAAGATGCCTTGTGACACATGTCTTCACCTGTCATAGTATCTTCTATTTACGACTCTTACGCATCATAGATTCTGTCATAGGAATCTGTCATAACCGTTTCGGTCAAGATTCACTTAGTAGTCAAAGTGCCAACACATGGAAAAATACCTTTACCACTAAGTGGGATGCCTATCTCCTCATGTGAGAACAAAATTACATGTGGTCACATTCCACGTAGGATGACACATCATCGTGCCAACTCCCACAAGATTACAAAACATGATTTGCATCCTAATTACACAATAGGCAATAAATAAATATATTACAATAAATAAATGCAAGGAATTACCCAGGTTGATACACCTTAATTCCCAACATTCTCCCACTTGTCAAACACCTTGTAAGAGTCAATAGAAATAACATGATTTAACTGCTAGAGGCCGAGAAGCCCATAGACTCCAAACACCATCTGAACTTTTTTGTGCCCACTGGTTTCGTCAATGCATCTGCAACATTCTTCAAAGTGTTTACCTTCTTCAAACTCACCTTCCCATCCTCTACCATGTCTCACATGAAATGAAACTATACATCAATATTCTTTGTTTTGGCATGGAAAGTTGGATTCTTGGCTAGGCAAATCGCACTCTGACTGTCACAACAAATCATAATCTGTCCTACATCAACACCAATATCTGAACACAATCTCTTAATCCAAATGGTTTCCTTGCAAGCATGAGTTGCTGCCATATACTCAGCTTCTGTCATGGACAAAGCGACCACAAGTTATCACTTACTCATCCAACTAATTGTACCACTGAACATAGTAAACACATAAGCACTGGTGGATCTCCTACTGTCAATGTCACCAACCCAATCAGAATCCACGAATCCACGAATACAAATTGAATGCGGAGGTCCTGTAGGATTACCATGATAGCATATGGAACACTCAGAAGTACCCCTCAAATATTTGAACACTCTCTTTACTGCATCCCAATGTACTCATCCAGGATTAGCCATAAATCAACTAAGGACTCCCACTGCCTGGGCAATGTCTAGTCTTGTGCAGACCATAGCATACATCAAATTGCCAACAACACTAGCATAAGGTACTCTACTCATGTCCTCGACCTCACTAGGAGATTTTGGACAATCATTAACAGACAACTTTGTCCCCAAAGAAATAGGAACACATAATGGTCTACAATTTTCCATGCTGAACCTATCCATCACGGTCTTCACATACTTACTCTGGCTTAACCAAAGTTTTATGTTAGCTCTGTCTCTTATGATTTCCATTCCCAGAATGTACCTGGCTGTCCCTAGATTTTTCATCTCAAACTATGCTGACAGCTGAGACTTCAAATCAGAAATCATATTCTTACCATTCCCAATTAATAGCATATCATCAATATACAATGCAATAATGAGAATGTGATCATTGTCAAATTTATAATACACACAATGATCTGATTTCGATCTTAGAAATCCAACCGAGAACACAAAGGCATCAAACTTCAAGTACCACATCCTAGGAGACTGCTTCAAACCATACAAAGATTTTTTCAACTTGCAAACCAAATTTTCTTTACCTTTCTCTATGTAATGCTCTGGCTGTGACATGTAAATCTCTTCCTCCAAATCACCATGAAGGAATGTTTTCTTCACATCCATCTGCTCCACCTCTAAGTCATAAGTTTCTACAAGAGATAACAGGAACCGAATAGATGTCAGCTTTGCAACTGGAGAGAAAATTTGACCATAATCAATTCCCTCCACTTGTGAATACCCCTTCGCAACTAGTCTGGCCTTGTACTTTTCAACACTGCCATCTACACCAAATTTCTTCTTGAACACCCATTTGCATCTAGCAGGTTTTCGTCCTTTAGGAAAAGGCACCAAGTCCCATGTTTTATTCTTTTCCAAAGAAGCCATCTCATCTTACATGGCCTCCCTCCAGGAACATGCATCTTTCATGCCCATATCCTCTATCACAGTTCTAGTCTCATCAGTGTTAGTAAGCAAGGCAAACACACAACTAGAATCAAGCAATGAATAACCAAACCTATCAGGTTGCTTTCTTGTTCGTATAGACCTCCTCAATGGTTGAGGTTGAGGTTCTACTTCTTCTTCTAAACTTTCAGAGCTGCTAGAGCTCTCCTCATCATCAGGTCTCACAGGGTCTGTCGGTTCAATTTTCTGAGGGGTAGAAAGAAACTGAACCACATCCTCTTTCTTTTATGTTTCTTCTGGTTGTAGAACAATGGGAGAAGGTGTTAGCTCTCTGAAAATAACACTTCTGCTATACAACACTTTTTCAGCCACAGGATCCCAAAGCTCGTATCCTTTCACACCGACACCATAGCCAATGAAAATACACTTAACAACATTGTTCTCCAATTTAGTCTGTTTCTCCCAAGGAAAATGTGCATATGCCTCACAACCAAAAACATGAAGATGTCTAACTAAAGGCTTCTTACCAGATCACACCTCCATAGGTGTCTTACCAACAAGAGTTGATGTAGGAGACCTATTTACCAGGTAGCAAGCAGTGGCTACAGCTTCAGCCCAAAACTTTTGTTCAAGGCTTGCTCCACTAAGCATACTCCTAGCCCTCTGCATCAGTATCCTGTTCATCCTCTCTGCAACTCCATTTTGCTGCGGGGTGTATCGAGTTGTCTTATTTCTTTCAATCCCTTGCTCTTAACAAAACTTATTAAACTCTGTTGAACAAAACTCACCACCATTGTCAGTTCTCAAACACTTAATCTTTTTACTAGTTTGATTCTCAACAAAAGCTTTAAACTCTTTGAACTAACTAAAGACTCAGTCTTGCTTTTGAGAAAATAAATCTATGTCCTTCTACTGTAATCATCTATGAAAGATACAAAATATATAGATTTGGAAATCGAAGGAACACTAACAGGACCAAACACATCAAAATGAATAAGATCCAACACACCAGAAGACTTGTGAGAACTAGAGTAAAATTGAACATGATTTTGCTTTACATATATACAATGTTCGCAAAAGTCAGACTCAAGATTACAATCATTTAACCCCACAACAAGGTTTTTATTTTTCAGGGTTCTAAGACCCTTCTCACCAATGTGGCCAAATCTCATATGCCATAACATTGTCTTTTCAACAGGAAGCTTAACTTCCAAAGCATGAGCACCCTTGGGTACTCAAGATGCACTACCATCAAAATTTGTTACAACAGATTTTTCACTACCGGTTCCAATGGTGGGGATGAAGTGACTGCAACTCTTTTCTTCGAGTTAGAAGAACTATTGCACTATGAAGTGCATGCTTCCAATTGAAATAGAGTACCTCTCTGAGTACCCTTTGCAAGCACCATAGATCCTCTAGTTATCTTGCATCCATCCTTCGAAAAGACAACCTGCACACTTGCATCATTCAACATACTTACAGAAAGCAAGTTCCATGCCAAGCCTGGGATGTGCATAACCCCAGTGATCCCCTTCACTCATCCATCAGGGAATCAAATTGAGACTCTTCCACGACCAACAATCTTCTGATGAGAATCATCACCCAGGTACACTCTTCCACCATCAAACTCTTCATACTTCATGAACCAGCTTTGATACGAGGTCATGTGGAATGATGCACTAGAATAAATCAACCACACATCATCAGATGCATGGGTGGCCAGGGCTGCGATGAAGGCATCACCATCATCTTGTGACTTGTCAGAATCTGAATCTGGGACATTTTTCTTCTTTTTTTCTTTTCCTCTTTGCATTCCTTTCTGAAATGCCCAGTTTTTCCATAGTTCCAACAGAGAGCCTTAGAATTTTTAGGAGATTTGGATCTACCCTTCTCAGCTTTCTTGTTCTTCTTTCTCCCTTTCTCTTTGGGTCTTCCATGAATCGCAAGAGCCTCTTTGGCTACTTCAGAAGACTTTCTTCACATTTCTTCAGATAACAGCGAAGATACCACTTCATCCATTTTGAAAGTGGATGTGGTGCTCCCAATAGCCATAACAAGATGATCCCATGAGTCTGGAAAAGAACAAAGCAAGGTCATACAATGATCCTCCTCCTCCATCTTCACACCAATGGATGTCAACTCTGTAACTAACATTTTGAAAGCATTCATGTGATCTGTAATAGATCCTCCATCCTCTATCTTCACACCAATGGATGTCAACTGTGTAACTAACATGTTGAAAGCATTCAGGTGATCTACAACAGATCCTCCATCCTCCATCCTTAGAGAATACAACTTATTTCTTAGAAAACGATTGTTCACCAGGGATTTGGCCTGATAAACATCTCCCAACTTCTTCCAAAGATCTTTCGTGGTCTTCTCCTCATGGACATTTAACAGGACAGAATCAGGTAGACTAAGTCTTATGAGACCCTTAGCCTTCTGATCTTTGAGATCCCAATCAGCTTGTGCCATTGCGGTTGGTTTTACACTGGAAATGATTTCCCATAGGTCTCAATCAACAAGCATGTCTTCCATTTTAAGTTTCCATAACTCAAAATTTGTGCCATTGAACTTCTCCACCTCTAATCTTCTGGATGTGCCTGCATCTCTTTCTTGCAACAAGATTACAGAATACTCTATACAAACTCCCAATCAATCTAAGATCAGCTCAAAAAACCCCTACCCAACAACTAGGACCAAAGGTGATCGGGCTCTAATACCAACTGAAAGGAAGCTAGGTGTGCGGAAATCGCTTCCTACACTAATTTAATGAGGAGAGATGAGTGCAAATTCTTTTTAACCTTGACAATTACAGTGTTATTAACCCAACAATAGAGATATTGCAGAAATACACAACACAAGAATGTAAGACAAAAGAAGAGAGAGACAAGATATAATGTGGGGAAAACCCTTACGGATGAAAAACTCCACACTCCAAAACTTGCATGCAATGTATTATCTAAACAACAAGGTTTACAACACACTTGCAATACAAGTCTTTATAGGAGTCTTCGACACTCGTATCTGGAGACAATCTGGTAGCATAACAGTACCTGTCAATCACATAATACATCTCCTTTCAAAACCCCTGCTTAAATAGAAGTTTATAAGGCAAAAATGAACTTTCCTTGAGATGGGCATCCAAGTTGGCCTCATGGCCCAAAAGCCATGCCTAGGGACACTTGTCCAATACTGCAGCATGGTCATGACACTTGTCATATCACCCCATCCCAATATGGTCACCTATTCCCAAGTTGGGCAATGACAGATACTCTTACGACTCTTATGACTGTCATATATTGCACCTGTAAGAGAATCTATCATACACTGACTAAAAATAGCATATTCTCTTACAATATGTCATAACCCTCCTTGGGGCACCCAAAGACACCTTCTTCCAAGATGCCTTGTGACACATGTCTTCACCTATCATAGTATCTTCTATTTGCGACTCTTACGCGTCATAGATTCTATCATAGGAATATGTCATAACCATTTCGGTCAAGATTCACTTACACACTATTCAAAGTGCCAACACATGGAAAAATACCTCTACCACTAACTGGGATGCCTATCTCCTCATGTGAGGAAAAAATTATGTATGTGGTCGCCTTCCATGTAGGATGACACATCACCGTGCCAACTCTCAAAAGATGACAAAATAGGATTTGCATCCTAATTACACAATAGGCAATAAATAAATGTATTACAATAAATAAATGCAAGGAATTACCAAGGTTGAGACACCTTAATTCCCAACATTTACAAGACATTTAGTTTGATCTAATGCAATAATATTTTCTCATAAACTCATAGCAATGTTTTGAACTAAAACATTATTTAAGCATGAATTAGAAAGATAACCTATTAGTAGATTTATCTCTTCTATCCAACTTGTCCCATTCATCTCTCCCTCTCTCTCTCTCAAGATATATTGGGGGATTTTCCTAGCAAGGAGTCCTCTTCTGGGACAAGACCCTTTAACCAATTTAACAGTGTAAACAAAATTGGAGACATGGTAAACAATCTTGCAATATATGCTTAGTTGCTAGATAATATTTTGAAGCTTGGATTATCCTCTCTAAATGATGATGCAATGATAAAGTATGAGATGTGGGGGTTTAGAAATGATTCAAATGGATTAGGGTTTGTCACATATTTTTTATTTAAATTGAAAAATAATGATTAATAGGAAAGGAGTTGGTATAAGCCCAAGATTAATTTTGAATAAAAAAGTTAGGAAGTTGAATCTACATCAAACACACTTGCATATTTGACTTAGCATAATAAATGGATAAACCACAAATCAAGTCTAGATTTAAAAAAAGTGTAAATATTGAGACTAAATTTAATTATAGAAAAAATGGATAAACTACAAATCAAGTCTAGATTATAAAAATGTGTAAAGATTGAGACTAAACTTAATTATCAATCTACTCTCTCTCTCTCCGCATTCTACTCACATCTCTTTGTTTAACTCTCTCTCTTGCCATGTCTCTTTATTTATATCTCCTTTATCTCTCTATATATATCTCTCTCTCTATCTCTATATATGTTTCTCTATCTCCCCTTCTCTCTATCTCTCTTCCTTTCTCTATCTTTAGTCTTACCATGTATCTTCCTTTCTCTTTCCCTCTTGATCTCTCTATATATCTATATCTCTTTCTCTCCATCTTTATATCTTTGTCTCCCTCTCTATTTGACCATTTCTCTTTATCTCTCTTCACTTCTATCTTCATCTCTCTCTATCCCTCTGCCTCTATCCTCCCCTTCTTTCTTACCATCTTTTTAAACTTTTTTTATCCCTCTCTATCTCTCTTTTTCTAAACCTCTCTCTGTGTCTCTCCATCTCCGTCTTCCCTTCTTTCTTCCTCTATCTCTCCTCTCTCTTTCACTCACAACCTAATAGTAGATCTATTCATTTTTTATCTCTCATTTCCCTCTCTCTCTCTATCCCTTTGTCTCTATCTCCCCTTCTTTCTTTCTCAATGTTATGTTCTAATGTCATTATAAAGCACAATGCTAGTTCAACACACAAAGCTACTAGTAAGAGGGCACACTCACAAGGTACCTAAGCCATTGGTCCTAGGTAAAGGAGAGAGAGGCAAGGGAAATCATCATGTAATACTTAGAGATAGAATAGGATTCCTATAGCTTGAGTTTTTCCTATGGACATTTATGATCATAAATTCCTAGGTTCCTTAAGATTGACCTAATTTATATCAAAAGGCCATCAAAAGTATGGTTTCTCGTTACAAATTTTGCATTAATCTTGTAGTCAACGAATTGTTTGAAACTTATAGAGAATTTTATCTCTCATGTGATATCAAGGCACCATTTGAAATATTAAAGTCATATGTTTTTTATATTTGAAGAGACATTTCCTAAAACACAAAATCATTGGCCATCATGGGATTACAAAACTAAGTTTAACTACATAAACATAGTGACAAAGCGTGAAAGAAAGAGATACAACATATATGTTTTTAAATAAAATCTATATACATTTGAAAAGAGGGTATTTGAATTTGACATATTTGAATAATGTTGTATATTTAAATGTATTAAAATATTAAAATTAATAAATATTAAAATTAAATATTATTTTAAATTAGATAACAAATATAAATAAATATTATATATAAATTATTTAATTAAATATAATATTAAATGCATAATATTGTATATTAAAATGTATATAAGTATTTAATATTTAATTTATATGATTTTTTATTTTATATAATTAAATAGAATTTAGTGAAAACTTTTTAATATAATATTTAATTAACTATGATATTAAATATCTAATGTTGTATATTAAAATATTTAAAAATATTAAAATTAAATAACAAATATAAATAAATATTATATATAAATAATTTAATTAATTATGATATTACATATATAATATTATATATTAAAATGTATATGAATATTTACTATATATAAATATTTACGTTGAATATTATATTAAATTAAATAACAAATGTATATAAATATTATATATAAAATACTTAGCTAACTATAATATTAAATATATTAAATATTGTATATTATTTTTATAGTATTTAGTATTATTTGACATATTATAATACTAAATAAATAATATTAAATAAATAATACTAAATACTTAAATAACTATATTTAGTCTCCTACTTAATAGTGTATTGTTTTAACTTTTAGTTCAAAATTTTATATTCGAAAAGAAATAAGGGCACAAGATATTTTATTTTGTAGTCAGAACAAACAAATATTTTATTTTCCATAACCTAAACTTCCATTACACTTTATACTTCTTTTTTCTTTACATGGCTACGCATGTGTGTGGTCCACTTGTTCAACAGCGACGGAGAGGAGAAGAGCAAATTAAAATGCAACATCAACCAAACAACACAGAGAATAATAAAACCAATGAGCTAGAATTTTTTTTCCAATGACAGCAAAAATGAACGGGCAAGATGATTTCATTTGTCTTGCACCATTCTTTATTGCCCTCTATCGTGGATTTGTGCACTAGTTCGGTTCACCTCATAAAGGGAATGCCTTTGGCATAAATATTTTATAAGGAAATGTTAACTTAAATTTTAACAAATACATTATAATTATAATATTTTGATATATTAATTTAAAATATTTTTAAAGATAGAATGATTTTTTTAAAAATATTTTTAATAATGTTTTAACTCTTAAAATATATAAGATTATTTTGAATATTTTTTAATTTTAAATATATTAATTTAAAATTATATTTGCTTTGTAAGTAAATTTTGAATGCAACGACTGTTCTTTGTTTACAACTCTATTTTTATTCTCTTTATATTTACAAAGTTAGAATTAATTATATAGAGATAATAAAAAAATTAAACTATAATTTGTAAGTAATGTAATCAATATTTTATTATTGAAAATGGCCTAGGAGGACAAACCTGTTATTTTAAAAACAAAAAAAATATTATAGAAGGGCTACTCCAATAAGGAGGGCCAAAAAATACAACCAGTTATAGTTCTATATCTAAAAATAGAGACACTTGTCATTATCCTATGTAGTCCTACCTCTCAACCTTGCCTATATAAGCAGGGTCCCTCTTGTACATTATGTGTGTGATTATATCATATCATAATATCATTGTTTCATTTCTTCACCACAATCAAGCAAATTTATCCTCTTGCTACTCTCTTATGGAAGGCTAATCTTTGGTTTTGTAGGTGATCCTAGGAGCTTGAGTCCATTGGGGACTCTTACATGGTATCAAATCTTCAGATCTACAAGCCCCTTCTCAAATATGGGAGATCATAAAGCATGAGCTTTTGTTGATTCTATTTTTGGGAAAAGAGAACCCTACCATTGACTCCAAAAGGTTGAAAAGATGAATTTGATATAAAACAACATATATTTTGGCCTCAGACAAATTTTTGACCAATTTTTGCTAGGGTTTGTAGATTTTACACAAAATAAAATTGTACAAACTGTACAAAATTTGTATGATCCATATAGAACTGTACTATATGGATCTAGTAGTCATGGTACAATTGTTACATCATGCTACATCAGTAATACCTAGTCGACAAAAATATTCTCTATTTTGTATTTTTTTCTAGCAATCACCTATTTGTTTCAACAATTTTTTCATTTTATCTAGTGGTCAACTATTTTCTTTGATGTGTTTTTTTCATTATATACAACAATTAACTATTTTTTTAGTAGGCTTTTTGTTAATAACCAACAATTAATAATACCCTATGGTAAACATAGAGGTAAGAGATATTTTATAAGTTGGAGCATGCAATCATATGACTGCAATCCCTCAATCACATCCTATAGAGGGGGCTAAACCTTGGGCGCCACCTTTGTCGCTTTCATAGATATTCTTTGTTGGGAGAAACTACAAGGTCATGGTCACCACCTATTTTGTGATCAGCCAGCACCAATCACCACTACCACCAATGGAAACTCACATCATCATCACTCCTCCTCATATCCACTACTTAGAAGTAATTCTATCCTGACTGCTACCTTATCCATGCTCAAGAGGAGCCAACCAGCCAAGATCCACCACTGACATAGGTGTGCCACCTAAATCTGTCACTAGAGGGTGACATCACCCATCCAACCACCTGATCTTCACCACTAGACCACCTGACAAGCCCTTTGGCCCCATTTGATGCCCTAAAGGAGGTATTTTTTCTTTTTGACATAACTTGGTCATACAAAGTCAAAACTTTGTAAACAAATAGCTATTGGAAAGCTAGTTCCACGCACTTTCCAATGGAGCTAGTATTTTTCCAAATTTTTTTGCTAGTTCATTTTATTACAATTTGAAGTCTAATCTCTCTTTTTGGCTTTAGAGCTCATAATTGTTTTCCATGATCTCTAAGTTTCATGATTCATGTGGCAATGGAAGATTATTGAGGAGCTCTACACATCCATTGATGCACTCTTTCTAGATTGGAAACTTGATATCTTTTGTTTAGTTTTTTAGTTATTTACATTTTGGTTGATATCTTAGACATCTTAGCACTTGAAAAGGTTCTATTTGCTTTGATGGGAATCATTTATTAGCATTGATATGTATTGGATGTTTTGATCTTTAATCTCTATCGTTTGAAGAGATATCATGTATTTTTCTAATCATCCTTATGTAGTAAGTTACATGAATAAGGATAATTATGAGTCTTAGAAAAAATGCATCTTAACACATTGTTGGTGGCTTAATATTTTTCCTTATCTTTATGGACTCATACCTAAACTAGATCCACCTTATAAGAAATATGAATGGTATATTAGAAATAATCATGTTTTTGGATTCATTTTTTCCAATGTTGATTTTGACAATATGTGTTCAATCTCACATATTGAGTGCCCACACACTAAATGGACCAAGATTTCGGAGATCTATGGAGACACACATCACTCTCCATTCTCTGATGATCTTGTTTTGAATGGTCTTCTACCTAGTGATGATGTAGTTAATATACCCTTTGATGATGATACAGAAAAGGATCTTGAATATTATGCAAGTCTTGATTATTCATATGACACATAGACTTATCTTGCTTGTCCTTCTCCTCCTAGGGTATGTGCATGGAAATGGGGGGCCAAACAGGGGTCAAAAGTGGCCACTTTTTTTTGAAATCAATAAAAATTGATCTTGGATTAGAAATTGAAAATAGCCACACTCGAAATTAGAAGATCTGATAAGAACAAGATTTTTAGTGCTCGAAATCTAGTTTCTAAACTACTATTTTTTTTTAAATGGTGGAGATCTTAAGAGGTTCAAATAGGGGGAGCACACAAAGTGCTCCTTTTTTTGTTAGAAAAATATAACATAGCATTTGGTGTACTCCCCCTCAAATTTTGACTTTTTAAAAGTATTTCACAAATCACTTCAGTAAATAGCTGACATCATGTAGTTTATGCCTAATTTTTCTATTAATTTTTAATGGATATATGATTTTTTTTGAATTTTCAAAGTGGGGACATCCTTAAAAACAAAAATTTGAGTGTGAACTCCTAATTTTTTTGAAAACTAATCAAAAATCATTTTTTTTCTAAGTGTATAGAATAGAGTCTAAAATCTAAAAGTGTAACAAATGACACAAGAAATACTAGACATAGGTTTTATGAAAAAAAAGAACACATTAGCAAAAGAAAATCAAGATGGAAACCTTAATGTTATCATATTTTTGAAAAAAATACAAGGTTAGAAAGCCAATAAAAAAATTTGAAGTCATCCTGGCATTTTTTCATATTGACATTGAAAAATGTGTAAACCTAATGGAGAGCACACTTGGGATTTGGTTGATTTTCTAAGTTTTGTTGAAAACATGTCCTTGGCAACCAAAAGGTAGGTCCAACCCTTAGGGTTGGAATTGTTGAATGCACAAGACAACTGAGAGTGGGGGGTGAATCAGTTGTATCAAAAACTTTTAAACCCTCACAAGTACTCAGATCCACATTAACCTTTAATTATGTTATGATGATTAAGCATGAAAAGCAAATAACAAAAAACTGAATCATAAAAACACCACACACAAAAGAACACCATATTTTTACATGGAAAACCCTAAAAGGGAAAAACCATGGTGAGGATTAGCTCACAATATAATGTAGTAGCAATACCAAATTACAAAAGGCTCACTGCCAAAGAGAGAATGCTCACTATAGGGGACTCACTATCCAAGTGGACTCACTGCCCACAAAGAAAGAAAGATAGAAGAGAAGAGTGGCTCACTACTAGGATTTGAACTGATATAATTGCATCTAACATATGCCTGGAGTTTAGTTCTAATGAAGCTCAATAACCATCACAAAACAAACAACACCTTCACAGCATCACCGAAAAATAGTAGACACCTTCTACTCACTGCATCTAATAGCCTAACACATGAAATCTCTTACCTCCTCAATCAAATTCACATCACAAACATCATATCCCCCATACTCATTGCACACACAAACTCTTGACACTTATTTATACCACTATCACCCTTGAAATCAGTCTTCAAGGTCAGAAACACATCTTAGCTTATAAAATTCAAATTAGGTCTGGACCTAAATATTCTTGCAAAAGAAAGGAATGAAAGAAGACCATCCCACACCTTAGCATGGACCTAAATCCACCCTTACATGCTTCATCACGCTTCCCCAATCCACAAAACACAACCACAAATAGTGTAAACAATCAAGTCAACCAAACTTATGTAAACACTATGAACTATTAAGCACATGCTTCATCAAGAGTAAACACACCTTAAGGATCTTACAAAAATCTTAAACACAATCTAGAGACATCTATGAACAACTTGAAGTCACCTTTAAAAAAACAAATTCAACCACAACAACTTTCACCTAAAGAAGATTCACAGCTTGCTTCCAAACAACACTATCAAGCTCTGCTACACAAAAAATCTCTTTCCAGAGCATCAAATCACAAACCTTATGGATAGAAGATAGATAAGGACCTTATAATCATACATCTAGAACCGCAACACCAAAAACCATTCTGTGGAGAAATGCAGAGCAAAATACTTTCTCCCAAACACCTCTACACAACTCAGAAACACTATCAAACACTGTTCTCAAACTGGTGCACACAACTTTTATTGCATAACGATCCAGAGCACCAAATTTTGGATTTAGTATCTTTGAACACCTCTAAACAACTTATCCAAACTGCACTCAGATATCCAATGCAGAAGAAATGCAGAGCAAAAACTCAAACAATACTCTATAAGCCAGAAGACTTCTTCAACACACTGTTTCCTCTATTAATTAAATTTTCTCAAAATCGCTTGGAAAATTAACAAAAGAAGCATATACTCAACATCTTCAACATCTATTCAAGGCAACCAAACCACCTTTATCAATGCAACTAAATCAAACAACAATAATCTCATTAGTAGACACAATTGACACCAATGACAACACAAGCTTGTTGACATCAATGACAACACCGATTAGCAGATACTTGCAACATTCGCCCCCTTTGTCATTGATGGCAACACATCGTATGAAAAACCATCAAGAAACAACTCTATAGTAATCTTCTTTATGTTCAAACTCTCCCCCTTTCATTTACACATCTTTATCTTTCTCTCTCTCTGATCACTACTCCCCCTTTGTTTTTCACAAGAACTCTCTCCCCCTTTGACATCAATGGAAAAGGGTGACACAACTCTTTCTTTCTCTCTCCCTTTTTATGATACTGCACATACTTGCACTGCTTACTACTTCTCTGAGGCATCTTTTTCTTTTACTACTCTGAATACTCCCCCTTAGGAGTGCAGACCAAACTATATCAACTCTTACTCCTCCTGACTGCAACAAACATCAACGCCGCTACCTTCTCCCCCTAGAGATAGCCTCCAACATCAGTCTAGAAAAGAATGAATCTTGACACACACTGGACTGATGCAATTACTTATGCATCTAGTTCAAAGAAGGAGGGACAATAACCCCTAACTTTTCCCAGAGATACTCAAATGTATCCGTAGAAAGAGCTTTAGTGAATATATCAGCAACCTGATCCTTTGTAGGCACATACTCAAGCTTTACCTAATTCTCTGAAACCTTCTTTCTCACAAAGTGATACCTAATAGAAATATGCTTTGTCCTTGAATGCATCACTATATTTTTTGAAATGTTAATGGCACTTGTGTTATCACAAAAGATAGGAATTGGCTCATCATACACAACTTTGATATCCTTCAAGGTTTGTCTCATCCATAACACCTATGTGCAACATGATGTTGTAGCAATATACTCTGCCTCTATAGTAGATAAAGACATTGAATCTTGTTTCTTACTTATCCAAGACACCAATCTACATCCAAGAAAGAATGCACGACCGCTTGTACTTTTCCTATCATCAACACAACCAGCCCAATCTACATCTGTATAAGCATTTAGAGTAAAGTCAGTATCTTTTGCATACCACAATCCATAGTTCAAAGTGCCTTTCAAATATTTGAATATCCTCTTAACTTCCATAACATGTGACTCTCTAGGGTCTGCTTGAAATCTAGCCACAAGACAAACTCCGTGCATAATATTTGGTCTAGTAGCAATAAGATATGGTAATCCTCCAATCATTGACCTATACTTTCTTTGATTAGCCTTAGGAGATTCATCATTCTTGCTCAACTTACAACTAGTAACCATAGAAGTACAAACTAGTTTAGAGTCTTCCATCCCAAACTTCTTTAACAACTCTTTTACATACTTGGACTGAGAAATGAAAATACCTTTATCTATTTTATTGATTTGTGACCCAAGAAATAAATTCATTTCCCCACACATTGACATTTCAAACTCTTTATGCATCTCATTTACAAAACTCTTACACATTCCTTCATTTCCACCAAAAATTATATCATCTACATACACTTCCACAATCAAAATTTGATCTTCACTTACTTTTATGTATATTTTCTATTTGTAGAGCCTTTATTGAATCCTTACTATGGTAAGTACATGTCCAAGCATGCATACCAAGCTCTGGGAGCTTGTTTCAGTCCATATAGTGCCTTCTTCAATCTGTAGACCATATCAAGTTTGTCTGATAACTAAAATCCATCTAGTTTTTCTATGTAGACGTCCTCTTCTAATTCACCATTTAGAAAAATAGACTTCACATCCATTTGATACAATTTTGAAATCTTTATGTGTTGCAAAAGCCAAAAACATCCTAATAGCCTCCATTCTTGACACCAGAGCATAATTTTCCTCATAGTCTGTTCCTTCCAATTGTGAGTAGCCTTTACACACAAGTCTTGCCTTGTTCCTTACCACTACTCCATTCTCATTCAATTTTTTCCTAAATACCCACTTAGTTCCAATCACATTCTTGTTCTCTGGTCTTGGGACAAGTTCCCAAGTCTAATTCTTCTCAATTTGCATTAGTTCTTCTTCCATTGCTTTGATCCAATACTCATCCTTACATGTCCCAACCACTGTTTTAGGTTCAACTTTGGAAATTAAACATAGATTTACATGTTCTTAGCAGCTTTCCTTCTTGTCAAAACACCTTTTCTCTTATCACCAATGATCTGATCTTCAGTGTGATGCCTTTGCACATACTTGGGAGTTTTAGGGATTCTTTCTAGAGCTTTGTGTTCTTCAACTTGTGCTTCTTTCTCTGCGGTTTCTTATTCTTCAACATGTACTTCTTTCTCTTTAGTCTTTTCTTCTTCTTCTCCATAAGAAGACTCATCTGATTCATATCCATTAACCTCTGAAAACTTTTGTATGTCTACATCAACCTTGAAATTCACACTTTCAACACTCCTTTTTAGCCTCTTGTTATAGCACAAATAAGCTTTGCTTTTGTTAGAATACCCAAGGAAAATGCCTTCATCACATCTTGCATCAGACTTTCCTAGTTCTTCATCTATTCTTATATAACATTTGCTTCCAAAAATGTTGAAATATTTAGTAGTGGGAATCCTTCCATACCATAGCTCATAGGGAGTCTTTGTGTCATTTTATTTCACCTGTACTCTGTTTTGTATGTAGACAATAGTATGAATTGCTTCTCTCCAATAGAGTTTTGGTAGGTTTGCTTATTTTACCATTGTCCTTTTAGCTTCTTGAACAATCATGTTCTTCCTTTCAACCACTCCATTTTGCTAAGGAGTCCTAGGAGCAGATAAATGCCTTTTATCCCATGATCCTCACAAAACATGTTAAACTCATTAGAAGTAAACTCCCCACTCTGTTAGACCTCAAACATTTGATCTTCATATCCATTTCATTTTCAACCATTTCTTTAAAGGCTTTAAACTTATCTAGAGCTTCTAATTTTTCTTTAAGAAAAGTAACCCATGTCATTCTAGAGCAATCATCAATAAATAACATGAAATACCTGTCACCTTGAAAACTCCTTACTTTGGTAGGATTACAAAGGTTTGTATGTACCAATTCAAATAGTCCGGTAGACAACTGATCCTTTCTTTTGAAGCTTCTTCTTGTTTGCTTTTCAAACTGACATTCCTTATAGATAGCTGTAATAGGATTTGTTATCTTTGGTAGATCTCTCACAGCTTGAATTGAACTTATCCTTACCAAGCTATCAAAATTAATGTAACACAATCTTCTATGCCATATCCAACTCTCACTAATTTGAGTCATAAAGCAATAACTCTCACCACCTTTGATATGATAAACATTTCCACCAGTCCTCTTTCTAGCAGCAATCACCTTTCTAGAGCTTTTTCTTATCTCATAGCCATCATTCTAAAAGATAAGATTGTAATATTTTCTACACATCTATCCAACACTCACGAGATTATTCTTTAAACCTTTGATATAGAGAACATCATCAGTGTTATGCTTTCCATCAAAACTTATTGAACCTTTTCCACATATCTTAGCAGTTGCATCATCACCTAACCTAACTAGTCCACCATAATACTTTTCAAGTTTAACAAAATTCTTCTTATCACCTGTCATATGTTTTGAGCATCCACTGTCAATGACCCAGTCATCTTTTTCTTTACTAGCATGAAACGTAGACAATATAGTACCTTTATGTTTAGTATTGAATCCAGACCCTTTTCCTTCACACAAGTTCTAGAGTTAGCAAAAATAGTTTCATCTCTTATGGATATGAATAAGCATTCATTATCATTATCATCCTCCTAATTAGATTCATCATTATAAATACTTACATCTTCTCTAACATAGTAAGTTTTCTTAACCATCTTACCTCTACTTTCCATATTCTTAATTCTCAGAGCTCTATTTGGACATCTTGAAGTATAATGACCTATCTTTCCACAACTGAAACATTTAAAAGGCAACTTACCATTGAACTTTCCAGTACCCTTTTTCATTCTTCCCACAAAGTTAGCTTCTACTTCATCAAAGTCATCTGAATCTGATTCCACAGTCTTTTCTAATTTTCTTTCTTTAAATGAAGTCTCATCCTTTACAGTTCCACTAGATGTGCCAAACTCTCTTATTTCAAAAGCAGTTAGGGTGCCAAGCAACTAATCTTTGCTAAACTTATTCAAATTTTATAATTTTTCAATAGCAGAAACTTTATGACTGTATGCTTTAGGAAGAGTTCTAAGTACCTTCAATATCACTTCTTTATCATCTATGATTCCACCAAGTCCTTTAATGCCATTGACAACTTCATCCACCTTCTGTAAGTAGCTTGTAATGTTTTCATCTTCAGACATTCACATAGTCTCAAAAGTGAGCTTCAAATTCTACATTTTATCTTGTTTAACCTTACCATCTCCTTCATAGACACTTTCCAACTTTTTCCAAATCGCATTAGCAGTTTTCAAATTTACAACTTTCATCAATTCAGAATTAGTAAGTCCACTTAAAAGAGCATGTTTTTCCTTTCCATTTATTTCAGCAGCTTTGATCTCATCATCAGTATTTATACAATTCTAAGGTTCAGAGTAATTAAAATTAACAGATTTCTAGATCTCATAACCAAGAGCAATTAGAAAGGTTTCCATCCTTACCTTCTAGAGAACATAGTCTGATCCATCAAACAAGGGAATATCCTTCTTGTGCACCATCCCATATCTACCTCAAGTTGTTAAGCTTTCTCCAAAGGAACTTGGCTCTGATACCAATTATTGAATGCACAAGACAACTGAGAAGGGGGTGAATCAGTTCTATCAAAAACTTTTAAACCCTCACAAGTATTCAAATCCACATCAACCTTTAATTATGTTATAATGATTAAGCATGAAAACCAAATAATAGAAAACTGAATCATAACAACACCACACACAAGAGAACACCAGATTTTTATGGAAAACCCTAAAAGGGAAAAGCCATGGTGAGGGTTAGCTCACAATATAATGTAGTAGCAATACCTAATTACAAAAGTCTCACTGCCAAAGAGAGAATTATCACTGCATGGGGCTCACTGTCAAAGTGGACTCACTGCCCACAAAGAAAGAAAGATAGAAGAGAAGAGTGGCTCACTACTAGGATTTGAACTGATATAATTGCATCTAACCTATGCATGGACTTCAGTTCCAATGAAGCTCAATATCCATCACAAAACAAACAACACCTTCACAGCATCACCAAAAATTAGTAGACACCTTCTGCTCACTACATCCAGTAGCCTAACACATGAAAGCTCTTTCTACCTTGATCAAATTCACATCACAAACATGATATCCCCCATACTCACTACAAACATGAACTATTGACACTTATTTATAACACCATCACCCTTGAAATCAGTCTCCAAGGTCAGAAACACGTCTTAGCTCATAACATTCAAATTAGGTCTGGACCTAAACATTCCCATAGAACAAATGAATGAAATAAAATCATACCACACCTTAGCATGGACCTAAATCCACCCTTACACGCTTCATCATGCTTCCACAATCCATGAAGCACAACCACAAATAGTGTAAACAACCAAGTGAGCCAAACTTGGGTAAACACTATGAACTATTAAGCACACGCTTCCTCAAGAGTAAACACATCTTGTGGGTCTTAAACAAAGATTAAACACAATCTATAAACATCCATGAACAACTTGAAGTCACCTAAAAACCAACAAATTCAACCACAACAAGTTTCACCTAAAGAAGGTTTACAACCTACTTACAAACAACATTGTCAAGCTTTGCTACACAAAAAATCTCTTTCTGAAGCATCAAATCACAAACCTTATGGATAGAAGATAGTAAGGACCTTATAATCATACATACATAATTGCAACACTAGAAACTATTCTACGGAGAAATGCGAATCAAAATACTTTCTCCCAGACATCTTTGCACAATTCAGAAACACTGTCAAACATTGTTCTCAAACTGGTGAACACAACTTTTACTACACAACGATCTAGTGCACAAAATTTTGGATTTAGTATCTCTGAACAACTCTAAACAATATATCCAAACCACACACTTAGATATCTAACATATAGGAAATGCATAGCAAAAACTTGAACAATACTCTATAAGCCAGAAGACTTCTTCATCATACTATTTCCTTTATTAATCAAATTTTATCAAAACCACTTGAAAACTTAACAACATAAGCATTTACTCAACATTTTCAGCATCTATTCAAGTCAACCAAACCACCTTTAGCAATGCAACTAAATCAACCAACAATAACCTCATCAGAAGACATAGTTGACACCAATGACAACACAATCTTGTTGACATCAATGACAACACTGATTAGCACATACTTGCAACAAGAATTTCCCAAAGAAGGAAAAAACATGAGCACACTATAATGCAAACACATTTTGGATCAATTAAAATCCTTTGGATGATTAGTTAAAATACTTTAGAAAACTAATGTCACCCCTCCATCTTCTTTCACTATAGAGTAGCCTCATGTATAGGAAGAGATAATTGTTATATTATTAAGTGATGATGAAGAGAAATATATCTCTATCTCCATCTCTCTCTTGTCCTCTCTAGATATCTTTATCTACTCTCCCTCTATCTCTATCTCTCTATCTTTCCCTCCATTGCTCTACATCTCTCTCCATATCTCCCCATCTCTCTCCATGTCCCTCTCTCCCCCTCCCTCTATCTCTATATCCCTCTCTATATCCTCACCTCTCTCTCCCCTCTATATCTATCTCTCAATATCCCCCCTCTTTCCCTGTCTCTCTCCCACTGTCTCTTCCCCCTCTCTATATATGCCTCTCTATCCCTATCTCTCCTCTCCCCCGTCTCTCCCTCTCTATCCCTAGCTCTCTATCTTCCCTCTCCACCATCTCTCTCTCTCTCTCTCTCTCTCTCTCTCTCTCTCTCTCTCTCTCTCTCTCTCTCTCTCTCTCTCTCTCTCTCTCTCTCTCTCTCTCTCTCTCTCTCTCTCTCTCTCTCTCTCTCTCTCTATATATATATATATATATATATATATATATATATATATATATATATATATATTTCTCTATTTCCCCCTCTCTCTCCCTGCCTCTCTCCCCCTATCTCTTTCCCCCTCTCTATCTCTCTCTCTATCGAGCTATCTCTTTATCTCCCCTCTCCTCCATCTCTCCCTCTCTCTATCTAGATCTATCCCCCCTTCTCCCCCCTCTCTCTATCTCTGTCTCTTTCTCTCTCTCCTCTCTCTATCTTTCCCTCTCTCTCTCTATGTTGCTTGACCATATTAATACCTTGTTTCTCTATCTCTATCTTGTTGCTTGACCATATGGTGTAGACTCTAAGTGATATAGTGGATACCACCCTCTCTCCAATAATTGAAGGTGATTGGTCCCATTTCAAGGAGTTCTATAGTTTCCCCTCAACCAAGCTAGTCATGGTCCAAATTATGAGTAGAACTAACATAGCATGGAAAATCAATGACATTTTAGAAATGCATAAGGACAATGAGGAATGTAATGCACACTTAGATTTAATTGGACAAACTATATAGATTGGTTATCCTCATTTCATCTTTTATGGGTCTACCATATCCTTAGAGAGAGAGAGATGTTTGGCATGATAGTTTGGGGGAGAAAGATATATTTTAGTTGGTAGTGTTGCATATGTGTTGTCATTAATGTCAACAGAGTTGTGATGTGGTGATGTCAACAAAATGGTGACTAGTGATGATAGTAGAGTAAGTGATCAAAAGTATTGTGAGGCAGAAAGAAAAGTGATGTGTATAGGTTGTGATGATAAAAGGAGTGATAATCAGAGGTATTGTGAAGTGAAGGAGATGGTGATGAAAGTCATAAGCATAGTTTTGAATTAGTATCATATATACACAATTGTACCTTATCTACTAAAGTTCATGGACAAGTGAAAGTTGTGCCAACATGAAAATTCTTATTTTTGATGAAAAGAGCTCTGATTGTTATCTATACTATTGTGAATGTTGTATTCATTGTCTCTTGATGATAAGCATTGGATAAGATATGAAAGAAAGTGTGTAAAGTGTTTCAAATAGTCAAAGGCATAGGGAGTTACACTGAAGAAGCTCAAGAGAATGCTTCACATTCCTCCACATTTGAAGATATGGCCTTGCAGTTCAAAAGTTAGATAGAGATAGGTGTGAAGTATGTATGTTCATGATTTCATAGCATAGAAGTTACCATAGAAGATTCCAAAGCTAGCAAAGTGAAGATAGTGGTACAAAGTTATTACAATCAGAAAGAGTCAGAGGAATGCTCCACATTTCTCTACATTAGAAGATGTGATCTTGTGGGTTGAAGGATTTCCAAATATAGATGAGAGGTGTGTTATATTAAAGTCTCATATGATAAGTTGTACCACAGAGGTTCTTTGGAGTTAGCAAAGTAAAGATAAATCATGTTGTTGATTAGGGTTGTCAGAAGGAGAAAGTGAAAGCCACCACATTTCACCGCATTACAATATTTGGTTTTGTTGTTTAGAAGATATGTCCAGAATGATTGTATGTTTTTCCATTTCAAGTTTTAGGTGTTGAAGAGTACTGCAAGTTTAGTTTTCAATGTTCTATATCATGACTGTGTGATCAGAGTTTGCAAGAGATGTTGGGTTCAGTGTCTGTTTGTTTGCACCAGAAAGATGATGCATAATTTAGTGAAAGGAATGTATGAAAATGTTTTTGTAAGCCATATAATGTTTGTGAAGTGATCTGCATGATGTTATTTGGTTTCTTTGGTACCACTTTAGGTCTGGAGCTAATATATGGAAAGTTAAGTGTTTGTGAAGTCAACTTGATATATCTAGGTGATTTTGCCTTGTGTTTGGAAGTGTGCGATAACTTTGAGATTTGTGCAAAGATAAAATAGGTCTTGTTTATCACTTGGTTTGAACCGCATTGGATCTCTACTTGTTTTTGGGTGCCGACTTGTTGTGTCTATTGCACGTTTCATGTTACATGTTTTATCTTGGCTGACAACAAAGAAATTTCTTGAAGCTTGTAGAGGATATAAATGAAAGATCAAGTTTCTTTCAAAATGTATGATTGTATGAGAGTGTGTGAGGATGTATGTGCGAGTGTGAAGGAGTATGTGTGTTATGGAAGTAGCAAAGTGGTTTTGAGCAGAGGTGTTGAAGATATATGTCAGTGTGAGAAATTTTGATGTTGCAGAGGTAATTGATCAGTGGAATTTGTCAAGTGTGTTGTACAGAGGTTGTAGCCTCTTTCTATAAATGTTGTATCACTGTAGGGAGTTGCAGCTTCCTTTGGTTGAAGCCATAAAAACTGTGATTCAAGGAGTTGTAGCTTCCTTTGGGTTGTAGCCCATAAAACTTGTCGTAAATCTATTTATTATTTGTGAGGCTAGATTTGGATAGTAGATCCAAGAAGCTTTCTCACTATGGTTTTTTCCCTTCTAGGTGTTTCCATCTAAATCCGGTGTTATGGTTGTGTGATTGTGTGTTGTTCTTTGATTTGCATAGTTTGATTCTTTATTTGTTTAAGGCAGTAGAAAGATTTGAAGATAAAATTAAATTGGATTAAGTTTTTGGCTATATTGATTCACCCCCCTGTCTCAATATATCAGTGTGTTCTAACAAGGGGGAGAGAAAGATACTTTGGGAGAGAGCAGAACAGAAGTTGATAGACAAACCAAAATATTTAAGAAATGTTCTTGTGTTATAACGTGAGCACATTTTAAACTAGATAAAATGTTGACTAATGACCTGCAAAAAGGCATATCGTGTGATTTTGGCCCACATGCTTTTTTTTATTCCCCTGTTATGTAGTTTTTCTAACATGTAAATAAACTTTTGATGTGTTTGAGGTTCTACAATGATTGGTTGACAAAAATTAGTTTAGTTTTTATTCTTGTATTGATATAGAAGATTCCAATTACATGTTTCTAAATCAAATTTGATATTACAAATCATTGTTTACATGTTTTGAGGAATTGCAACAATTGATTGAATAACTTAACTAGTTTTATGTCTTACATTGACAAACACCATTCTAATTGTGCATGTTTTGTATTATAGTTTGATAAATTATTAGATATTTTTTGTGTTCTTTTGACCATTGTTTTAGATTGATATAGAATTCAATACCATGCCAAGGAAATGACCCAAAACTCAAACATCAGAGGAGTGTGAAGCCAAGAATGCAAGGAAAATAGAATGAATGAGACAACTTTGTGAAAACAAGAAATTGAACTCCACAAATGAAGATCAACCATCTTTTCCAATTGAATTGGATCATTAAGCATCCAAGACAGAAGTATTTGGAGAAACAAAGGGAACAAATTAAAAAAATTCATGCAGGTATGCCATCTTTGCCATCTCAAATTGATATTGTAGAAAATGCTCAATCACCAATTGAAAATGATGATGAATTTACAAATATGAATATAGATGTTACACCAATTGATTAAGTGTTGAATGCACAAAATTTATGTAATGATTCAAGTTTTCCATTGAGAACACCTTCTAGAATTTTACGTAAAAAGCCTAAGTTTTTCATTGAGATTGATGAGAATATTTTAAAACCAATGGGTGATATCATTCCTAAATGTACTTGTAGAAATGTGAATAAGATATGGAAAATGTTTTTTTTTGAAAACATACGTGAAACCAAAAGATGCCAATTATTTTTTATAATGATGAAAAATCTTAAGTTTAGGCCAATCATGAAGAGTCTTGGTCTAAGAACATCAAATAGCACTAGTTAAAAATATATTGTAAAAAGTCTAATCAATGCATATCAAAGCATTAGTTCCACCTCACACACCAAAGATAGTAATGCTACATGGGCATGTCATTACATCAACTATTGTAAGCAATCAAACATAGAAATCTCACTTGATAAGTGTTGGCTAACAGGTTTGTCCTTGTTCTGGAAATGTTTTATTTTGACTCTATACCCTTCTTTGAAGAACAAACGAATTAAGCAACAAATGGGTGAACTTTTTAAATTAGTTCCCCTCTGAATTTAGGTACAGCTCCCTTTAAGATTTCCAATGAATTTAATCTATTCAACTATTCAAATGTACTTTTAACCAGAAAATGCTTAAGGTAAACTGACATTCATACATAACTATGTTGTGAATGCGGTAAATTTATGCTGTAACAGTGAGTAATAGAATGCACAGATTCTACCTTATCAATGGAAGAGTTTTAACTTCAATTCTATCCTCCTTTTTGCTCCAATCAACTTCTGGAATAGGTAATTGTTCTACTCTCTCAAACTGTGGGTCAACCACCTGTTCCTCATCATCAACAATTCTAGAAATATCCATGTTCAAATTGAGAGTAATTATCTGCCCTAAAGAAAACCTATACCACAGCCTTCTCCTGACCTCAAATTCATCTGGACAGTCTTCCCAATAATCCTCTAGCTTAGGAATGTGTAAAAGCCCTGTTCTAGGATCTAGGTTATCTCTGACAAATCCTTTGCTGTCAAATTGAGACCTAGCAGTGAAGAACTTAAAATTGAACCTTTTAAGGTTCACCTCCAAATTCAAAGCATCAGATTTTGATTGGCATGAATAATGCCCAAGTTCAATGGGAAAAGAAATACCAAAACCCTTTTTTGATGAGAATTTCTTATCTACATGTGCCAGCTGTCTACATACCTCCATCAGCATGAAACGATCAAACACATATCTAGGTAACTTCATAGGTTCACCATCAAATCCTCCAACTCTAATGTAAGTGAACTCAGAAAATTAAATGAAGAAGCTACCATAGATGCTAATCAGTTGCATTGCTTCACTAGATATTCTTTTACCCAGATTACCTGCCAGTTCATAGGTCATTTTCCCAGTGAAGACATCATTAACCCTTTTATAATTTTCATAGCAAATCCTTCTTTGCAACTGTGAATAATATTCATAAATCTTACTATTCTCAGCTAAGGATGCATGAGGTAGGTCAAACCATTCTCTTGTAGATGCTAAACAATAGAACAGGTACGAAGACATATAAAAATCTATGTCGCCCAAATAATTACTCAAACCTTGATGTAGACAATCAGCCACTATTTCGGCCCAATCTTAATATTGTTCCCCTTGAAGGATAACTTGTATGAAAAAGTACATCCAATCCTCCCAATAATACACATGCTGACTGCCTTTCAGTCTGTGTAACAATACCACAATATCCCTCACTTCTTTGATCAAATGATCCCTAGTAAGTGGCCTGGGCAACCTTGAACCACCCTTCTAAAATTTCAATAGCCAGTTCCTTGCTATCACACTTTTATAAGTCGGTTTCTTCTCCGAGAAATGCCCATAGGAAGAGGTAATATCAAGGCTGGAATATGCCTCTTTAGGCAGTATCTTCATTACGGACATGAGGGTTTGTCTATTGACATGAAACAACACATCACCATTTGCATTTCTGATGCACCTATTTTGGGGTTCATATCTATTTATACATTCCTGAACCAGTTCTGGGCAATATATAGCCTGGGGAAAAGCTGCAGCTTTAACTAAACTGCTATCTACAATTTTCTTCATCGTAGGGGTTTGAACAGGGTTTCTAGTTCTTTCTCTAAATTCTTCTAGATCATATTGTACCAGCGCAATATCTCCAAATTTAGAGTGAGAATATGTAAGACTAGGACCATGTTCATTCCCCAAACATGTGGCTTTCAAATCCATACTTGGAGGATTACAATAAAAACACTTCAAATTTTGAAAACAATAGAAATTCAAGAGATTCTTCTTTCCAGCATAAGAACTAGGAATAGCGCATGGGAAAAATAGAACTCACCTTCAAGATATCTGAATTCACTATGAAAATTTGAATAACAAGAACCTTACACTTCCGCCGCTATTCTCCTCTGTGTTGCACAGTATGTTTGCCTGCTAAACTTGGCTTGTTCTTAGTTAATTATGGCACTAACCAGATTGAATAATTAATGCTCAGAACAATACATGCCAAAAATATTTGAAAAGACATGAATTTTGACTTCTTCATTAATAACAAGTATTATTCACGTGCCATCATGATGTATAATGATTATCCGTAGCCTCCGCCAAATTAGAACTCTCAGTTTCATGATGAGTTTCTGACATATTTTCCTCCAATTTTCCCGCTAAATTTGACTTAGAAAGCCGTGGGAATAAATGAGTCCAAAATCACCAAATCTTTGAACTATTGAACCATTGAACCTTTAGGACGTGGTTCAATGGGGTGGTTCGACCATACCAATTGGATCATATAGATGAGCAAAGGGTTCACTTACAGAAATATGGAACTTAAGCTCATGAACCGTTGAACTTGTTGAGATATGGTTCAATATGAAGGTTCAATACGAAGGTTCAAAGACGCAAGGGTTACTTAGACTAACAGACAGTCGCGTGACTTTTGTAAAAGGGGTTCCAACAATGGGACAATGAACCGTTGAACCTTGAACCATTGAACTTCGTTGTAGAGTACGAGCGGAGGGTTCAACGATACATTAATTACACAAGGTAACTGCGTGACATGACTTGTTAGAAGGAAATGAATGTTGAACTTTAGACCGTTGAACCATTGAACTTTTAACAAAAGGGTTCAAGTTCAACCTGAAAACTTGAAAATGTTTGAAATACACAGAACGATAACTTGTTGTTTGAGACACTTTAGGCATATTGAACCATTTGAACCTTGAACTTTAAAAAGGGTTTAGGTTCAGAGGTTCAAACCTTAAGTACCCTCTCCCACAAAGATGATAAACGGGTAAAAATTGAAGGGACAAGAGTCGATTTATGAAACAAAGGTATGACCCAAAATACAACACAGCAAACCAGCTCTTGTTCAGGAAATATTACCAATAAATAAATAAGGGCAACTCAAAAGGTAACATTGGCTCTGACTGGGGACTGCATTTTATGGAAAAATGTAGAGAACTCAGAAGCTCTAGTTTCGTAGACAAAGGAAAATAGAGAAGAGAGGAAACAGAACGGGACAAAACAAAAATGGGAAGGGAAAACAGAAAACCAAACAAAGGAAAGACTATGTACAAAATAGGGGACCCTATTTACAAACGATATAGCTTGAGATCCTGTCCATTATAGGACAGGGGTAAAGTAACTCCATTAGGATACTCCAATTTAAAAGAATTTGGACCCAATACCTGATGAATTCTGAAAGGTCCCTTCCAAAGAGAGTCAAATTTGCTATGTGCACCCTTTGGTTCTCTTCTTCTATCCTACAGTAATACTTCATCTCCTTCCATAAATTTCCTAGGCCTTGTTTTCCTATCAAAAATTTCTTTAACTCTGGCCTGATGTAGAGTAATTCAGTCAACCAACTCATTTCTCTCTTCTTCAATCTTAGTTAAATACATAATCCTCTTCTCTAGGGAATCTTGGAAATATTGATCCTCAATTACACTTTACAGTTTGGCTATAGATAGCTCCAGCGGTAAAGATAATTGAGCACCTATTCCATAAACTAATTCAAAAGGAGCCATTCCAATTGTTCTTTTTGGAGTTATTCTGTCAGCCCAGAGTGCTTCATACAACTTCTTATGCCAATCTCTAGGGTTGTCATTCACCAATTTCTTCATGATAGCAATCAGGTTCTTGTTACTGGACTCAGCTTGTCCATTCCCTTGGGGATAGTAATCTGATGAATGGGAGAGAGATATACTATGTTCATAACAAAAAGAAGTCATTTCAACTGAAGAGAAACTGGTAGCATTATCCGCTACGATCTTCTGGGGGACACCAAATCGTACCAAAATGTTTTCTTTGAGAAAATTACAAACCACCTCCGAAGTTGTTATTTTTACAGGGGCTGCCTCAACCCATTTTGTGAAATAATCTGTTGCTGTTCAGATGTGGGTATGCCCTGCACTTGAGGAGGGCGAGATAGGCCCAATAAAATCCAATCCCCATTGTTTAAAGGGTTCTTCAATAACAACGGGCCTTAAAGGTAGAGCTACAAGTTGTGGCCTTCCTGAAAAGATCTTACATTTTTCACAGTTAGCCACCCATCTATACGCATCTTTAAACATCCCTGGCCAGTAATAACAATTTCTGAGGATTTTGAAAGTTGTAACTGAAGAAGAAAAATGTCCACCACAAGCTTCATTATGGAAAACTTCTAAGAGCTTATCCTGCTGCTCTTTATCTACACACCTTAGGAAAGTTCCATCTAATCCTTTCTTGTAAAGGACATCCCCCCAAATAACATATTTCACCGCCTTTAGTTTCAGGTTTCTTTTTTCTTTAGGAGATAAGTGATTAGGACAATCCCCATATGTAAGATAATGTGCTACATCTAAAAACCATGGGTCCTGTAAGCTTACCAATAAGACTGTGGGGAATCCTTCTCCTTCTTGTTCTTTGTTCTCAGCAATTAACTTACATAAACCCTGACCCCTGATTAGTTTAGTAGGCTTAATTTCCAGATCATATTCCTGGATTTTAGCAACCCACGTTGCTCTATTGTTTAATCCACTTCTTGCTAAGTCAAAATACTTTTCACAGCTGAATTTGGAACAAATACAACTAAATGAGAATGAAGTATATAATATCTGAACTGTTTAATAGCTTTAACCACAGCGAAGGCTTGTTTTTCAACCAAAGAATATTTCAGCTCATGCTTTTTAAGGGGAACACTCATGAAAGCTATGGGAACCTCTTCATCCAATTCATTTTTTTGTAACAAAATACCCGACATGGTGTGTTCCGAAGCATAACAGTAAATAATAAAATCTTTTTGAAAATTAGGATTTACCAGAGTGGGAGTGTTTGCAATCGCTTCCTTGATATCCTCAAATGCCTTCTTCGCAACTTCATTCCACTTGAATGGTTGTTTCTCACTCATCATCCCAACAATGTGTTTTGTAATCTCGGCAAAGTCATGAATGAACCTTCTGAGAAAATTGATTTGACCAAAGAAGGACTTGACTCCAGTTCTGTATGAAGGGAGACTAAGCTGTTGAATCATCCTGACCCTCTCCGAAACAATTCTGAATCTGTCTTTTGAGACTAGGTGTCCCAACAATTTTCCCTCAGTCACGAAGAAAACTGACTTCTTGGGATTGAGTGAGATGCCATGGCTTCGGCACCTTTGTAAGACAGTCTCCAGATCTTTCAAGTGATCTTCTCTATTCTTGGAAAAAATAGTCAAATCATCAAGGTAAATAACAATAATTCTGTTCTTCAGATCTCTAAAAGATGAATCCATCGCTCGCTGAAAAGTTGCTCCTGCATTAATCAAACCAAAGGGCATTCGATTATAGGCAAAAGTTCCTCGAGGTGTGGTGAAAGTAGTCTTATGTTGATCCTCTGCAGCCACACCTATCTGATTGTAACCTGAGAAACCATCCAGCATAGACATCATTTCAGACCTGGCAACTGTCTGCAAGATGTGGTCCATCACAGGCAAAGGATAGTTATCTTTCAGGCTGGCCTGGTTCAAGTTCCTAAAGTCAACGCAAATTCTTATTTCTCCATTCTTCTTGCATACTGGAATGATATTTGCCACCCAAGTGGAGTGATGGATTGGATAGATAATTCTAGCTTTCAACATCTTATCAATCTCCTTAAAAATGGCTTCAGCAACTTTTGAGTTATAATTCCTCAGTTTCTGTCTGAATGGAGCTGCATTTGCTTTCAAAGGAATATGGTGTTGAAACTATCCATGTCTAAAATTTTTAAGATCATTATAGCACCAGGCGAAAACATCCTTATACTTGATTAACAATTTGATCAATTTGTTTTTCTCCTCTAAAGAGCAACTCCTACCAATGGATACCCATTTAGGATCAGCCTCATTCCCAATGTTTATTTTCTCATAATCCTCTGCTTTATCAGGAATACAGGGAGGTTTACCTTTAATATATTTATCTCTTCGAGAAAACAGATGCTCTAAAGAGACCAGCCCTTTAGGGATTTTGTTTCCCTTTAATTGAATCATGTCATCTTTTGGATTAATCCCAGGGTCAGGACTGAATTCTTTACACTGTTTCGGAACCTTCAAAATAAGTCCCCAGGAACATTTCAACATTCTCTAAAAACTTTCTGATCTGATTATCACTCTCAAAAACTTGCCAGTTTTCAGCATTGTCGAGGACATTAGGATGATATACCATTTCTATTCTATAAGAATCGTTCTTGAAATCTGGATGTGGCAAAAGAAGAGAAGCTAATACTGCTAAAGAATCTGCTCGAGAGTTCTGATCTCTGGGAATTGTTTCGATAGAGAAGGCATCAAAATATTCAATCTCATCCCATACTCTATTTCTGTAATGCTTTAATCTTTCATTTTTAACAGAAAAGATCCCCCTTACCTGTTTCACAATTAGTTCAGCATCACCTTTCACTTTAAGTACCTTTACACCTCTTCCTTTGGCTTCAAAAAGCCCAAGCAGTAAAGCTTCATATTCAGTAGTATTGTTGGTGTTTTTAAACTCTAGCTTAAAGGAATAAGAAAAAATTTCACCTTCAGGTGAGATCAACACAACTCCAGCCCCTGAACCAGCAGTAGCACAACTATCGTCAAATTCCATAACCCATAGGTCATTAGAATGTACAGATTTTTGCATTAATTCTTCTTTAGGGTCTACCTCACAGCTCTAATCAGAGGAGAGAAAATAGTTGCCAAATTCATATTCCTCAAATAAAATCTGGGCCTTGGGATCATCAGAGGGGTAGACAGTGAACTTGCACTTGGGCTCAGGTTCCAGCTTCACTTTCTGCTTCCCCACTAGGATTGTGGCCTCTGACCAATCTAGTTTGATTTGTCCACCCAAATCCTTGCAAAATGTCCTTCTCAAAAGCATTCCATAACTAGCAGGAATATCTGCTACCAAAATAGTCAATTTCACCTTTTTGTCAGGATAAGCTGCAAGAGCAACTCGTGCATCTTTAATCTGCCCAAGCAAGGAAACCTGTTTTCCATCCATAGAATAACATCTACCAAATATTTTTGTGAGTGATAACCTAGGGCTTTAGCCACAGAGGAAGGCATAATGTTGTCAGAGGCTTCTAAGTCTATAATATAGTTACTAAGTTTATGACCATTGATAAACAAAGAAACATAGAAAGGATTGGGTTTCAAATCAGTATAAGGAGCATTGGTTGATGAATTGGGAGTCATTTTAGGGGTAGTCATGGCTGACTCAGATGAGGAAGCAAATAGTCAAGCAATGGGAGATTCAACATCAACCTCTAATTGACTCTCAGATTCAGTTTGTGCAGGACTGCCTTTAACATGTTTAACTAGCTTGTCAAGTTTAGTAGGTTTCAACTTAAGATACTCAATAGGAGAGATTTGAATTTTTGCGGACTTATAGAAATCTACAATATCGAAAGAAGCATCTGAATCATTTCTATGCAACAGCTTAGTTTCTTGAACCTTCAAATTAGCATCAAGGGTTCTAGTTAAAGGTTCCTTACCTTTGCCAGGTACTTCTTGAGTATTAGAGGATCTCACATTCCTCTAACTCCTGGTGAGCACAACGCATGAAGGATCTTCAAGGGTAACCAATATTTCACCCCCCCTTTCTGAATCAGACTCATATTCAAGGAAGTGTATTTCAGAGCCGCCAGGTTCCTCAAAGTTCCTTTCTTCTTCTATGGATTCCCCTAGCATATCTTGAGTAGCAGTCATCTGAGTGTACCTGAGCATTTCTGGGCAAGAATTCCCATCATGGTTAGTAGTCAAGTGAAAAATACACATGTTTCCCCTTCCAGGGGGAGCTTCAATAGCCAGCCTTGGCTGTGCTAATGTCAAGGGTAAAGCTCTACCAGTATTTGCTTGTTGATTCAAATTCCTTCTGCTTATATCTTGATACAGTTGTTGGAAGGGAGCACCAGTTTTAGGTAGTTGCCTCTTTAAGGCAATCATATCATTAACCAACTTTTGCACTACAGGATCCGTAGATGATGAGGGCTAGGCATTTGGCACCTGGACCTCTCTCTTCCATTTACCGGCCATAATGAGATCATCCTCCAATCTGACTGCTAAGGCTTGTGCAGCTGGTAAATCGGCAATTACTCCTCTCCTGAGATGGAAGCTAATATCAGGAGGCATAGAATTAATGAAGAAACATTTTAGATTCTTGCCAGTAGGTCTCTTAGCAGCAGGGATTTTGTTCACAATTCTATTGAACTTAGCCACAAATTCCCTCATAGGTTCATGAATCTCTTTCTTAAGCTGAGTTAGCTATGCAAGGAGGTAATGCTCGTCCTCTGCACTTTTGAACCTATTTTCAAAAGTAGTTTTCATGTCATTCCAATATGAAATTGAGGAATTAGTTAAGTGGTAGAACCATTGTGTCGCAGTGTCAGTCAAAGTCTACACAAAGAGCCTTATAGCAACATCTTGGTGCTGTACACCCAACACACTACATGCTGCTGCAAAGGCACACAAATGTTCTTCTGGTGATTGTTTGCCATCTCCATTGAATCTGGGTAAATTTTCTCTTGCATTTTTAGGTAAGGGATTTAGGTTAGCCCCCTGTTTCAGAGGCCCTATAACAGCTCCCCAAGGTTGGGCCATGGGTAGAAAATTTATAGCTAAGGGGATAACGGTGCCTGAAAGAGTTAAAGCTTGACAGACAGGGGAAGTAGAAGGTTTAGGAGGGATAGGGGGTCTACTTCTAGCTCTTCTTGCATGAGTAGGGATATAAGGAAAATTAAGGCTTTGTAGTTCTTGAAAGGTAGAATCCTCAACTCCCTCTCTTCTCAAAGACTTGGTATACGGTCTAGAATCCAGCTTAAAATGTTGTGGTTGAATAGGCAGTTATTAATCTCTGTGCTGTTCTTGATTTCTTTGCGCTTCAAGGACTTGATTTCTTACTACGTTTCGTGCCTGCCTTCTTCTCTGCCTGAGTAACAGCAATCTCAAGTTATCGGCCAATTCCTTCTCTTGTTCTAATACTCTACTTGCTCTTCTGTAATCTTCACTATTCCAACGAGTACGCCAAGCAAGAGTATTTAACTGGCCAATAATGTCTTCCTGCTCATCTTGAAATCCAAGATTGGGTTGCAGAACAGGAATTATGTTTTCATGTGGAAGCACCATTGTTGCTTCATATTCAGGCGACCAATCTTTTAATTAATAATTTTAAATTCCCTAGTAGAGATGCCAAAAACTGTTGGCTAACAGGTTTGTCCTTGTTTTGGAAATGTTTTATTTTGACTCTATACCCTTCTTTGAAGAACAAACGAGTTAAGCAACAAATAGGTGAACTTTTTAAATTAGTTCCCCTCTGAATTTAGGTACAGCTCCCTTTAAGATTTCCAATGAATTTAATCTATTCAACTATTCAAATGCACTTTTAACCAGAAAATGCTTAAGGCAAACTGACATTCATACATAACTATGTTGTGAATGTGGTAAATTTATGTAGTAATAGTGAGTAATACAATGCACAGATTCTACCTTATCACTGGAAGAGTTTTAACTTCAATTCTATCCTCCTCCTTTTTGCTCCAGTCAACTTCTAGAATAGGTAATTGTTCTACTCTCTCAAACTGTGGGTCAACCACCTGTTCCTCATCATCAACAATTCTAGAAATATCCATATTCAAATTGAGAGTAATTATCTGCCCCAAAGAAAACCTATACCACAGCCTTCTCCTGACCTCAAATTCATCTGGACAGTCTTCCCAGTAATCCTCTAGCTTAGGAATGTGTAAAAGCCCTGTTCTAGGATCTAGGTTATCTCTGACAAATCCTTTGCTATCAAATTGAGACCTGGCAGTGAAGAACTGAAAATTGAACCTTTTAAGGTTCGCCTCCAAATTCAAAGCATCAGATTTTGATTGGCATGAATAATGCCCAAGTTCAATGGGAAAAGAAATACCAAAACCCTTTTTTGATGAGAATTTCTTATGTACATGTGCCAGCTGTCTACATACCTCCATCAGCACGAAATGATCAAACACATATCTAGGTAACTTCACAGGTTCACCATCAAATCCTCCAACTCTGATGTTAGTGAACTCAAAAAATTGAATGAAGAAGCTACCATAGATGCTAATCAGTTGCATTGCTTCACTAGATATTCTTTTACCCAGATTACCTGCCAGTTCATAGGTCATTTTCCCAGTGAAGACATCATTAACCCTTTTATAATTTTCATAGCAATTCCTTCTCTGCAACTGTGAATAATATTCATAAATCTTACTATTCTCAGCTAAGGATGCATGAGGTAGGTCAAACCATTCTCTTGTAGATGCTAAACAATAGAACAGGTACGAAGACATATAAAAATCTCTGTCACCCAGACAATTACTCAAACCCTGATGTAGACAATCAGCCACTATTTCGGCCCAATCTTAATATTGTTCCCCTTGAAGGATAACTTGTATGAAAAAGTACATCCAATCCTCCCAATAATACGCATGATGACTGCCTTTCAGTCTGTGTAACAATACCACAATATCCCTCACTTCTTTGATCAAATGATCCCTAGTAAGTGGCCTGGGCAACCTTGAACCACCCTTCTGAAATTTCTTTAGCCAGTTCCTTGCTATCACACTTTTATAAATCAATTTCTTCTCTGAGAAATGCCCATAGGAAGAGGTAATATCAAGGTTGGAATATGCCTCTTTAGGCGGTATCTTCATTACGGACATGAGGGTTTGTCTATTGACATGAAACAACACATCACCGTTTGCATTTCTGATGCACCTGTTTTGGGGTTCATATCTATTTATACATTCCTGAACCAGTTCTGGGCAATATACAGCCTGGGGAAAAGCTACAGCTTCAACTAAACCGCTGTCTACAATTTTCTTCATCGTAGGGGTTTGAACAGGGTTTCTAGTTCTTTCTCTAAATTCTTCCAGATCATATTGTACCAGCGCAGTATCTCCAAATTTAGAGTGAGAATATGTAAGACCAGGACCATGTTCATTCCCCAAACATGTGGATTTCAAATCCATACTTGGAGGATTACAATAAAAACACTTCAAATTTTGAAAACAACAGAAATTCAAGAGATTCTTCTTTCCAGCATAAGAACTAGGAATAGCGCATGGGAAAAATAGAACTCACCTTCAAGATATCTGAATTCACTATGAAAATTTGAATAAGAAGAACCTTACACTTCCGGTGCTATTCTCCTCTGCGTTGCACAATATGTTCGCCTGCTAAACTTGGCTTGTTCTTAGTTAATTATGGCACTAACCAGATTGAATAATTAACGCTCGGAACAATACGTGCCAAAAATATTTGAAAAGACATGAATTCTGACTTCTTCATTAATAGCAAGTATTATTCACGTGCCATCATGATGTATAATGATTATCCGTAGCCTCCGCCAAATTAGAACTCTCAGTTTCATGATGAGTTTCTGACATATTTTCCTCCAATTTTCCCGCTAAATTTGACTTAGAAAGCCGTGGGAATAAATGAGTCCAAAATCACCAAATCTTTGAACTATTGAACCATTGAACCTTTAGGACGTGGTTCAATGCGGTGGTTCGACCATACCAATTGGATCATATAGATGAGCAAAGGGTTCACTTACGGAAATATGGAACTTAAGCTCATGAACCATTGAACTTGTTGAGATATGGTTCAATACGAAGGTTCAAAGATGCAAGGGTTACTTAGACTAACAGACAGTCGCGTGACTTTTGTAAAAGGGGTTCCAACAATGGGACAGTGAACCGTTGAACCTTGAACCATTGAACTTCACTGTAGAGTACGAGCGGAGGGTTCAACGATACATTAATTACACAAGGTAACTGCATGACATGACTTGTTAGAAGGAAATGAATGTTGAACTTTAGACCGTTGAACCATTGAACTTTTAACAAAAGGGTTCAAGTTCAACCCGAAAACTTGAAGACGTGTAGAACGATAACTTGCTGTTTGAGACACTTTAGGCATATTGAACCATTTGAACCTTGAAATTTAAAAAGGGTTCAGGTTCAGAGGTTCAAACCTTAAGTACCCTCTCCCACAAAGATGATAAACGGGTAAAAATTGAAGGGACAAGAGTTGATTTAAGAAACAAAGGTATGACCCAAAATATAACACAGCAAACCGGCTCTTGTTCAGGAAATATTACCAATAAATAAATAAGGGTGACTCAAAAGGTAAAAATAAGTAAAACAAGTCAAGCACTAAAAATGAGTAGAAAAACATTGATGAAAGCCATTGGGAGGCGTTAAGGAGTTGAGGATCTAAATAGCAATGAACTAGGGGCATTTTTTGATAGACTCCCATGGAAAGATAAAGCCATAGTTGAAGCCTTAAAATCCCTAATTGAGGAATTTTGGAGAAATAACACAAGAGTGTCTCCTAATCAAATGGATGTTGTAAAAAGGAGAATTGGTTGTCAAAATCGTGAGCCACATCAAAAGCATTTTTTAGATATAACTCAAACACAATTTTTCTCCAAATTTGTAGAGAGTTATCCTCAAATTCAAATTAGTCAAAGGTATTTTGAAATGAAAAAACATTTTAATTTCAAAATAAATCACACACACACAACTTGTTGTTGTAGAGACATGGAATTTTCTATGCATTATGATATTTATCGACAAATATATGTATCTTTGCATCCTAACGATATTAAATGTGGGAGTGTATAATAGAATCTCCACTTAAATTAGCAAGAGATTTCATTTCAAGTATTTTTTTGAAAGAGTAGATGGGTAAATGTTTTATAAGAAATTATTTTTAGATGGAACATGTGATAGTTGTGGTGGTTTGCAACATTTGAGAACTTTTGTACACATGAAGAATACACATGCAATTGGAAATGAAATAGTACCTTTTGGGAAATATAAGATAGTGGCATACAATTTAAAAGATGGTAAAGAAGAAAAAAGGTGTGAATTGGTGAGTGAAGAAATATCAATATCTGCATTTATGCCTATTTTTCAAGAAAAGATAGTTTATGAGTACATGCAAGGCATACACATAGAGCTCGATGGTTGGACTTGAAATTCAAGTTATGAAAGGACACATTTCCTTTTCATACGATCATGTCAATTGTATACTTTGTAGAGAATTAGAAACTACAACCATAGAATGAGCTTCAATTACAGTACTACAACTCCACTCAAGTTTCTATATTTATGCATATAGCATTCATTCATGCACCAAAAAGTATAGAGGAAGATAGAAATATCTTGAGGGAGTATCATTTTTATATTTGTGATGATCCCACACATTCTATAGAGTTTGTGCAAGGTTTCTTTTAGATGTTATACGGTCATTTGAGTAGTAGGAACATTATGTTTGGTCAGCATATCATAGGTTAGATAATTGTGCATCGTAATTTAAGAATTCTTGGATGTTCTATTGGTTGAGTAGGATACATATATTGAGTGGTGTTCAACATATATGGAATTTATTTGAGGTTTGGCATGGAAAATGGGAGCATGATAGTGTTGGAGCATGTATTGAAAGAGCCTTAGTATGAGAAGATTTGAGGTACAAAGATAGTGCAAAGTTGACAGATGCAACATCCATACATCTAATGGTGTAACTCTACAATGGGTCTAGGTAATGAAGGTAAGTCTATAGTTCATAAATTTTTTTGGTTGATAAAAGAAGTTAACATTGCAAAATATCAATATTGTTGTACAGTAATAGGATCAAGTGAGTTCCACTCTTTTAGAAGCTTAAATGTAGCTTCATGGACTATTCATTCGAGGTAGATGGTGTGCTTTTGTTCATCCTGTACATAATTTTGTGAGTCAAAAGAGTGGGTTGATGAATGGTGTGCTAGACCTTTAAGCCCACTTCAAATGTATCAACTTCCAAGAGCACAAAACTCATGGAGATGGAATCATTAATTGAATTTGACCATATTTTAGATGATGCAGGAGCATCCCTAGTTCAAGATTAATCTTGCATCAACCAAAATATTTGCATTTCATTTTGTTTTCTTTCATTTTCTAGTCCATTCCAATTCAATTAGTCAGTAACAGTTTCAGTAGATTGGTCTGCATTCTACCGCAGTTTGATTTTAGACTTTGTGGAGCTGGACTTAGCATCTAGACATCTTCATTCACATCATGTCCAAATTTTAGATTATTTGGATCAATTTACGGAAAGATATCGCTATTAGAAGATCGATTGTTTTCTTAAAGCAAAGCATTCAGACAGTCTCAGACAAACAACTAAAGGAGAAGACTTATGGAGCACTTCCACGACTTGCAGAGCTAAAAGACACATCATTCAAGATAGTTTAGAACCTAGCTGACCTTCCATGACATCTGCACATTGTTTCATTCACTTGCAGAGGATTTCCATATGTTTAGGTCTGACCTATCCATGTACGCACATTACATCTCTTTCATTGGAGTTTGTAATCTTCTTGGCCGACGCAAAGGATTCTTGTGATCTAAAGATGATATATATTCATGTAATAGATGCCTAGGAAGTTAGTTAGTGATAATTCACAAGTTAGATAGTTTGAATTCTTTTTGTATCAGGCACTTCAAAGCCATATCCTATGCATGTATTGTAACTAAAGAATCAAGCCTGAAAGCCCTAAAATGTAAGCCCACATGTTGCCAACATGTTTGTATTTTGAATCGATGATATACTGAATGACTGAATCTACATTTACATTCTATAATTGAGTTGCTTCCATTGTGTTTACTCTTACTGCACAATTTGGACTATTCACTTTGTGGACCCTCCTAACCGTGACTACACCAAGTGGTATCAGAGCAAAGTTAGAATCTGTGGAATGAAGTTGAGTGAAGTTTGTGAAGGCATTTCCTAAGATCTTGTAGTGAATAGATCACTAAACCCAAGGCAGACTACTTGTGTTGTCAACCGATCGCCGATTGTGAGGCAGTTGTCACCTTGTAGCTCGATCACTGAATTTGAGGCAGTTACACTTGATCCTAGGAAGAGATGGCACCAAGGAGAATACCTGGTGTTGGTACTATGGCTGGAAGAATGGATGAAATGATGGAAATGACGAAGATAATGTGAGTTTTCTTAGATGTTGTTGAAGAAGATCGAAGAAGAGGACTTACTCCTAGACCTAATGTTGAAAGTGATGGTGATGAATAATTTCAATCCACTGAACAAAATGAAGTAACCCTAGGATAGTTAGTGATAATTCACAAGTTAGATAGTTTGAATTCTTTTGGTATCAAGTGCTTCAAAGCCATATCCTATGAATGTATTGTAACTGAAGAATCAGGCCTGAGAGCCCTAATTTGTAAGCTCTCATGTTGCCGGCATGTTTGTATTTTGAATTGATGATATATTGAATGAATGAATCTGCATTTACATTTTATAATTGAGTTTCTTCTGTTATCTTTACTCTTGTTGTACGGTCTAGACTGTTCACTTTGTGGACCCTCCTAGAGTAGATGTATCGAATTACATTGGCAATTTGAATTTGGAGGAGTTGATTGATTGGATAAATGACCTGGAAGAATACTTTGAATATGAAGAAATTGAAGATTCAGAGAAGATGAAATTTGCAAAGACTAAGTTGAAAGGACATGCTTCTATTTGGTGGAAAGAAGTTTAGTTGGATAGAAACAGGAGAAAAAAAGAAAAGATTACAAAGTGGGATAGAATGGTGACAAAATTGAAGAATCAGTTTATACCTGTTGAGTATGAGTTGGAACTATTGAAAAGATTGCAAAACTTAAGACAAAAGGAGAAATCTGTGAAGGAGTACACTAAAGAATTTCATAAAATGATTATAAGGATAGGACATAGTAAAGCAAGCAAAGAGAAGGTGGCAAGATACATTAATGGACTGAGATTGAACATTCAATAAGAACTGAGTTTAGTAAGGATAACAACATTGGAAGAAGCATATCAATTTGCCCTAAAAGTTGAAGAAAAGTTGAACAAGAAGCATGAGAAGAGATAGAGAAGTAGAGGAGGTAAATTTAGAGAGGTAAAACAAATTCCAGAGGAGAAAGACATTTGTAGAGCAAAGCAGACAAGATAACACATTCAAGAAGGAAGACAAAGATAACAGTTCATATAAGAGAGATGACAAAACTTTCTACCGTAGAGGAAACCCTAATTCATATCGAAGTGAAGGATACAAAAGAGATGGAAGAGGATTTGATAATAGAACATTCAGAGGAACCTATTTTTGTTATGTCATAAAATGTCCCCTAGGACTTTTATCTCCTAAGTTTAGCTCCCGGGTCCCTTGTTTTGCATCTTGCATGTTCATTTTTACTCCCAGAAGAAAATGGCCTGAAACCCATGTCACATGGGGCTTGAGGGACATTGTGTGCTTTAGACCTAACCTAAAAAGCATACCTAGGACATGGGTGCTCACACCCTTGTCCTTCCCTATTTTAGGCAGGTCCCAAATTTAAATCTTCGTTATGTGACCATTAGTTAGGTCCCATGCTGTCATCTTAAGTTTGAATTACAAAATTTAAAGCAGGAATGTGTGTTGTTGCATATATAAGCATGTTTAGGGATTCATTTGAAATCTAGAAGATGATTATGAACTTTTGATGCACTTATGATTTGAGAGCATTCAATATATTCATTGTTGCAAAGCAGAGCATTGTTATTGTGTTTGTGATTATAGATTTAGCTTCATCTTCTCATGTGTTGAAGGATCTTCATCTATGTGAGAGGTACACCTCTGAGGTGATATCTATTTGTGTTTAAATCATGGATAATTTGACTATACAAGGAGAGATAACCTAAACGTACCCCATCTCAAAGATTCACAAAGTGTATAGTTTGAAACTCAAATGGAAAACTGTTCTTTTCAAAATATCTATCCCCTTCTCTCTGGTGATACTCTCTTTCTATTCTTGAAGGTGGAAATCTTTTACCCTGGTTACACTCACAGTCATACAAACTATGATCAGTGTATCATCAATAAATCATTAAACATCATGCTAAAATAATATCAACAACATGTAATCTCATGTCTAATTCTAAGCATTAATCATAATCCATGTAATCAATGATTTATCCTGACATTTTCCCCAAATGTCAAATCATTAATCTATGATTACTTATTTAGTTAATCACATGAAAAGTAAAAGTTAAACATATTAAAAATTAGGGAAGTAACATATCTGCCCCCACATGAATCATCATCCTCGATGATTTAATGTATCCAAAACTTATAACATAAAAAGACTTTTGTTCATCATAAATAAAAGCTTAAAAGAGATTAGGGAATCTTTGAGAAATATCATCATAATTTCCTAGGTGGCATTCTATTCTGCATATTGGTCCAACTAGATCTTGCATTGAGTAATCTCTTTATTACGTAAGTGTAGATTACGTATTTCAAGCACCTCGATGGGCTCAATCATTACCACCCCTAGGTCCTTCACTTGTATGGCATTCCAATCAAGAATAGGAACTTGATTATCTCCTGCAACATACTTTTTCAAATAAGAATCATAGAAAACATTATGCATCATGGCAAGAGTTGGCGATAGAGCAATCCTGTATGCAACTGGGTTGACCTCTTTGAGAACTTCAAAGGGACCCACATACCTAGGAGCTAGTTTGGATGCCTTCCCAAACTTAATAGAACTCTCTTGTGGTTTAACTTTTAAGAGAACTTTTTCTCTCATTGAGAAATGCCTTGCAATGCGCTTAGCATCCACATAACTTTTCTACCTAGCATTCACTTCTGCTAGCATTTTCTTAATCATATGGACTTTCTCCTCCATTTCAGATAGCATTTCTGGACCAAGGCTAATTCTTTTTTTTAGCTTATCCCAACTTATAGGAATTTGACACTTTCTTCCATATAATGCTTCAAATGGAGCCATCTTAATAGCGAAATGATAGGAATTATTGCAAGCAAATTCCACAAGAGGAAGATAATCTTCCCACTTGTATTGTTGATCCATGCAATACATCCTCAATAGATCTTCCAACACTTAGTTTACTATTTCAGTTTGGCCATCCGTCTCGGGATGATAAGTAAATCTTATTTTCAGTTGAGTTCTAAGTGAGGAAAACAAGGTTTGCCAAAACCTTAATGTCATATGGGCATCCCTATCTGAGATAATCTTCTCAAGAATACCGTGCAATCTAAATACTTCTTGTACAAATTTGCAGGCTATGACTGGTGCCCCATCTATCAAATTCCAAGGTATGAAATTTGCTACCTTGGTGAGTCTATCCACCACAACAAAAATAGTGTTGTGTCTATTTCTAGACATAGGAAGTCCTTGCACAAAATCCATGCTAGTGATTTGCCATTTCCATTCTAGAATCTCATGAGGGTATAGACATCTTTATGAGTGATGGTGTTATGCCTTCACCCTCTAGAATTCTAGACATCTAGCTACAAACCTTGCAACATCCCTCTTCATTCCTTTCCATAAATATAATGGTTTTACATCAACTAGCAATTTCGTCACTCTAGGATGTCTTGAATAAGGTGCAGAGTGTACCTCCCTCCACACGATATTCCTTAACTCCTCAGAGTTCAGAACATACATTCTTCCTTTAAACCTTAGTAGTCCATCCGATTCGAAGTAGAATCCATCATACCTAGAATCATGAGGATTGTCCTCAAGAGATTGCTTTACCTACTCATAATATTCATCTCCTTTGGACCTTTGCAATACCTAATTCCTAAAATTAGAATTTATGGAGATCATCAAGGAGATATGTCTTCTTCTACTTAAGTCATCTACCACTCAGTTTTCCTTGCCTTATATATATATATATATATATATATATATATATATATATAATCTCAAAATCATAATCAAATATCAACTCTAACCATCTTCTCTAACAAGCATTCGGATGTGGTTAAGTAAAAAAATATTTGATTCCTTGATGGTCTATTTTTAATTCAAAAGGTTTCCCAAGTAAATAACATCTCCACATTTGTAGTGCATGAACCATTGCTGCCAACTCCAAATCATGGGGAGCATAATTTTGCTCATAAGATTCTAATTTTCTGATCCATAAGCAATAACTTAACCTTCCTGGACAAGTACACCACATAATCCTTCTCCTGAGGCATTGGTGATGACTACAAATTGACCATCTAGGTAAGGTACCTTCAAAATAGGTGTCATAGTCAATCTTTCTTTTAGTTGGTCAAATGCCTCTTGGCATTTCTCTGACCAATCAAATTGTTTTCCCTTCCTTTGTAGAGAAGTAATAGGATAGGCAATTTTTGAAAAAATATCCACAAATTTTCTATAATAACTTGCTAGGCCCATGAAACTATGGACCTCATGCACATTTCTTGGTGCTGGCCATTCCAAAATGGCTATAATCTTTGTTGGGTCCACAGCAATTCCCTTAGCTAAAATAATATGACCCAAATATTGTACTCCCTTTTGAAAGAAATTACACTTTGAGAGCTTGCCATATAGTTTATGCTCTCTTAATCTCTAGAGAACAATCCTTAGATGCTGAAGGTGTTCCTCCTCATTCTTGGAGTAAATCAAAATATCATCAAGGAAAACAAGGACAAACTTGTCCAAACAGTCTCTAAACACACCAATCATAAAGTTCTAAAATGTTGCAGGTGCATTTGTGTTCCAAAGGGTAGGACAGTAAACTCATAGTGCCCATACCTCATTCTAAAGGTTGTCTTATGAATATCTTCATCCTTTAGCCTCAATTGATGGTATCCTGATTGAAGATTGATCTTTGAAAACACAGTTAACCCTCACATTTGATCAAAGAGATCATCAATGTTGGGCAATAGATACTTGTTCTTTATCGTTGCCTTATTTAACATACAATAATCTACGCATAGCCGCAATGTACCATCTTTCTTTTTAACAAAAATTACTAGTGCTCCCTATTTAGTGGGAAAAAGAGGGAAATGAATACAAGGGTTAAATCCTCCTTTCTCAACAAACATTCAAGGACATATCAACCAAGTTGAACCACACTTTTGTAAGAGAATTCACCTATAGGTTAGGCTGTCACTTGGAATGATGTGTAAATTTAGAGATTGTCAATTAATGTATCAATTTAGTGCTCAAATACCTTTAAAACCCTAATTATGCAAAACAGTAAGTAAAATGATGAATTACGACAAATGCTTGCAAACTAAGGTAGTAGGCAGCGATCTATAATTGACCATTTTTCAAAGTTTAGGATGCGGAATGCTCAGGGACACTGGCATTAGTGCCCAAGTCCAATGTGGTATTTTCTTTGTGGAATCTTGATCTCTTTCTGACACTAATATTCACTATACTTTCCATTTCTATCCCAGGAGATGCGGAGGACACTGGCACTCAAGCCCGAGTCTAAGGCAAGGTAATTTTTAGGCTGTCAGAAGCTCTTTAGATTCTAATTGTCACTGTCCAAATGATTTATGTGTTTTCAACCTCGGAGGACATTGGCATTGGCACCCGAGTCCAAGTAGTCCTTTTCTTCAGGGATCTAGAATCTGCACATTGTCATACTATTCCCTGCAACTCCACTCCATCGAGATGTGACACCTGTAAACTACAATCACAAGGAGAGTGGTTAGGGGTTGTGGTGTTTAGAGGATTTCCTTAGTCAAACCCTAGAGATACATTCAAGTCTTCTAAACATCATTGTTAGATAAAGAGTGTGTATCCCTGTGGGATAGAGACAAAAATAAATTGATAAATGATTTAAACACAAATAGATATCACCTCGAAGGTGTAGATCTCACATAGATGAAGGCAATTCAATACATGAGAAGATGAAGCTAAATCTGCAATCACAAACACAACAACAACAATGCTCTACTCTGCAACAATGAATATCTTAAATGCTCTAAAATCATAAATTTACCAAAAGTTCACAACCATCTTCTAGTTAGCTTCTAGTTTACAAATGAAACCCTAAACATGCTTATATATGCAACTAAACACATTCCCTTTAATAATTTCGTAATTCAAAGTTAAGATGTCGGCATGGGACCTAATTAACGGTCACCAAACTGACATTCAAATTTGGGACCTACCTGAAATAGGGAAGGACAATGGTGCTAGCACCCATATCCATAGGTCCTTTTTCAAGGTAAGATCAGATGCAACAATGTCCTTCATGCCCCATGTGACATGGGTTTCAGGCCATTTTCTTTTGGGAGTAAAAAATAACATGCAAGATGCAAAACAAGGGACCTAGGACCTAAACCTAGGAGGGAAAAGTCCAAGGAGACATTTTCCAACATAACATTTAGCCCCCACTTTAATGTATGTATAAATGCAAGACCCATACATGCATTAAAGTATAGTCAAAACACAACAAACATGCCAAGCACTTAGAGCTAATGCATACACAAAGATTGAGGAAGTATATATCTAGGCCCCAGTCTCAGGTATACATTAGAGAAAACACGCAGTAGACACACCAAACACTGAAGATAGTAGCAGGCACACAAAACAAGGAGAAGACAATTACAGTCACGTAAAACATGGAGAAGACATCATTGAAGACACACAAAACACAATGAATATAGTGAATGCAATGATTATTTCTTTTTCATTTTCATATATATGAATGTAAATGCAAGTACATGGAAAGTAAACACCACCCAAAATGCAGTAGGGACTCATTGCCACATGTCTTTAGACTACATATGGGGCAACAAATATGCAATACAAATCTCAGAGTGTAGGAGGGACTCATCACCACACATCTTTAGACTACACTTGAGAACAAACACGCCATACAAATCCCAAAGCATAAGATAGACTCATCGCCACACGTCTTTAGACTATGCTTGGGAACAAACACGCCATACAATAGGAAAACACGTGGAAAACATGGATGAAACATGGCAAACAAGCGATGGAAGGAGCCTATTGCTAGGTTCACCACCATCTCAGGAACATTACAAGCACACCTGATGGTTGTGCTTCACCACAACAACCTCCAAAGACACGCTTAAGGGAGGATACACCAACCCTGCCTGCTCGAAGGAATTTTAGAATAAACAGGATGTGCACTAGCTCAAGAGATACACCATCCCCGCCTCCGCAAAGGGCTTACAAACACGCTTCATTAGTACCAAAATCATCAAACAACTTACCTTATATATGCCCCCACCTTAAGGTGGTTGATTTCATATACTGATATCAAGTACGTTAAGGTAGGAAGAAAACACACAAGGGAACATGATCTTTTGCAAATCCCATGCCTCCAAAGGTGACATGTACTTTACGATCGCCAAATGTTCCCACAAACACACAATTTCCTATAAGAAACGAGGTTAGAAATCTTTTCATAATATAATAACCACATCACATGATCAAAACAATGCATATACATAATCATATCAAAAGCCAAGGTTATACTAGGGATTCAGGACCCGAGTATAACTGTGGGGCTATACCATAGATATCTCATAAATGAATGTAACTAAGTTGAGATCCAAGATAAACAAAGTACACGGAGTAGTAGTATTGTTATGGTTTGTTAGTGCAATAAGACATCGTCAAAATATCACACAGAGTGATTTTACTAGCCAAGCGTCAGATAATATATATCAACCCCATCTTCATGTGTGGACTAGGCCTATTTTTGCTTACTCACTGAAGGGACACATGGTTCGTATCAATATTTATTTGTTTTTCCTCATTCGCCAGCTAGATGGAACCACCAGAAGAAGATAAACAATAAATCAAGAGAGGAGAAACAAGTGCCCTAGGGTTGTCAAATAGGAAGGTGCCCCAAGGTCACCAACCACAACGCTATGCCCCAAAGACACAACACACAACAATGAAAATAGAGGAGAGGCAATATAAAAGAATGATGATACAAATAGAAGAAGGGTCACAATAGAGGCAGTCTCCCGATACCCTTAATTGCAAGATTATCAAGGGTCATCCAAGGAGGCATAAATAACAAATAACACATCATGGGGTAAACACAATACAGAGGTAAAGGGTTAGAAATAATTACCTAAAAGTATGACCATACTAGAATTTGGAACTTGCGAGAATCTTGGAGAGATGCTCCATGAAGTTTTGTGTGAAGCTTGAGTGGTTCATATTTGATTGTTCTTTATTCTCAGAATGTCCATGTGGTGTTTGTTTTCCAAATCCTTGTAAATTTGAAATGTTTTGTTTCTTATGAAGGGGAGAACCACTGTTCTTTCATACTGATGATAATTGTCTTACTCTTTTCTGATCTTTAGCTCTCTTATTTTGTTAATTCCATCTATCATGGGGAGAGGGACTAGCTTGCACTGTATCCATCTTTTCTTTTGTCATAATCTCTTACTTCAGTTGTTTAGTTTGTCTTTCCAATGCATTTAGGTTATCTCCTAATCCTTGAAGGGATAACAGAGGAGGAACCTCAGCATAAATACCATTTCTTCGTAGATGAGGTAATAATGCAATATTTTCCTTATCCAATTCTATTGTAGCAATTATCTCATCATAGTTCAAATAATCATCTTCTACTTCTACTCTATTTTGTTTCATCATGTTATTACCAGTATGCTTAGGAAAAGGATTAGTAAAAATTTGTAAATTCTAATTCGAAGGAGAAACTAAATTATTTCCATTATCATTCACACAAGATACCTGTATAACATTCGATTCGATGAGGTCTTGTATTTCATGTTTAAGACGCATACATCTTTCAGTATCATGTCCTTGTTGCCGATGAAAATGACAAACAACATTAGCATCGAAATAAGGTCCTTGCATTCTACTAGGATCCAATAGTTTAATCGAAGGAAGCTTCAAGAGGTTATTACTCACAGCTTGATTCATTATAGAATGATAGGATTCAGATATCAGACCAAACTGTCTTTGTTGTTGTCTATTTTGAAATGTTGTCCTCTTCGGATTAGTGATAGCGGACACTTGTGAAAAGTTGTTTGAATTTTGTCTGTTAACCTTGATGAATGTCTTATTATTCCTCTTAAAGTTGTTTTCTGAAGGTCAACCCGTGGATTGACCAAATTGAGCCAATGAGTTTTGGTTTTCATACTAACTAGATGAAAGATGATAATCATGAAGGGTGGTGCATAAATGTTGAAAAGAGTTATACTTTAGCAAGAGAATCTTATCACAGATGTCAAGTTGTAGATTTGTAATAAATAACTTCTGAACATCTTCATCCTTCATCTGATATTGAATTTGTGCATAAAGAGATTGATACCGACTAATAAACTCAGTTATTTTCTCTTTCAAACCTTGTTCGCAATGAACTAAATCAATCAAAGAGACTTGAGGTCCAACGTTTTCTTGAAAATGTTGTAAAACTTGATCAACTAGTTGCAAAAAGTAGTGTATTAAATTTAGAGGTAAAGAACAAAACCATTCTAAAGAAATATCTTTAAGAGATCACGGGAAATTTTTTGCTAATAAGTCCTCTTCAAAGTAGAAATCACTACACATAGTCGTGAATGCTGCCACGTGAGTATTAGGTTCACCTTTTCCACTATATTTTTCAAAGCGAGGAGTTTCAAACTTCTTAGGCATAGGAGTTCGCAAGATTGCATAAGATAGGGGATTACGAGCATGATAAGTTGGTATATTAGGTTGTGAAGAATTCATCAAGCTTGTCACCTTTTGTTGTAAAGAAGTCATGCCTTGCAAGAGTTGGTTTAAGAGGGCATCATTAGGAGATGCGGTTTGAAAATTAGAGGTCGTGTGCATGCCATTTTGAGGAGATTGATTGTGAGTGGAAATGAAAGGTGGTTGAGAGCAATTGTAAGTGGAAGGTGGTTGTGAATAGTTATATGTAAAAGGTTGTTGAGAATAATTGGGATTGGGAGGTGGTTGAGAGTAAGTATTCATAAGGGAGGTCACCTTAGATGCCAAGTTTTGATAGTTGAATCCCATAGCTTTGTAATTTTGTGAATTAGTGCCATTAGATACTCCAATACTAGTGGTAGCATTACTACAAGTATTTGCATTAGTAGTTAAAAATTTTGATGTAAATGTAGACATTCTCGTAGTCGTTATAGGTGTCGATACTTGCGTATGAGACGATGACGACATGTTATTAATAACATTTGCACATTCAATCACCAAAATAACATTATTATGTACTATATGCACTAAACCTTGAATTACAATAACACCATCTTTTCCTTCCTTTATCATTTCCCTTATGTTGTTAATCGCAAGTATAGCTTCTTTCGCTATCCTATCATTTTCCATAAATGCTTGAAAATCGAGTAGCTCTTTATCAAATTTGTTTATTTACTCATTAGTTACATGTGTTACCACCTCAATAGTGTCCTCTACATCATGAAATATTTGATCTTCCATTGTAGTTGTAGGAGGTATAATGTCTTTCAAAATTTGTGTCTCTAATTTTGTAAAGAAGGTATTCAGTGGATTTTCAGAGGTAGGAATACCATTTTCTTCAGGAGCTCTAGATCCCATGAGTCTTCTACATCTTCTTAAAGGGATATTTCTATTAGGGCAGTGGGTTATAAGACTCATACAAAAGCATACAACACTCAATGCACAAACTTATAAAACAATCCCAGGGAACAAGATATGTTTAAGATCCAAAATACTTGATTTTTCACTCTTTTTACAATTTTTCAATGCAAATGACTAAAAGAAGAGGTGTAGTGAAGAATTTTAAGAGGGAGAAAAAATAATAAGCTCAATATCAATCCAATAATGCAACAATATCCTTCACAACACGCTTATAATGCAATTCTAGAGAGATGACAAGGCCAAATCTAGTGAAAATACCAGGTTTTCAAACCCTAGACATGATTTTTTGCAAAAAGGACACTATGATGAGACACTAAAAGTAGAAATCAGTCCTACATGAGTGTTTGAAAAGGGTAGTAAAATATGAAACAAGATTTTAACTACAAACCCTAGCTAATGCAAAACTAGGCTTTTATGAAAAATGCAAAATTTCAAGCAATTTTTGACAAATTAAGCATGAAAATGCAATGCAAATGAATAAAATAAGGTGAATCTCTGCAATTTAAATTAGATATAATGAAAATAATAGAAATTAAATGGAATTAAATTGAATTAATGCAAATTATGCCAAAATGCAAGTCTAAGATGCTTATTTTTTTCAAATTTTTCAATTTTTTTTATAAATTTTCAAATGCAATAAAATGAATGAATGAAAATCTAGAGTACAGCACTCAGCAAGGTGTAAAATTCAAATAAACATGCATTCACCAAAATGTTTAGTGGGAAAAAGATGAAAATGAATACAAATGTTAAATCCTCCTTTCTCAACAAACATTCAAGGACATATCAACTAAGTTGAATCACACTTTTGCAAGAGGATTCACCTACAGGTTAGGCTCTCACTTGGAATGATGTGGAAATTTTGAGATTTTCAATTAATGTACCAATTTAGTGCTCAAATACCAATAAAACCCTAATTATACAAAACAGTAAGTAAAATGATGAATTACGACAAATGCTTGTAGACTAAGGTAGTAGGTAGAGATTTATAACTGACCATTTTTTGAAGTTTGGGATGTGGAATTCTCAGGGACAGTGGAATTAGTGCCCAAGTCCAATGTGGTATTTTCTTTGTGAAATTCTGATCTCCTTCTAACATTGATATTCACTATACTTTTTGTTTCTGTCCTGGGAGATGCAGACGACACTGGCACTCAAGCCCGAGTCTAAGGCAAGGTGATTTTTAGGATGCCAGAATCTCTTCAGATGTTGATTGTCACTATCGAAATGATTTCTATGTTTTCAACCTCGGAGGACACTGGCATTGGCACTCGAGTCTAAGCAGTCCTTTTCTTCAGGGATTTGGAATCTACACACTATCTTACTGTTCCCTGCAACTCCACTCTATCAAGATGTGACACCTGTAACTTACAATCACAAGGAGAGTGGTTGGGGGTTGTGGTGTTTAGAGGCTTGCCTCATTCAAGCCTCGGAGAGATTCAAGTCTTCTGAACACAGTTGTCAGATAAAGTGTACGTATCCGTATGGGATAGAGGAAAAAACAAATTGATAAATGATTCAAACACAAATAGATATCACCTCAGAGGTGTAGATCTCACATAGATGAAGGCTCTTCAACACATGAGAAGATGAATCTAAATCTACAACCACAAACACAACAACAATGCTCTGCTCTGCAACAATGAATATATTGAATGCTCTAAAATCATAAATTTTCCAAAAGTTCACAATCATCTTCTAGTTAGCTTCTAGTTTACAAATGAAACCCTAAACATGCTTATATATGCAACTAAATACATTCCCACTAAGAATTTCTTAATTCAAACTTAAGATGTCATCATGGGACCTAATTAACGGTCACCAAACTGACATTCAAATTTGGGACCTACCTAAAATAGGGCAGGACAAGGGAGCTAGCGCCTATGTCCATAGGTCCTTTTTCAAGGTAGGATCATATGCCACAATGTCCTTCATGCCCCATGTGACATGGGTTTCAAGCCATTTTCTTTCGGGAGTCAAAATTAACATGCAAGATGCAAAACAATAAACCCTATAGCTAAACCTAGGAGGGAAAAGTCCAGGGACAAATTTTTTGACATAATATTCAACCCCTAATTTAATGTATGTATAAACACAGGGACCATACATGCATTAAAGTATGGTCAAAACATAGCAAACATGCTAGAAGTAGTTAGAGCTAATGTATACACAAAGATTGAGGAACTATCTCTAGCCCCCAGTCTCAGGTTGACATTAGAAAAAACACGTTGCAGACATGCCAAACACATTGAAGGCAGTAGTTGGCACGTAAAACACGGAGAAGATAGTACAACCACACAAAACATGGAGAAGACAGCATTGAAGACACGCAAAACACAATGAATACAGTGAATGCAGTGATTATTATTTTTTTTTTCATATATATGAATGCAAATGCAAGTACATGGAATGTAAACACACCACCCAAAATGTAGGAGGGACTCATCGCCACATGTCTTTAGACTACATAAGGGGCAACAAACATGCAATACAAATCGCAAAGTGTAGGAGGGACTCATCGCCACATGCCTTTAGACTACACTTGAGAACAAACACACCATACAAATCTCAAAGTAGAGGAGGCACTCATCACCATGCGTCTTTAGACTATGCTTGGGAATAAGCATGCCATACAAGAGGAAAACACACAGAAAAAATGATAAGCAAGCGATGGAAGGAGCCTATTGCTAGGTTCACCACCATCTCAGGCACATTATAGGCACACCTGATGGTTGCACTTCGCTACAACAACTGCCAAAGACATGCTTAAGGGAGGATACACCAACCCTGCCTGCTCGAAGGACTTTTAGAAAAAAAAGGATGTGCACTAGCTCAAGAGATACACCATCCCTGCCTCCGCAGAGGGCTTACAAACACGCTTCGTTAGTACCAAAATCATCAAACAACTTACCTTATATATGCCCCCACCTTAAGGTGGTTGATGTCATGTACTGATACCAAGTACGTTAAGGTAGGAAGAAAACACACAACAGAACACGAGCTTTTGCAAAGCCCATGCCCCTAGAGGTGACATGTAGTTTACGATCGCCAAATGTTCCCACAAACACACAATTTCCTACAAGAAACGAGGTTAGAAATCTTTTCATAAGATGATAACCACATCACATTATCAAAACAATGCATATACATAATCATATCAAAAGTCAAGGTTATACTACGAATTCGGGAGCCGAATATAACCGTGGGGCTACACCGCATAGATCTCAGAACCAAATGTAACCAAGGTGAGATCCAAGATAAACAAATTGCATAGAGTAGTAGTATTGTTAAGGTTTGTTAGTGAGATAAGACATCATAAAAATATAACATGGAGTGATTCTACTAGCCAAGTGTCAGATAATATATATCAACCCCGTCTTCATGTATGGACTAGGTCCATTTTTGCTTACTTGTTGAAGGGACACGTGGTCCGTATCAGTATTTATTTGTTTTTCATCATCCTCCAGCTAAATAGATCCACTAGAAGAAGATAAACAATAAATCAAGAGAGGAGAAACAAGTGCCCTAGGGTTGTCACATAGGGAGGTGCCCCTAGGTCACCAACCGCAACGCTATGCCCCTAGGACACAACACATAACAATGAAAATAGAGGAGACATAATATAGAAGAATGATGATACAAATAGAAGAAGGGTCACAACAGAGGTAGTATCCTTGTATCCTTGACCTTACAAGGGTATCAAGGGTCATCCAAGGAGGCCTAAACAACACATAACACATCACAGGGCAAACACAACATAGAGGTAAAGGGTTATAAGTACTTACCTAAAAGTACGACCATACTAGAATTTGGAACTTGCAAGTATCTTGGAGAGATGCTCCATCAAGTTTTGTGTGAAGTTTGAGTGGTTCATATTTGATTGTTCTTTATTCTTAGAATGTCCATGCGGTGTTTGTTTTCCAAATCCTTATAAATTTGAAATCTTTTGTTGCTTATGATGGGGAGAACCACTATTATTTCGTACTGATGATAACCTTCTTACTCTTTTCCAATCTTTATCTCTCTTATTTTGTTAATTCCCTCTATCGTGGGGAGATGGACTAGCTTGCATTGTATCCATCTTTTCTTTTGTTATAATCTCTTGCTTCGGTTGTTATGTTTGTCTTTACAATGCATTTTGGTTATCTTCCGATCCTTGAAGGGATAATGGAGGAGGAACCTTAGCATAAATACCATTTCTTCATGGACGAGGCAATACTTCAGTATTTTCCTTATCCAATTATATTGTAGCAATTATCTCATCATAGTTCAGATAGTCATCTTCTACTTCTACTTTATTTTGTTCCATCATGTTATTATCAATATGCTTAGGAAAGAGATTAGTAAAAATTTGTAAATTCTAATTTGAAGGAGAAACTGACTTCTTTCCATTATCATTCACACTAGATACATGTATAACATTCGAGTCAACGAGGTCTTGTATTTCATGTTTAAGACACATACATCATTCAATATCATGTCCTTGTTGCCAATGAAAATGACAAAAAGCATTAGCATCGAAATAAGGTCCTTGCATTCTACTAGGATCCAATAGTTTAATTGAAGGAAGCTTCAAGAGGTTATTACTCATAGCTTGATTCATGATAGAATGATAGGATTCAGATATTCGAGCAAACTATCTTTGTTGTTGTCTATTTTGAAATGTTGTCCTCTTCAGAATAGTGATAGTGGACACTTGTTAAAAGTTGTTTGAATTTTGTCCGTTAACCTTGATGAAAGTCTTATTATTCCTCTTAAAGTTGTTTTGTGAAGGTACACTCATGGGTTGACCAACTTGAGCCAATGAGTTTTGGTTTTCATACTAGCTAGATGAAAGATGATAATCATAAAGGACGGTGCATAAATGTTGAAAAGAGTTATACTTCAGCAAGAGAATCTTATCACGGATGTCAGGTTGTAGATTTGTAATAAATACCTTCTAAACATCTTCATCATTCATCTGATATTGAATTTGTGCATAAAGAGCTTGATACCGACTAATAAACTCAGTTATTTTCTCTTTCAGACCTTGTTTGCAATGAACTAAATCAATCAAAGAGACTTGAGGTCCAATAGTTGCTTTAAAATGTTGTAAAAATTGATCAACTAGTTTTGAAAAGGAGTGTATTGAAGTTGGAGGTAAAGAGAAAAATACATTCTAAACAGAATATTTAAGAGATCGCAGAAATTTTTTTTCTAACAAGTCCTCTTCAAAGTAGAAATCACTACATAGTCGTGAATGCTGCCACATGAGTACTAGGATCACCTTTTCCACTGTATTTTTCAAAGTGAGGAGTTTCAAACTTCTTAGGTATAGAAGTTTGCAAGATTGCATAAGATAGGGGATTACGAGCATGATAATTTGGTATATTAGGTTGTGAAGAATTCGTCAAGCTTGTCACCTTTTGTTGTAAAGAAGTCATGCCTTGCAAGAGTTGGTTAAGAGTCCATCATTAGGAGATGTGGTTTGAGAATTAGAGGCCGTGTTCATGACATTTTGAGGAGATTTATTGTGAGTGGAAATGAAAGGTGGTTGAGAGCAATTATAAGTGAAAGGTGGTTGTGAATAGTTGTATGTAAAAGGTGGTTTAGAATAAGTGGGATTGAGAGGTGGTTGAGAGTAAGTATTTATAAAAAAGGTCACCTTAGGTGCCAAGTTTTGATAGTTGAATCCCACAGCTTTGTAATTTTGTGAATTAGTGCCATTAGATACTCCAATACTAGTGGTAACATTACTACAAGCATTTGCATTAGTAGTTAAAATTATTGATGTAAATATAGACATTCTCGTAGTCATAATAAGTGTCAATACTTGCATATGAGACAGTGACAACATGTTATTAATAACATTTGTGCATTCAGTCACCGTCATAACATTATTATGTACTATATGTGCTAAACCTCAAATTACATTAACACCATCTTGTCCTTCCTTTATCAATTCCCTTATGTTGTGAATCACAGGTATAGCTTCTTCCGCTATCCTTTCATTTTCCATAAATGCTTGAAAATCAGCTAACTCTTTATCAAGTTTGTTTATTTTCTCATTAGGTACATGTGTTACCACCTCAATAGTGTCCTCTACATCATGGAATATTTGATCTTCCATTGTAGTTGTAGGAGGTATAATGTCTTGCAAAGTTTTGTGTCTCTCCTTTTGTAAAGAAGGTATTTAATGGATTTTCAGAGGTAGGAATGCCATTTTCTTCAGGAGAACTAGATCCCATGAGTCTTCTACTTCTTCTTAAAGGGATATTTCTATTAGCTTAGTAGGTTATAAGACTCATACAAAACATACAACACTCAATGCACAAACTAATAAAACAATCCCAAGGAACAAGATATGTTTAAGATCTAAAATCTTCCTTTCTCAACAAACATTCAAGGACATATCAACCAAGTTGAATCACACTTTTGCAAGAGGATTCACCTACAGGATAGGCTATCACTTGGAACGATGTGGAAATTCAAAGATTGTCAATTAATGTATCAATTTAGTGCTCAAATACCTTTAAAACCCTAATTATGCAAAATAGTAAGTAAAATGATGAATTATGACAAATGCTTGCAGACTAAAGTAGTAGGCAGAGATTTATAACTGATAATTTTTTAAAGTTCAGGATGCAGAATGCTTAGGGACACTGGCGTCAGCGCCCAAGTCCAATGTGGTATTTTCTTTGTAGAATCCTAATCTCCTTATGACACTGATATTCACTATACTTTCTAGTTCTATCCCGAGAGATGCAAAGGACACTGGCACTCGAGCCTAAGTCCAAGGTAGGGTGATTTTTAGGATGTCAGAATCTCCTTAGATACTAATTTTCACTATCTATATGATGTATGTGTTTTCAACCTCAGAGGACACTGACATTGGTGCTTGAGTCCAAGCCGTCCTTTTCTTCAGGGATCTGGAATCTGCACACAGTCTTATTGTTCCTTGCAACTCCACTCCATCAAGATGCGACACCCATAACCTACAATCCCAAGGATAGTGGTTGGGGGTTGTGGTGTTTAGAGGCTTACCTCAGTCAATCCCCAGAGAGACGTTCAAGTCTTCCACACATTGTTGTCAGATAAAGAGTGCGTATCCCTACGAGATAGAGGCAAAAACAAATTGATAAATGATTCAAACACAAATAGATATCACCTCAGAGGTGTAGAGCTCACATAGATGAAGGCTCTTCAACACACGAGAAGATGAAGCTAAATCTTCAATGACAAACACAACAACAATGTTCTTCTCTGCAACAATGAATATCTTGAATGCTCTAAAATCATAAATTTGCCAAAAGTTCACAATCATCTTCTAGTTAGCTTCTAGTTTACAAATGAAACCCTAAACATGCTTATATATGTAACTAACACATTCCCGCTAAGAATTTTGTAATTCAAACTTAAGATGTCAGACTAGGACCTAATTAATGGCCACCAAACCGACATTTAAATTTGGCACCTACCTAAAATAAGGCGAGACAAGGGTGCTAGTGCCCATGTCCATAGGTCCTTTTTCAAGGCAAGATCATATGCCACAATGTTCTTCATGCCCCATGTGACATGGGTTTCAGGCTATTTTCTTTCGGGAGTCAAAATTAATATGCAAGATGCAAAATAAGGGACTCAAGAGATAAACCTAGGTGACATAACATTTATCCCCACTTTAATGTATGTATAAACTCAAGGCCCATACATGCATTAAAGTATAGTCAAAACATAGAAAACATGCCAAGCAGTTAGAGCTAATGCATACACAAAGACTGAGAAACTATCTCTAGCCTCCAGTCTCAGGTAGACATTAGAGAAAACATGCCGCAAACACACCAAACATAGTGACGATAGTAGTAGGCACGTAAAACATAGAGAAGACAGTTACATTCATGTAAAACATGCAGAGAAGACAACATTGAAGACACACAAAACGTAATGAATACAATGAATGCAGTGATTATTTCTTTTTTATTTTCATATATTTGAATGCAAATACAAGTACATGGAAAGTAAACACACCACCCAAAATGTAGGAGGGACTCATCGCCACACGTTTGTAGACTGCATATGGGGGAAAAAACATGTAATACAAATCTTAGAGGGTAGGAGGGACTCATCACCACACGTCTTTAGACTACACTTGAGAAAAAACACACCATACAAATTCCAAAGCATAGGAGGGACTCATTGCCATGCATCTTTAGACTATGCTTGGGAAGAAACATGCCATACAAGAGGAAAACACACAAAAAACATGGAGAAAACACTGCAAACAATTGATGGAAAGAGCCTATTGCTAGGTTCACCACCATCTAAGGCACATTACAAGCACACCTAACGGTTGTGCTTCGCCACAACAATCGCCAAAGACATGCCTAAGGGAGGATACACCAACCCCGCCTACTCAAAGGACTTTTAGAATAAAACAGATGTGCACTAGCTCAAGAGATGCACCATCCCCAGGTCCGTAGAGGGCTTTCTCATTGTAATATAAAACAAAGATGTGCACTCGCACGGAGATACAACATCCTGCCTCCACAGAGGGCTTACAAACATGCTTCGTTAGTACCAAAATCATCAAACAACTTACCTTATATATGCCCCCACCTTAAGGTGGTTGATGTCATGTACCGATATCAAGCACGTTAAGGTAGGAAGAAACCACACAAGGGAACACGATCTTTCGCAAAGCCCATGCCCCCAGAGGTGACATGTACTTTACAATCACCAAATGTTCCCACAAACACACAATTTCCTGTAAGAAACGAGGTTAGAAATATTTTCATAAGATAATAACCACATCACATTATCAAAATAATGCATATACATAATCATATCAAAATCCAAGGTTATACTACAAATTCGGGACCCAAGTATAATCATGGGGCTTTATCACAGAGATCTCAAAACTAAAAATAACCAAGGCAAGATCCAAGATCAACAAAGTTCACGGAGCAGCAGTATTGTTATGGTTTGTTAGAGCGACAAGACATCATCAAAATATAACACGGAGTGATTCTACTAGCCAAGCATTGGATAATATATATCAACCCCGTCTTCATGTATGGATTAGCTCCATTTTTGCTTACTCACTGAAGGGACACATGGTTCGTATTAGTATTTATTTGTTTTTCATCACCTGCCAACTAGATAGAACCACTAGAAGAAGGTAAACAATAAATCAAGAGAGGAGAAACAAGTGCCCTAGTGTCATCACATAGGAAGGTGCCCCCAAGTCACCAACCACAACGCTATGCTCCTAGGACACAACACACAATAATGAAAGTAGAGGAGAGGCAATATAGAAGAATGATGATACAAATAGAAGGGTCACAACAGAGGTAATCTCTAGGTATCTTGACCTTACAAGAGTATCAAGGGTCATCCAAGGAGGCCTAAACAACACATAACACATCACAGGAGAAACACAACACAGAGGTAAAGGGTTAGAAATACTTACCTAAAAGTACTACCGTACTAGAATTTGGAACTTGTGAGCATCTTGGAGAGATGCTCCATCAAGTTTTGTGTGAAGCTTGAGTGGTTCATATTTGATTGTTCTTTATTCTCAGAATATCCATGCGGTGTTTATTTTCCAAATCCTTGTAAATTTGAAATCTTTTGTTGCTTATGAGGGGAGAACCATTATTATTTCATACTGATGATAATCTTCTTACTCTTTTCTGATGTTTAGCTTGTTGATAACTGAGAGGGGGGGGGTGAATCAGTTATCTTAATTACTTCAACTTCATTAACTATCAATATAGCATCAAATCATATAAGCAAACATAACCATGAAATAGAAATAGCATCAGAACACATGACACAATGATTTTGACGTGGAAAACCCTATTAAGGGAATAACCACGGGGTGATTAACCCAAGATTGTATTCTTTGTTAAAAGAATAAGATAGTACAAAATGGCACTTGCCAATTAGGGCTCACTGCCCAAGCACATTGCTCACAAGAGGCTCGCTGCCTACAAGAGACTCACTGTCTACAAAGTATAAGGTGACAAGATACTTGAACTGATGAGAAGCATCCACACATGCTGAGGTTCAGTTCCGGTTAGGCTCAATACACTGATCTACTGCACTTCATTCTTTCTCTTCTTTGTTGTTGTTGTCCTGTCACATTCCGGACCTGTCTTACTGCCCTTACACTGCTCTTCTACTTTTTTTTGCACTACCTTACACACAACACACACCTTCACATCTAAAACCATCTGGTATATATATCTGCACCAATGATTTCAACACCTTTCTAGTCGGCATCCGGAATAGTCAATATTTTCCTAAACTCTGATCTATCGGCTGAATCTTTGCTTACCAAGTGATGTGTATCAAGGAGATGCTTATAGAAGTCATCAATCATGTTAGCCAATCATGAGTGATACCTCAAGAAGCTTGATCACCATCAATAACTGATCCGGATTAAGGTCGAATGCTCTGCTAGTCAGTTCTTCCTCTATCAACTCTACCAAACAGGAACCCAACACTTAGGTGCTCAGATCTCTTCACTCTTCCATCACTAGAGGCTCAATCCCTAGAATGTATCAATCAAGGTACACCTCTTGACTTCCCCAAGTCCCCACTTTACTAAGATACTTTCTCTTAGAGATCTGGACCTGACTGTTGGACCTTGCCACATGCTCTATTCTTGCTTACCGAACCACAACACTCTTCAATCTGACTTTCGGTATAGGCACACCATGTCCTGCGGATGGGTGGGATGAACTTTGTTGCTATCAATGACAACAATCATGAAGCTACACAGTGTCTCTTGCCAACAATCTCCCCCTTTGGCATTGATGGCAACACTTAGTGAAAAATTACTAAGTGTCACACTGCACTCCCCCTTGGCTAATGCTCTGTTCTAATATATACTTTACCGGAGCTCCCCCTTGGCTGAATCCCACATTTTTCACTGCTCCTCACTCCCCCTTTGACATCAATGGCAAAGGGTGGGGTCCGCATACCAAAATTTCCAAAAATAATCTATACTTAGCTGCATAAAACATATATACATGTTTTACTTACATATACTGAATTATATCTACAAAAGTGGTCTTTAGCTGTACCACTTATGTCGCCCAACTCTTCATCATGTCCAAAATTGAGATGTGACCACGCAACAGGAATGCAAAATCTTCTGCCCTTTTTAGATCTGTCGGATCATTGGTCTGAATTGTAGTCTGAGCATCACTTATGGCCTCATACATGGCCTCTAACTTAGGGATAATGATCCCTCCCTCTAAGCTCACCCATCTGGCTTATTATGTTCTTTCTTTCCTTCTCAAGTTTCTTTATTGCATTTGTGACTACAATAGTCTAACACTCTTGATTTACTACGGACGATGAGAGAGGATCAAAACTTTGAGACAAACTTAGCAATTTATCTTCTTGCTCTTTTACTTTCTTCTACTATGGGCCAAGATAAGCAAAATTTACACATATCTCTGCCATCTTTAAGAGCATTTTCCAAGCTCTTTATCCCAATATCCATAACTCTCCTATCATTTGTTATCAGAACCTGCACTTCGAAGAATCTCTTTTCCAAAAACTTCTTCCGAACCTTTTCTTCAACTGACTTCTCTAGGGAATCAAAATGTGTATGAACAGAATTTACAAGGGACTTTAGATTACCGGATGTGGAGGCTGAAGGATCCTTTTGGAAGGATGGCATGATTTTCTCCAATACACCAGATGCAGTTTCTATGAGCTCACAGTCTTCCATGTGAGACTTCAGTAGTTTTTCTTTTGCGTTTGCTTGAGTTAAGGATGCTAGTTTCATGGTTTGAACCGGGGAGAGGGAATCAAAATTGAATGGACCTTGAAGCAGTTCCGGTTCATCAAATTCCATCATCTCTTTGGTCAAGAAATCTTTAACTGCTTCTGCTGTGTCTCTTTCCGAAGACAGAATTTTCTCCCCTTCTGTAGTCTTGCTACTGTCATCTTCTTTTTCCTTCTCCTCTACTTCTTGACTGATCTTCTCTTCTACTCTTTCTTCTCCTTTGGATCCGGAGTCTGTAGGGGAAACCGGATTAGAGATATTTACTTCTTCTTAGACTTCCTCTTCTGGAACAGAGGAATCTAAATCCTTAGCTTTTTCTCCACCTGTCTCCTTTGCCTCTTCTGCCATAGTTTCAGTAGATTCTTCTTTGTCATCCACACCTAAGTCCTCTATAATAGGAATATTGAATCTTTTGTATGCATTCCAGAGGATGTCTTCTGTTTCTTTTGCCACTTTGTCAGTCTCTCCAAGCATAAGCTAATTCATTCTAGCTTTTCTCTGGAACTCATCCTTGCAATCTTTGAAGATCATATTCATTTGTTTCTAAGTGATTAAAGGATAGAGCTGAATAGCTATTTGCTCCCAGATTTCTAGGTCTTTTGCTTAAGCATTATTTTTTCTTATTTCAAGTTCCTTTTCTAAGCTTTTGGGAATCAGAGATATAATTTCAATGAATGCTTTGTTGTAGATGTTTAGATACCTGACTATGGCATCTTGCAATATCTTCTGATCAGTTTCATTATACTCATCATAAAATTCAACCATTGGTTGTAAGTTCCCATCCACAGTAACTGATTTGATGATATCATCAATGCGGAGAGTGGGTTTTTCAACAAATTCCTCTACCTTCTCTTCCTTGCCTTGACTGGTAGAGGGTTCACCAGATGATTTCTTCTTCTTTTTCATTTTCTTGATCTCTTCATTAGATTCTATCTCTTCATCATCCTTGAGGCTAGAGTATGATCTTGTAGCTTTTGTCTTTGTTCTCTTTTCTCCTTTACCGGATGATTTTGCTTCTGATTTTGATGCCTTTGAGCTCTTAGCAGTGGTAGGTGCAGAGCTCTTAGAAGATCTGGTCCTGGAGGAGGCTTCTACCAGAGCACTTTCTTTTTTTGCTTCTTCCATCTTTTCTTTGTGGGCATCAAGTGCCTCCTTTGAGATTCCATGCCTCTTGGCAAACTCTTCTACTTCCCTCCTCACTTTTCTTTTTATTTCTGGTTGTCTTAGCTCCACATGGATCTTCACACTCAATACTTCAAAGGTTCCAAACCTTTCTGCTTTAGGATCCTTGGGTTGACTAAGCATGTGTTGAACATGTAGCTCAACAATTTTCTCATCTACTTCATACCCCATTGGCATGATCCAGACTATCCTTGGCTCTACTACCTCCATTAGACATTGATCAGTTTCTACGATAAAGTATACTGTATCTTTATATTTTTCAACTAAAGATTGGGGGATTCTCTCTCTTGCTTGCATCATGCTCTAAAAATTTCTGAAATAGCCCCAGAGTGTTGTATTTTGTGCCTTGGCATCACCAAACCCATGTATATAATCTCTGATTTGGATGGCTACTGGTCTATCATTTTGCCATACCCAACCACTGGATCCGGGAAGCTCATTCATGAAGTAGAAGAAGAGACAGAGTACCAAGCCACCATATTTGAAAGAGTTCTTCTTGTCCTTTATCTTCTACAGATTCTCCAAAAGTTGGTTTAGGAGAAGCTCACAAAGGTTATAGTCAGCATTTTCTTTTAGCATATGATAAGCTATGTAGATTGCAGTTCTAGGTACTGAATTTTCCCTGCTGGAGTGATATATCTTGTAATCAATTATCATGGATGCAAATTTGATATCTGGATCAGTGATATCTTCAATTGTCATTGCTCTCTTGTCAAATTTTGATCCGGTTGCCTCACTCACTATCTGATTCTTGATAGATTTGAGAACAGGAATCCCACCGGATGAGTGCAATCTGGTAACTGCCCTAACGGCATCCTTGGTTATCTTAAATGGCCTCATCAACCATATAAAGTTATCATGCATTCTACTTAGAACATACCAGACCCATTCATCTTCTACAAAACAGGGGAAATGAATGCACTGTGCAAAATGTTTGTCCCGGATAGCCTTATACTGAGGTTTGAGTTCAAATGAGTCATCTATTAACTGATTGTGATAGATATCTACTAGCTTGGAGTCTCCAAATTCTTTTATGTTCGCATGAATGTATGCCCTAACATCTTCAACATGCAAAACCCCATGAGGAATGCTGGAAAATGTGCCTAAGGGATCCACTTCTAGAGATTTGTAGGGATGTTTCTTAAATTTAGGGTGCGGCCTATCAGAAATCTTCACAACATTTGGAGTAGCCATCTTAAACATTCAGAGAGAGTTTGATCAAGAGCAGAAAATACCTTTTTGCGCTTCATTGAATGAGCTGGATCAGATTGCTGGAAGAATTAACTTCTGTGGTTGTTCTTTGAGAGGCTTGAAACAAACTGTTTGCAGAGCACCTTTTCTTCTTCTTCTCGAATGTAGAATGAGCAAATGTTCAATAGGAGAACCCTTATATTTATGTGCAAACCCTAATTCCTCATTGTAATAAATGTGCAACTTAAGTCATTCCGGATGCCTTGTTTTCCTTGTTCAGAGAAGGAGAAACTTATCCAGATCATTGTGATGTACTTAGGGTTGATGTTAGAGATGAATCATAATAACTACCTTTTCCTCAGATCATCCCATTAGTCCGCAAATCAAGATGTTTCAATTTAGAATCACACCGGATCAAACTGTGAAAATCCTGCTTTTACCGGAACACTGTTAAACCAGATCAATCTGGAAGGATTAGACTCTTCAAATCTTTTTGCAGATTTTCCATATCTTTACTAAGGCTTCTTCAGATATTTTTATGAGAACCTTTTAATCTACAACTTACCATATGCCAATTTTAGGCACCAAATAACTGGCTGGGGGAAAATGATTTTCCTTTGTGTCTCTCCCTGAGCCAGAGCTCATCTGTTCAGTTTTTGGAAGGAATATCAGCACCAGATTCTGGTGCAGATCCATCCCCATCATTTTCTGTACTTCTCTTTACCCATATCTTGTTCATCTCCCTTTGAATTTCATCTGCATTCACTTTTCCTTTTCCTTTGTCTTGGTTTTGATTATGATGTACCGGACCCTTATTGTTCTGATTCTTACTTCTACAGAATTTGGTGATATGACCAGATCTATTGCAATTGTAGTAAACAACATTTCTTTTCATATTTGAATGATATCCTCTTGATCTACACTGATTAGCTATATGTCCCATTCTATTGCATGCAAAACATCTACCATTGAATGAATTGTTCATTTGCATATTTCTACACTCATGAGATTTGTGACCATACCTTTTGCAATTGAAACACTGTCCAGAGAAAGATGAATTAGTCTGATTCATTCTTCTTCTACACTGATTTTCTTTATGACCAAAGTTATTACAATTGTGGCAATATCCATTAAAGGAAGGATATCTTTGAGCATTTGGTTGCCTTACCAGAGGTCTTCTAGGTCTGTTCCTTGGGTTTTCTGATCCAGAGTTCTTCTGACCGGATCCAGAGCTTTCACTTTTCTCATATCCCAGGCCTTGTTTGTCATCTACCCTCTTCTAGCTTTGAAGAAGAACTTCAAGTTGAGCAGAGATTATCTTGAATTTCTCTTTGTATTCATTTGTTGTTTGAAGATCCCTTTTAAGAGTGACAATCTGATTTTCAAGTTGATCTTCATTATCTCTTGCATCTTCAAGGTCAAATTCCAGATGTCTGATTATTCTATCCATCTTATGGCAGTCTTCTGATTTCTCCTTGAGAGATTGTCTTAGACCATCTTTAGTTTTTCTTTTCTCTTCAATTTCTTGGGTGAATTTCATAACTCCTAATTCCATCTCATGTCTTACCATAATGACTTCTTTTGACAACTTTTCACATAGCTTGGTTTTCTCCTTCAGGTCTTCATTTGTATCATTGGTTTCACCTTGACTTGCCAATTGTTGAAGTAGATCCTTTCTCTTTTTCATAGAGATACTCAGTTTCCCTTTTAGTTCATTTATGAAATCATCAGTGTGTTTGAGTCTTTCCTTCAATTCATTGACTTCAGAGTTAGATTGCTCAAGATCATCTAGGGCAGACTGAAGTTGTTCCCTCATACCATACATATCCATTTGAATTCCTAGATCTTCCTCAAGCTATTAGGCTTTGTTAGGAGGAAATTGGCTCTGATACCAATTGTTGATAACTGAGAGGGGGGGTGAATCAGTTATCTTAATTACTTCAACTTCATTAACTATTAATGCAGCATCAAATCATATAAGCAAACATAACCATGAAATAGAAATAGCATCAGAACACATGACACAATGATTTTGACGTAGAAAACCTTGTTAAGGGAAAAACCACGGGGTGATTACCCCAAGATTGTATTCTTTGTTGAAAGAATAAGATAGTACAAAATGGCACTTGCCAATTAGGGCTCACTGCCCGAGCACACTGCTCACAAGAGGCTCAATGCCTACAAGAGACTCACTGTCTACAAAGTATAAGGTGACAAGATACTTGAACTGATGAGAAGCATCCACACATGCTGAGGTTTAGTTCCAGTTAGGCTCAATACACTAATCTACTGCACTTCACTCTTTCTCTTCTTTGTTGTTGTTGTCCTGTCACATTCTAGACCTGTCTTACTGCCCTTACACTGCTCTTCTACTTTTTTTCACACTACCTTACACACAACACACACCTTCACATCTAAAACCATTTGGTATATATATCTGCACCAATGATTTCAACACCTTTCTAGTCGGCATCTGGAATAGTCAATATTTTCCTAAACTCTGATCTGTCGGTTGAATCATTGCTTACCAAGTGATGCGTATCAAGGAGATGATTATAGAAGTCATCAATAATGTCTACCAATCATGAGTGATACCTCAGGAAGCTTGATCACCATCAATAACTAATCCGGATTAAGGTCTGATGCTCTGCCGGTCAGTTCTTCCTCTGTCAACTCTGCCAAACAGGAACCCAACACTTAGGTGCTCATATCTCTTCACTCTTCCATCACCGGAGGCTCAATCCCTAGAATGTATCAGTCAAGGTACACCTCTTGACTTCCCCAAGTCCCCACTTTACTAAGATAATTTCTCTGAGAGATCCGAACCTGACTGTCAGACCTTGCCACATGCTCTGTTCTTGCTTACCGGACCACAACACTCTTCAATCTGACTTTTGGTATAGGCACACCATGTCCTGTGGATGGGTGGGATGAACTTTGTTGCCATCAATGACAACAATCATGAAGCTGTTGATAACTGAGAGGGGGGGGGTGAATCAATTATCCTAATTATTTCTCTTTCTGAACTTTCTTATTAATTAATGCAGCATTGAATCAAACACAAAAACATTACCATGAAATAAGAAACACATGACACAATATTTTTGACGTGGAAACCCTGTTAAGGGAGAAAACTACGGGGTGATCAACCCAAAAATTATTCTCTGTTAGAAGAATAGGAAATTACAAAATGGCACTTGCCAATTAGGGCTCACTGCCCGAGCACACTGCTCACAAGAGGCCCACTGCCTACAGGAAGACACACTGTCTACAAAGTGATAAGAATCACAGTCTTGAACTGATTGGAAGCATCTGCATATGCTGGAGTTTAGTTCCGGTTAGGATCAGTACACTGATCTGCTGCACTTCATCTTTCCTCTGTTCTTTATTCTGCTATCCTTTCACATACCGAATCTTTCTTGCTACTTCTGCTCTGTTCTGGACTTATTCGCATATATATTCCATCATTCTCACACTTCACAACTAAATCCATCCTCTATATATATCCGCACAAGTAATTTCATCACCTTTCTAGTCGGCATCCGGAACAGTCTAGTTTCTTACAAACTTTGTTCTGTCGGCTGAATCCTTGCTCACCAAGCAATGCAGATCAAGCATATACTTGTAGATATCATTAATCATGTCGGCCAAACATGATTCATGCCTTCACAACCTTTATTATCAATAGTAACACATCCGGAAAGTAGTCTGATACTCTGTCAGTCAGTTCTTCCTCTGTTTTCACTGTCTCTCAGGAATCCGGTACTCAACTATTCATATCTTTTTCTTTGTCCATCACCGGAGGCTAAATCCTTGGAATATACCACTCAAGGTAGTCCTCTTGACTTCCCCAAATCCGCACTGCACCAAGACACTTCCTCTGAGAGATCTGGATTAATCTGTCGGACCTTGCCACATGCTCTGTTCTTGTTCACCGGACCACAACAATCTTTATTCTGACTTCCGGTAGAGACACATCATGACTTGCGGATATGTGGGATGACCTTTGTTGCCATCAATGACAACAACCATGAATCCATATAGTGTCTCTTGCCAACAATCTCCCCCTTTGGCATTGATGGCAACACTTAGTGAAAAATGACTAAGTGTTTACACTATGCTCCCCCTTTGCTGATGCTCTGTCTTTATATACAATTTCCGGAACTCCCCCTTAGTTGGATTCCTCATTTTTCACTGCTCCTCACTCCCCCTTTGACATCAATGGCAAAGGGTAGGGTCCGCACACCAAAATTTTCAAAAATTTTCTATACATAGCCGCATATTTACATACTCACATATACTGAAGAATGTCTGCAAAGGATGTCTGCAATTGGATCATTTCTGTAGCCCAGCTTTGCTTCATTCTATCCAAAATTGAAATGTGACCACTCAACAAAAATGCAAAAGCTTCTGCCCGCTTGAGATCTGTCGGATCATTTGTTTGGGCGGTGGTCTGAGCATCACTGATGGCCTCATGCATAGTTTCCAACTTAGGGATTATAATCCTTCTAAGTTCTCCCATCCGGTTAGTGATATTCTTCCTTTCCTTCTCAAGATTCTTTATTTCATTCAAGACTGCAATAGTCTGACATTCTTGATTTATTATGGAGGAAGAGAGACGATCAAAACTTTGAGATAAGCTTTGTAGCTTGTCCTGTTCCTCTTTTATTTTCTTATCAATTGCTGTTGTTGCCTTTGACCAGGATATACAAAATTTGTAAATGTCACCGCCATCCTTAAGAGCATTCTCTAAGCTCTTTATTCCAATACTCACAATCTTCCTATCTTTAGAGATTAATTCTAATACTTCTGAAAATCTTTTATCCAAAAATTCCTTCCAGACCTTTTCTTCAGCAGATTTTTCTAGAGATTCAAAATGTGTACTAACACTGCTGACTAAGGTTTTGAGATTACCGGAAGAGGAGGCTGTGGGATCCTTTTGAAAGGATGGCATGATCTTTTCTAGCACTCCAGATGCTACCTCCATAAGCTCACAGTCTTCCATGTGAGATTTCAGCAGCTTCTCTTTGACTTTCTCATTTGCAAATGAGGCTATTTTCATTGTTTGCACCGGTGACAAAGAGTCAAAATCTAATGGTCCTTTTAGTAGGTCTGGTTCATCAATTTCTACAGTGGCTTTGCTCAAAAATTGTTGAACAGTTTGTGCAGTGTCTCTTGCCGGAGACAGATGTTTCTTTTCTTCTGCAGTCTGGGAACTGTCAACCTCTTTATCTTTCACCCCTGCTTCCTTCTCCTGTAATTTCTCTTCTTCTTTGGATCCAGAGACTGTAGGGGAAACCGGAGGAGAGATGTTTGTCTGTTCAGGGCCCACTTCTTCCGGAACAGATGATTCCAAATCCGCAGCTGTTTCTGCACCTAAGTCCTCTACAACAGGAAGATTGAACCTTTTGAAGGCCTTCCGGAGGATCTCTTCTGTCTCTTGGGCCACTTTGTCAGTCTCACCAAGCATGAGTTGATTCATCCTGGCTTTACTTCTGAACTCATCTTTGCAGTCTTTGAAGATAATGTTCATTGTCTTGGGATCAATTTGAGGATACAGCTGAATAGCTATCTGCTCCCGGATCTCAAGATCTTTTGCATGAGCATTATTCTTTCTTATTTCTAATTCCTTTTCTAGGCTTTTAGGAATAAGAGATATGATCTCAATGAAAGCCTTATTGTATATGTTCAGATATTTGACTGTGGCTTCCTGCAGAATCTTTTGGTCAGCCTCATTGTAGTCATCATAAAATTCAGTCATTGGTTGAAGGTTTCCATCTACCGTGACTGACTTGATTACACTCTCTAGAGACAGAGTGGGCTTTTCAACAGATACCTCTGCCATTTCATCCTTGTCTTGGCCTGTGGAGGGTTTACCGGATCCTTTCTTCTTCTGCTTCTTTATTTCTTTTACTCCCTCATCTGACTCTGTTTCCTCTTCATCCTTTTGGCTTTCATAAGCCCTTGTGGCTTTTGTCTTGGATCTTTTACCGGATGCCTAGACTTCCGGTTTTGAACTTTTGGTTGTGGGAGGTGCAGATCTTTTTGATGATCTGGTCCGGGTGGGAGTTTCAACCGGAACACTTTCTTTACTTTTCTCTTCTTCCTCAGCCTTCCTCCTCTTTTCCCGGCTGGCATCAAGTGCCTCTTTTGAGATGCCTAGGCCTTGAGCAATATGCTCAACTTCTTTTCTTACCTTCCTCTTTATCTCCGGTTCCCTGAGTTCTACATGTAACTTTACACTCAGTTCCTCAAAGGTTCCAAACCTTTCTGCCTTAGGATCTTTGGGCTGGCTTAGCATGTGTTGAACATGCAGCTCTACTATCTGTTCATCCACTTCATACCCCATGGGCATGATCCAGACAGTCCTTGGCTCCACTGCCTCCATCAGACACTGATCTGTTTCTACCATGAAGCATACTGTGTCTTTGTACTTTTCAACCAGGGATTGGGGTATTCTTTCTCTTGCATGCATCATGCTTTGGAAGTTCTTGAAGTATCCCCATAGAGCTGTATTTCTTGCTTTTGCATCACCAAGTCCATGCAAATAGTCTCTGATCTGGATGGCAACCGGTCTGTCATTTTGCCATATCCATCCACTGAATCCGGGAAGCTCATTCATGTAGTAAAAGAATAGACAAAGGATCAGATTGCCATACTTGAAGGAGTTTTTCTTGTCCTTCTTGATCTTCTGCAGATTTTCAAAGAGTTGGTTCACAAGAAGCTCACACAAGTCATAGTCTGCATTCTCCTTTAACATTTGATAAGCTGTGTAGATTGTAGTTCCCGGTACTGAATTTTCCCTACTGGAGTGATAGATTTTGTAACCAATTATCATAGCTGCAAATTTGACATCCGGTTCAGTGATGTCATCAACTATCATAGCTCTCTTGTCAAACTTGGATCCGGTTGCATCACTGACTGTCTGATTTTTGACAGACTTGAGAACAGGTAATCCACCGGATGAGTGCAGACCGGTTACAGCCCTAATTGCATCTTTGGTGATCTTGAAGGGCTGGTTCAACCATAGGAAGTTGTCATGCACTCTACTTAGTACATACCGGACCCATTCATCTTCTTCAAAACAGGGGAAATGAATGCACTGTGCAAAGTGTTTGTCCCGGATGGCTTTGCACTGAGGTTTGATCTCAAAGGAGTCATCTATCAATTGTTTGTGATAGATATCCATCAGTTTTGATTCTCCAAAGTCTTCAAGATTCGCATGGATGTAAACCCTAATATCTTCCGTATGCAATACACCATGAGGAACACTAGAGAAGGCTCCTAGTGGATCTACCTCCAATGATTTGTAAGGATGTTTCTTGAATGTGGGGCGAGGTCTATCAGAGATCTTAACTATATTTGGAGTGGCCATTCTTCAAAGATTTGCAGTGAGATAATGAAAAACGGAGAATACCTTATGCGCCTTCGGTTTGCACGGAGTGGTTGGATTGATTTCTTTATGCAATGACTTCGGCAGGAGATCCTTGGTGTGCTTGATGAATCTTGTTGCAGAGCTCCACTTTTCACTTCTTCTTGAGTGCAGAATGAGCAAATGGCTTTTGAGAAATCCCTTATATTGCTCCGCAAACCCTAATATCTGTCTGCAATAAATGCTTCACCTGCATTATTCTGGTTTGCCTTGTCCGGATAGCTTGGAGTATCCCGGATTAGTCCTGATCTGTGAATATCATCCGGATCTTTCAATCATGAATAAATCAAGATAACATATTACAAGAACATCCCAAACACTCTGTCCAATCCGCAGAATAAGATAGTGCACTTCCGGATCTCTCCGGACCTTTTTGTAATCCTTTGTCATACCGGAGCATCTCCCTGAACAGGTTTTACTTGATCGATCACAGCTTCTTCATAACTCCATGCGGACCTCTGAAATCTTATTTGGATCATCTCAAGACTTATATATTTAAACCCTTTACTCCACATCTTGTGCCACATCCGGCACCACTTGATTGGCTGGGGGAACAGGATTTTCTTTGAGTCTCCCCCTGAGCCAGAGCTCACTTTTTAATTTCTGGAAGAAATATCAGCACCAGAGTCTGGTGCGGATCCAACCTCTACATTCTCTAAACTTTTCTTCACCCAAATCTTGCTCATCTGATTCCTAACTTCATCCGCATTCATCTTTTGTTTACCCTTGTCTTGATTCTGATTATACACCGGACCTCTTTTGTCCTGATTCTTGCTTCTGCAGACTTTAGCATTATGATCGGACCTATCGCAGATTTGGCAAATAACATTTCTTTGCATATTTGACTGATATCCTCTTGATCTACATTGATTAGCCATATGACCTACTCTATTGCATGTAAAGCATCTACCTTTGAATGATTTGTTTACTTGCATAATTCTGCATTCATGGGATTTGTGTCCATACCTTTTGCAGTTGAAGCACTGTCCGGAGAAGGATGAATTAATTTGATTCATTCTCTTTCTGCACTGATTAGCTTTGTGACCAAAGTGGTTGCAGCTGTGGCAGTATCCATTGAAAGATGGATATCTTTGAGCATTTGGCTATCTTACCGGAGGTCTTCTAGGCCTGCTCCTTGGATTTTCTGATCCAAGATTCTTTTGACCGGATCCGGAGCTTTCTCCTTTCTCATATCCCAAACCATACTTGTCATCTGTCCTCTTTTGACTTCCAAGAAGAACTTCAAGTTGAGCAGAACTTATCTTGAATTTCTCTTTATATTCATTTGCTGTTTGAAGGTCTCTTTTGAGAGAGGCAATTTGATCCTCAAGTTTTTCTTCATTATCTTTGGCATCTTCAAGATCAGATTCAAGATGTTTGATAATCCTATCCATCTGGTGGCATTCTTCTGATTTTTCTTTAAGAGATTGTCTTAGATTGTCTTCAGCCTTTCTTTTTTCTTCAATCTCTTGAGTAAATTTTATAGTTCCTGATTCCATTTCATGTCTTAACATAATGACTTCTTTTGATAACTTTTCACATAACTTGGTTTGCTCAGTCAATTCTTCATTTGTATTGCTTTCTTCACTTTGTCTTGCCAACTGTTGGAGCAGCTCCTTTCTCTTTTTCATAGAGAGACTTAATTTGTCTTTTAATTCTCTCATGAATTCATCAGCCTGTTTGAGTCTTTCTTTTAATTCATTGACTTCAGAATTTGACTGTTCAAGATCCTCAAGGGCAGTCTTGAGTTGCTCCCTTAAACCATATGCATCCATTTGAATTCCCAGATCTTCCTCAAGCTGTTAGGCTCTATTAGGAGGAACTTGGCTCTGATACCAATTGTTGATAACTGAGAGGGGGGGTGAATCAGTTATCCTAATTATTTCTCTTTCTGAACTTTCTTATTAATTAATGCAGCATTGAATCAAACACAAAAACATTACCATGAAATAAGAAACACATGACACAGTATTTTTGACGTGGAAACCCTGTTAAGGGAGAAAACCACGGGGTGATTAACCCAAAAATTATTCTCTGTTAGAAGAATAGGAAATTACAAAATGGCACTTGCCAATTAGGGCTCACTGCCCGAGCACACTGCTCACAAGAGGCCCACTGCCTACAGGAAGACACACTGTCTACAAAGTGATAAGAATCACAGTCTTGAACTGATTGGAAGCATCTGCATATGCTGGAGTTCAGTTCCGGTTAGGCTCAGTACACTGATCTGCTGCACTTCATCTTTCCTCTGTTCTTTATTCTGCTATCCTTTCACATACCGAATCTTTCTTGCTACTTCTGCTCTGTTCTGGACTTATTCGCATATATATTCCATCATTCTCACACTTCACAACTAAATCCATCCTCTATATATATCCGCACAAGTAATTTCATCACCTTTCTAGTCGGCATCCGGAACAGTCTAGTTTCTTACAAACTTTGTTCTGTCGGCTGAATCCTTGCTCACCAAGCAATGCGGATCAAGCATATACTTGTAGATATCATTAATCATGTCGGCCAAACATGATTCATGCCTTCACAACCTTTATTATCAATAGTAACACATCCGGAAAGTAGTCTGATACTCTGTCAGTCAGTTCTTCCTCTGTTTTCACTGTCTCTCAGGAATTCGGTACTCAACTATTCATATCTTTTTCTTTGTCCATCACCGGAGGCTAAATCCTTGGAATATACCACTCAAGGTAGTCCTCTTGACTTCCCCAAATCCGCACTACGCCAAGACACTTCCTCTGAGAGATCCGGATTAATCTGTCGGACCTTGCCACATGCTCTGTTCTTGTTCACCGGACCACAACAATCTTTATTCTGACTTCCGGTAGAGACACATCATGACTTGCGGATATGTGGGATGACCTTTGTTGCCATCAATGACAACAACCATGAATCCATATAGTGTCTCTTGCCAACAGAAGCTACACAGTGTCTCTTGCCAACATAGCTCTCTTATTTTGTTGATTCTGTCTATCATGGGGAGAGGGACTAGCTTGCACTGTATCCATCTTTTCTTTTGTCATAATCTCTTGCTTCAGTTGTTATGTTTGTCTTTCCATTGCATTTTGGTTATCTCCCAATCCTTGAAGGGATAACAGAGAAGGAACCTCAGCATAAATACCAATTCTTCATGGATGAGGTAATACTTGAATATTTTCTTTATCCACTTCTATTGTAGTAATTATCTCATCCTAGTTCAGATAGTCATCTTCTACTTCTACTTTGTTTTGTTCCATCATGTTATTATTGGTATTCTTATAAAGGGATTAGTAAAAATTTGTAAATTCTGATTCAGAGGAGCAACTGACTTATTTCCATTATCATTCACACTAGATACCTGTATAATATTCAAGTCGATGAGGTCTTGCTTAAAACACATACATCATTAGTATCATGTTCTTCTTATCGATGAAAATGACAAAAAGCATTAGCATCGAAATAAGGTCCTTGCATTCTACTAAGATCAAATAGTTTAATCAAAGTAAGCTCCAAGAGGTTATTACTCACAGATTGATTCATGATAGAATGATAGGATTCAGATATTAGAGTAAATTGTCTTTGTTGTTGTCTATTCTGAAATGTTGTCCTCTTTAGATTAGTGATAGCAGACACTTGCGAAAAGTTGTTTGAATTTTGTTTGTTAACCTTGATGAAAGTCTTATTATTCCTCTTAAAGTTGTTTTGTGAAGGTCCACCCATGGATTGACCAACTTGAGCCAATGAGTTTTGGTTTTCATATTGACTAGACAAAAGTTGATAAACACAAAGGGCGGTGCATAAATGTTGAAAAGAGTTATACTTTAGCAAGAGAATCTTATCATGGATGTTTGGTTGTAGATTTGTAATAAATACCTTCTGAATATCTTCATCCTTCATCTGATATTAAATTTGTTAATAAAGAGCTTGATACCGACTAATAAACTCAGTTATTTGCTCTTTCAAACCTTGTCTGCAATGAACTAAATCAATCAAAGAGACTTGAGGTCCAATGTTTGCTTGAAAATGTTGTAAAATTTGATCAACTAGTTATGAAAAGGAGTGTATTGAATTTGGATGTAAAGAGTAAAACTATTCTAAAGCGGTATATTTAAGAGATCACAAGAAATTTTTTTCTAACAAGTCCTCTTCAAAGTAGAAATCACTACACATAGTCGTGCATGCTGCCATATGAGTATTAGGATCACCTTTTCCACTATATTTTTCAAAGCAAGGAGTTTCAAACTTATTAGGCATAGGAGTTCAAAAGATTGCATAAGATAGGGGATTACGAGCATGATAAGTTGGTATATTAGGTTGTGAAGAATTCGTCAAGCTTGTCACCTTTTGTTGTAAAGAAGTCATGCCTTGCAAGAGTTGGTTTAAGAGGGCATCATTAGGAGATGCGGTTTGAGAATTAGAGGCCATGTGCATGGCATTTTGAGGAGATTGATTGTGAGTGGAAATGAAATGTGGTTGAGAGAAATTGTAAGTGGAAGGTGGTTGCGAATAGTTGTATGTAAAAGGTGGTTGAGAATAAGTGGGATTCAGAGGTGGTTGAGAGTAAGTATTCATAAAAGAGGTCACCTTAGGTGCCAAGTTTTGATAGTTGAATCCCACAGCTTTCTAATTTTGTGAATTAGTGCCATTAGATACTCCAATACCATTGGTAGCATTACTACAAGCATTTTCATTAGTATTTAAAATTCTTGATGTAAATGTAGACATTCCCGTAGTCGGTATAGGTGCTAATACTTGCATATGAGACTGTGACGATATGCTATTAATAACATTTGCACACTTACTCACTGGCATAACTTTTATTATGTACTATATGCACTAAACCTTCAATTACATTAACACCATCTTGTCCTTCCTTTATCAATTCCCTTATGTTGTGAGTCGCAGCTATAGCTTCTTTCGCTATCCTTTCATTTTCCATAAATGCTTGAAAATTGGCTAGCTCTTTATCAAGTTTGTTTATTTGCTCATTAGGTACATGTGTTACCACCTCAATAGTGTCCTCTACATCATGGAATATTTGATCTTCCATTGTATTTGTAGGAGGCATAATGTCTTCTAAATTTTGTGTCTCTCCTTTTGTAAAGAAGGTATTCAATGGATTTTCAGAGGTAGGAATGCCATTTTCTTCAAGAGAACTACATCCCACGAGTCTTCTACTTCTTCTTAAAGGTATATTTCTATTAGGTTAGTGGGTTATAGGACTCATACAAAAGCATACAACACTCAATGCACAAACTAATAAAACAATCCCAAGGAACAAGATATGTTTAAGATCCAAAATGCTTGATTTTTCACTCTTTTCACAATTTTTCTATGCAAATGACTAAAAGAAGAGGTGTTGTGAAGAATTTTAAGAGGGGCATAAAATAATAAGCTCAATATCAATCCAATAATGCAACAATATCCTTCACAACACGCCTATGCAATTCTAGAGAGATGACAAGGCCAAATCTAGTGAAAATGTCAGGTTTTCAAACCCTAGACATGAATTTTTGCAAAAAGGACACTATGATGAGACACTACAATTAGAAATCAGTCCTAGATGAGTGTTTAAAAATGGTAGTAAAATCTAAAAAAAGATTTTAACTACAAACCCTAGCTAATGCAAAACTAGGTTTTTATGAAAAATGCACAATTTCAAGCAATTTTTGACAAATTAAGCATGAAAATGCAATGCAAATGAATAAAATAAGGTGAATCTCTATAATTTAAATCAGATCTAATGAAAATAACAGAAATTAAATGTAATTAAATTGAATTAATTCAAATTATGCCAAAATGCAAGCCTAAGATGCCAAATTTTTTCAAAATTTTCAATTTTTTTGTAAATTTTCAAATGCAATAAGATGAATGAATGCAAATATAGAGTACAACACTCAGCAAGGTGCAAAATTCAAATAAACATGGGCTCACCAAAATGTTTAGTGGGAAAAATAGGGAAATGAATACAAGGGTTAAATCCTCCTTTCTCAACAAACATTCAAGGACATATCAACTGAGTTGAATCGCACTTTTGAAAGAGGATTCACTTACAAGTTAGGATATCACTTGGAATGATGTGGAAATTTAGAGATTATCAATTAATGTATCAATTTAGTGCTCAAATACCTTTAAAACCCTAATTATGCAAAATAGTAAGTAAAATGATGAATTACAAAAAATGCTTGCAGACTAAGGTAGTAGGCAGAGAGTTATAACTGACCATTTTTTTAAGTTCAGGATGCAGATTTCTCAGGGACACTAGCATTACCACCCAAGTCCAATGTGGTATTTTATTTGTGGAATCTTGATCTCCTTCCGACACTAATATTCACTGTACTTTCCATTTCTGTCCCAGGAGATGCGGAGGACACTAGTACTCGAGCCCCAGTCTAAGGCAAGGTGATTTTCAGGATGCCAGAAGCTCTTCAGATGCTAATTGGTACTGTCCAAATGATTTCTATGTCTTCAACATCGGAGGACACCAGCATTGGCACCCGAGTCCAAGCAGTTCTTTTCTTAAGGGATCTAGAATCTGTACATTATCTTACTATTCCTTGCAACTCCACTTCATCAAGATGTGACACCTATAACCTACAATCACAAGGAGAGTGGTTGGGGGTTGTGGTGTTTAGAGGCTTGGCTCAGTCAAGCGTCGGAGAGATGTTCAAGTCTTCTAAATAGTGTTGTCAGATAAAGAGTGTGTATCCATGAGGGATAGAGGTAAAAACAAATTGATAAATGATTCAAACACAAATAGATATCACCTTAGAGGTGTAGATCTTACATAGATGAAGGCTCTTCAACACATGAGAAGATGAAGCTAAATCTACAATCAGAAACACAACAACAATGCTTTGCTCTACAACACTGAATATCTTGAATGCTCTAAAATCATAAATTTGCCAAAAGTTCACAATCATCTTCTAGTTAGCTTCTAGTTTACAAATGAAACCCTAAACATGCTTATATATGCAACTAAACACATTCCCGCTAAGAATTTCGTAATTCAAACTTAAGATGTCAACATGGGACCTAATTAAAGGTCACCAAACCAATATTCAAATTTGGGACATGCCTGAAATAGGGCAGGACAAAGGTGCTAGCACCTGTGTCCATAGGTCCTTTTTTAAGGTAGGATTAGATGCCATAATGTCCTTCATGCCCCATTTCACATGGGTTTCAGGCCATTTTCTTTTGGGAGTCAAAATTAACATGCAAGATGCAAAACAAGGGACCCGAGAGGTAAACTTAGGAGGGAAAAGTCTAGGGAGATATTTTTTGACATAACACTCCCTAGGTTGAAACACTGGGTCTTATCAACCCTTTTTCAAGTAGTTCCTGCAACTAAGCTTTTAGCTCCATTAATTCTGTTGTGGTCATTCTATAAGGAGCTTTAGATATAGGTTCCTACCCTAGAATTATATCTATTGAAAAATCAAAATCCCTTGTAGGAGTTCATCGCGGTAGTTCATCTCAGAATACATCCTCAAAATCTCAAAGAAAGGGGTATCTATCCATAAATTATCTCTCCTAATCTATGGATTCTCTTTTTTCAACTCCTTGGAGTTTTTGAGATTTATAATACATCAAATCATCTTGGAAAACAAACTCTTTGAGACTATTTATTTTCTCCATTTTAAAAGAAAATAGTTTACATCCTTTTCTCTAGGCTCTTTTCATTTTTAGCGAAGCTATTTGCCTCGATTTAACCTCTCTAGCAGTGCCTTGTAGAAAAACTTTATTCCCAAGCTCATCTAGGCATTCTGTTGTTTTAGCAAAATAATCCACCTTAGCCCTATGTTTCCATAACCAATTTATTCCAAGGATGACATCATATGAGCCTAATGGGGCTAAATAAAGGTTCACTTCAGTGGAAAGACTCGAGAGTTCAACTTGTTGCAAATATGTGCCTATGATGTGTTGTCATTGATGTCAACATATCTCTTTGTCAGAGATAGTGAAGACAGTGCAGTTCAATAAAGTATATTGTTCTGAGAAGAAGAGTAGAGTCTACAGACTTAAGGGTTGTGTAGAGGATTGTCTGAAGATGCTCCAGTCAAGATTTGAGAGGTCCGCACAGAGGATTGGTGAAGCTATGGCCATCTCAGTAGAACCAGGTTTTGCAATTGTTCAGAGGTAACAGAGTGACAGGAATTTGGTCTAGATTGCTCCGCATTGGAATATTATGGTATGTGGTTCTAGAGTATGTTTGGGATGTTGGTGTATATCCTCAACTCAAGTGGTTTGTGGTTTGGAGGTCCGCAAGCAATCTTTCTAGTGTGACAGCCATGACAGTTAGTGTTCTTAAGTTCCTGTATGAAGATGCAACTGATTCTAGTGATTTGAGGTGGTGTTGGTGCCTGAATTAGCTCTCAGTTTTGGAGCAATTTTCATGTAGGCACCTTCCGAAAAAATCCAAAAAAGTTTAAGTTTTGGCACCCCTTCAGTGTTTTTTAGCATCTGCATCATAGTTTTTGAGGCGGTGGTCTTCGTGTTTTCTCCATCGGCATAAGTTATTTTTTGTGTCTTCGACATTTCGGTTTGAACTTGAACCCCTTTTCTCAAAGTTCAATAGTTCACCAGTTCAAGGTTCAATGGTTCGAAGCTTTGTTGCCAATGGAGTATTGTTTTGGAGGTTTGAACCTCTCCAGCGTACCTCAGTATTGAACCTCGCCATTGAACCGGTTCATCGGTTCAATGGGTTCGCGGGGTTGCTTTTATGTTGCCGACAGAGTTGGTATTAGCATTGAACTTCTCAGTTGAACCTCTCATTTGAACCATCGGGTTGAACCGGTTCAAGGTTCAATGGTTAAAGCTTTATGTTTTTGGTCTTATCGGAGGCGTCGGTATCATCGGCGAAGGATTTTTGAGCTGGGCTGACAGTTGGGAGTCTGGCTAATGGTGGAGTTGATGTTTGCCATATCGGGGTGATGAAGGAGTGTGTCTTGGTGACAGGAGGACCATCGGCGAGACTATTGCTATCGGCAGAGGGGTTTTGGTCTCTGCCGATATCGTTACTCAGGCCGATGGGGATTTGGGCATGTGTGTGGTCGCCAAGACCTTGATCTATCGGCGAAGGAATTTGTGGTCTTCTTGATAGTTTTGGTCATACCGATGGAGGAGGAAGGTGGACTGGTAGCCGCTAAGGGGAATGTGAAGTTTGCAATCAGTGAGACCATTGAGATCGGCAGGAGGAATTTCATGGTGGCCGATGGTGTCGGTCACACCGACAGGGTAGTTTGGAGTAGCAATCAGAGAGACTCATGCTATCGATGGAGGTCTGGAGAGTTGGCCCGATGGTTCATCTCTGGCCGATGATGGGGTATGCAATGTAGGTGTCGGCGAGACAACGGAGGTTGGCAAGAGGTTTTTGGGGCGAGCTGATGGCTTAGGTCTAGGCGATGGGCTTTGGAGGAGGACCGTGGGTCGAGCGCGGAAAAAGCGCTCGACATTTGATATACATGCGACCACGCTTATAAAGTGCTAGAAGGGTCTTTGTGGCATGCATGTGGGATTAATTTCCCTGCATTTTTGAACCTGCGGTGAAACGTGTTTTGGCGGGAAGTTCTTTTTTGAGTGTTGCGACTGTTTTCTCGGTGGCTGTGGGTGGTTGAGCCATAAATCGTAACTGTAGCAAGGGTATGGGCGATGGTACAAGCAATTAAACTGCCTGATTGTGAATGAAGACTTCCAGATGGCGGCACAAGGTTTGAGGCCTCTCTTGTTTGTTGCAACAATAACTTCTGAGCGCCATTAGTTCTGAGGACTGTATCTGGCAGTTTTTTGTCAAAAACATGTAATTAATGTTGGAGGTACACTTTCTGGCCGATATAGGCAGACTGTGTTACCATTGTTTTGGTTGTTGAAAACTGGACATTTTGGCTCTGTAATAAGATACAACTGGTTTTGGTTGCTCTGTACAGGAGGTCTTGTGAGTTTATGTATCACTTGTTGTATGTCTCATGCATGAATCTACTGATTTCATGATTGGTTTTATATGAGTAATGCTATATTTGCATGTGTTATGTTAATTCTGTCTCCAGTATTGCATGTGTTCTTCTTCTGAATCTAGATATCTAAGGGGTGTCTGGTATTCTAGAATATAGAATTCCTGTATTGAATGCTTGATCTTTCAACTTCTCCTCAAGGGGTAGATTAAAGTGTTTTCAAATTAAGTATTGGGAAGGGTATACTGCAATAGGGATGCCATAAGTAGAGATAACTTAACACTCTATGTTGGGAGATATCTGTAAGGCAGATATCACACAAATCCCCTTGAAATCTAGTTTTATTGTGTTCATGCTGATCATTCACAAGTGTATGTCTACTGACTCCAAGCCCTGGATAGGCACCAATCTAGATCTGTGTTGAGGTTATACACCAGGTCCAGGTTTGCATCCAAACATCAAATCAACTCATTTCATATCTTCCACCTGTTAGTTGTAGGAGTAGGAGTAGGAAACCCCTGCATGCTCTCATCCCTAACCAGACACATATGTCCAAGAATGTTGCCAACCTTGTGATTTGTTACACAAATCTTGGTCCTTACATGAGACTATTCTGCCTGTTGCTGTCAAGTTATATCCTTCTGTCATTGAGCTAGTCAAGGTCATACTTTTATCAAATAGCGACACCCCCCTTGGTGCGGCAGAACCAGAAGTGAAGGGGAGGAGCTCACGCAACCTCCTGTATTTAGTTGGTTGAATCTGCCTGTGCATTAGAACTGGCAAACCTAATGCTGATTCAGAAGAAAAACCAACAAAATGGTGACTCGGTTGGGAAGACAATGTCATATCCGTGAAGCTTGAGTCTAAGAAATTGAAGAATCAGACCTGGAGGTGCCTTGTTGCAGCAAAAGAAAAAGTTTTATCTGTGGCTCTGCTGGTGGATGACCCAGAAAGAAAGAAATCAATTTTCAGCTTTAGCCTGTTTGAAGCTCATTCCTTTGCCAAGGAGGTGGCGACTCTGTTGAATGAATCTATTAGCTGCTGCAACATATCTAGGTATTTGTACAAGTTTTGAAAAGTTCCCTATTTGGTGAAATGGCACTGGTTAAAAGGGAAACATTGGCGAAAGCAGAGCTTGCATGCTTTTGTTAGAACTTACTTTGTATTTCAAAAGGGCATGCAGTATTGTTCAAAAGACTCATATAGAGGACTTTAGGCAGGTTGAAATAGCAGTTTGCATTTTAAGGGCCTAAGGTCATATTGTGATTGAAAATCTGAGTAGAGAGGAGGGTTGCAAAAACATAAAAGATGTATTATCAGCCTATGCACCCTTGTGAGGTGTCAAGTGCAGAAACATATAATAGTCAGTCCCAATCATGTAATAAAAGAAGATTCAACATAGATAGATATAAGCCCATAAATTTCAGTGGCATTTGTGGCTATCCAAATGCTCTTCCACCTAAAATCAGAAATTTTTTGCCTAAATTTAGTGGTGCAAAGGATGAATCAGCTGAGAGACACTTGCAACAATTTACAAATGTTATAGATGACTTTGAGATTGACCATGAGGATGTGGTTATGAGATTATTTGTTCAATCTCTAGATCAAGATGCAAGGGACTAGTTTTCCTACCTTCCAGCTCACTCTGTCAGCTCTTGGCATGATTTTAAATCTGTATTTCTAGTACAATATGGTGAAAGAATTTCTGAATATGCAGTTATTAGTGACTTCATTACATCCATATTGAAGAAGATGAGTTGATCCCAGCCTTTAACCTCAGATTTATGAGGGCATTGAATAGAATTCCAGAATGCATGAGACCTAATGATGCACTATGCTTAGTCGTCTATTTGGGAGCATTTGACAAAAAAATGAGTTATAGATTGAGAGACAAGGAGCCCACCACATTGCATTAGGCACATCAGTTTGCAATAGATATTGAAAACAATTGGAGGTATAGAATACAAAAGGGATATTTTTCTAAAAAATTTTGTTGTCCTGCAGCCCCCAATGTTAATGAAAGTTTTAATTCAGGAGTTGACAATGAATGTCAAAGTGCTCACACCCCTGTTGTCCCAATTTTTGCATCATTCCAAGTTGATGATGTTTCTATTATAAAGGAGGATGTCCTATTTTGCCCAGTAAATGAAGTTGAAAATAATAATTTTTCAAGTAATATTTGCATACCAGTCCTAAACAAAGAGCCTTCATGTTTAAATGATCTAGTTGTGCAAAGTTGTGATCATGTGGATCAACAGTCAGTATCAGTTTCATTAGGAAGTATTAGAGGGCTGGAAAATGACGCAGATAGCTCAACTTCAGAATGCATTGAAGTAGCAGAAATCTTGTATGTGGGGCAATCAGATGATAAAAATGATATCCATGACCAGTGCATAGATCAGGTTTGTTCTTCTTATGACTCTGGATCTGATAGTAGTGAAGAGGAATTGGAGTGTCATGAAGAAGAAGCAGAAGCCTTTGCAGTGAGTGTTAATCCCCTTTATGATGAGTCTACAGGTGCCTTTGATGCTGTGAATCTTGACTTTCAGTGGTGTAGGATTAATCCTCTTTTTGAGGATGATGATGAATATAAAGAGACTGTTGACCTTAGTGTTACGTCAGTTTGTGAGGGGGGGCATATGAATTAAGTATCTTCAGTTCTTGTGAAGATAGTATGGATTTGCAAACTGTGAATAATGTATGTTCATCATCACTTGATCCAGACATGTGCAACATTGGGTGTGTGGATCAGGATTTATTTTCAATATCAATAGATATTGGGGGTCTCATTTTTTCTGAGTATTTTAAGTTTTTGGATCAGCTGGATGAGTGCCTGATGGTATGTAGCAGCCAGATAAATGATGAAGATTGCCAAGAGCACTATGATGTACTATCTGAGGAATATAACATACATATGTTACTTAATGCTGAAGAATATTATGATGAGTATGGTTATATGTCTAACTTTGAAATCCAAGATGACAGAGGTAAAAATGATAGTGGCAAGCTTTCAAAAGTGGTGGAATACCTAATTGAGCAGATGACCTTATGGGCAGATTATGCCAATCTTTTCAGTTGGGATTGGGATCTTTCAGTTTGGAATCAGGCATTTGACAAGAAAAAATTATGGTTCTTCCTTTTTGGCTGCCCTGGGCCACCAAAATAATGTTTAAAAAATAATGTGATTGGTGATGCAGATCATTGTAGCTTCATGACTTTGTTGCCCAATGGATAGGGACTGGTCTGCATCCCAGAGATTTGGTTCTCGCTGCAATTTTGCACCTACACGTCCCCAGACAGAGCCACTATTGGTGCCTGAATTGGCTCTTAGTTTTGGAGCAATTTTCATGCAGGCACCTTCCCAAAAAATCTAAAAAAGTTTAAGTTTTGGCACCCCTTCAGTGTTTTTCAGCATCTGCATCATAGTTTTTGAGGTGGTGGTCTTTGTGTTTTCTCCATCGGCATGAGTTCATTTTTGTGTCTTCGACATTTCAGTTTGAACTTGAACCCCTTTTCTCAAAGTTCAATAGTTCACCGGTTCAAGGTTCAATGGTTCGAAGCTTTGTTGCCAATGGAGTATTGTTTTGGAGGTTTGAACCTCGTCGGCGTACCTCAGTATTGAACCTAGCCATTGAACCGATTCATCAGTTCAATGGGTTCGCGGGGTTGCTTTTATGTTGCCGACAAAGTTGGTATCGGCGTTGCACTTCTCGGTTGAACCTCTCATTTGAACCATCGGGTTGAACCAGTTCAAGGTTCAATGGTTAAAGCTTTATGTTTTTGGTCTTATCGGAGGCGTCGGCATCATCGGCGAATGATTTTTGAGTTGGGCCGACAGTTGGGATTCTGGCCGATGGTGGAGTTGATGTTTGGCGTATCGGGGTGACAAAGGAGTGTGTCTTGGCGACAGGAGGACCGTCAGCGAGACTATTGCTATCGGCAGAGGGGTTTTGGTCTCTGCCGATATCGTTACTCAGGCTGATGGGGATTTGGGCATGTGTGTGGTCGCCAAGACCTTGATCTATCGACGAAGAAATTTGTGGTCTTCCCGATAGTTTTGGTCATACCAATGGAGGAGGAAGGTGGACTGGTAGCCACTAAGGGGAATGTGGAGTTTGCGGTTGGTGAGACCATTGAGATCGGTAGGAGGAATTTCATGGTGGCCGATGGTGTCGGTCACACCGATAGGGTAGTTTGGAGTAGCGATCGGAGAGACTCATGCTATCGGTGGAGGTCTAGAGAGTTGGCCCGATGGTTCATCTCTGGCCGATGATGGGGTATGCGATGTAGGCATCGGCGAGACAACGGAGGTCGGTAAGAGGTTTTTGGGATGAGCCGATGGCTTAGGTCTGGGCGATGGGCTTTGGAGGAGGACCATGGGTCGAGCGCGACAAAAGCGCTCGACATTTGATATGCATTCAACCACGCTTATAAAGTGCTAGAAGGGTCTCTGTGGCATGCATGTGGGATTAATTTCCCTGCATTTTTGAACCTGCGGTGAAATGTGTTTTGGCGGGAAGTTCTTTTTTGAGTGCTACGACTGTTTTCTCGGTGGTTGTGGGTGGTTGAGCCATAAATCGCAACTGTAGCAAGGGTATGGGCGATGGTACAAGCAATTAAACTGCCCGATTGTGAATGAAGACTTCCAGATGGCGGTGCAAGGCTCGAGGCCTCTCTTGTCTGTTGCAACAATAACTTCTGAGCGCCATTCCTTCTGAGGACTGTATCTAGCAGTTTTTTGTCAAAAACATGTAATTAATGCTAGAGGTACACTTTCTGGCTGATATAGGTAGACTGTGTTACCATTGTTTTGGTTGTTGAAAACTGGACATTTTGGCTCTGTAATAAGATACAACTTGTTTTGGTTGCTCTGTACAGGAGGTCTTGTGAGTTTATGTATCACTTGTTGTATGTCTCATGCATGAATCTACTGATTTCATGATTGGTTTTATATGAGTAATGCTATATTTGCATGTGTTATGTTAATTCTGTCTCCAGTATTGCATGTGTTCTTCTTCTGAATCTAGATATCTAAGGGGTGTCTGGTATTCTAGAATATAGAATTCCTGTATTGAATGCTTGATCTTTCAACTTCTCCTCAAGGGGTAGATTAAAGTGTTTTCAAATTAAGTATTGGGAAGGGTATACTGCAATAGGGATGCCATAAGTAGAGATAACTTAACACTCTGTGTTGGGAGATATCTGTAAGGCAGATATCACACAAATCCCCTTGAAATCTAGTTTTATTGTGTTCATGCTGATCATTCACAAGTGTATGTCTACTGACTCCAAGCCCTGGATAGGCACAATCTAGCTCTGTGTTGAGGTTATACACCAGGTCTAGGTTTGCATCCAAACATCAAATCAACTCATTTCATATCTTCCACCTGTTAGTTGTAGGAGTAGGAGTAGGAAACCCTTGCATTCTCTCATCCCTAACTAGACACATATGTCCAAGAATGTTGTCAACCTTGTGATTTGTTACACAAATCTTGGTCCTTACATGAGAGTATTCTACCTATTGCTGTCAAGTTATATCCTTCTGTCATTGAGCTAGTCAAGTTCATACTTTTATCAAATAGGGACACCCCCCTTGGTGCGACAGAACTAGAAGTGAAGGGGAGGAGCTCACGCAACCTCCTGTATTTAGTTGGCTGAATCTGCCTGTGCATTAGAACTGGCAAACCCTAATGCTGATTCAGAAGAAAAACCAATAGGTGCGATTGTTCTTGTTGACTTCATTGTGCTTGTGGAGGTCTCTAGATGGTGTGCTTATTGTGTTGGTGGTCCGCATTGAGGATTGATCTCATAGTTGAAGATTTCCCCTTAGGTGTTGTTGTTCTCTCCAATCTTGGCCGACCGGATGCTTGGTGCATGTTGCGGATGATCTAAGAGAAGTTCTATGGAGCGTGGTGTGTTGTTTGAGGAAGATTTGAGTCCCAACTATGTTTGGATGATAGTGTAGTGGTTTGCATGTAGTATTTTGTATTAAGTCAAGTCTTGTAATTGTAATTGCTTGTAATGCCTATCTTGGAGAATGTTCTAGATAGATGATTGTAAGGCTGACTTTGATGTTCATTCCAAAGTTGATGTCATGTATAAATAAGTGTAATTAAGTCATGTAAATGTGTGGATGTGAGTGAAGATGCGGAGGTAGCGAGGAAGTGTTTGAGGGCAGAGCAAAGGCATTGTGAGCTTCAATGGAACTGAACCTTGGCATGGAGAAGATGTTGTTTCTCAGTTCAACCTTTATGTGTTAATCATGTGAATGTTTCTGTAGGTAGTGAGCCTCCTTTGAGTAGTGAGCTCTGGGTAGTGTGCCTGAAGGCAAGTGCCTTCCCATTTTTCTATTCTTTTAATAGAGAATGAATCTTGTGGGTTAACCCCCATCGTGATTTTTTCCTTAATCGGGTTTCCACGTAAAAATCTTGGTGTTGTGTGTGTTGATTGTGTTTTTGCTCATGTGTTGTTGATTCATGCTTTCATTGTTATATCTTTAATCTGTTTATAAGTGGTAAAGAAGATTAAATGTAGCAAAAGTTAAAGATTTGTGACAACTGATTCACCCCCCCTCTCAGTTGTCTTCCCTAATTTCAACAATTGGTATCAAAGTTGGTTCCCCTAAAAGAAGCTTAACCACTTGAGGGGATCCAGGATGTCGACTTACAAGAAGGACAGTTCGAGATTTGATGGAACAAATTACTCTCTTTGGAAGAATCACATGGAATCTCATTTGTAATGCATGGGTGAGCCTTATTGGTTGATAACTAAGGATAAGTATACTCCTCTGCAGAATGGTCCTACAACTCCAGATCAAATCAAAGATGTTGAGAATAACATTCAGGCTAAAGAAGCATTGTTGAGTGTCCTAACTGATGCAGAAATGACAAATGTCTTGGAATTGCAAACTGCTCATGAAATCTGGAAGTTGGAAACTCTATATGAAAGTGATGCATATGTCAAATGTGCTAAGTTACAGAGCCTAAAGGTTAGATACAAAAGTTTGAGGATGAGTGAAGATGAAAACATCACTTCCTACATGCAGAAGGTGAATGAACTTGTGTAGAGTATCAAGTGTGCTTGTGGAAAATTGGAAGAATCTAAGATTGTTGGCAAGGTGCTCAGATCCTTACCTACTTTATACAAGCACCGAGTTGCTACTATTGAGGAGATCAAGACTGTGACAGATGTTACAAGGGATCAGTTGGTTGGCAAGCTTTTAGCATTTGAAATGAGTGAGTTTGGTGACTCTCTTCCTAAATCAAAATCTACATTTAAAGCCAGTGTTTTCAGAAAGCAAAGATTTGATCCAGGTGAAAGCTCATCAAGAAGACTAACCAGATATGAGAAGGCAAGGAAGGAACTTGAAGAAGACGAATCTGAGCTTGAAGAACTTGAAGCCCTTATTGCCAAAAGATTACCAAGAGAATCTGGTAAGTATGAAGGAAAGTTGCCTTTCAAATGTCTTGCTTGCAATAAGATTGGTCATTTTGCTTCAAGATGTCTGGAGAGGGTTTCAAAGCCAAGCCCTAACAGACCTAGGGTTCAGAAGAAATGCTACTATGTACAAGAAACTACTGATGAAGGAGTCACAAATGATGAATTTGATATGGGAAGTACCTCTGGAAATGAATGGGTGTTCATTGCTATCAAAGAAGAAGATCCGATGCCTACTGAATCTGCTAGTTGTGTGAATGTGGAAAGTGCCTTGGCTTCTGAGGTTGAAGAAAAGGATGAATGGGTGATTGACACTAGATGCTCTCATCATATGACGTGTGATAAAAGTAAGTTTGTAAGTTTGGAAAGATATGAAGGTGGAATTGTGAAGTTTGGAGACAATTCAGCTAGTAGAATCCGTGGCAGAGGGTCCATCTCTCTTGATGGTAAGAATAACACTAATGATGTTTTGTATGTAGAAGGGTTGAAGCATAATCTTCTCAGTGTTGGATAGTTGGTTGATAAAGGGTATGATCTCTGATTCAAGAATGGAAAATGCAGAATTTTGGGAAGCTCCTGAACTAAGATTGCATCTGATACACAGATTAGATGTAATATCTTTCATTTAAGTGATACTGGTAAAAGTTGTTTGATTGCTCAGATCAATCAGAATTGGTTATGGCATAGGAGAATGTGTCATGTAAACTTTGTTAACATTGTTAAGATAAGTACTACTCAAGCTATGAGAGATCTTCCAAAGCTTGTGAAACCTGCAAATAGCATGTGTAAGGAATGCCAGTTGGCCAAACAGAACAGAGCTACATTCAAAAGTAAAGAACAATTTTCAAGTGGATTGTTGGAACTTGTGCACACTGATTTGTGTGGTCCTGCCAAAGTTAGGATTCTGCAAGGAGACAGATACTTTATGTTGCTGATTGATGATTACTCTCGGATGATGTGGGTCACTTTCTTGAGAGAGAAATCAGAGGCTCTTGACAAATTCAAGGTATTCAAGGCTAAGGTGGAGAATGAGATTGGTGCGAAGATAAAGTGTCTGAGATCTGACAGAGGTGGAGAGTTTACCTCTGATGAGTTTAATGCATTTTGTTAAAAGCATGGAATAAGAAGATAGTTATCTGCTCCTAGGACTCCTCAACAGAATGGAGTTGTGGAAAGGAAGAATTGGACTATTCAAGAAGCTGCTAGAACCATGATGATGGAGGAAAATGTTCCACATGTCCATTGGAGAGAGGCTGTGAGTACTGTTGTCTATACTCTTAACTGGGTGCAGATCAAAGGTAATACTGGTAAAACACTTTATGAACTATGGTTTGGTAATGCTCCTACTGTGAAATACTTCAGAGTTTTCGGTAGTAAATGCTATATCAAAAGAGATGAAGATCTAGGCAAGTTTGATGCAAGATGCGATGAAGGAATATTTATGGGTTATTCTAATCAAAGCAAGGCATACCGGTGCTTTAACAAGAGATTGAAAAGGATCGTTGAAAGTGCTAATGTCAAGGTTGATGAAAGCAAGGAGAGACCCTCCAAGTATTGTGGATATGAATTAGACGATCAAAATGAAAGTCCAAACCAATGAAAGCAAGTTCAAACTCAAATTTAGATTGCTCTAGAGAATCTAGTGACTCAAGAAGCTAGTGCAAATGTTGAGGAACAAGTTCAAGAATCAGAAATTCAAGAAAATCCCAAAACTCCCAGGTATGTAAGGTTGAATCATTCTAAAGATCAGATTATAGGAGATAGAAATAAAGGTGTTCAAACTAGAAGAAAAATTGCTGAAGAACAAGAAGAGTATTGTTTGATTTCAAAGATTGAACCAAAATCGGTAAATGAAGATTGTAATGATGAAAGTTGGGTAAAAGAAATGGAAGAAGAATTAATGCAAATTGAAAAGAATCATACTTGGGATCTTGTTCCTAGACCTGAAAAAAAAATGTAATTGGAACTAAATGGGTCTTCCAGAATAAATTAAATGAAATGGTGAAGTTGTGAGAAACAAAGCAAGATTGGTGTGCAAAGGATATTCTCAGGTAAAGGGAATTGATTTTGAAGAAACTTTTGCTCCGGTGGCAAGAATCAAAGCAGTCAAATTATTTCTTGCCTTTGCTGCTTACAAAAATTTCAAAGTTTACTAGATGGATGTCAAGTTAGCATTTCTGAATGGAGAGTTGGAAGAAGAAGTCTACATTGAGCAACCGGAAGGATTCCAGTTGTCTGATCAAGGAGATATGGTCTGCAGATTGAAGAAAGCATTGTATGGACTCAAACAAGCCCCAAGAGCCTAGTATGCAAGATTAGATAAGTATATGCTAAAGTTAGGTTTTAGCAAAGACACAAATGACAGTAATCTTTATTTCAAATTTGATCATGAACACATCTTGATTGTTAAGATATTTGTTGATGATATCATCTTTGGTGGAAATGAGAGCATGTGTAAAAAAGATGTTGATCAGATGAAAAGTGAATTTGAGATGTCCATGCTTGGTGAAATGAATTTCTTCTTGGGTCTACAAATCATTCAGTTAGATAAGGGCATCTTCATATCTCAGTCTAAGTATGTCAAAGAGTTGTTGAAAAAGTTTGGAATGGAGGATTCAAAGCCAGTGAGTACTCCTATGATAACTAGATGCAAGTTGAGTAAAGATGATGATTTCCCTAAGGCAGATCAGAAAAGGTATAGATCAATGATTGGAGGACTGCTTTATTTGACTCATACCAAACCTAATATTATCATTGCAATTGGCCTTGTTGCTAGATTTTAAGCTGATCCTAGAGAATCTCATGTTGTAGTAATCAAAATAATTTTTAGATATCTAGAGGGAACATCTGATTATGGCTTATGGTATCCTAAGGATGATGATTTCACTCTTCATGCATATAAAGATGTTGATTGGACAAGAGATGTTGATGACAGGAAGAGTACTAGTGGTGGTGCATTTTTCTTGGGAAAGAGATTGGTTTCTTGGTTGAGCAAAAAATAGGAGGCCATATCTTTGTCTACTGCAGAGGCAGATTATATAACAACAGGAAGTAATTGTACTCAAGTTTTGTGGATGAAGTAAATGTTGAAGGATATCAGAATTGTGTTTGAAGAGCCTGTTATAATCTTCTATGATAATTCAAGTGCAATAAACATCTCAAAGAATCTGGTGTTGCATTCAAAGACAAAGCACATATCCATCAAGTTTCACTTTTTGAGAGCTCAAAGGTAAATGAGAATGAAGTCAAATTGGAGTTTGTTTCTTCAAAGGATCAAATTGCAGATATCTTCATTAAGCCTCTACCTAAGGACACTTTTGAGTATCTCAAAGTGAAGCTAGGGGTTATTACCCCTCTTGTACAGAACTAAGGTGCACTAGTGTGCATCAGTTCAATGGAACTCACATTCATATCTTGTGATATGGATTGATGTTAAGGGGATGCTACTCAGGGGGAGTAGTCAGTATGTTAATTTTGGAGTTTAGTTTGGTTTTATCTAAGAAACAAAAAGGGGAAGAGATGATTGCAAATTTGTGCCCTTTGCCATTGATATCAAAGGGGGAGAGAAGTCATGTGAAAAAATTAGAAGTAAGTAGTTGCTAGTGAAAGGGGGAGCAGTGAAGAAAGTGGTTGTAGGTGTGATAAGAGAAAGGGGGAGAAGTCCTTGTCTTGATGGTTGAATCAATTTTTCACATCATATGTTTCCATCAATAACAAAGGGGGAGATTGTTGCAAATATGTGCCTATGATGTGTTGCCATTGATGTCAACATATCTCTTTGTTAGAGATAATGAAGACAGTGCAGTTCAATAAAGTAGATTGCTCTGAGAAGAAGAGCAAAGTCTACAAACTTAAGGGTTGTGTAGAGGATTGTCTGAAGATGCTCCAGTTAAGATTTGAGAGGTCTACATGGAGGATTGGTGAAGTTATGGCCATCTAAGTAGAACCAGGTTTTGCAGTTGTTCCGAGGTAATGGAGTGACAGGAATTTGGTCTAAATTGCTCTGCACTGGAATATTATGGTTTGTGGTTCTAGAGGTATGTTTGGTATGTTGGTGTGTATCCTCAACTCAAGTGGTTCATGGTTTGGAGGTCCGTAAGCAATCTTTCTAGTGTGACAGTCATGACAGTTAGTGTTCTTAAGTTCCGGTATGAAGATGCAAGTGATTCTAGTGATTTGAGGTGGTGCGGTTGTTCTTGTTGATTTCATTATGCTTGTGGAGGTCTCTGGATTGTGTGCCTATTGTGTTGGTGGTCTGCATTAAGGATTGAGCTCATCGTTGAAGATTTCTCCTTGGTGTTGTTCTTTCCAGTCTTGGTTGACTGGATGCTTGGTGTGTGTTGCGGATGATCTAAGAGAAGTTCTATGGAGCATGGTGTGTTGTTCGAGGAAGATTTGAGTCCCAACTATGTTTGGTCGATAGTGTAGTGGTCCGCATGTTGTATTTTGTATTAAGTCAAATCTTGTAATTGTAATTGCTTGTATCTTGGAGAATGTTCTAGATAGATGATTGTAAGGCCAACTTTGATGTTCATTCCAAAGTTGATGTCATGTATAAATAAGTGTAATGAAGTCATGTAAATGTGTGGATGTGAGCGAAGATGCAGAGGTAGCAAGGAAGTGTTTGAGGGAAGAGCAAAGGTGTTGTGAGCTTCAATAGAACTGAACCTTGGCATGGAGAAGATGTTGTTTCTCAATTCAACCTTTCTGTGTTAATCATGTGAATGTTTTTGTAGGCAATGAGCCTCCTTTGAGCAGTGAGCTCTAGGCAGTGTGCCCAAAGGCAGGTGCCTTCCCATTTTTCTATTCTTTTAATAGAGAATAAATCTTGTGGATTAACCCCCATCGTGATTTTTCCCTTAACCAGGTTTCCATGTAAAAATCCTGGTGTTATGTGTGTTGATTATGTTTCTGCTCATGTGTTGTCGATTCATGCTTTCATGGTTATATTTTTAATCTATTTATAAGTGGTAAATAATATTAAATGCAGCAAAAGTTAAAGATTTGTGACAATTGATTCACCCCCCCTATCAGTTGTCTACCCTAATTTCAACACAACCTTGGCCTCAAACAAACATTGCTCTACCTAAACCCTTGTCTGGTTAGCATATTCTACTGACCAGGTATTTTCCATGTAACTAGCTTTTCTAGAAATCTTATTTAAAACTTTTGGAGAAATTAAACATTCTGTAGCACCAATGTCTATCAAAACTAAAATTGGAATACAAGATAAAAGACCTATGGTTTCAATTGGAGTAATTTGATACTTCGCTTGCAAATTGTCCAAGACTGCATGTATCCACTGTTGGAAAGCTGTCTATTGTGAGGGTAAAGGATTTCCTCATTACTAAGTCCCTTGTGTCTTATTGGGCCATTGATTGGCATAATGGTCACCGCCACATGAATAACACCCTCCCGCGAGCCCTCACCTTTCATAAGGCTTTCCTGATTTGTCTCTATTTTTCTTGGAGTTATTATTGTTTTTCTTTTCACCCTTGGATTCATCCTGATTATCCTTGAATCCTTTGTCACCTTTCTTATTGAAATTCTGCTTATTACCCTTTTTCTTTGACTGGGAGGATTGGGACCAACTAAACTTTTTATGGTTCCTTTACCAGGTATGCAGACATGGATTTCAACTTTTGTTCCTATTTAATAGCTTTCTCATAAACTTGGTCCATTGTAGTGGGACCATGCACATCAACTTCATGTCCAATTTGGGAATTCAAGACCATGATGAACTTTTAGATGCAAAATCTCTCATCATGTTGATATTGGGGAACATATTTGAGGAGACAAGTGAATTTATCCCAATACTCATTCACAAATGAGTCACCCTGTCTCAAATTTTGGAAGTCTATAAGATTCTGGTCAAAATACAACTGAGGCAACTATCTTTGCCTTAAAAGTTCCACAAAACTTTCCCACGTTAGACTCAAGGAGCTCAATTTTAACTCCATCTTCTTGTTCATCCACTAAGTGGATGCTTCTCCTACCAATTGGTATGCTCCCCATACCGCTTTGGTGATTTCAAAATAGTTTCTTATTTCAAAGTATTTCTCTATTTTTGTAAGCCATGCCTCCATGGCATCTCTGCTTACAGTACCATCAAATTTGGGAGTTGTGATCTTTTTCATATCTCTGGATAATTCTAGATCCAAGTGTCTCCTTTTATCCTCATCTTGTCTCATTTCAGAGTTATTCTCTCCATGTCCACTTTGAGTGGTGTTTTCATGATGTTCCTCATCTTCACCACCATGGAAGGCTTCCTGCTTGGGTCCATTCTGACCCTTGATCTCCTGCTCTAAAGTTCCATTTCTTGCTCTCATCTCATGGAGCATAGCAAGGATCTGGTCAAGTTTTGAATCAGAGTGGCCAGAAGGTTGCCCTTCCTCTTGGCTACCCCCAATGCTGGTTCTTGTCTAAACCATGCTGCAATCTACTTCTCCTAAAGTTTGCAAGTTAAGCATTCAATTAGTTTTTCATACTACTGAATCCATTCATAAACATAAATCCATTCTCATTTAAGCAATCTTAAACAAGAAGGAAAGCTTTTGCCAAAATTTCAAAATTGTATTATAATATCCATGGATCACATAATATCCATAATTCATTACAAATATTTACATCTTGCAACTGCAAGTCATTTTTAGGTTGGGAGATCTTCCCAAGTTTATCCTCATCGTTGAGGTTTACCACATCAGACTTAGGAGGTGGATGTACTCATAGGTACTTATCCATGACCTCCCAAGTTATAATAGGAGCAGTAGGACCACTTCCAAATGGTAAATCCTTAGGTGCAGAGGGTTTCACTTATTTGTTTTTAGAGGTAGGAACAATAGCCTTAACTGCTTTGTCCTTCTCATGCTTGATGCATTTAATAGCATCAATGAAGGTTTCAGTATTAGATAGCCATGTGCCTTCGAGGTAACTAGTTTGACCTAGGCTTTTCATTCTTGAGGCTCACTCCCTCATAGCCTTTAGGTAACATCCATTTCCCATTACCTTCTTCCTTGGTGTCATTCTTGCTCTTACCATTCTAGCAAAAGAACATCCAAAGATTAGTAACTGTTAATGTCTAAGGAAGTTTTCATGCAATGAGCTCATAGGTCTATGTATTGAACCTGGTAGCTCTGATACCATATGTAACAAGTCATCTCATATTACTAGTATTAACATTCCCAATTTAGTCACAAGTAAATAATCATGATCCTCATAATCATTTTTTGTTAATAAATAAACATTTGCATGGTCATAATATAAAAAGCATATCTTTTCTGAATAATTTCAAACTAAAAATTTATAACATATTTAAAGATAGCATGCTAGTGATTCCCTTCACTTTACAATCATAATGTTTTGCTCATGGAAATAATGATAAATTTACATAAAATTAGACTGTCAAGTCATATAAATAGAATGACACTACATCTAGAATTTTGATATCAGTCTTCATAAGTATCAACTTGTCATCTGCTTGGGAAGGAGAGCATCACCTGAGTGCTTTTCCTCTAACCATAGATTGGTGGTCCCCTGCTCAACTTCCTTCCTAGAAGTGGCCCTGTTGGCAAGAGACTCTATGTGGCTTCATGATTGTTGTCATTGATGGCAACAAAGTCTATCCCACACATCCGTAGAGCATAGTATGCCTATACTGGAAGTCAGATTGAAGAGTGTTCTGGTCCAGTGAACAAGAACAGAGCATGCAGCAAGGTCTGACAATCAGGTCCAGATCTCTCAGAGGTTGTAACTCAGCAAGTTACGGACTTGGGAAAGTCAAGAGGAGTATCATGACTACTAGATTCTAGAGATTGAGCCTCTGGTGATGAATCATGGAAAAGATATGAGCATCTGAGTGTTGGGTTCCAGACAGGCAGAGCAGACTGAGGAAGAACTGACTGACAGAGTATCAGACTTCAATCCAGATGAGTAATTGATGTTGATCAAGCTATTTGAGGGATCATACATGGTTGGCCGACATGATTTATGACTTCTATGTCTATGTTTTTGATACGCATCACATATTGAGCATGGAATTAGCCGACAGATTAGTGCTTTGTAAATATCTTGAATATTCTGGTTGCCGACTAGAAAGATGTTGAAATCCTTGGTGCAGATATATATACCAGATGGATTTTGGTATGAAGGTGTGTGTGTCAAGAAAAGTGTGTGAAAAAAGGCAGAGATAAGTGTGGAAGTAGCAATACAAGTCCAGTATGTGACAAAACAACACTTAAGTAGAGGAAGAATGAAGTACAGTAGATCAGTATATTGAGCCTAACCGAAACTAAACCTCAACATATATGGATGCCTCTCATCAGTTCAAACACTTGGTTACCTTCTATAAAATATTGTAGATAGTGAGTCTCTTATAGGCAGTGTGCCTCTTGTGAGCAGTGTGCTCGGGCAGTGAGCCCTAATTGGCAAGTGCCATTTTGTACTTCTTATTCTTTTAATAGAGAATACAATCTTGGGTTAGTCACCCCATGGTTTTTCCCTTAACAGGGTTTTCCACGTCAAAATCCTTGTGTTATGTGTGTTGATTTCATTTCTGATCTCATGATTATATATGCTTATGTGTTTTGATGCTGCACAAATTATAAAAGAAAAATAAAGCAAAATTATTAGAGATAACTGATTCACCCCCCTCTTAGTTATCTACCTTGTTTCCAACAATTAGTATCAGAGATAAGTTCCTCCAAACAGAGCCTAACAGCTTGAGGAAGATTTGGGAATCTCAATGGATATGTATGGTATGAAGGAACAACTTCAGTCTACCCTAGATGATCTTGAGCAATCTCACTTTGAAGTCAATAAATTGAGAGAAAGACTCAAACAAGTTGATGATTTCATAAATGAGCTAAAAGAAAAACTGAGTATCTTTGTGAAAAAGAGAAAGGAACTACTTCAAAAATTAGCAAGTCAGAGTGAAGCCAATGATACTAATGAAGACATGAATGAGAAAAACAAGTTATGTGAGAAGCTATCAAAAGAAGTCATCATGGTAAGAAATGAGATGGAATCAGGGGTTATGAGATTCACCCAAGAAATTGAAGAGAAAAGGAAAATTGAAGATAATCTAAAATAATCTCTCAAGGAGAAGTCAGAGGACTGCCACAAAATGGATAGAATAATCAGGCATCTAGAATCTGATCTTGAAGAAGCTAGAGATAATGAAGAACAACTTGAGAATCAAATAGACACTCTTAAACAATATCTTCAAACAGCAAATGAATACAAAGAGAAATTCAAGATATGCTCAGCTCAACTTGAAGTTCTTGAAAGCCAAAAGAGGGTAGATAACAAGTGTGGCTTGGGATATGAGAAAGGTGAAAGCTCTGGATCTAGTCAAAAGAACTCTGGATTAGGAAATCCAAGGAACAGGCCTAGAAGACCTCCAGTAAGGCAACCAAATGCTCAAAGATATCCATCCTTCAATGGATACTACTACAGTTGCAACAACTTCAGTCATAAAGCAACTCAGTGCAGAAGAAGAATGAATCAGACTAATTCATCCTTCTCCGGACAGTGTTTCAACTGCAAAAGGTATGGTCACAAATCTCATGAATGCATAAATATGCAAATAAATAATTCATTCAATGGTAGATGCTTTGCATGCAATAGAATGGTACATATGGCTAATCAATGCAGATCAAGAGGATATCAGTCAAATATGCAAAGAAATGTTGTTTGCTACAATTGCAATAGATCCAGTCATATTGCCAAATTCTGCAGAAGTAAGAAACAAGATAAAAAGGGTTCGGTGCATCATAATCAAAATCAAGATAAGGGAAAAGGCAAAATGAATGCGGATGAAGTTCAAAGGGAGATGAACAAGATTTGGGTGAAGAAGAGTATAGAAAATGTTGGGGATGGATCCGTACCAGAATCTGGTGTTGATATTCCTTTCGAAAACTAAACAGATGAGCTCTGGCTCAGGGGGAGTCACAAAGGAAAATAAATTCCCTCAGCCAGTCAATTGGTGTCTAAATTTGGCACGTTGAATGTTGCAGATTAAATGGTTCTCAGAGAAATATCCAAATAACCCTCGGTAAAAATATGAAAGATCTGCAAGGAGATTTGAAGAGTTTAATCAACCAAGATTGATCCAGTTTGACATCCATCCAGTAAAGTAGGATCCTCATAGATAGATCTAGTATGATTCAAAATTGAAATATCTTGATCTGCGGATTCATGGCATGATTGGAGGAAAGAAGATACATTGTCAATTATCACTGAAAATGATTCTAAGTGCATCTCAGTGATTTGGAAAGATCTCTCTCAGAACAAGGCAACCAGATGACTTAAGTTGTGCATTTATTGAAAAAGGAAATTAGGGTTTGCACAGAGATAAAAGGGTTCTTTTACTCATCATTTGCACATTTGCATTCGAGAAGAAGAAAGGAAGAGCTCTACATCAAGTTTTTGCAACTTTGTCAAAGATCAACCGCAGAATCTGATTCAACCAGTGACATGTTCTGGCTCTTATTGTGAACCCTAAAAGTGTAAAAAGAAGATGAATGGGTCCGGTATGTTCTTAGCAGAATACATGACAATTTCATGTGGTTGATGAAGCCCTTCAAGATAACAAAAGATGTCATTAGGGCAATAACTAGATTGCACTCATCCGGTGGGTTGCCTGCACTCAAATCTGTCAAGAACCAGATAGTAAGTGAGGCTACCAGATCTAAGTTTAACAAAAGAGCCATGACAATAGAAGCTATCACAGATCCGGATATCAAATTTGCCTCTATGATAATTGGTTATAAAATCTATCATTCTAGCAGGGAGAATTCTGTGTCCAAGACTGCAATTTATACAGCATATCAGATGCTAAGGGAAAATGTTGATTATGACCTATGTGATCTTCTGAACCAACTATTAGAAAACTTACAGAAGATCAAGAAGGATAAGAAGAACTCATTCAAGTATGGTGGCTTAATAATATGTCTATTCTTTTTCTATAAGAATGAGCTACCCGGATCAAGTGGTTGGGTATGGCAAAATGACAGACCAGTTGCCATAAAAATTAGAGACTATATGTATGGGCTTGGTGATGCCAAAGCTCAAAGTACAACACTCTGGGAATACTTTAAAAACTTCCAAAGTTTGATGCAGGCCAGAGAAAGAATTCCTCAAACATTCGTTGAAAAATATAAGGATACAGTATGCTTCATGGTAGACACTGATCAATGCCTAATGGAGGTAGTTGAGCCTAGAACAATTTAGATTATGCCAATGGGATATGAGGTTGAGGAGAAAATCCTAGAGCTGCATGTCCAACACTTGCTGAGTCAACCTAAGGACCCTGAGGCAGAAAGGTTTGGAACCTTTCAAGAATTAAATGTAAAGATACATGTTGAACTGAGACAACCAGAGATGAAAAGAAAAGTGAGAAGGGAAGTAGAGGAAATTGCCAAAAGATATGGCATATCAAAGGAGGTAGTTGATGCAAATAGAGAGAAAATAGAAAGAGTTGAGAAAGATAAACAAGAAGCAAAAAAAGAAAGTGTTCCGGTACAAGCCTCCTCCTGGACTAGATCTCCAAGAGCTCTGCACCTGCCACCTCTAAGAGCTCAAGAGCCTCAAAACTGAAAGCCAAGACATCCAAAAAGGGAGAAAAGAGAATGAAAACAAAGGCCACAAGATCATACATAAGCCAAAAGGATGATGAAGAAACAGAGTCTGATGAGGAAGTAAAGAAAATGAAGAAGAAGAAGAAGAAAACATCCAGGGAATCCTCTACCGGTAAAAACAAAGAAGAAGAGGCAAAAGAATTTGTTGAAAGGCCTACTCTCTCTATTGATGATGTCATCAAGGCAGTCACTGTGGATGGGAATCTACAACCAATGACAGAATTTTACGATGAGTATAGTGACATAGACAAAAGGATCTTGGAAGAAGCTACAGTCAAGTACCTAAATATTTATAACAAAGCCTTTATTGAAATCATTTCATTAATTCCCAAAAGTCTAGAGAAGGTACTTGAACTGAGAAAGGAGAATGCTAAGGAAAAAGACTTAGAGATCCAAGAACAGATTGCTATTCAGCTCTATCCTTCCATTACTCCAAAGAAAATGAACATGATCTTTAAGGACTGCAAGGATAAGTTTTGGAGCAAAGAAAGAATGAACAAACTAATGCTTGGAGAGACTAATCAGGTAGCAAGAGAAACAGAAGACATCCTCCAGAATGCCTTCAAAAGATTCAATCTTCCTGTCATAGAGGAAATAGATGAAGAACCTTTTACCATGGATGTCGAAGGATTAAGTGCATCAAAAGAAGAATCTACTAAGAAAAATGTAGAAGAGTCAAAAGAGATAGATGAGGAGAAGTCTAAGGACTTAGATTCCTCTGTTCTAGAAGAGGAAGTCCATGAAGAAGTCAACATCTCTCCTCTAGATCTCCCTGCAGACTCAGGTACTAAAGGAAAAGGAAGAGAAGAGGAGAAATTGAGTCAAGAAGAGGTGGTAAAGGGAAGAGAAGAAGAGCAAACAAAGAAGATCCCTGATGATAGTTCTGAGGTTGCCAAAGGAAAGAAGACTCAGTCTCCGGCAAGAGACACTGTAGAGGCAGTAAAGAGCTTCTTGAACAAAGAAATGATTGAAATAGATGAATAGGAATTATTTTAAGGACCACTCAATTTTGATTCCCTCTCTCTGGTCCAGACAATAAAGATAGCATCATTTGCCCAAGCTAAAGCAAAAGAAAAGCTTCTGAAGTCTCACATGGAAGATTGTGAGCTGATAGAGATTGCATCCAGAATGCTAGAGAAGATCATGTGATCCTTCCAAAAGGATCCTTTAGCCTCTCCATCTGGTAACCTTAAATCTCTGATAAACTCTATTAACACTCATTTTGATTCCTTAGAGAAATCGGTAGAAGAAAAGGTCTGGAAAGAATTTTTGGGAAAGAGATTCTTTGAAGTACAGGGACTCATAGCTAATGATAGGAGAACCCTAGATATTGGGATAAAGAGCCTAGAAAATACTCTTAAAGATGGTGGAGAAATGTACAAATTTTTTCTATCCTAGTCTAAAGTGAAAGAGGATATTGAAAAGAAGGTGAAAGAACAAGAAGGTAAACTGTCAAGTTTATCTCAGAATTTTGATCCTCTCACCACACCCATAATGAATCAAGAGTGCTAGGCTATTGCCATTATAAATGAAATAAAGAGGCTAGAAAAGGATAAGAAGAATATAACAAGCAAGATGAGTGAACTTAGAGGGATAATTATCCCCAAGTTAGAGGCAATGCATGAGGCCTTAACTGATGCTCAGACCACAGCCCGGACCAGTGATCCGACAGACCTAAGAAGGGCAGAAGCTTATGCATTTTTGTTGAGTGGTCACATCTCAAATTTGGATAGGATGAAGCAAAGTTGGGTAACAAAATTTGTACAGTTGAAGACCACTTTTGCGGATATACTTAAGTATATGTAAGTATAACATGTATATATACTTATGCAGCTATGTATAGGTTGATTTTAGCAAATTTTGGTGTGCAGATTCCACCCTTTACCATTGATGTCAAAGGGGGAGTGAGGAGTAGTGAAAAATGTGGAATCCAGCTAAGGGGGAGCTCCGATAAAAGTATACATAAGACAGAGCATCAACCAAGGGGGAGTTTGCAACAACACTTAGTCATTTTTCACTAAGTGTTGCCATCAATGCCAAAGGGGGAGATTGTTGGCAAGAGGCTCTGTGTGGCTTCATGATTGTTGTCATTGATGGAAACAAAGTCTATCCCACACATCCGCAGAGCATAGTATGCCTATACCAAAAGTCAGATTGAAGAGTGTTCTGGTCCGGTGAACAAGAACAGAGCATGCAGTAAGGTCCAACAATCAGGTCCGGATCTCTCAGAGGGTGTAACTTAGCAAGTTGCGGACTTGGGCAAGTCAAGAGGAGTATCATGAAAACTATATTCCAGAGATTGAGCCTCCGATGATGAATCATGGAAAAGATATGAGCATCTGAGTGTTGGGTTCCAGACAGGCAGAGCAGACTGAGGAAGAACTAACTGACAGAGTATCAGACTTCATTCTGGATGAGTAATTGATGTTGATCAAGCTATTTGATGGATCATACATGGTTGGTCAACATGATTTATGACTTCTATGTCTATGTTTTTGATACGCATCACATATTGAGGATGGAATCAGCTGACAGATCAGTGCTTTGTAAATATCTTGAATATTCCGGTTGTCGACTAGAAAGATGTTGAAATCCTTGGTGCGGATATATATACCAAATGGATTTCAGTATGAAGGTGTCTGTGTCAAGAAAAGTGTGCAAAGAAAGGTAGAGATAAGTGTGGAAGCAGAAATACAAGTCTGGTATGTGACAGAATAGCAGCACTTAAGCAGACGAAGAATGAAGTGCAGTAGATCAATATATTGAGCCTAACAGGAACTGAACCTCAGCATATATGGATGCCTCTCGTCAGTTCAAACACCTCGTTACCTTCTATAAACATTGTAGATAGTGAGTCTCTTGTAGGCAGTGTACCTCTTGTGAGCAGTGTGCTCAGGTAGTGAGCCCTAATTGGCAAGTGACATTTTGTACTTCTTATTCTTTTAATAGAGAATACAATCTTGGGTTAGTCACCCCGTGGTTTTTCCCTTAATAGGTTTTTCCACATCAAAATCCTTGTGTTATGTGTGTTGATTTCATTTATGCTCTCATGATTATATATGCTTATGTGTTTTGATGCTGTACAAATTATAAAAGAAAAATAAAGTAAAATTATTAGAGATAACTGATTCACCCCCCGTCTCAGTTATCTAGCTTGTTTCCAATAGGCCCTACCCTTCATGAAGGGAATAGATATAAGGAACCAATAGGTTTTCCATCTGAGTCTCTAGTGTTGTGTCCTTCATAAATCATCAAGGTCATTAAACTATAAATCCACTCTAACTATGTATGACACTATTGGATGGTTATGCCATCTGGAGCATAGTGAACTAACTAATGCATACAGAGACGGATGCATTACTTTGGCCAAATATTTAATATACATAGACGTTTCGCAATGAATGTAGTGGATTGTTCACACACTCCTGATTTGACTTAGAAGCTATCTCATCCTACAGTGTTCTAATAAGACATGTTCTAGTCGTGGAATGTCTTAATTAACTTTCCCACTTAGTCCATCTAACTTGGGCTTCTGACTCCAATTCTGGGAGTCCATTCCAAGGGTTTTCTTGTTGCATCTGCAACATGGAACCAGTGACTCCACATCACTCTATTCCATATTTTAATCATTTAATAGTTCTCATTTTTTGATCTCGAGACCATTCTTGGTCTATAACTTCATGAGATCAATTTAAATGTTTAATCTGTTTCAAGGATTTTCTCCCATTCCATATCGACTATAACATATCATGTTAAAGTTAGCAATATGAAGTAAATGGATAATATAGAGTAAAAGGAGAACACCATTTCCCATTATAGGAGAATCCTAGTCTATTAAAGACTTAAAAAGGTTCTAAACCCTTCTACTCCATTCAAGATTATATGACATCAATAGAAAGAAATTAATCATAATGATTACTTATCAGTTGAGCTATCAAGCTCTTTCTCTCTCATAATCTATTCATGAATAACTTGGAGTTAAACATGATTCATTATTTTTCTTACCATGCTCAAGGCACTTGCATGCACTTGAGGTGTAGTAGTTATACCCTTATCTCGGTTTCACTTAAACATAATAATGGAGCATACGGCTCCAAAGCCAAAGGCACATACTAATAAAGATTCCATTCAAACCTTCTTTCTTTAAATATTATACACACAATTTCTAAAGCCTGCTATCACAAGGAAGTGACACTAACATGATGTTTTGAACTACTATTATAATATAGTGATACAAGGTTTCATTACACATAAACTCTCATCTTCAATAACATCTATATCAGAGTAATCTAGTTCATAAGTTATTGTGGATCCTCACCAGTATTGAACCAAGAATACAACTTTCCAATAATGAGGAAGTAAAGATAATGATAACCACATTTTAGTGATAAGAATAATTGCCCTTTGGGCACCAAAGTGGTAATAGAGATGTTGGTTAAGCTGCGGTCTTGGTTCTATACTATCTGAGTTATATATTTATAAAAATAAAACATCTCTCTATCATTGACCATAATACACAGGCTGAGTTTCTTAACTCAAGACATGTTTAAAAACAAGCAACATTAAAACTTTAACAGAATGCTCGTAGCATTCATTAACATTTGCCATGAACATGCACCATATCAAAATTTGAACATACATAAGCCATTCCAAAGGTAAATGATAAGAAAGATACAGATGACTGTAATAAACCACTTCATGTTTACCTAACTTCGTCGAGTCTTTGACTTCGAGTGCAAGCTTCTATATTAGAAGTTCTTCCTCAAAGCTTACGGTCTTTCACACTTTCTGTGAAGGTCGTTCTTCCATTATTTGTTTCTCTCTGCTTTCTTCAAGTTCCTTCCTTGTTTGATCCATGCAAAACACAACTCCCACCATGGGAAATACTAAGACTAAAACTAATTTTCTTTACTCTATCTCCAACTAATCTGAGAATAATTGATTAAGGAGTCTTTTGCTAACAAGCTCACATGATACCATATGTTGCACTTTCTCCATCTTCTCCACAATCCATGGAGAGTGGAGTTGTGCTTAATAACTTGCCAACAATGCTCTCGGCCAAGAGACTTATCAAGCAGCAAAGGAACTTAAAACCATATGATATGATTATTGCCCTTATATCATATAAGGAATATCATGCTAATATAATTATAAGTCAAGTTGTATGACACCATGAACAGATTATGGCAAATATGGTGCTAATCAAGATCAGGCAATAGATTGCGAATATGGGGTTGAGCTCTCTGCCTCCCCCTTAGCAATCTCTTACTGACATTAAAAAAAAGTTAAGTTGATACTTATAAATAATATAATAAACATATGGGAAAGTTCTAACAAAAGACAAAGATTAACTCCAACCACTAATAATGTTCCCTGGACATTATTCAACCAAATCGACATAAGTAACGTCGAAAAACCCTCAATGACAAAATGACAATAGTCAAATGGAAAATTTGACTATAAAAGGAGAGCTAACCTAAACATACCCCGTCTCAAAGTTTCACGAAGTGTATAGTTTGAAACTCAAATGGCAAACCACTCTTTTCAAAATATTTACCCCCTTCTCTCTGGTGATACTCTCCTTCCATTCTTGAAGGTGGAAATCTTTTTCCCTGGTTACACTCACAGTCATACAAACTATGATCAATGTATCATCAATAAATCATTAAACATCATGCTAAAATAATCTCAAAAACATGTAATCTCATGTCTAATTCTAAGCATTAATCATAATCCAGGTAATTAATGATTTATCCTAACATTTTTCTCAAACGTCAAATCATTAACCTATGATTACTTATCTAGTTAATCACGTGAAAAGTAAAAGTTGAAACATATTCAAAATTGGGGATGTAACAAAAAGAAAGTTATGCAATGAAATTCTAAATATTACAAAAAGAAGAGAAAAGTGAGAAAAGCATCTTTGGACTAAATTTTGAGGTAGAGAAAGATTGTTGAGGATGCATAAACTAGTTTTGGATAGGAGGTTACAAAACTATGGTTCTAACCATACCAATGTAGTGGCACCCTAGTGCATTGATAAAGTGAAATTTCCTTAATGTCAACCAAAATATAAATGAGACTTTTGTGGTGGAGACCAACATAGTGCAATAGTGACCTCTACACAAGTGGACTTTAGAGTCTTGGAAGACATGTATGATGGTCTGTGTGTTCCTATAGTGCTTGTAGATGAGCTCGAACTTGTATATCTAAGACAAGAAAAATTATGGTGACTATTTTGGAATCTACCTTGGTTGAATACCTATTTGGTTTATTCCAACCCTTTATATAGCATATAGAAGAATGGAAGTGTGTGGATAGCCTAGGTACTTTATGGGAGACCAATATAGTATAAATGAAAGCTAAAAAAATCAAATTCTAAAGGATTCCTAATGTGTGTGTGAAGAGTGCTCTATGTACAAAAGGAATGAGAAGTTGTGGAGGAAGCCAAGATAGTAGAAGGCTATGGTGTGAGGATACAAGTTTGGTTTTGGAAAGTGTATGGTGTTGGTAGCATGTAAGCTATAAGATTTGTATAGAGAGAAACAAAATAAGTTTAGAAGAATAATGGGCACAGTACCAATAATGAAAGTAATAGAGGTAATGGAAGTAATACATAGGGGAATCACACTAAAAGAAGATAATTAATAGCTTCAAAAAGATATGCTCATAGGAATGGGTTGAATATTTAGAATCTAGAGAATGAATTCAAAAGAGTGTTGCTTCAAGCTTTCAAAAAGTCTCAATATTAAGGAGAGTTTCCTAAATAAAGAGATATGTAGATTGACAATTAGAATTGCTTATTTAGGAAGCTAATGTGAATGAGTCTTTCTAAAAAGTAAAAATGCCACAAGGGTTGACTTTTGATCATTTTAAAATGTTTCATTACGTGTGGATGCTACCACAATCATAGTGGTGACCCAGGTCACTAATACAATGTATTACTGTCCAAGATGGTATAGATTTTCACAAAGTTTGGCTACTATTCAAAAATAGAAACTAGGAATGTTTGGGTCACTTGGCATCTTGGCAATTATGTTTCAAATTTTGGAAATAACTAAATATAACATAGAACATGCCATGGGTGTACACACTAAAATAAACGCATATAGTATAGAGTAGAAATTGTGAAGTACATGCAATTTCTGACACTACAGTCTGAGGCCTAGGTATTGGAGCAGTATTACCCCTCACATCACCAAACCCTTTGTGGGGAATTTAGTTTTAACAAAAATGAAGATCATAGGATGAAGAGAGAGAGATAAGAAAGAAAAAGAAAAATGTTGTTTTTAAGTTTTACATATTTTACTTTTAGAATTTAGTAAGAATAAAATGTGCTAACAAAGCAAAATTAAATACATCAAAAACTTGAGAAAAAAATCATAAAATCCCACCTTAAAAGCAAAAAAGGTACTTTAATAAATATTTTTGAAAAACTAAACCACGACATGTGCTAAAACTAAATACTAATTGCACTAATGTATAGAGCTTAGAAAATCACATAGTTTTAAAAAAATAACTCCAAAAAAGATCTTTCTTGATGCTCAAGATATCATTCGAGAAGTTTGGTCTCTAAAGCAAGTTTAGACAAGTGAGTTTAACCCTCCAGGGCTATCCATATGACCATGAGTTTTAAAAAATTATTCAGTCCCCATTAATCAAGGGTTGAACATAAGCACTCAAACTTCAAGAACGAACTCATTCATATGACCAAGGTATTGGGGTGAATTCCAAAAGAAGGTTTAAAAAGGGATTAAATTAATAATCTAAAGCAAGATATAATTGTTATCTCTCAGATTTGCACCTTTGTTGTAGTTGTAAAACTTTAGCAATCAGGAGTAACATGGGAATGATCTCGAAGTGTGGGACCTTGCGAACTGAGATCAGACCTCTGGAGAAGGCCAACTTCCTCTTTCTAAGCCTAATGCTTAGACAAATGCATCTAAACCTAGTGCTAATGCTTGCTGGCAAAAGGGGAGAAGGAATGCATTGAAAATGAAAGATATAACTAAAAAAACTTGAAAGTAAGAGTGACGCACCAAATTTAATAAAAGAACCCTCACATTACCGAGAATATGCACAACATAACCAGATACAACAAGTAGAGATACACAGATTCAGATGATTCTAGTAGAGCTGAGAAACATAATGGTTGAGAGGAACAAAACGTTCACAGACAATCATATGTAGATTCACACTAAACTAAAAATCAGTAAAAGAGGTAAAATAACCTACATATATTCAATAAGAAGGCATAGTTACAGTAGCAGAAAGCTCTGTTTGGAAATGGAAGGACTGAATACCAAAAATTTCCAACCCTATTTACATCTCAAACTAATGCCTATATAGCATTTCAAAATGACCTAAGTCGGTTACAAAGAACTCGCCTCATGGGCTCTGTCAGGAAATATCTGCCTCTGAAGGGACGTCCATCTGCAAGAAGTTATGGCATGAAATATCTGGAATAGGGCAGATGGAAGATATTTTCTAGGGACATCAATGTTGGCAGCTCAAAACATCCATCTTCAACAATGAATACATAAAAATCTGAAGCAAGGCGGTTGAGGGATATTTCTGGTCATCAATGTGAGCTGTTGAACATCAACCTGCACCCATAAATGCAACAAATATCTGCACCTGCACTCCCTGAAAACAACTGCACAATCTGGCCCTCTGCAAAACTTAAATTCGACCGCTGAAACGTCTTATCGCCAAAGCATGCAAATCCAGATCAAATTTTTGAAAGTGAGAATATCCTTCATAAAGCCTGCCATATGAAAGAGGAGGAAAAAATAAGCATATTTGCCTTTTGAAGCATGTCAAAATTTGCTAGAATGGAGGATATATGAGCAGTCAAAGTTACGGTCAACTGCATCTATATATCACTTTGCACATTCAACCTGAATCGCCATCTGAATGACCCTTTGAATCTGCCTTTGCATATGAAAACTACTTTGTATGTATCAGGCTGTCAAGGCGACCTCCAGTTGAGCTACCGATGGGCATGTCACGCCAAAATGTTCATTGTATGTGCGCTTGCATTCGGCATCTAAATCGGCCTTTGAAATGCCTTTGTATATTCAATTGTATGTCGCCTTGCATATACAATACAATGGCTACATACAAGAGCGGGCCCCTTTTGAATTGGCCTCTAGATCGACCCTGACACGTGGCACCACTTGATTGGTCGCTAAGTTGAGCTTTGAGACCCATTGCTAAAAAACTGCATCTTCCATCGACTGTCAGAAAGACCTTAAAATGGGCCACCGATGGTCATTGTCTTGCCAAAAGTCCTTGTATGTATGTCTTGTTTATCACAATTGTATATGAGATACAATCGCATATACATACAATGCGGAACTCAAAGGTTTATCAACTATATTGGAACCTTGCAACAGGTCCAGCTTGTATCTCTTCCCCTTGCATATCGACATATACAATGCACTTAACATACAAACTGCAGACCCCACCTTTGAATTTTCCAATTTACATTTTCCAGTCAGGTCCGCTTTGTACATTGCTTTTGTAGCTAACATTTGTATATCGCATATACAATGCGAAATATACAAAGGAAAACTGCATGCAAACACTTGCATACAAACATGCATTTGAACTTGTACCTACCCTTTGTATATTACCTTGCATATTGCCTTTGTAGATTTAAACATACAAATGCGAACATACAAACAAAAAGATGCATACAATCATTTGTACTATTATCGACCAGAATGCATATTCCTCTTGGGTCCAGGGCATATCAGGAATGTATATTGCAATGTCTATGCAGATTGTATGTTCAAAGATACAATCGCATATACATGCAAATGGTGGGCCCCATCCTTTGCATCTCCTCCTTGTATGTTTCCTTGTATGCGTGCTTTGTATATTTTCCTTTGCATTTTTTCCTTTATATATCTGATATACATTCACCTTTGCGTATGTGACTTGTATGCCTCATCATGTATCTTTCCAATGTACATTCTGTCTTTGCATCTTGGCGATGTACATTTCCTTGTATCTCGCATATACAATGCGACTTGTATATGAGATACAATCACCTTTGTATGTGCAGGCCCCACCTTTTGTATCTTCTCCTTGTACATTGACTTGTATGTCTTCCTTGTATATTCCCTTTGTAACTCGCCGATGTACATTTACCTTTGCATATGGCCTTTGCATATTTGCCTTGTATATTACCTTTGTATGTGCGATTGTATAAATGAACATACAACGCGAACATACATACAAAGAAACATACAATGGCGAATGTATATGCGAATATACATTTAAAAATGCATACACAAATACTAAGCATGAAACTGAGAAATCCCTGCAATGGAAAATCTTGAAGCTAAAAGATTTCTAGGTTTTTCTGGGTTTTTGGCAAAGATTCTCAAGGTGAGATTTTTTGGGATTTTCTGCAAGGCACAGCATGAATAATTTGAAGGATTTAAGCTTTGTAGGGTCATTTCTAAAGGATTTTCAAGGAAAATACAAGGTGAACTATTTAACTCTGTACAGAGGAAAATAGGTCAACAATTTGGTGACTTCTATGGGATGTTTGTCTGCTAAACAATTAGATCAGTGGCCTTAAGCATTCATTGGGCATGGAGTCAAAAGACTGTAACACTGGACAAGCTACCAAGCCAAAATAAAAAAAAAACAACAAGCAAGCATATATCTCCTAATGAGAATACAACAGAGTGCAAGGGCACTTATTGAAAGGAAACCTAAAACTGAAATAAAACCTATTCTAATCCTAAACTAACCAATCAGAGGTAACTTTAAACAAAGCAATTAACTGGTTCTTGAAAGTAACTGCCCTTCCTTAACAATTTACAATATTTCTCATTCATGTGGGTAGTTAAAAAGAGGTGAGGGGGGAATGGTCATATGACAAATTGATAAAACACCCCCCACAAAATGGAGATAAACTCACCTATCCACCTAAACTGATTGCTGATGTTGCTAACTTGTGGTGAATAAATGGGCTGATCCCACTCATTTTGATGCTCAACTTCATGCTTAGAGCTACGCATGACAAGTGGTGACTCTTCTTGATGTGTCTCCAGCTGGGCTAGATGCCTAATTGGACATTGATGGTGAGCACACAGTGGAAGCAAACACTTATCAACTTTTGAACCTGTCGAACCCATTGAACCTTCGAACTCACTATCGGCAGAACTTAATACCATCGACACACTCGAAAACTCTTCCACTGACACACCGATATCACTGATGTTACCTCCAGACCACACTCGTCGGCATGACAAATACTATCGGCCACGCTAGGGTTCACTATGCTGATATACTTCATCACTCTGATATGCATCTTAGACCATGACTTCCTTTCAATGGCTTGAACCTCTCTTCGGTCAGACTATCCTCATCACTCTGAACAAGGAATGCTTCGTCGATGGCCCCTGTCCCACCAATAACAACTCCAACTCCTCCAATCCAAACCCTAACACATGGAGATGCTAGGCGATTTACTGTGCACACTCCAATTTGGTCCTCTGCGCCGCCAAACAGGAAAACAAAACAGGAAACACAAACAAATATTTGTACAATGAAACCATTCCACTAATTTCGATAGAAATCTCACCAGTGGAATGCTTCACATCGACATTTCACAACAACGGAAATATAGAAGGGAAAATAAATCTACAGTTATGCAATTTCGTATTTATAGAGAATGGAAACAAATAGACAACACAGAAAAGATTGATTTCTCCTTCACAATGCTTGATTACATTTGCACAATTGCATTCAATTACAATATCATATCTATCTGACTTTGTTCAATTCCCTGGGTTTATAAACTCACCCAGAGTAGTACCAAATTGACTCCAATTGGCTGGGAGACCAATCCAAGCGGCTAGGAGACAATCATTTTAAATAGCCTCCAACTGCCCAACTGCCTATTTTTAGCATTATGCAGTTACAATTTGACAAATGTCCCCTAAGTCACTTGGGACTTACAAAATGAACCTAGATACAAACTGAAATGAAAATGCATTGGTCAAATAGACCTTATTACAATGCAAACATGATTTTCTAAACAAACATAAACTTAAATGCCTCACAGAGGCCACCTTGTGTTAGGTGCTCCTGTACCATACACCCCACCTTGAAAAGAACTCATGTCCCATGAATTGAGTCCTTGTCTTGTACCACCTATATCCATTGCTACTTCATGCCTTCCCCAGGATCTCTGGACTACAACTTGCTTCCATGAAATCAAAAACTCATGCCTAGCATTGTAGGCTCTACTCACACCTTGCCATGAGTGAGTGCTTGCAACCAAACCCAGACTTTGTTCGCCATTCTTCCTTACTGTCATCTCTGCCTGAACACCTACATTCAAAACCTTGTTTGATGCTTCTTGTACTTCTGCTATGGTAGAATATGTTTGCCTTTCAACTCTTGTTGGCTCTAGAGGACAAACAATAGTCCGTATGAGGATAGCATCCTCTTCTTTCCAATCAACTTGTGGCTGCTTGCAGACCTACTCTTTGACCTTCATCTGATCCATCTCAGACATCACTATCTGATTTCCATCATTCAAAACTGAAATCACCTTCAAACTGTGATCTTTAGTAACTCCACTCCTTGAGGTATCCTCAACTGTCCTTGTCTCTACTTCATGCATCTTCACAAACTCTTTCTTACCCACCAAAATAATCTTGGCTGCCTTCTTTGCTTCAGTATCCTATAATGGTGTTATTACAAAAGTCTTGCCATCCTTCTTGATGGTGTATGTGTTAGCATATCCATCATACAATGCTTGTCTATCAAATTGCCATGGCCTACCTAAAAGTAGGTGACAACACTCCATGGGCAAAATGTCACATAAAATTCTCTCCTTATATTCTCCAATCTGAAAATCAACATATACTTGTTCACTTACCAAAAGTGATTGACTGTCACTTACCCAAGATGCCCTGTAAGGAGTTTGATGAGGAATCCTTTCTATGTTCAATTTATCCACCATTTCCCTAGACACCATATTATCGATTGAACTAGAATCTATGACTACCTTGCATATTTTACCTTTGCTTTTGCAATTGATCCTGAAAAGAACTCTCCTCTATGATGGTTCAATCTTCACTGGTGCTTTGAACAACATCCTCTTGATCATTAGACTTTCTCCCACTTCTGATGCCAAATTTACTTTAGGAGATGTCACACTCCCTGCATCCTCTTGAGTCAATGTGGTTCTTCTCTCATTGCCATGAGAAGTTGAGGCCTTCTCTGGACACTTATAGGCTGGATGCCCTATCTGATTACAGTTATAACATCTCATGTTGGAGAACTTAGATTCTCTACCTGATCCATTTGTCCCACCTCTTTCATTTGGCCTTCTTCCTTAGTAGCCTCCTCTACTACTTGAGTCTCCAACTTGCTCTTCTTGGTTAGACTCGCCACTAGGCCTTTGGTTAGGACTTCTTCCTCCAAAACTACCTCTAAAATTTCTATCACCTTTTCCTCTACTCTGCTGCTCACCTTTCCTTTTCAGCTTCTCTTCAGCTCTTAATGCTACTTGAAAGCATTTTTCCACAGTTTCAGGGATAAACAAACTTATCTCATCTTGAATATTGATCCTCAAACCATTTAGATACCTTGCTACCTTGGTTTTTTCATCCTCCATGTACCCACAATGAAGAGTGTACTTGTGAAACTCCTCAGTGTAAGTAGCCACATCCATATCTTTTTGCTTAAGGTTCTGCATTTTCCTGTAAATATGCACCTCGTAGTCAGATGGAAGGAACTGAGACTTGATCTTCTCCAGCATTTTGCTCCACGAAGATATCATACTCTTCCCATTCTTTACCCTTTCTCCTTGGGTGTAATTCCACCATGTAAGGGCATCACCTTGGAGTTTAGTTTTTGCAAACTTAACTTTCTTACTGTTAGGAACTTCCTTGTACTCGAAGTTGTTGTTCAGAGCCTCAATCCACTCCATAATTTCATCAACATTCATCTTTCCACTGAACATGGGAATATCTCTCCGAGCCTCTAAAAAGTCCTTGCCAATTGCCTTAATGGCTTCAAGAAATTGCTTTTGTTAAGCTGGTATCTTTGCCTCTTCTTGTTCCTCTACTTCTTCCTCTTTCTCTTCTTCTTCATCTGAATCTTCCTCTATCCTTTTTCCTATCTTCATTGCCTTCAATTCTGCTTGGAGTGCTTCCTTGACTCCAGTTTTGATCATCTCTTCCATCTCTTGAAATTTCTTGACCACTTCAGTGGTCATCCCCTTTGGAGGCATATCGCTAGCCTCTCCTTCGCTTTCTTTGTCTGACATAAACATTCACAGACAACACCCAAACGCCAACACTCCTACAAATCCTTAATTTGACTACAACACAATGCTCAATCAGATGTCCATCCTACACGCTGCTTCATAGACCCATTCCTCTCGTCCAATAGTAGATCCTGGAGATGTACTACCACTCTCTCTCGTAGTAGCCTCACTCTGTACCCTCTTCCAGCTAAATCTCTATTGGTGAATGGTCACAACAAACCTCATCATCATTTGCCCACACACTACAGGAATCATGTTCCTTCTCGCAACTAGATGGCACGAGCAACTCTTCATCTGCCTTCTCAATGATAGAAATCAAATACACAAAACCTCCACCCAGAGATTTTGCTAGCTCTGATACCAATATGATGGGGAGCACACAGTGGAAGCAAACACTTATCAACTTTTGAACCCGTCAAACCTGTTGAACCTTCGAACTCACTATCGACAGGACTTAATACCGTCGGCACACTCAAAAACTCTTCCGCCGACACATCGATCTCACCGATGTTACCTCTAGACCACACTCATCGGCATGACAAATACTATCGGCCACTCTAGGGTTCACTACGCTAATATACTTCGTCACTCCGATATGCATCTCAGACCATGACTTCCTTTCAATGGCTCGAACCTCTCTTCAGCCAGACTATCCTCATCACTCTGAGCAAGGAATGCTTCATCAATGGCCCCTGTCCCACCGATAACAACTCCAACTCCTCCAATCTAAACCCTAACACATGGAGATGCTAGGCGATTTACTGTGCACACTCCAATTTGGTCCTCTGCGCTGCCGAACAAGAAAACAAAACAGGAAACACAAACAGATATTTGTACAATGAAGCCATTCCATTGATTTCAGCAGAAATCTCACCAGTGGAATGCTTCACATCGACATTTGGCAACAACAAAAATATAGAAGGGAAAATAAATCTACAGTTATGCAATTTCATATTTACAGAGAATGGAAACAAATAGACAACACAGAAAAGATTGATTTCTCCTTCACAATGCTCGATTACATTCGCACAATTGCATTCAATTACAATATCATATCTATCTGACTTTGTTCAATTCCCTGGGTTTATAAACTCGCCCAGAGTAGTACCAAACTGACTCCAAGCGGCTGGGAGACAACCGTTTTAAATAGCCTCCAACTGCCCAACTGCGTATTTTGGCATTATGCAGTTACAATTTGACAAATGTCCCCTAAGTCACTTGGGACTTACAAAATGAACCTAGATACAAACTGAAATGAAAATGCATTGGTCAAATAGACCTTATTACAACACAAACATGATTTTCTAAACAAACATAAACTTAAATGCCTCATGGAGACCACCTTGTGTTAGGTGCTCCTGCACCAGACATCCCCTTGAAATGACATGCAAATCATGATGGTTGATCTCATGTCCCTTTTCTGATTTTGTCTCCTCTTGCTGGTTTGAAAACTCTAGCTCTTGTATCTCAATTAGAGATATGGTTGTCTCCACCTCATGAACAAGATGCTCATGATTTTCTAACTTAGGCTCAGAAAATGAGCCATGCACATGTTCAAAAGAGAAGACCTCCCCACCAAGCAGCTAATATCCCTACTAGATAATAAAGAACAAATCTACAATTTGCTCTTGCCCATGTTCAGTCTCGTTATTTTCAATAAAGCATGGAAGCTTCTCAGGCATAACAGCATCATCAGCCTCTGCATTATCTATCATAGGGCAACATGCTTTCCCCTCTTTCTGGTTTAGAACCTCACTATCGTGCTCAGCCTCAACTTGCAACAATTCATCATTATTTTCAATGTTTTCTTGTTGTTACACATCCACAACCAGCTGCTCATCCTCTTCATCTTCAACATAATCAGGTAGCTCATGAAGCAAGGGAACATCATCCACCTCTGCAGTGACCATAACAACCTTTTTCCCTATGCCTCCATCCTTTAACTGTAGCTCTTCTGGATTTTGGTTAAGTTGCCTCCGTAGCTGAAGGTTTTCCCCATGCACTCTTTACATTTCAACCTTGTTTTCTTAATCGGATGCATGAGAAAAGGCTTCAAAAGAACTAAAGTCTAGAGGACTAAAGCCCTTATTTGGGTTAACAGTACTCACAGGTGCAATGGGTTCAAACAATTCTATCTCTGTGAGTGTAGGAACAAACTGCTCCTCATTAGTTTTATCTTCTTCCACTTCCTCTATTGGCTCATCTTTCCAATTATCTTGGTAGACAACAGGTCCACCCTTAAGAATTGAAATAGCATCAGGGAAAGAGGCCTGAATATCTTTTTGAATTTCTTGGAGGGGAGAGGGTTCTGGACAAATTTGTTCCTGGGAAAGGATAATTTGAGTTTGCACAGGAACACGGACTTGTAGAGGGATAAATGCATTGAAACCTAGGAACTTGTGGAGTCTAAGCTGCTCTTTTATAGGTCGAACATGTGCAGAAGAAAGGGGCTACTTGAATTTTGGGATTGTAAACTCATGCTCCTTCAACTTAGCAATTTCATCATAACTGTCCATGTTAGGTCCATCTAATAAGGGGATTTGAAAGGGTTGTAAATAGGAGATAGGGGGTTGGATTTGTGCCAAAATAAGCTCCTATGAAGGCTGAGGGCCTCTAAAACTTGGAATTTTAAAACTGGGAAGCAGTTTTGGAGGTGCAGAGGGATTATCTTGCCTGAAGCTTGGAATCTTGTATTTTGGGGCTTCTTCCATAGCAGGCTAAACAGGTGTCATCCCTATAACAAGGTTTTCTTGAAAAACCCTCTCTTGTGCCTCTTGCTGCTGATCACGTTTTAGCATTTCTATAAATTCATCAGCCTCCTCCTTTAGATTTAGGTACAATTTCTCAAGACCATATAAACTTATGATGCTGAGGTCATAAAATCGCTGAGGCCAACCATGTTGGCAAGAGACACTATATGAATTCATGATTGTTGTCATTCATGGCAACAAAGTTCATCCCACACATCCGCAGGACATGGTGTGTCTCTACCGGAAGTCAGAGTGAAGAATGTTGTGGTCCGGTAAACAAGAATAGAGCATGTGGCAAGGTCCGATAGACAGGTATGGATCTCTCAGAGGAAGTATCTTGGTGAAGTGCAGATTTGGGAAAGTCAAGAGGACTACCTTGAGTGATAGATTCCAAGGATTTAGCCTCCGGTGATAGATGAGGTAAAAGATATGAATACTTGAGTACCAGGTTCCTGAGTGACAGTGTGAACAGAGGAAGAACTGACTGGTAGAACATCAGATGTTATTTCGGATGTGTCACTGATGGTGGTAAAGGTTATGAAGGCATGAATTATGTATGGCCGACATGATTAATGATTTCTATAAGTTTATACTTGATCCGCATTACTTGATGTGCAAAGATTCAGTCGATAGATCAAAATTAGTAAAAAGATTGACTATTCCGGGTGCCAACTAGAAAGGTGATGAAATTACTTGTATGGATATATATACACGATGGATTTAGTTGTGAGAGGTGGTGTTGTTGTTGTGTATGTCGATAGTGTGCGAATAAAAGCAGAAGAGCAGAGCAGAAGCAGTAAGGAAGGTCCGGTATGTGAAAGGAAAGCAGCATTAAAGAAGAGGAAAGATGAAGTGTAGCAGATCAGTGTACTGAGTCTAACCGGAACTGAACTCCAGCATTTGTAGATGCTTCCAATCAGTTCAAGTATTGTATAACACTCTTTTGTAGATAGTGATTCTCTTGTAGGCAGTGTGCCTCTTGTGAGCAGTGTGCTTAGGCAGTGAGCCCTAATTGGCAAGTACCATTTTGTTTTTCCTTATTCTTCTAATCACCCCGTGGTTTTCTCCCTTAACAGGGTTTCCACGTCAAAAATATTGTGTCATGTGTATCTTCATTTCATGGTTATGTTTGCTTGTGTGAATTAACGCTGCATTGATTACTAAGTAAGTTCAGAAAGAAGAAATAATTAGGATAACTGATTCACCCCCCCTCTTAGTTATCAACAATTGGTATCAAAGTTAATTTCCTCCTAATAGAGTCTAACAGCTCGAGGAAGATCTGGGAATCCAAATGGATGCATATGGTTTAAGGGAGCAACTCAAGACTACCCTTGAGGATCTTGAACAGTCAAACTCTGAAGTCAATGAATTAAAGGAAAGACTCAAACAGGCTAATGATTTCATGAGAGAACTAAAAGACAAATTAAGCCTCTCTATGAAAAAGAGAAGGGAGTTGCTTCAGCAATTGGCAAGACAAGGTGAAGCAAATGATGCAAATGAAGAGCTGACTGAGAAAACCAAGTTATGTGAAAAGTTATCAAAAGAAATTGTTATGGTAAGACATGAAATGGAATCAGGAGTTATGAAGTTTACCCATGAAGTTGAAGAGAAAAGAAAAACTGAAGATAATCTAAGGCAATCCCTCAAGGAGAAATCAGAAGATTGCCACCAAATGGATAGAATTATCAAACATCTTGAATCTGATCTTGAAGATGCTAAAGAAAATGAAGAAAAACTTGAGGATCAAATTGTCTCTCTCAAAAGGGATCTTCAAACAGTAAATGAATATAAAGAGAAATTCAAGATAAGTTCTGCTCAACTTGAAGTTCTTCTTGGAAGCCAAAAGAGGGCAGATGACAAGTGTGGTTTGGGATATGAGAAAGGAGAAAGCTCTGGATCCGGTCAGAAGAATTCTGGATCAGAAAATCCAAGGAACAGGCCTAGAAGACCTTCAGTAAGACAGCCTAATGCTCAAAGATATCCATCCTTCAATGGTTACTGCCACAACTACAATCACTTTGGTCACAAAGCTAATCAGTGCAGAAAGAGAATGAATCAGACTAATTCATCCTTCTCCAGACAATGTTTCAACTGCAAAAGGTATGGTCACAAATCTCATGAATGCAGAAATATGCAAATGAATAAAACATTCAATGGTAGATGCTTTGCATGCAATAGAATAGGTCATATGGAAAATCAATGCAGATCAAGAGGATATCAATCAAATATGCAAAGAAATATTGTTTGCCAAATCTACAATAGATCCGGTCATAGTGCAAAATTCTGTAGAAGTAAGAATCAGGACAAAAGAGGTCCGGTATATCATAATCAGAATCAAGACAAGGGTAAACAAAAAGTGAATGTGGATGAAGTTAAAAGTGAGATGAGCAAGATTTGGATGAAGAAAAGTACAGAGAATGTAGAGGTTAGATCCGCACCAAACTCTGGTGCTAATATTCCTTCTAGAAATTAAAAGTGAGCTCTGGCTCAGGGGGAGACACAAAGAAAACCTTGTTCCCCCAGCCAGTCAATTGGTGCCGGAACAGGCACAAGAAGATTTGCGGACTAAAGGGTTCATAAGGGAAACATCCAAACAAACTATGGTTAAGATTTGGAAGATCTGCAAGATGTTTAAAGATCAGGGTTGATCTGGTTCTTCAAGTCATCTGAATAAGGCAAACAGGAATAATGTAGGTCGAGCATTTATTGCAACCTGATATTAGGGTTTGTGGAGCAATATAAGGGTTTTCTCATTAACCACTTATTCATTCTGCATTCAAGAAGAAACAAAAAGTGGAGCTCTGCAACAAAATTCCTCAAGTTCATCGAAGATCATTTACAGAAGTTCTTACATCCAAAAATTAATCCGACCAACTCCATGAAACCGAAAGACGCAAAAGGTATTTTTCGTTTTCAATATCTCACTGCAAATCTTTTGATGATGGCTACTCTGAATATAGTAAAGATTTTTGATAGACCTCGTCCCACATTTAAGAAACACCCATACAAATCGTTGGAGGTAGATCCCCTAGGTGCATTTTCTAGTCTTCCACATGGCGTTTTGCACACCGAAGATATTAGGGTTTACATACACGCAAATGTTGAAGAGTTTGGGGAATTCAAACTTAGAGATATCTATCACAAACAACTGTTAGATGATTCATTTGAGCTCAAACCCCAATACAAGGGCCTCCGTAACAAGCACTTTGCATAATACATACATTTCCCTTGTTTTACGGAGGATGAATGGGTCAGGTACATTTTGAGCAAAATACATGACAACTTCATGTGGGTAAATGGACTGTTCAAAATCACAAAAGATGCCATTAGGGTAGTTACCGGATTACACTCATCCGGTGGGATTCCTATTCTTAAATCTTTAAAGAACTAAACTGTGAGTGAGGCTACCAGATCCAAGTTTGACAAAAGAGCAATGACAGTAGATGACATCTCTGATCCAGATGTCAAGTTTCTCCATGATCATTGGATATAAAATATATCATTCTAGCAGGGAAAATTCTGTACCTGGAACTGCCATATACATCACCTATGAAATGCTAAGAAAGGATGCAGACTATGATCTTTGTCAGCTTCTCTTGAACCAACTCTTGGAGAATCTGCAGAAAATAAAGAAAGATAAAAAGAATTCATTCAAGTATGGTGGATTAATAATGTGCTTATTTTTCTACTTTATGAATGAACTTCCCGGATCTAGTGGCTGGGTGTGGGAGAGTGATAGGCCAGTAGCTATCCAAATCAGAGACTATTTGCATGGACTTGGTGACAACAAAGCACAAAATATAGCTCTGTGGGGATACTTCAAGAACTTTCAAAGCATGATGCAAGCAAGAGAAAGAATTCCTCAGTCTCTTGTTGAGAAATACAAAGACACAGTATGCTTTATGGTAGAGATAGATCAGTGCCTAATGGAGGCAGTAGAACCAAGAACTGTGTGGATCATGCCCATGGGGTATGAAGTCGATGAACAAATTGTGGAGCTGCATGTTCAACACATGCTAAGTCAGCCAAAGGATCCAAAGGCAGAAAGGTTTGGAACCTTTGAAGTACTGAGTGTAAAGATTCATGTGGAACTCAGAGAACTAGAGATCAAGAGGAAGGTGAGAAAAGAAGTAGAAAATGTTGCAAAAAGCTTTGGCATCTCAAGGGAGGCACTTGATGCCAACAGGGAAAAGAGACAAAAGGCTGAGGAAGAGAAGAAAGAGGCGGAAAAGGGAAGCAAGGAAAGTGCTCTGGTAGAAACCTCAACCCAGACCAGATCATCAAAGAGATCAGCACCTGTCCCTGCTAAAAGCTCAAAACTAGAAGTCCAAGCATCTGGAAAAGGAGAGAAAAGATCAAAGACAAAAGCCACAAGGGCTTATACAAGTCAAAGAGATGAAGAGGAAATCGAATCAGATGAGGGGATAAAGGAAATAAAGAAGCAGAAGAAGAAAGGATCCAGTAAACCCTCCACAAGTCAAGACAAGGAAGAAATGGCAGAGGAATATGTTGAAAAACCCACTCTTCACATTGATGACAATCAAATCATTCACATTGATGACAATCAAATCAATCACAGTGGACAGAAATCTTCAACCAATGGTTGAGTTCTATGATGATTATGGTGAGGCAATCAGAAGATATTGCAAGAGGCCACAATCAGGTACCTAAATATCTACAACAAAGCATTTATTGAAATTATATCTCTGATCCCTAAAAGCTTGGAGAAGGAACTAGAAACAAGAAAGAACACTGCCCAAGCTAAAGACCTAGAAATCCGGGAACAAATAGCAATTCAGCTATATCCTGCAATCGACCCCAAGACAATGAATACGGTATTCAAAGATTGTAAGGATGAGTTCAGAAGCAAAGCAAGGATGAATCAACTTATGCTTGGTGAGACTGACAAGGTAGCCAAAGACACAGAAGAGATCCTCCAAAAGGCCTTCAAAAGATTTAATCTTCCTACTATAGAGGACTTGGGTACTGACCCCTCGACCACAAGTGTTGCAGGAGATCCTTCTGAGAAAATGACAGAAGAAGCTATGGATACTGGTGCAGAAACAACTAAGGATTTGGAGTCCTCTGCTCTAGAAGAAGTGGCGCATGAACAAACAAACATCTCTCCTCCAGTTTCCCCTGCTAACTTCAGATCCAAAGGAGAAGAAAGAGTAAAGGAGAAAGAAGCAGAGGTGAAGGGAAAAGAAGACATTAGTGCAAAGGTTGTGCAAGGAGAGGAAGCTGCAAAAGGCAGTTCAGTGACTACAGAAGAAAAGAAAAATCTATCTCCGACAAGAGACACTACAGAATCAGTCAAGGACTTTTTGACAAAAGCAGCTATGGAGATTGATGAACCATTCATTATTGTTGTCATTGATGGCAACAAAGTTCATCCCACACATCCGCAGGACATGGTGTGTCTCTACCGGAAGTCAGAGTGAAGAATGTTGTGGTCCGGTAAACAAGAACAGAGCATGTGGCAAGGTCTGACAGACAGGTCCGGATCTCTCAGAGGAAGTATCTTGGTGAAGTGTGGATTTGGGGAAGTCAAGAGGACTACCTTGAGTGATAGATTCCAAGGATTTAGCCTCCGGTGATAGATGAGGTAAAAGATATGAATACTTGAGTACCAGGTTCCTGAGTGACAGTGTGAACAGAGGAAGAACTGACTGGCAGAACATCAGATGTTATTTCAGATGTGTCACTGATGGTGGTAAAGGTTATGAAGGCATGAATTATGTTTGGCCGATATGATTAATAATTTCTATAAGTTTATACTTGATCCGCATTACTCGATGTGCAAAGATTCAGCCAACAGATCAGAATTGGTAAAAAGATTGACTATTCCGGGTGCCAACTAGAAAGGTGATGAAATTACTTGTGCGGATATATATACACGATGGATTTAGTTGTGAGAGGTGTTGTTGTTGTTGTGTATGTCGATAGTGTGCGAATAAAAGCAGAAGAGCAGAGTAGAAGTAGTAAGGAAGGTCTGATATGTGAAAGGAAAGCAGCATTAAAGAAGAGGAAAGATGAAGTGCAACATTTCAGTGTACTGAGCCTAACCGGAACTGAACTCCAGCATTTGTAGATGCTTCCAATCAGTTCAAGTATTGTATAACACTCTTTTGTAGACAGTGAATCTTTTGTAGGCAGTGTGCCTCTTGTGAGTAGTGTGCTCGGGCAGTGAGCCCTAATTGGTAAGTGCCATTTTATTTTTCCTTATTCTTCTAACAGAGAATAATCTTTGGGTTAATCACCCCGTGGTTTTCTCCCTTAATAGGGTTTCCACATCAAAAATATTGTGTCATGTGTATCTTCATTTCATGGTTATGTTTGCTTGTGTGAATTAATGCTGCATTGATTACTAAGTAAGTTCAGAAAGAAGAAATAATTAGGATAACTGATTCACCCCCCCTCTCAATTATCAACAGACCGTACCCTGCCTCTCTTTTTTCATTGTCCAAAAGTCTGTCAAACTTCAGGAAACTACTCATGAGCTCATTGAAAGCGTCAACATTCTTAGGGGCAACAACTTGAGTCAGATTAGGAGGGTAGTTGCACTGGCTAGGATCAAAATAATCTTCTTGGGGTTGATAATAAGCATTATTAGGCTGCCAAGAAGATTGAGTAGGGGTGCAAGCATCATGAGGATGCTGATATTCTGTAGCAGCAGGGCCGTATGGCATAAAATCAGAGGCATTTGGGGTCTGGGATTGCTGATATGGGGGCCAATAGCCTATATTTGGATTAGGGGTAGGGGAATAGCCATGATTCCCATAAAATTCTGATATTTTATAGCATCTAAATGCTGGATAATCATAGAAATGTCAGAATTAGAGAAAAAAGGTCTGCAACCAAAAAAAAACTGGATACATACCAGAAAGGGAGTCGCCAGGTGATTGAAATGCTTCTGGAAGCTGAATAGACGAGGAAAACCACCAAAATCCTGATCTTTGATAAAATTTTAGGTACTTGGGCTACTTTCACCAATAGATTTGTTTAGTAGAGTCACCATGGTGTTGAATATTACCTCGAAACGCTGGTAATACTAGGAGAAACACCAAATCTCTTAGTATCTTGATGAGAAGTTCATCGAACTAGTCCCACCGGGTGTGCAAAAAAATATTATCTCTTAGATTTGCACCCTTGCTGCAGTTGTCAAACTTTAGCAATCTGGAGTAACATGGGAATGATCTTGAAGTGTGGGACCTTGCGAACTAAGATCAGATCTTCAAAGAAGGCCGGCTTCCTCTTTCTAAGCCTAATGCTTAGAGAAATGCATCTAAACCTAGTGTTAATGCTTGCTGGGAAAAGGGAAGAAGGAATGCATTGAAAATGAAAGATATAACTAAAAAAACTTGAAAGTAAGAGTGATGCACCAGATTTAATAAAAGAACCCTCACATTACCAAGAATATGCACAACATAACCAGATACAGCAAGTAGACATACACAGATTCAGATGATTCTAGCAGAGGTGAGAAACATAATGGTTGAGAGGAACAAAACGTTCATAGACAATCATATGCAAATTCACACTAAACTAAAAATTAGTAAAAGAGGTAAAATAACCTTCATATATTCAATAAAAGGCATAGTTACAGTAGCAGAAAGCTTTGTTTGGAAACAGAAGGACTGAATACCAAAAATTTCCAACCCTATTTACATCTCAAACTAATGCCTATAAAGCATTTCAAAATGACCTAAGTCAGTTACAAAGAACTCACCTCATGGGCTCTATCAGGAAATATCTGCCTCTGAAGGGACATCCATCTGCAAGAAGTTATGGCATGAAATATCTGGAACAGGGCAGATGGAAGATATTTTCTAGGGACATGAATGTTAGCAGCTCAAAACATCCATCTTCAACAATGAATACATAAAAATATGAACCAAGGCGGTTGAGGGATATTTTTGGTCATCAATGCGAGCTGCTAAACATTGACCTACACCCATAAATGCAACAAATATCTACACCTACACTCGCTGAAAACAATTGCACAATCGGGCCCTCTGCAAAACTTAAATTCAGCCGCTGAAATGTCTTGTCACCAAAGCATGCAAATCCAGATCAAATTTTTGAAAGTGAGAATATCCTTCATAAAGCCCGCCAGATGAAAGAGGAGACAAAAACAAGCATATTTGCCTTTTGAAGCATGTCAAAATTTGCCAGAATGGAGGAGATATGGGCAGTCAAAGTTACGGTCAACTGCATCTGTATATCACTTTGCACATTCGACCTGAATCGCCATCTGAATGACCCTTTGAATCTACCTTTGCATATGAAAACTGCTTTGTATGTATCGGGCTGTCAGGGCGACCTCCAGTTGAGCTGCCGATGGGCATGTCACACCGAAATGTTCATTGTATGTGCGCTTGCATTCGGCATCTAAATCAGCCTTTGAAATGCCTTTGTATATTCAATTGTATGTCACCTTGCATATACAATACAATGTCTACATACAAGAGCGGGCCCCTTTTGAATTGGCCTCTAGATCGACCCTGACACGTGGCACCACCTGATTGGTCACTAAGTTGAGCTTTGAGACCCATTGCTAAAAAATTGCATCTTCCATCAACCGTCAGAAAGACCTTAAAATGGGCTGCCGATGGTCATTGTCTTGCCAAAAGCCCTTGTATGTTTGTCTTGTATATTGCAATTGTATATGAGATACAATTGAATATACATACAATGCAGAACTCAAAGGTTTATCAACTATATTGGAACCTTGCAACAGGTCCAGCTTGTATCTCTTCCCCTTGCATATCGGCATATACAATGCACTTAACATACAAACTGCAGACCCCGCCTTTGAATTTGCCAATTTACATTTTCCAGTCGGGTCCACTTTGTACATTGCCTTTGTATCTAACATTTGTATATCGCATATACAATGCAAAATATACAAAGGAAAACTACATGCAAACACTTGCATACAAACATGCATTTGAACTTGTACCTGCCCTTTGTATATTACCTTGCAAATTGCCTTTGTATATTTAAACATACAAATGCGAACATACAAACAAAAAGATGCATACAATCGTTTGTACCATTATCGACCAGAATGCATATTCCTCTCGGGTCCAGCGCTTGCATATCAGGAATGTATATTGCAATGTATATGCAGATTGTATGTTCAAAGATACAATTGCATATACATACAAATGGTGGGCCCCATCCTTTGCATCTCCTCCTTGTATGTTTCCTTGCATGCGCGCTTTGTATATTTTCCTTTGCATTTTTTCCTTTGTATATCTGATATACATTCACCTTTGCGTCTGTGACTTGTATGCCTCATCATGTATCTTTCCAATGTACATTCTATCTTTGCATTTTGGCGATGTACATTTCCTTGTATCTCGCATATACAATGTGACTTGTATATGAGATACAATCGCCTTTGTATGTGCGGACCCCACCTTTTGTATCTTCTCCTTGTACATTGACTTGTATGTCTGCCTTGTATATTCCCTTTGTATATCGCTGATGTACATTTACCTTTGCGTATGGCCTTTGCATATTTGCCTTGTATATTACCTTTGTATCTCGCCGATGTACATTTACCTTTGCATATGGCCTTTGCATATTTGCCTTGTATATTACCTTTGTATGTGCCATTGTATATATGAACATACAACGCGAACATACATACAAAGAAACATACAATGGCGAATGTATATGCGAATATACATTCAAAAATGCATACACAAATACTAAGCATGAAACTGAGAAATCCCTGCAATGAAAAATCTTGAAGCTAAAAGATTTCTGCGTTTTTCTGGGTTTTTGGCAAAGATTCTCAAGGTGAGATTTTTTTGGGATTTTCTACAAGGCATAGCATGAATAATTTGAAGGATTTAAGCCTTGTAGGGTCATTTCTAAAGGATTTTCAAGGAAAATACAAGGTGAACTATTTAACTCTGTACAGAGGAAAATAGGTCAACAATAATGTTTTAAAGCCGAGTTCTATTTTACTTCATTTGATTTTTTCCTTCTTGTTGGGCATGCTGCACCCACCATAGCCATGTTGCACAACAGGCCAAACACCCTCAAGCTTTGCCACTCTAACATATGTAACCCACAATTAGTGCTATGTTTGAATTTTTTAAAATTTTTTGGCTTTGACGAGGTGACTGTTGCACATAGCTCGCAGCCCTTGCATGTCTGCTACATACTTGTTGCATGTGAAATAACCACAACAAACAAAGATAGAATGCCACAACCCCTAACGCTCGCAATCCTCAACACAAATCATGGACTTCCTCTCTGTTGCGTGCCACTGATCACAAAGTGCCTTTCCTAACAATTCTTGTGCCCTTTTCAATTGCCGCATACCTGCAAACCCACACTACTAGGATTTTTTTTTGGGTATCGTTTTGTTGCAGCAGCAGGAAAAAGGAACTTCCCACTCTCAACAATGTCACCACACCAAGCACCAAACCCCAAAATGCTAAAAAGAACACCAAAAGTGGCCCTAGCTGAGTGCCAAATGCTACCATCAATGACAGATATTAAGGCTATAAGTTTAAAATGGCCCTGGCTAAGTGTCAAATGCTACCATCAATGATAGATATTAGGGGAGAGGACTCAATAGTGGTGCACCCTAACTTCACGCCTCTCAAAATCATACGTGGCAATTTTGAATCACTCCAAAATTTTTACAGTAGCTTACTTGGCAACGCCCCTGCTTATAACTAAGGTTTCAGGGCCACATCATCAAATATGATGCCACATCAGCATGCTTTTTGTTGAGGTGTCAAATAGTTCCCCCAAAAAAAGGGTGGACCAAAGGGTGTGCATTAAGTCATGTTTTGTTGGTGGGCTGATGTGGCATCACATGATTGGTTGTTTTTTAAATTTAAAGGGCACATTTCATTCAATTATTAGTACTTATAGTAACACTAACAACCTTAAAGTCACAACTACTAGTACTAAACTTTAAAAATATTGGGCCTTAAATGCACATATACTATCTCAGCCATTGGAACTATCTCACCTATTGGGTCTTTTCCCCTAAGGCTATAAGTTTAAAATGAGGGAAATTTCTAAACACTTTTAAAATTAAGTTGGAGGGAAAAAGGAAGAAAAAAAAATATAGGCACTTTTGAGGGAAAAAAAAATCTTCTTTTTTCCCTCCAACTTAATTTAAAAAGTATCTAGAAAGCTCCCTCATTTTTGGACCTTGTCTTAGGGGCACTTTATAGCATAATTTTAGGCTCTCTTTTAAAAACACTTTATTATTGTGGACCTTTCTTTTAAAATAATTTTTTTAAGAATAAAACATAACTCAACTCTTTTTTAAAATATAGCATAAAATTAAGAGACATCAAATTTCCACAATCCATAATGATTGTAGTTAAATACTTCAGGAATTAACTGTGTACAAGTTTATACCTCAATGTTTTGGATCACTTTTTGACCAACTTAAGTTAAATTATTTCTTTAGCTTGAAAAGGGACATGACATCATTTAGATAGTTAAATACCTACTTGATATACTTTTAGTTCTACAGATAGTGGATGAGGAGGTCATTTATCCTCACTCTTGCTAAGGTTTTTCCTATACATGGGTTTCTCTAGGATGAATCTATGTCTTCATACTTTTATGGGTTGTTTGATACTTCTAATGTTCATATTTTTGTATTTTTTCTCTTCTAAGTTATCATAATGTTGATGAACTACAATATGGAAGTTCCATCTTAGTTTTAACACATCATTTTTTTATCATAATAAATATCCTAAGGGTTGTCTTGCAAGGGCCTTGGTTCGCATGACCATCTTCTATGCTTATATAGAGGAGGGATAGTAAAGATATCAATTCATATGATGCCTTCTTCCACTACATCACTTATGTATAGTAGCGGCTAAGAGTGCCATGTAATTCCATCTCAATAGACTTATGTGAACTCATCAACAATAACAACATTATTATAGAATTTAAAGTACTTTCTTGTGTGCTTTACATTTTGGTTCATATTGTTGGTCCATACATACTACTAGCATATATCTTATACTAGAACTTGACAGTATACAAACTGAAGAATACAACTTTATGCCAACTGGCCATTGGTCTATTGGTAGAATGCAAGCTAGAGAGATAATCCTTGATGAATGAAAATGCCTAGCATTATAAGGAATGAAGTCAATGAGATGGAAGACCCTACCAACATAAGGACTAAGGCCAATTAGATAGAAGAGCCTGACAATATAAGGGATTGGAAATGGGGCCAATTAGTGGAAAGGACCTATAGCATAAGAGATGGGGGATGAGGCCAATGAGGTAGAAAGGCTCTATGGGATAAGGGGTGAGGGATGAGTCTAATGAGATGGCAAGGCTATAATATGGTAAAAGGTATGAGGGATGAAGCCAACAAGATGAAAAGGCTCTATGGTGTAAAGAATGAGGGATGAGGCCAAGGAGATGGTAATACCTGACAATGAAAAATATACAACATTATAGTAATAATATGGAAAGGCTTAATAATGTAAAGGATGGGAGATGAAGCTAATGAAATAACAATGCCCAACTTGATGTAAAGAATAAGAGATGAAACCAACAATATAAAAAGGAATACAGAGCCAATGATATAAAAATACCTGGATAATGTAAATGATGGAGAATTAGAGATAAGGTCAACAAAATGAAAAGAATGAAGGATGAGGTTAATGAGATGGAAAAGATCGTGAGGAATGAGGAATAAGGCCAAAACAATGGGATGAATGAATGAATGAAAGATTTTAATGACGTCCACAAGACCAAGTAGTCTAAGGGACCAACAGCCGAATCTTTAAGACATTTTCAAGTTCCTTTTGATGTCAAATCTTCTACTATGAATCTTGACCAAAAAACCAACTATATTGTGAAGCCTTGCCTCCTCAAATAACTCACTTAGGCTACCCACCTTCAAACTGCTTTCATATTGACTCCGAGTATCCACATACATAGTGCACTCTATGATGAAATGTCATTCAGTTTCAACCACCCCTTTGTTCCAAAAAATGCAAGTTCTTTCTTCCCACTCCTCCTTGGGGACCATCCATCTACCGGTCTCACACCTAAGATGATTAGACCCGATCCTTAATTGAGAAACTAACATCTTAGCCTTTCCCTTAAGTGCAGCCCGCAGATAGGCTTTTTCACCATGCTTCCATGTGGGATTGAACTTTTTGACATTATGCATTTTTTCCTGCCAATCTGTTTTATCCACATGGTAGTCCTAAAGTTTTTCAACACAAACTTTTTTATTTCCTCATTATTGTTAAGACATTCTTACAAATTAATGTTCCATTTGCTCAATCACTTCTACTTCATCCATGTCTTCTTCCTACTATCTAATTTCTCATGTACAACTATTTTGGGCCAGCGATGTTTATCCATCTTTTCAACCTTTTTTAAATAACTTAGTAACTAGATTATAGCTAATGCCTCCACCAAAAATGTTCTTGCTTCAGCTAAAAGGATCTCATAAGGGACCATTGTTTTGACTTTGAAACTACTAGTGATTAGATGTTTCTGAATTATTTTTAACTATTTTCACTTGTGATTTGACATGCTACTCCCCCAAACCTTACCATCATAGAGGACAACCGGTGTGACCAACAAACCAAAAAGGATTTTCTTGGTTTTTCAATCCCATAGTTCCGCTTTCCTCTACCTATTTTGAAGCGGGAAAGACATTATTATTCTTACGGAAATGCATGAGCATGATGGATGTAAAGTCCAAGAATTTGAAGGATACAACAAAATCTTAGTTTAGAATGAAGGGATTGAAACAGGTAAAAGTCATGGAGGGGTTATAATGCTAATAAAAGAATTGTGCGGCAGAATAGTAAAAGTAGAAAAAGAGGACCCAAATAAACAGTTCATATGGCTGACAATAATAGATAGAGAGGTAACAATCAAGTTGGCTGCTTGTTACTTTACTCTAAAAGGTTCAAAATACTCTAAAAGGTTCAAAATTCTACAAGAACAGAAATCTGGATAGTGAAGATCCATATGCAACATTAAGGACGAGGTGAGGAATGAGAGATTAGGCCAACGGAATGGAAGAGAAGGTGGGGAATAAGAGATTAGGCCAACGGAATGGAAAGAATGAGGGGGTGAGGCTAACAAAATGGGAAGGGAAAGGTTAAAAGTACAAGGAAAAAATAAAAACCACTTAAGGAGAGATCTCGTCTCGTCGTGTTGTTACCAATAAAACCACCGCCATTGGTATATAAACATATTTGCTTTCTTCCTCGATATCTTCCAAATTCAGAAGTGTTTCTTGTATTCTTGGCCGGATTACGAAAGAAATGCCTTCAAAATTTTAATAACCTCGCCTTTGCTGACAAAATTCTGGTGCTTTGCCTGTGAAGTTGGGACATCTGATCATATTTCAGAAGATCTCCATCATGTGGACTCATCCGTTCAAGTGTTTAAATATAAACAGACGCACTCCAACATGGTAAGTTGGGTCTTATCAAGGCTTCTTGAGATTTATGTTTTGATTGATTCAATATCCTGATTACTTAGCAAGGGCAGAGACACCCATTTCAGAATTGTTTTTTATTTTATGAAGTAGAAGGTACCATAAATTGGCAGTAACAGGACAGAAATGATGAATTAACAGGACAGTAAGTAATGATTCAGTCAAACGATATGTGATTGAAGCTGGTAATGAATTGGCGATGAAGCTAATCATGGCTGCTAATGACAATGACAACGCCTGTGATGAATGGAAGCCACTCAAGAACGTTGTTGAAGATGTCCAAATCTTTAAGAAGGAAAACACACTGCGCGGGACTCGAACCTTCCACGTTCCACTGTCTGCCTTCAAAGAACAGGTTAACACAGTTAATACTGCCAAGGTAAAACAAACCCATTTTATTAAGTAGCATTCTTGAATTTTTCTTTTTCATTGATCCAAATATCCCTGAAAATTGGTCTAGAAGGTAGTACCCAAATGTTAGAAAAAGAAAACAAAAAAATTTAAACACAGTCGTACCCAGATACATGATTTGAAGGATTCTTGATCTTTAAACTGGTTATAGTTATATCGTTTAATTTAATGGTATAAATATCATGGTTTGTATGGCAGCTTTGGGATGGGAATTTGGTGGAAGGAAGCCGACTGCAGAATTTTGGGGAAAAGGTTGACGTGGTGTTTTTAGCATTCAGTCAATTTGCAGAGGAAGCCATACTGCGCGGTAGAGAGTTCGTTGTTCTTGAAATGCGACAGGCCATCAAGGATCAAATTTATGTAAGAATGCATAGCAATTTCATTTTGGTTTCTTTATCTTTATTAATGGATAATTTTTTGTTTTTTTGGTTTGAATTGGATAATTGATTAGGGGCGTGGGTTTGGGTGTGAAGGTTGTTGGGTGTGCTTCTCTGCCCAAGTGGTTGTCAAGAGCAGTGTTGGCTGAGAACAAGAAGCGCATTCGTGGTAAAATTGAATTGGGATGGGTTTTTCAAATGCTGGAAGATAACAGATCATGCAGAGTCACTTGTTTGTTGCAGGTATGCAGTACTTGAAGGGTTAGAATTATGTAAGATTTATAGAAATAAATTACAATAAATTTTGCAATTAATATTTCTGCAGTCTGTATATTGTTTACAAAATTGCTGTTGTAAACTAAGAAATTAGGACCTGGCATAAGTTTCTGTTAGGCTGGTTCAAGTTATTTGTTCTTTTGTTAAACCTAGGTTCTCACACTCACTGTAGAGCTCTTGTTCCTTTTGTTGAACCTTAAGACCTAACATTTGCTGAAAGAACTTCTTGTTTCAACTTAGGTCACATTTGTTCTAGAGCTGCTTCTTTCTTTATTGATCTTAAGATCTCCCATTTGTTGTAGAGTTACCTGTTTATGTGTTGAACTTAGGAACATGTGTTTGCGGCAGAACTATTTGTTTCTTTGTTGAACCTAGTACCTGGCATTTTCTGTAGAGCTACTTGTTCCTTTAATGAACATATGATCTCACATTTGTCATAAAGCTACATGTTCTTATGTTGAACCTAGGACCTCACATTTACTGCGGATAGACCTTGCATTTGCTATATCTAGTTAACACTTTGTTGAACCTAGGACATTACATTTGCTTTAGAGCTACTCATCCCTTTCTTGAACCTAGAACCTTATTTGTAGTAGAGCTACTTGTGAAGTTTGGTCTTCCATTTGTCCCTGGAGTGCTACAGGATCTTACTCTGACTGCAATACCATATTAATTGAACTTGAAACAAGTAAGACTAAAACACAAATCCTCCATTTGTTGCTAGATGTACTTTGACTGAGCTAGTTGTCCCTATGCCATCATGAGTAATAATTGTTCTTTCAAAATCCCTTGAAAGTGCTATTGAACTATTCAGAGCTTCTTTTTTTATTGTCCAATGCTTCTGTCTTTCTTGTTGAAAGCAAGATAACATGTACATCTGATACTGCTTTTCCAAGCATGCAAACATATGTTTCTCATGTTTATAGTCTTCTATGGTAGCTTAACATAAAGTGACATAGCTTAATCCTCTCATGCTCCGATATTTTCTATTAGAATTGAATATAATTTTGTAAACTTAAAGTGATTCTGTTCCTGTATATTTTACAGTTGAATCCAGGTGGGTGGGTGCCAAAATGCTGTGTAAAAAAGCAACAATCCAAGCTACTTGCTGTGATGCTGAATCAAATGTTTACATTGGTTGTGGATAAATGGCTGGAAATTCACCGCCAGTGAAATTACTATGTTTGATTTGTTGCCTCATTTGAATCCTCCTCAAAGGCCAGGCCTACCAATTTTACCACATACTTTCTGTAATTTCCTATCAAGCCCAATGTTAATGTTGGTCCAGTTGACACATTTCTCTGTTTCTTAACGAGCTCAATTTTCAAGAATGTGAAACCTCATCAAGAACTTGATGCATACCAAATATTTGTATTTTTCTTACATGGCCAGCAATTTGAATGCAATTATCTTGGGTTCATTTCATTGTGTGCAATGTGTTATTTCAATTTGGGAATGTTATGTAATATCATGTTGCCTATGGACAACTTTTGAATAAAAGTTTTAAAAGGCATTTTTTGAACGCTTTGTAATGGTACTTTAAATTCTAAAATGATTGAAAAGAACCTGTTAATGAGAAACAATATTCTTGGATTACTAAGTGTTTTTAATATTCTACCTATTGGATTTTCAGATTGATTGTATATGGGATGGTGTAGCATCTAAAGCTTTTCATTATATTTTTCCTAACAGTTAGATGGCCGAAGCTAAGATTGCCTAATTTACCTGATTTTTTTTTATTTATTATTTTAGATAATATTCTTTTGTGTAAGAATTATTGGATTGGCTTCATCTTAAACAGAGTCTAATTTTTTACCAAGGTCTTGTCATAACAAACTTTTAGGTTACCCTTTTCGTGAAGTCGTCCATAATGTTAGCCCTTCTCAAAGTAATAAGTATCATTTTGTGTGATAATTTAATTTTTTAAAATTAAAATATTATGTATTAACATGTTATTTCTCTATCTAATAGTAATAGTAACATCCTGATAAAATTGGAATATAGAAAGTAAAAGTATAATTAACCTATGAGTAACCATTAATATTAATTTAAGTCTATGCCATAGAATTAACTTTAAAATAATAATAATAACAATAATATGTATAGTTTTGTGTAATAATTTAATTATTTTTCTACTAAATATTATATATTAATATATTTGTCTTTCTAATAATATAAATAATTTAATCTTTATATTAACAAAATTTTGTTATAAATTGGTATATTATTATTTCTTTTTACTAGTGAAATTTGAATTTAAATTATATGGTTTTTGTTTGTATATATTTTTTGAAAATATACCCTATGTCTGTTTGAATGAAACCTTCACATCTCTCTTTTATTTTTGGGATGATAAATCTTTGGCTACCATTGGAAACACTTTGGGGCCATACCATTGATAATACTTTGGGCCATTTCATTGACAAGGTTGAGCCAAAAGATAACTTTGCATGTGCTCAAATATGTGCAGAAGTAGATTTGGACAAAGGTCTTTCAAAAGTCATTGAGCTAAACCTGGATGGATGGTCATATATGAAAAAGCTTGACTATGCTTAGTTACCCTTCAAATGCAACGAATGCCATGAATATATTCACTTTGCTAAGGACTACAAAAAGAACAAAGTGTGCTTCAGGCACCACAAAACTCTCAACACATCTTCATTATAGTCAAATCAAACAAGCATGTCTAGCAAAAGAATAGTTAACAAAATCAAGGTATCAAATAGGGTAAAGCTATTGCTATTTCAAACAAGAAATTAAGAGAAATTTCTCAAAGTCCTTTGGATATAATCATGTTGAAGTCAGTTGGAGAGAAATACTTAGGGAGAAATGGTGCAGTCACGGTTAGGAGGGTCCAGAATGTGAACTATCCAGACCATGCAGCTAGAGTAAACACAACGGAAACAACTCAAGATATAAAGCAAATACAGATTCAGTCATTCAATATATCATAGAATTCAAATACAAATTTGTTGGCAACATACGAGCTTACATTTAGGGCTCATAGCCCTGATTACTCAGTTACAAAATATGCACAAGATTTAGCTTTGAAGCTCCTTCGCAAGAAACTCAAACTATCAACTATGAACTAATGATCAACTACTTTCCTAGGCATCTATTACATCAATTTATATCATCTCCAGAATAAAAGATTCCTCTGCGTCGGCCAAGGGAGATCACAAACTCCAATGAAGAGCTGTAACATGTGTACACGGGTAGGTCGAACCTAATTGAATAGAACTCCTTCACGAATGAATAGAATTGTGTGCGGATCTCAGGAAGGGTCGGCCACAAACCAAGAAACATTGAATGATGTGCAATTTAGCTCTGCGGGTCATGCATTTCTCCGCAGGTCTTCTCCTTTAGCTGATTGTTGAGACTGTAAGGATGCCATATTTTGAGAAAATAGTTGATCTTCTAATAGCGATATCTCACCGGTACCTAATCCAAATGATCTGAGATTTGGATATGATGTGTATGAATGAATCTAGATGCTAAGTCCAACTCCGTAACATCTGAAATGCAACTGCAGTAGACTACATACCAAAATATAGAAACTGCTACTAACTGAACTAACTATACTGAATTGGAAAATGAAGAGAAACAAAATGAAATGCAAATTTTTTTGGTTGATGCAAGATTGCTCTTGAACCAGGGATGCTTCTACATCAGACATCTGGGGTTATTAAAAAAGTGAGTCCCTCACTTTGCCGGGGCTAGAGGAAAACCAAGACGGTCCACCTCAGCCTGAGAAATCCAAGATGAGTCTTCTTTCAGTCTGCCTTTCCACTTCACAAGATATTCTTTGTATTGTCTTTCTCTGGTGCTGTGTCCAACTTTGTTGTCCAAAATGTCCTCAATCTGCTCCGATGCTTGTTGCGGTAATTACTTCTTCAAGTCTTCTTCAATGTTGTCACTAAACTCTGTTGCATGATACTAATATAGGTCTGCAATGTTGAAAATAGGTGATATACCCAATGTCTCCAGTAACTCCACTTCATACGCATTTCCTGAATCAAACTTTATGAGTATCCTACATGGTCCAAACTTCATCTTCAACTTGTTATATGTCCCAACTAGAAATCTTTCTTTCCTCAAGTATACCATCACCTCATCTCCCACTGAAAATTCTTTGTCTCTTCTTCTCATCTGCCTTCTCCTTGTACTTTCTATTCATCTCCTCCAAATGTTTCTTCACCTGATTATGCACTATCTCCATATGTCCTACAAATTCTTCTGCTTCTGCACTTCTCTTATCTTCCATACTGATATCTCTCAACTCTGTTACTCCTCTAGGGTTTACTCTGGTAACAATCTCAAAAGGTGTTCTTCTAGTACTCCTATTCACTAAATTATTGTATGCAAACTCTGCTTGTGAAAGAATCAAATCCCAACTTCCTACCTTCTCTCCAACCAAACATTTCAACAAGTTTCCCAAACTCCTATTCACTACCTCTGTCTGTCCATCAGTCTGTGGATGACATGTTGAACTGAACTTCAAATCTGTCTTCATCTTCTTCCAAAGTGTCTTCCAAAAATATCCAAGAAATCTTGTATCTCTGTTTGAGATTATGCTCTTAGGTAATCCATGCAATCTCACAATCTCCTTGAAAAATAGGTCATCTACATGCACTGCGTCAATTGTCTTCTTACAAGGTATGAAATGTGTCATCTTTGAAAATATGTCCACCACTACAAATATTGAATCATGTCCTCTTTGTGTTTTCAACAATCCCATTACAAAATACATACTTATATCTTCCCAAGGTCTCTTCGGTACTGTCAAAGGTTTATACAATCCAATATTATGACCACTCCCTTTTGCAACTTGACAAAATCTACAACTCTACACAACTTTCCTAACATCCTTATGTATTTGAGGCCAAAAGTAATTTTCACTTATCAAAGCCATTGTCTTATCAATGCCAAAATATCCTGCTAATCCACCATTGTGTTTTTCCTTGATCAAATTATCTCTCATGGAACTTCTAGGTATGCACAACTGATTTCCTTTGAACCACATATCTTGTTGAATGAAATAGTCCAACCATTTACTCCTATCTATCACAACAGGTTCCTCACATGCTTTCCAAGGTTCTACAAAATCAAGATCTTCCTCATACATGTTCTTTAATTCATCAAATCCTAACACTTCAACTCTCATCTCTGTCAACAAGTTCCTTCTCCTACTCAATGCATTTGCAACTTTGTTTGATTTTCCACTCCTATGCTTCAATACAAAGGTGTAACTCTGCATGAACTCTACCCATCTCATATGTCTCTGATTCAACTTTCCTTGACTATTCAAATATTGCAAAGCTTGATGATCTATATACAACACAAACTCCTTAGGTAACAAGTAATGTCTCCACTTCTTCAAGGCTTGAATTATGGCATAGAACTCTTGATCTATCTTCTCCTTGCATCATTCAACTTCTCACGAAAATATGCTACATGTCTACCTTCTTGACTTAACAATGCTCATATTGCATTCCCACTTGCATCACAATCTACCTAAAATACCTTATTGAAATTTGGTAATGCCAAACAGGTTGCTCTATCACTTTCTGCTTCAGCAATTCAAAACTCTTATCTACTCCTGATGCCCACTTAAAGTCTTTTCTGTCACCTCTCATCGTCTCTGTCATAGGGTTACAAACTGAATTGAAATTTTTGATGAAATTTCGGTAGAAACTAGCCAATCCATGAAATGATCTGACTTCTCCAATGCTCTCCAGTGTAGGCCATTCAACAATTGCTCTCACTTTCTCAAGGTCCATCTTCAATCCTTCCGTAGAAATCACAAATCCCAGGTACACCAATTCATCCTTCATGAAACTACATTTCTCGATGTTTATCAACAATTTTTCTTCTCTCAGTCTCTGGAATACTTGTCTCAAGTGCCACAAATGTTCTTTTGTCTTAATGAAAATCATAATATCATCCAAATATACAATAACAAACTTACCCAAGAATTTCTTCAAGACTTTATTCATCAATCTCATGAAAGTACTCAGTGCATTTGTCAATCCAAAAGGCATCACTAACCACTCATATGATCCTTCATTTGTCTTAAAAGCAGTCTTCCATTCGTCTCCTTCTCTAATTCTGATCTGGTGGTATACACTCTTCAAGTCTATCTTTGTGAAATATTTTTCTCCACTCAAATAATCCATGGTATCATCCATCCTAGGTAAAGGAAATCTATACTTAACTATGATCTTGTTTATTTCTCTAGAATCTGTACACATTCTCCATGTTGAACTGAACTTCAGGTATTGGTGCTAACACTGCAGGTATTGCACAAGGACTCAAAATTTCTCTGATCAAACCTTCCTGAACAACTCTTTTATTTGTCTATTCAAATCTTCATTCTCTGTCGGTGTCATTCTATGTGGTACTTTGTTAGGCAAACTAGCTCCTGGTATAAGATCCATGTGATGACCAATACTCTTGATTGGTGGCAATCCTTCAGGTACATTGTTTGATATGATGTCTTAATACTCTGTCAGCAATTCAGTTATCTCCTCTGGTTGTGATTCTTCAAACTTCAGGGTTTCAGGCTTCTTAGGGATCAAAGCATAACACATATTCTCATGTCTCAAACCATCCAATTTTTTTCTTCCATCTACCAAACAAATTCTAGAATTCCCACATACTTCACTCTTAGGATCATCTTCCAAAGGAATCAAAGTAATTCTCTTTCCATTAGATGTTATAGTGTATGTATTTTTTATCCCATCATGTATAGCTTTTCTATCATACTACCAAGGTCTACCCAACAAAATATGACATACATCCATAGGCATAATATCACACAATACTTCATCATGATAAGATCCAATATGAAAATTCACCAAACATTGCTCACTCACCAGTACCTTATGATCATCCTAAATCCATGCTATCTGATAGGGCTTAGGGTGTTTCAATCTTTCCAACTTTAGCTTAGTCACCATCTCCTATGAAATTAGGTTATCTGAACTACCACTATTGGCACGCCCGATGGGACTCTGAATAGAGTTTCAGGCCACTTAAACACATTTTGTCTTTGTTGTTTAGTTGCACAACAAAGTTTTTAGCCTTTTAGAGGTAAAAATAGCATTCTTGGCAACTCAAAATTCTAATTTTTTGCAAATCTAGTGAATTTAGCACATGAGAAAGTTTCAAACGAGAGGAAGTCCAACTCCATTTGAGTATCGACAGTTATCACCTCCTAGAAGAAGAGGTAGAACAACAATAAGAACACCCAGTCTAGCAGGGAGAACTCAATCTATTCCTCCAAGATTCAGGACTGCAGAGTTTGATCAAAGAAATTTGGTGATAAATCTTCAAATACAAACTCCACAAATCCCTTAAGCTCCACCAATGACGAGAAGATATCCTTTTGTGTAATTCAATACTGGCAGCCCATTGCTACTTGCAGCACATGATGACATTCCGGTGGCAGCCTTGAGAGGCTTACCATTTTTCACAGGTGAAGACCAAACTACTCCAATTGAACATATAAAAGATGTGGCTACATTGTGTTCAGTCCATCACATAACGTAAGAGAATGTTGCAGTGAGATTACTAGCTGCATCTTTGAAGGGTAAGGCCCTTCAATGGTTTAGAGGATTGGCAGTAGGCTCAATTACATCATGGGATATGTTAGGGGACGCTTTGAACAAGAAATTTGAAGACAAGTCCGACAATCTATCATTAGTTGAACAACTCAGCACAATAAAGAGAGCTCCGTAGGAGCATATGGCTGATTTCAACTTCTATTTTTAGCAGATTTGAGATGGAATACTAGCAGTGGTAAGGCCTATTGATGAACATGTGTTTCTATACTTTCTTAGAGCTTTGAATAGTGATATTGCAGTGATGGTACAATCAATGGGTGGTACACCACTGCCAGGTGCTTATGCAATTGCCATAAGAGTTGAAAACAACCTAATTCAGGCTGGTAAAATAGCCCCAAGGTTGTCAATGCCTATTTTTCCAGAGATACAACCATCAATCCTATTACAAATCCCACCTCTTGCTATTGTACCTACTCTACTAGCCCTCAACTATCAAGTTTTAGCCCAAATAAACACTGCCCCAGACCCATCTCAAGAGGCAAAAGGGCAAACAGAGTTATTACAAAAGAAAACAAAGATGTTACAAGGACAAGCAGAGCTGCTACAAACTATTGGTAAGGAGTTGATAAGCATAAAAAAGTAGAGAAATCAAATTTATAGACCTTATCAGGCCCCTTACCAAAATCAGTAGCAAAATAACCAACAAAGTAACCAGTAGAACAGACCTTCTTAGTAGCATGAAAACCAAGGCCAAAGAAGGAACTTCAATACAAGGCCTTATCAGTGTTACAACTAGCATGTTGCCAACTCATCTAGAGAGTTAATTCCAGTGCAAAATAATATGGCACAAGAGTACAATTGGTGCTACCCCTGCAACCAACTACACAACCAATCAACCTACTCAAATGGCATGATCAATCAAGCCTTGATGGTGCAAAATAATGCTATTGTCCAACAAAGTATTGTACAAGAAGTTTCAGAATAACAAGATTATAATCCCAAACAACAGCAATCTGACGCAACATTGATGAATTGGCAGGTTGAGGAGTTTTACGGGGTTAATCATACATAGGGGCAAAATCAATCTACCCAGTCCATAGCAGCTAACAGGAGAGCCAAAAAGAGAGCTATAGATATAGGACAGCAAGCTGGAAGAGACCAAAATCAGGCTCAATCAAGCTAGCAAGGAGCTACTGGTCCATCACAGTAGTCAAATGTTCATGTCTTACCAAGAGGATAGCCTGTCCCAACTCAGAATCAGCCGAGAGGGCAGCCACAACAAGTACAGTAGCAAGCAGATCATGTTGCTTCAAGGGGATAGCCAAAGGTTGGTTCATGTTCTTTTAATATTATAGATTATATGAAAAAAAAAAAAATGTAAGCATGTCTTTGTGGGACTCATTGTCTTTCCCAGGCCAAAAAGAATTATTACAAAGGGCCTTATCTAATACTCTTGTGAATAATGAGATCAATCATGACTAGCCAAGAGACCAACCTAGGGTAGTGCTTAAAAATGACCCACTAATTCAGAATGAACAGCAAGCCAAAGATGTCAAACCTACACCATTTTATGTTTCATTAATCATTGGTAAAAATCTTGTGCATAACTATATGATTGATTCAAGTGCTAGTATGTCAGTAATGCCAAAACAGATAGTGGACAAGTTAGGATTGACTTATGAACCAATGTCCAAACCTGTGACACAGTTAGATGGTTCATCCATCAATACCCTTGGATTGATAAAAAATCTAAATATTACCTTGCATACCTACCCAAATTTTGCAATCCTGCAAGATATATATATCATAGATCTACCCCCATACTTTGCCTTGTGCCTTTCTAGAGATTTCATAGCAAAGTTAGGAGGTTATCTATCAGTTGATTGGTCCCATATGTGCTTTAGGACAAGGTATGGTACAAGAGTGACTGTGAAGTCTAAAAATATTGCCAAAGACCAAATTGAACCTTATGTACCTAGTGTTGTTAATGCTAATTTGACCTATCATGAGGAGGAACAACCTACTGTTCATGAGAGTAACACACCAATTGAGAACATAGAAAACCTTTTTCTAGATGAATGGGCATCAAAAACCATGAAGATGACCCCTACAAGCAATTGGAGGAAGTTGGGTTAGGCATCTACATGATTCATGAACATAATCGCCTTGTTCCTAACTTGGCGAAAGGAGAAAATGAGCATAAACAGCAAGATGGACAACAAGATAATGATTTGTGGCAGCTATACTTTGATGGAGCAAGAAGCAAACTTGGTGCCGGTGGTGGAGCTATGCTCATTTCACCTGAAAATGAGAAGTACTATGCAGCATTCAGATTTACATTTAGCTGTACTACTCATTCACAGCTTGGAATGTGCCAGGAAGAAGAACATTAAGTGTTTGCAAGTATTCGGTGATATTGCACTTGTTGCAAACTAGGTAAGAAACATTAATGTCACCAAAAATGACTTATTAAAGTCTTATAAGCACAAAGTATGGAACTTAATTGAAGATTTTGATGCATTTAACCTATTGTCCGTGCCTAGAAACTAGAATAAATAGGCTGATATACTTGCAGCCATGGGGGTTGAATTTGATATACCCAAAGAAATCAGAAATACTGAGCAACAACAGTATGTGAAGGTCATTGTAAGGCCATCAGTGCCTGATAATAACATACATTGGCAAGTTTTTGAAAGTGATGACCAAATAGCAAATTTTCTTATTGAGGAAGTTGAGTTTTCAGCTGGTAATCAGCAAAAATTGTAGCTGCAATTTGAGGACCAAATTGTACAACTCAGGACAAATAAACTGACCAAAGGTCTTGTGACTTTGGAGTCAATCTTTAATTCAAATGATCAGTTAAGGAAGGAGAAAGCCATCATACTTATCAAGGAGGACCACTATGAGGCGATGGAGATTTTCAAATCCAAACTTCTCAAGTTAGGAAAGGTATGTATAGCTAAAGATAAGTATGCTTTTGTGTTATAATGCAAAGAATTTGATGATATTTTTGCATAGGAGTACAAAGACCTCAAAGGTTTTAACCCTAGGCTAGCTCAACATACTATAGAGCTAGAATCAGGTGCAAAACCAATGAGGCAGAAGCAAAGGCCTCTTAACCCCAAGCTGGAGTTTATGATGAAAATAGAATTGAATAAGTTGATTCAAAGCAAAGATTTTTTTAGTGGCGAATATTCGCCAATTGGCGAATATTCGCCAATTGGTGAATATCGTAGATCGGCCAAGTCAGAATTGGCAAATAAATCATATCCAACAGGGTGGTCAAATCCTCTAATTTTTACGTATTATCGATCGAATCCATATACATTCACCATCAATTTATTTTATGAGAATCAATGAAGTAAGATTTTTGCCATAACAAACTACGCGTTTCAAATGGGCTAACTAATATTTTCACCTGGAATTTTGGAAGCAAGTACTAAATCACCTATATATTCGCCATTACTATTAAAACAACATTGTGTATCGAGACATGTTTCGCCAACTCCATTAAATGGTTGCTGCACGTGAGGACCCATTTCGCCAACCCCTATGTTACATGGTCACTACACGTGAGGACCCATTTCACCAATTAAAATTTACAAGTAGTTGATTATGAGGGGCCATTTCACCAATTTCTATGACACCTTTGTGCTAATCTTAGGGCCATATTCGCCTTGGAAATTTCAATGTATATAGTCCGTCGAGGTTTGATTCACTGACACTTAAATGTATTCCTTATATAATCACGCAGGATTCGCCAAATCTTTTTGATATACCATATAGAATTCTCATAGAATTCGCCAAATATGGATTGATATAAATACAATCAAAACTCTAATTTATTCTTACACATTTTGTTCAGTTCTAAACTTGTGAGCTCTCGATTCATATTTTAGAAGTTGGAGTTGGCACCTTGAAGTTGATCATGGGCAAAGTTACAAACTTACAACACAGGCATTCCTGCATTAGTGAATAGCAAGTCAGTGAAAACCTAAACTTAAAGGTGAATGATCATTTCTTCATAGTATTAGTGTTTTAAGATTTCTTTATCCCTCTTCCATTCTTGATTCAATCTTAAAGAAGATATTTACTAGGGAATGGGATCTATATTCTATGAGTATGTCCTTCTTCAACAAGAAGACATTTTTTCCTACTTTTATTTGAAGTGGGAGATCAGATCAAGATGTTGAGCCCCAAGTGCAACAAGGGTAAGACTCCTTAGGGTGGTGAAGGGACTAGGAGGCCATCAAAACATCAAAAAAGTGGAGTTAGTATACAGTCTTACTTTGGAACTGGCAATGTTTCTGATCCATCAAATCAAGATGGAGCTACACCATCAACTCTTGCACCAAATAATGATGAAGAATCCATTCGCAATACCTCACCACCACTAGAAGGTGGGATTACCATTGAGTCAAATGAGGATGGCAATACCGCAGAAGATATTCCAAGGGATACCCTCGTTAGCCAGAATGAGGATGGCAATACCGTAGATGTTCCAAGGGATACCCTGGTTAGCTAGAATGAGGATGGCAATATCGTAGAAGATGTTCCAAGGGATACCCTAGTTAGCCAGACTGAGGATGACAATACCACAGAAGATGTTCCAAGGGATACCCTGGTTAGCCAGAATGAGGATGGCAATACCGCAGAAGATGTTCCAAGGGATACCCTGGTTAGCTAGATTGAGATAATCGACTTGGATCAAAAAGAAAATGATGGTTCTATAGATGATGTTGGGAAGAAGAAAAGAAAAGGCAAATCAAAAGATTCAAAATGAAAATCAAAAGATTCAGAAGGCAAGTCAAAAGATTCAAATCTGGGTCGCGAGTGGGAAATGTCAAGGAATTTTTAGCTTGATTGGGTGTCAAAGTACCCATTCATTGAACTAGTGGAGAAAGCAAACAAAGATGAAAAACCAATAGAATGCAAGTGTGTGATTTGTAGTTGGAAATGTAAAAGAGACAAGAAATTGAAGCTAAAGCTTGACACTATAGAAAAGCATATAGGTAAAGTTTATGAAAAACAAATCATAGACGGAAAGGAAACATCAGTAGTAAGATGGAAATCAAAGGAAGAATGTCTTCATGTGAAGTATGCTGCAGAATATGATGAGCATAAAAAAAGAATGATGAAGCTTGCTGCAAGTGGAGGTACAATCAAGGCTCAATTTGGAAAAGCAATGGAAGGAGAACAATTGGCAAAAACTATTCAGATGAGTGTTGTTTTTCATATTTTGTCTAGAAGGCGTCCTATGACAAACTACCCAGAGTATAGTAATTTATTATCTTTTTTGAGTGTTCCTCACTATCCTAGCACACATTGGTCAATAAAAGTTGGATGGGAATGGGCAAACTGTCTCACTGCGGTGGAAAAGCAAGATTTAAAGGAGAATGTAAAAGAGTCAAACTTCATTGCATTTCTTTAGATGAAGTTACTGTGGTAGATAATACTTCTTGGGTCTGTACGCATGTGTATACTGTAAAGAACATGTCTGCCGAGCTCGTCTACTCTGTGTTCATAAAATGAAGGACAGTTCAACATTACAAAATCTATTTGAACTACTTAAGAAGTCTTTGAATGAAATTGTAGGTATGGATGACTTGACAATTGCCAAAAAGTTGGTGTGTGTAGGAGCTGGCGGAGTTGCAGTAATGCAAGGTCATAGGACTGGTCTTTGCACAAAATTACAAACTACTTGTGCACCATACATGTTTTCCATTCACTGCATGGCCCACATAATGAATTTAGCATTTAAAATTATAAGCAAGTTTCCTATAGTATCAAAAGTTGAAAATCTAGTCCGCGAGCTCCACGCATACTTTTGCCAAAGTCCCAAATTTTTTGTAGAATTTTAAAATTTTGCTGAGGGAATAACAGCAAGAAACGAGCTTCTTAAAGATGTTGATACCAGATGGATCTCCTTGCATGGACCAACGCAACGAGTTCTTTCATAATATCCATCCTTGATTGGAACAATGTATAAGCATCGCAACATAGTAGACAAAGCTCCTAACCTCTTACATAGGTTAAGCGATATAGAGATACTCTTAACTTTAGCTAGTCTTCTCCCCATGCTGGATGAAATGAACAATCTTGTGAAGAAAGCCCAAGGCAGAACTATGTATATCTATGAGTATACCAAACTACGTAGAATGACATGCATGGCCCTCAATAATCTATATCTAGATCTAACAACTAAAAGCCCAAAATTTTATAGGTGGCAGATAATTACAGATTTGAATCATCCTGAAAATTATTTATAGTTTAATGCAAGCAGGGAGTTATGTGTCTTTGTACGTGGATTTGAGATACCAATGCACCATTGTAAGACAGACAGGCGCTCTATTAGAGAAGTACCTGTTAGAAAGAATGATTTTGATGGCATTGTTGAATCTGTTAGTAGTAATTTGAAGGAAATTGCAAGCAATCTTTCAACAGAGATTTATAATTGATTCCCTCAAGATGAAATACTTGATGCCATGTCTATTGTGTATCCTCAATTTTGGGTTCAAGGCCATCGAGATAGCCCAAGCTTTTTTCATCAAAAAGTAACTACCTTGACTGCATACTTTTCAAAAATTGTAGAATGAGTGGACAAAAAATAGAAGGAATTATAGATGGAAATAAGCTTAAAGGATAATGTAGTCAATTTACAAGAAGTAAGATAGACCAGTTTAATGCCATGGAGAATCCCTTCGAAGTGGGATAAATAACAAAGGCCTAGAAAAACTTGGGTCAGAGTGAAATGTTGCATGATTCGATATCAAAATATTTCAAACTTGCTGATTTATATCAAATAATGATATTGGGTTCGATGGAAGATGAGAGAGTTTTCAATACATTGGGGTTTTTGAAATCAAAGATAAGAAACAAACTAGACAAGAATTTGGAAAATTGCTTGAGGGTGTTAGGAAGTGTGTATAATGTCAAAGAATTTCTTTATGAAAGGGCACTTACAATCTGGAAGTCCATATGTGAAAGAAGAGGGTTGTGCAACACTTCAAGTTCAAACGCTGGTAGTGATGGGACAAATGACAGTGACACAATGACTGATGAATTTGACTTTGGGTCTCAGAATCAAGACGAAGAAAATGAAGATGAGACTCAGAATCAAGATAACTCTTTTTCTTTATCTAAACGTCAGTTTGAGGACTCTGACTCGATTTGGGAAATGGAAGTGAATTAGTAGTTTTTAAGTATTTATACTATATTTCATGAATTATATTCCAAAACTGTTGATGATATTTTATATTGTATTCCTTGAAATTGTGAATCAAATTGAATACATTAACATATTATTAATTATTTCATATTTTAATTGTGTCATATTGATAAGTTTTACATGTACTCAGTGATTCATCCTTCAACTCAATGCTTAATATTTCTTTGCTAAAGTTGATTTGTGCATAAAACATAAAATTTGTATTAAAAGTAGAATTTTGGTTTTTGATTTGATATGGTAAATAAAATTAGCTTAACATATTAACAATAGTAGGATATAGAACAATGAACTTCAACAATCGTTGAATGTGTATTTAGTAGTTGAAACCAGAGTTTATTTTCAATTGATAAAATAAATAATACAGATAATTGAATATCCAGCATACATGTCCATATAATATCTTATTTATACTAAATTTGAATTTTCTATTGATTTTTAAATGAAGGAGTACATAGAGGCAATGTAAAATCTTTCTCAAAGACAGATCTGCATAGAGCTGAGTTGGAAATTGGAAACTCATAATATCAATATCAAATCATTCTAACATATTTTTTAGCAAATTCCACTATTCAGGTGGTGGAATTGTCATTTCTTCTAGCTAATGTTGTCTGACTTAAATTTTTGTTAACAATGTATGATCGAATTTCAATTTGGATCCTGGGTCTAACTTGAATGTTTCAGCCAAAGATACATTCAAGATTATCAGTTGTTTGATGAAATCCAAAAAGTTCACCTCATCTGGGTTCCAATGAAACTGGTCTAAATCAATCTTCCTTGCATCCTCCATCTTCTTTCTAAAATTATCCTTTCCAATGAATCGGTCATTTGTGTCAAAACCCTGTGGCAAACCAAGCTTTGTCAAGTTCCTTACATTTTCATCCTCCTTAATCTTTGTTACAGCCTCAATCACAAATTATGTCACCTTCATTGCAGCTTCAATTCGATTAGTAATGCCTTTTGAAATCAATTCATTGTCACTGGCTTTGTAGATTGTTTCTATAACTTGATTTACAAATTTCTCTTCTGCCTGCAGTTGCACAAGTGTGTTGTCCATTAAATATTTGCTCAGCTTATCAAGATGTAATCTCATGGCATCAATGAATTGAAAGAATTCACACAAATGATCAAACCTCTGCATTATTTCTTCCTAGATCTTTTGTTTCATGTGCCTCTTTTTAATGATAGATGTCACCTTCATTGCAGCTTCAATTCGATTAGTAATGCCTTTTGAAATCAATTCATTGTCACTGGCTTTGTAGATTGTTTCTAGAACTTGATTTACAGATTTCTCTTCTGCCTGTAGTTGCACAAGTGTGTTGTCCATTAAATATTTGCTCAGCTTATCAAGATGTAGTCTCATGGCATCAATGAATTGAAAGAATTCACACAAATGATCAAACCTCTGCATTATTTCTTCCTAGATCTTTTGTTTCATGTGCCTGATTGTTTGTCTACAAAATTCAGTTAACTTTTTTTGACAAGATTTTATTTCATTTTTTGCTTCCATAAGCTCTGCGGCCAATGTTTCATTTTTTTGCCTCTCTTTCTCCAATTTTTGTTCCCACTATTCATTTGCTTTCCCAATGCTTTGTCTTAATTTTTCTGAAGTGGATTTTTCCTCATTATATTTCTTTTTAATCTCATCTAAATCTTGCTTCAGTCCATTCAATTCCACCTCTGTTTGTTTATCCTCTTTGCTTGTTGATGTAGACATAGATTTTTTTATTCTTTTTTCTAATTCATTTCTCTTGTTAGCTGTTGCTTTCTCATTTGCTAAATCTGCCTGTAATTTTTCTATTTGATTCTATAACTTTTTTTTTCCCTCTATCATGCTTTAGCAATGATGTGTACATCAATTCATTTTTCTTCTTTGATATATTAATTTTGTCAGTATTTTTTAATCCAGAAAAATCAAATTACAAACTGCTCACCTGAAATTCAGATTGATCCATCTGATTTTCTGGTTTATTTTGAACTGTGGGAACAACAATTGTGTACTCCATGATTTTTGTATTTATGTCAAATGTGGGCAATATCATGGTTGTTGCAGGATCTAAAGTCACAACAAACACACTCTCCATCAGTTACTTCTTTTCCTTTTATACAATTCTAATTTCTTTTTAAACTCTTGAATGTAATCAAAACCCAAGGACGCAGGAATAAGGGAATGCTTGAATGGTGAAGGAATAGGAGTACTTACAATTTCTGTTATAGCCACACTAACTGGGGGAGTGCCTGGAAATAATTCCTTTGTAGTGGAACTGGTAGTTGGACTTGGACCTATCATAATCCTTTGTCTCTTCTGTGTCCCTTGATCACTAAGTGTTTGTGTGGTATCTTGTATTGGTGTCCTCTTGTGTGTAATTTGTTGTTAGACCTGTTGTAGCACATGTTGACTAAGTTCTCCACCAGTGGCAGTGCCAGTCGCACTAGGCTCTCCACCATGGGCATGTCCAAGTTGTGATTGCATCTGACCATGAGGATTAGGATTTGAAGCTATAACATAATCAATTCTTTCAGTTCTACCTATATGACCTTGGTGTATTTTATCAGTTGATTCAGCTCCAAGGCCTCATTTATCAAATGGTTTTCTGGGAGTGGTGACTACAACTATTGGGGTACAAATGCCTTGTCCTTGGGACCCCAAACCACCACCTCGATAACCCAACTTTTTAGCTATGACTGCTCCTAAAGTATATGCTATTTTTGTGCCCTGACTTAAACCAGGGTTGAAATTGTTTTGTTCATCCCTATCATCATCAAATTCATCATCACTATCAGTTTCAGTTCTTCATCTTCACATCCATTGGGATGCTCTATATTCCACAATTTGCTAAACTCTTCATCTTCATCGATTTCTCCATAGTTTGCATCAGTTCTCAGTTCACTTAGCTCCTTCCTCATAGACCAAAATGTAGTAATTTTTTATCGTGTCCAATATTTTTTTTAAAACACTCATTTAGAGAATCTAGCATTTTTGGTCTAATAGATGGTTTATCACTTTTTCTATAAAAATTGTTGTACCTCCTGATTTCATTCTCTACTGATGCTCCTGTAATTTGTACCTGGTGCAATGCCATAACTTCTGCTGACAACTGTTCAAAAGAAATACCTTTCTTAGTAGTAGTTTTCTCCATTGTTATTTTGACCTCATCCCAGGAATCCTTGTTTCTCAAGTTTTCAAGCAAGGGTTTACTTTGATGTTGAATTCTACTTGCAACATTCTTATTGGCCACAATCATTGTTTTAATGGTGTCACATGGATCATACTGCCAGTGACAGACAGCATCAAAATTAAAAAAATTCAAAAGATCTTTTGCCACCTTAAATTCTTATCTCTCAAATGTGAACCCTCCACATGAAAAAGGTAAAGGAAATAAGGTCTTCTTTTGCTGACTGACAAAGTGTAGTTCATCAGTACTCTACATCTGCCTTACATATTCCAATGCAAAAACCATTTCTGTCACATGTATTGGAAGTTTGTATGGCTCTACTCCTGATCCATAAAATCTTAGCACAGTATATTCTTCCAATAAGTACCAATCAGCGAATTGTATTTCTTTTCCTAGTTGAATGAAATCTCTATATGATATAGGCAATCTAGGCATTGGACTATTTGTAATTGCTTGATGCAATGGAGCCAAAAAGTAGTCTACAAAATGATTGTAGTTCTTTCGAGAATCATGCATCCTTATCTTAGTGGTCCAATCATATACTGGAGCCATTTTATTTTCCTCGGTATTACTATAGGGTTGAATCTGAAGCTTGTTGGTCTGAAACATTCCACTAAATTTGAATAGAAAAAAATAGCACAAGTAGGTTGTGAACCTTAATGTCTTGGTGGAACCTCCTTTAATCATTAAAAATTGTTTATGCATGGATTCTACAATGTACTCAATAAATTTATATTTGACATGTACACCATTACCATAATGGATACTATATACCATTTCAAGGAGGCTTGCATCCACTTCCCAATTGCTATCCAGTCCAAGGCAAAATGCTAGCATGGAAATAGTATCCTGAGCCCATGATTTAAAAAATTTCAAAGGATAAGGAGGCTTATGGTTATCTTTCAAGTTTTTTTTTTCTTCAACTATTTTATTTAGGAAAGCTTCTTTGCCCCTTTCATTCGCTGCTTCATAATCACTAGCAAGCTTTTCTAGGTCAATGTGGACATCTCTAAATTCTTCGATTATAAACCCCAACACTTTTCCAAATTCTTCTGAATTAATGGATAAAATTTCTTCTTTGGTATCCTTATTTACAATTGCTCTTTTGTTACCATCATAATTGTGGGCACAAACCATAATAAATTATGGGCAAGGGAAAACCTCATGTAACATCATGCACCCTAATCCGGTTACCCATGGTGCATTGATACTATCAACTTTCCTTTTCTTTTTCTTGGCAGCCTTATTCTCACATGAAAATCTAAGTTCTGAGGTAAATTTACCAAACATGTTAGGATCATAAATATCATGGTATTCATCAGTCAAACCTGGGGTTTTAAGCAATTCAGAATAATCTATTTTTCTATCCGTACTTGCTCTACCTTTCCCAAAAACTTTGTCTGGTCTGCTAGTGGTGGTAGACAAGCTTATACAGTGTGAAATTTTTCTTAAGTCTCTCAACCCTAAACGCAAAGTTTGACAAAATAAGATTTTAAGAAAAAAGTTTGACAAAATAAGATTTTAAGAAATGATGAAATGTAGATGTAGCCTAGGGATTCTATGTTTTGTCTTACCAGCTTTGTTGGAAATGGCACTGCAATGAATAATCTGAAATCTCCTTGGTGCACTGCAATGAGCAATATGAAATCTCCCCATGTGTTGACCCTCTTGGCTCTCACTTAAAAATAAAATCACTTAGCAGTAAAAAGTAGAAACTATAAAGTTTTTTTTTTATAAAGTGAATTTTTTAGTGAATGAAACGTCAAGTCAACGTGTCGCTTCCAGACTACGCTATTAGTACATGTCTGACAACTGTCCTGCATTGATAGCTCATAGCAATCTCTAAACTGTTGATCTTTGTAAATCTAACGGTTTAGGGTGATTCCAGAGATTTAAGTTCGCAAGCCTAGCGTTCTGTGCATTTCATTTCGGAATGCAACTACAACCATCCATCAAATGTTCATCGAACGGTCGAGTATTTTATAATATAAACAATAAACATAATCTGCATTTCTTCATTCATTTAATTACAGTCACTCTTATCATTTAATTGCATTCTATTTAATATTAATAAAAAAATTATTCACAGTTTTTTAGTCTCGTGGACGTCAACTTTCATTCATTCATTCATTGATATTAATTCAAAAAATTGTTACAACTGGGGGATAGCTACACCCCTGGCATATCATTATGTTACAAAAAATTTCCATACATATTCTTTCCCATGATAATATAATATATTACATCCAAATTACATAGCAAAAATCAAAAGTTCAAAACACTAGGCCACTAGCTAAGGGAAACCATAAAAATCTCCTGTTTCCACTAGGTCTGCAAAGCGCAACACTCATTCTGCATTTGGCTCCATGACGAGAGCTCGAGAGCACCTTAAAAAATTTAGACCGATGGTGGCCCAGTGACGATGGCGGGCAAGAGCACCATCTGTAATGTTCAGTAGAAAGGGAAGCCACTAAATCCCCACACCCATCTCTCCCCCAAGTAACACCATTGGTAGGTTAGAAGACCGCAGAATCCCCACACCCATCTCTAACCCAACAAATACCTCCAAACCATTGCCCAGAAAATATGCCTTGAAAATTTCTCGCAATAGTTGAAGAATTTCCACCTTCAAACCTCCAAGGTCTAGCAATGACACCAAGAACCAAGAGGTTATGTCATAATTCACACGGTATCTATTCCTATCTATTAAAAAGTCCCTCCCAAGCACCATTTTAACGGCTTCCAACTCCAAGAAGTGCAAACAAACAATTCTGTGAGGCTTCATTATAGCTCTGAGCCTCAAGTCTATTATGTAACCCAAGAAAGCAATTTGCCTTTGGAGCGCTATAAGGCAAATTGGCGTATCCATTTTCTTTGTGAAGCAGCAAGCTAGCTTCAAACTTTGGTATGACTATGAGGCATTGTTGGGCTCCATTAAATAGAGCCAAGCTTCATTAATGGCGCTGGGCTTCAAAGCGTTTGGATATCTTTCCAAGTGTGCCAATATTTAAGTGATTTGATATTTTTTTTCAAGTGAATTTAATTTGCATACAAATATTTGTGCTTGATTTAACATAAGTAATAAGTATATAGATAATACTTAATAGTGTTTCCAAACTATGTTCCATGTAGTCATACGTCATATGTAATCCATGACACATGTCACCAATTTTGAATTAACAGGTGCACAATATTTGTAAATTGATGTGTAAGATCTGACCAATTTTATATACAATAAATTTTAAACTTTTAACTAATAATAAATACTATAAAAAGAGGGAGTAATTCTTTTTGTTTTAATTTCAACAAAAGTCATCTCAGATTAAATATATTCAATAAATGAATAGTACAATAATCATCAAAACATAAACTTTAAATCAATAATCAGATTTCATGGAGATTTTCTAGTATCTGCCTTACAAATACTTTTCAAGACTGAGTATTTAGTCACCTATTCTTATAGATATCCTTGTTGCAATATATTTTTTCCCAATGCTTAACCCAGAACATTTAATTTGTTCCTTGAACAAAAGTTTTAAGTAAAAGATTAAACATTCAACACAGAGAGCCCATGTTCTAGAATCCGGAATAACCCTTATCTATTTAGATTCAGAAGAAAAACACACACAACTTGGAGACAGATAACCATATACATGCAACAAAGCATTACTCATTTAAAAACAACATGAAACTGGTAAATTTATGCCACCCTGCAAGACTGTATCTTATTATTCCTCCAAAATTTGCCAAGTCTTCAACAACCAACCCTATGAAATGAGCAAGACAATTCCTTTATACTATAGATCAAGAACGTGGTCTTAGTATTGAATACATTGTACTTCAAATTGTTACAGATACAGAGAATAAAAGCTTGTCAATCCTTAGTTCCATATCTGTCCTTCCACTCACCGTATGTCTCCTCTGCCAGCGAAGGAAATGAAAGTATTTCTACAATCATCTTATTATGGATGGCATACCTAGCATCCAAGATACTTTTTACTTGGTTACAGAATATAGAAAAAATATTTTCAAGAGTGTTCAGATTGTCCAACGATAAGCTCAGTACTTGCATAGTTGGATCACTTGCAATTACATCACAACAAGTGGGAATTAATTGATAAATATTGTCTACAATCTCCTTTCTCCATTTGTCCAAGTCTTTTCTTTTGCCATCACCCTCCAAGATGGGAGGTGACCACTTAGTGTCCAACCTTTCAAAACCCTACAACCTCTCTTTCACAACTGAATCAAATTTCAATTGGAAACTGGTCACACTCTGAAAATACTTCAACATGTTAAACACCTTCTGTATTTTAGGAGGTGCATTGGAATCATACCTGGCACACCTCAGAAATTCTTTGACTTGTTCAGTTTGATGTAACCACTATGTTTTTAAGCTCAATAGTCTCTTTTTGTCAGACTCGTGCTTTTTATAGGCTGGTCTCAACTGTGAGTGGGATTTCCAAGTCTCATCAACTCTGGTCAAAATGTTTGTCACCCTGTTCTTGATCAAGTTGGTGACCACCTCTTTAACCTTGTTATCCTTTTCCTCCTTCAATCGCCTGTTATCCTCCTTCAACTCTCTAATCTCTGCAAAGAGAGGCTCTGTATCCACTGGAAGAGATTCTGCAATTGGGATCACTGGAGGAGGGGCTGAAGTACTGGCTCCCAATGGGGTGGGTGCAAAAAGTTGGGGGGCCAAAAAGAGGCCAACTTTTAAAAAAAATTAGAAATAACGCGAGCGTGTTATGTGCTATTATATATATATATATAAAGTAGCGTTCTATTTCATTATTTCACAACAAATTCCAAGAAACCCACGGCTTGTAGAAAGAAAGGAGCGCACTCACGTTATCTAAGGTCCAATCGTCAATTATTTCTCGCTGATTCATCATCAAAATGCCACCACAACGTCAGGGAAATCAAAGAAGTAAGTTTTACTCGCTTTCTTGTGTGAATTTGTTGCTAAATAGGTAGGTTAAAATAGTTTTTGATGTAAATTTCTTAAATTTATAGGAGTTGATAATGCACCTCCTCCTCCTAAAAATCCACAAAATCCTTCAGCAAATGAACAACAAATACCTACTGAAGAAGAACCCCACCCACAAACACCTCCATTTATTCCTAAATATGCCCCTGGAACACAAGAAAATATAATGGGGCACATTAAAAATAATAAGAACCAAATTGAGGACATAATTGCAAGGTTGAAAGAACCTACAACTTCAACCTTGCATAGATCCATGCTTGCTCAATCCCTTGAATCTATGTTATCAAATGTAGATTCAATAAGCAAACAAATCACTAGTTGGACAGAAAAGAGGAGAGAATTTTGAGAGTATTATGTTGACAAGTTATCATATGAACAAGTGAAAAATGAACAAATTACAAAACTCGACTTGTGTTCTATTTTCATAGACCCACAAACAAATGAATCTCTACCCCTTACGTGCAAGAGGTTCCCTATCCATTGGTGTAACAACCAAGCGATAAGGGACAATTTTGCGCAGAGGTGGTGGATGGTTTTTGACCATCCTCCATGCAACAATAATGAGGTCCCGCAATATTTTTTGAGGAAACTCTACTGCGAGTTTGTCAAAAATAAAGTGCCAAATTATTTTGATATGCCGGAGTTCCAGGGTAGAGGTAGGGGGTCAACACAAGATAGACCAAGGGCACATGTTGACCCATAGTGGCCAGCGAGATGAGCACTTGCCAGACCGGCCCATGAGCACGTTTCTATCACTTTTGTTGTGAAGGAGAGTGTTGAGGTTGAGACACTTCAGTCCATTAGTGCCTTGACCCAGAGCATCTTACAGCATGCTAGTCCTACAACATAGCATGAGCCAGGGGAGAGTTAGAGTATGGTTCCACCCCATACTTGTCGGACTTGCGGGTCAGCATGTGGTTATGACCCCATGGATAGTCATGACGCAGGTGCGCAGGCTACATCTACAACTGAGTAGATGGTGATGACAGATGCCCTCCTAAGTGAGACTTTTGGGCTTGATACTCAGGTAAATCTTAGCAAGTTCATTGAATTTAATTTATTAAATTTTATTTTTGAAATGCAAGATTAACAAATTTAGTTTGATGATTTTAATAAAATTTCAAGGTCATAGTGTTGATGCAGTTTTCAGTGGTTCTCCACCTGCATATTACACTACATCATCTACTATTAGGGTATGTAACTAGTAAACAATTATAAATATTAGATGTGAATAACATCGTTATATGAATGGTATTCTAATATTTGATTTTGGATGTTAAATAGGTTAATATTGGAGATTTCACAGCAACACCTGCCAGCGGTGGTGGACTTCAAAGCTTCACGGAGGTAATAAAATAAATAGTTTAATGAATGAATTATAATTACTAGATTTTTGTATGTGACTTGTGTGCTTTATTGTGTGTACTTCCATGTTTAGGTGGACGAGTATTTGATTTTGGATGTTAAATAGGTTAATATTGGAGATTTCACAGCAACACCTGCCAGCGGTGGTGGACTTCAAAGCTTCACGGAGGTAATAAAATAAATAGTTTAATGAATGAATTATACTTACTAGATTTTTGTATGTGACTTGTGTGCTTTATTGTGTGTACTTCCATGTTTAGGTGAACGAGTGTGTATGTTAGGAGCCATTATTTACATCACTATTATAGTTTTCGTAATTGAATAATGTTGTTTTATTTCCAGATGATGCAAGTTGTGGAGACACCTCCCAATGTTCATAGGGCAATGGAGCATGGTGTATCATCTACGATTCATAGCTCCATGCCATTGACGGGGGTATGAGGTAGATTAGTAAATTTCAATTTACATTCATTGTTATAGTTGTTTATTTTTGAAAAAACAAAAGACTATTGATTTGAAGTTTAATTTCTATCTGGATGGTTTCTATAGGACATGACATCACCACAGCCTAATCCTGCTACTAAGGCAAATGAGGAGACAAATTGTATGGTAGCGGTAAGTGATTATTTTGTTAAATGTTTCATTTTTTATAACATGTAATTTCTATATATTAATGTATATACTTTTTATTGTAACAGCTACAGATCCACAAATAACTAAATAGGAGGAGCAACCCTCGGGTTCATAGTAGACCACCCACATACATGTCTCCATCCCCTAGAAGATCAAAGGCTGCTCATGATCTATTCTCTTCACCGGACAGAGGGGAATGACTTTTTATTGTGTTCCTTTGTTTTATGCCTATATGGCATTTGTGGACATATTTTGTATTGCATATAGTTGACATTGTATGCCTATATGGCATTCTTGTAAGCCTATATGGATATTTTGTATATATGTTATACTTATTTCAATAGTTATTGATGTATGCCTATATGGATATTTGGTTAATACAAATCTTTTTTATTGATGGCATCCATATTTGCATTATAAATCCACATTTGAATGGATATTTGTAGATGGTTACTTCAAATATTTAAAGTCCAATTGTATTACATAGGATGTTTGTTGATCCAATAAGCCAGCTATTGTTATTCAAGTATCATCTAAACCTCATTCTAGAACTAAAAGATAAAAGTTGTATTTAAAATAAAAATGAATCATCATGTTGAATAGAAAATATTCATATTCTTTATGAGTTGCTCAATTAAAAATATTCAAATGAGTATGATGATCCATATTTTTTATGAGTTGGTCAATTGAAAATATTTCTTAATTTCTTGTTATTATACCATATTGGGATGCAAAGAGTATGTTGTTTTGAATAAGATAGTCAAAATCATATGCTTATGAGCACCTGATGACCATTGTGGTTATTAAATGTAATTCCTCTTGCATATAAGGTGAGGTTATGAGAGTACATTGAGTCTTACCTAATTTTAGTATGCAACATAACATTGGGGCTATAGGCTTCCATAAGTCATCAAAAATCAAGGTTCAAGGTTGTCATTGAAGTCAAAGGGTCAAGGTTGTTTGTCATTGATGTCAAGGTTGATGTCATGATGTTGATAAGGTGATACAGTGATTCAAGGTAGGTGATGATCATGAGGTGCATGATGTGTGAATATGGTTTTCATGATAAGGTCTCTCAGTTCATGTTGATGCTGCACAAGACAAACATGGTTCATATGATGCAAGGTTCATGTTCATGGTGGATGTAGTTTTGTTCATGCAAGGTTTTGTTGTGAATATGGTTTTCATTGTAAGGTCTATCTTGGAAGGTTGATATGATGCACGGTTCATGTTCATGGTGGATGTAGTTTTGTTCATGCAATAAGAAGTCAGAGAAGACACAAGCTTTCATAATCATAATTCAATGTCATCATCAAGGAGAGTTATATTTATCAAGGGGAGTCATGAGTTTGATTCGAATGTGAAGTTGTTCATGTCTTAGAACCCTAAGCCTATGATAAGTGTCATACTCTAATGTCTTTCTTCTAATGTCCTTGAGGTCTCTGAAATGTCCTAGATATCTCTTGATGAAAGTTAGAATGTTTAAGTCTTTCTTATTTATAGTTAGGGTTTGCATATTGGGCATTAAACCCTAAAAAGAATCTACTTTTCTTAAGACTTTAAAACCCTCAATTGTCTGTCATGTGTAAAGTGCACTTTTGTTTTAATTTAATATTGACTTATAATCACAGGTTACTATCACTTAAATCAACCTACTAAATGGTCTTTAAGTCATTAGTTCACTGGCCCTTCAACCTAACTCAACCAGTGTCTCTAGTAAACTCTCATAAGCTAGAGCGCCATATCATAATTGAAGGTCATATTTAATTGATATGAGGGCGGGAAAAAGGATTGGAAGGTCAATATTTAAAAAGAATTTGGAATACAAACAATCATCTCTATGCAGTTGAATTTGATGGGTGTGCCTTTTATAAAAGGCTAAAAGACAACTTTATGTAGGATATCATGGTATTTGTAGTGTTTGAAGATTCAAGACTAGTTAGTATTTGTAGCTTGAACTGTTTCGGCATGTTTGGGTATGAAACAGGACCATACCTAGCCTAAACGTACCCATCTAGACGCGTTGGAATTGTCAGTTTGGCCGCACGAGGAGAAGAACAAAAGTTACACCCCTTTATAACTTTACATTGCCTCCTTTTGACGATTTTTGAGGCAGCAGAAAACCTTTCACCACGGGCAAACACCTCAGAGATATAAAAAATTGAGAGAGGTTATTGTAGAGGGACCCTACATGATCACGTTGCCTTAGACGGAATGTATCTAAGTGACACAGTTTATGAGTAACAGCTCGTCAAAGATTGCTACCTTTTTGCACTTTGGACTCTTCAAGGATATCGCTGGTACAATGTAGCTCAGACTGTTTCGGCATGTTTGGGTACAAAAAAGGACCATGCCTAACCTAAATGTACCCATCCAAACGCATTAGAACTATCAGTTTGGCCACATGAGGAGAAGAACAAAAGTTACACCCCTTTGCAACTTTACACTGCCTCCTTCTGACGATTTTTGGGGCAACAGAAAACCTTCCACCACGGGAAAATGCCTCAGAGATACAAAAAACTAAGAGATATTATTGTAGAGGGACCCTACATGATCATGTTGCCTTAGATAGAATGTATCTAACTGACACAGTTTCTGAGTAACAACTCGTCAAAGATTGCTACTTTTTTGCACTTTGGACTCTTCAGGGATATCGCCGGTACAATGTAGCTTGGATTGTTTCGGCATGTTTGGGTGTGAAACAGGACCATGCCTAGGCTAAATGTACCCATCCAGACACATTGGAATTGTCAATTTGGCCACACGAAGAGAAGAACAAAAGTTACACCCCTTTGCAACTTTAAACTACCTCCTTTTGACAATTTTTGGGGCAGTAGAAAACCTTTCACCATGGACAAACGCCTCAGAGATATAAAAACTAAGAGAGGTTATTGTAGAGGGACCCTACATGATCATGTTTCCTCAAACAGAATGTATCTAAGTGACATGGTTTTCGAGTAACAGCTCGTCAAAGATTGCTGCCTTTTTGCACTTTGGACTCTTCAGGGATTTCGCCAGTATAATGTAGCTCGAACTATTTCGGCATGTTTGGGTGCAAAACAGGACCATGCCTAGCCTAAACATACCCATCCAGATGCATTGGAACTGTCAGTTTGGCCACACGAGGAGAAGAACAAAAGTTACACCCCTTTGCAACTTTACATTGCCTCCTTCCGACAATTTTTGGGGCAACAGAAAACCTTTCACCATGGGCAAACACCTCAGAGATATAAAAAACTAAGAGAGGTTATTGTAGAGGGACCCTACGTGATCATGTTTCCTTAGACAGAGTATCTAAGTGACATGGTTTCTGAGTAACAGCTTGTCAAAGATTGCTGCCTTTTTACACTTTGGACTCTTGAGGGATATTGTTGGTTCAATGTAGCTCGGACTATTTCACCATGTTTGGGTGCAAAACAAGACCATTCCTAGCCTAAACATACCCATCCAGACATGTTGGAACTATCAGTTTGGCCACACGAGGAGAAGAACAAAAGTTACACCCCTTTGCAACTTTACACTGCCTCCTTCTGATGATTTTTGGGGTAGAAGAAAACCTTTTACCACGGGAAAACACCTCAGAGATATAAAAAACTGAGAGATTTTATTGTAGAGGCACTCTACGTGATCACGTTACCTCAAACAGAATCTTTCTAAGTGACATGGTTTTTGAGTAACATCTCGTCAAAGATTGCTGCCTTTTTGCACTTTGGACTCTTCAGGGATATCGCCGGAACAATGTAGCTCAGACTGTTTCGGCATGTTTGGGTGAAAAATAGGACCATGCCTAGCATAAATATACCCATCCAGACACGTTGGAACTATCATTTTGGCCACACGAGGAGAAGAACAAAAGTTACACCCCTTTGCAACTTTACACTGCCTCCTTCTGACAGATTTTGGGGCAGCAGAAAACCTTTCACCATGGGCAAACGCCTCAGAGATATAAAAAACTGAGAGAGGTTATTGTAGAGGGACTCTACATGATCATGTTTCCTTTGACAGAATTTTTCTAAGTGACATGGTTTTTGAGTAACATCTCGTCAAAGATTGATGTCTTTTTGCACTTTGGACTCTTCAGGGATATCGTCGGTACAATGTAGCTCAGACTGTTTCGGCATGTTTAGGTGAAAAATAGGACCATGCATAGTGTAAATGTACCCATCTAGATACACTAGAATAGTAAGTTTGGTCGCATCAGGAACAGGATGAAAGTTACACCCCTTTGCAACTTTACACTACCTCCTTCTAATGATTTTTGGGGTAGCAAAAAACCTTTCACCACAAGCAAATGCCTCAGAGATATAAAAAATTGAGAGAGGTTATTGTAGAGGAACCCTACATGATCGCATTTCCTTAGACAAAATATTTCTAAGTGACATGTTTTTTGAGTAACATCTCATCAAAGATTGCTACCTTTTTGCACTTTGGACTCTTCAAGGATATTGTCGGTACAATGTAGCTTGGACTGTTTCGGCATGTTTGGGTGAAAACTAAGACCATGCCTAGTGTAAATGTACCCATTTGAGTGTGTTGGAACAGTCAGTTTGGTCACATCAGGAATAGGACGAAAGTTACACCCCTTTGCAACTTTACACTACCTCCTTCTGACGATTTTTAGGGCAGCAGAAAATCTTTCACCATGGGAAAATGCCTCAGAGATATAAAAAAATGAGAGAGGTTATTATAGAGGAACCTTACGTGATCACATTGTCTTAGATGGAATGTTTCTAGGTGACACAGTTTTCAATTAATAGCTCGTCAAAATTTGTTATCTTTTTGCAGTTTAGACTTTTCAGGGATATTATCGGTACAATGTAGCTCGGACTGTTTCGGCATGTTTGGATGTAAAATAGGACCATGCCTAGCCTAAATGTACTCATCTGGATGCGTTGGAACTGTTAGTTTGGTCACATTAGGAGCAGGACACCAAAAATGCAAAAGTTGCTTTGTGCAACTTAACAACATTGACACTTTTTTGCAACAAGACTCAAAGACTCAAACTAACCCCAAATGACTCAAACTGACTTAAAAACATATGAAATGGTCTTAGAAGACCTTATTACATACAATTGACTCAATCAAAACCAATTTTCATGTTTTGACCCCTCTTGGAGGCATGACAATCTGGGTGCCCCTGCACCATTAGTGCAACTGAAGTCGATAAAGTTTTCCTATTAAGAAAAAGAGCTTCCCTTAGCTTCAAGAAATATAAATATTCTATACTAACAAGGCCAACCACGTGAAGATGGCCTCACCTAAGACCTAAGACACGTGCATTCTAGTAGATGTAGGACACCTAAGACACCTATTGTATAGTATGTATCTAGATTTTATAGACATAGTAGACCTAAGACACCTAGTCTTTATACCTTATCGTAGTAATCCAATGAATACTTACAACTCAATGTAACATGAATTTACAAAATCAATGTGAATACTTACAAATTAATCCAATGAACCATCCAAGTCTACTCTACTCTTTATTATGTCAAGTATTGCTTCATGGTCAGACTCACGCACCTTCCACAAGGTCTTGTTCAAAGGTCTACCCTAATATTGTATCAAATGAACATTGGATGCCACAACAAGGTTTGAGTAATGAAGAATCTTCTGATGCATGTCAAAGTCCTAAAACAGCCAAACATTAACACTCTTATGTGGATACCTTCTAAGCCATGTTCCAGTAATAACCACTGAGCCTGTAGGGTATTCGATGTTTTCTCCATCCATAACTAGGGCCTCCAATTTCTTTTTGGCCTCAACACAATGACACAAGTAATAATTTGTTCCCTCTTCGTTATCTTCATCTGTAATAGCTGCATATACATGCCCTACATTGATATGTGTAGCAAATTAGATGAAACTAGTCAACATTACAAAAACACTACAAAGTAAGATGACATTAGGAATTTCAAAAACTATGCAAATAGATATATTACCTGGTTGAACTAGATCTGATATGTGGTCAAAGTAAACTGATGATTCCATCTGTGTTAGTTCCAATGCCATCGGGGGTCAATACGTGTCAAGTGGGCTAAGATAACTTAACTGCCATTCGTCAACCCACTCCTTTGACTCACACTCATCCCAGGCTTGAATTGTACAAGAAGAACAAAAGCATGACATCTTTCATGTATGGATACTCCATGAACCTGCAATTGAGCTTCTGAAAGAGTGCATCTCACTTGATCCTGTCAATGTAGAATAGTCCTCATATGGTGCAATGTTAGTATCATCTATCAACCAAAGAAATCTACGAACTGAAGACTTACCTTCATTACCTGGACCCATGGAAGCATTACACCACTCGACGATCAATTTTGCATCTGTCAACTTTGCATTGTCTTTATACTTTAACTCTTCTCATGCTATTGCTCTTTTGATACATGCTCCTGCACCATCATACTCCCCCTTTCCATGCCCGGCCTCACAAAAGTTCCACATATGTTGAATACCTGTAAGATTATGCCTCCTGCTTAGCCAATAGAAATTCTAAGAGTTCTTGAATTGTGATGCATAATTATCTGACCATATGATATGTTGACTGAACGATATGCCCCTTCTAGCCAAATCATTATAGAACACCTGAAAGCAACCTTGCACGAACTCCATAGAATGCGTGCGATCATCACTGATATAGAAATGATACTCCCTTATGATCTTTCTGTCTTTATCTGTACTATCATTTGTATGAATGAATGTGATGTGCACAAATATAGAAACCTGTGTGGAGTTGTAATAATGTGATTGCACAACATGTTGTGGCTATAGACTGTAATTCTCTGCAAAGTTGACGACTAAAACAATGCTACCAACCGGAAATGTGTCCTTGCATAACTTGAATTGCAAGTCCAACCATTGAGCTTTATGGGCATGTCTTGCATACTCATACACTATGCTGTCACGAAATATAGGCATAAACTAATACACTAGAATCTTTTCAATAACCAATTCACACATCTTTACTTCTTTACCATCTTTTGTATTGTATGCCACTATTTTATACTTGCCGAACTCTACTAGTTCGTTTCCAACCGCATGTGTTCTTTCCATATGTTCACATATTGGCAAATGTTGCAAGCCACCGCAACGATGACATGTGCCATCCAAGCATAATTTATTGTAGAATATTTGACCTTCCTCTCTTTCACATAAAATTCTTGATATGAAGTCTCTTGAAGATGTTGGTGGGGCACGTATGCCACAACCCTACAAAACATTGTTAGTATGCAAATCTAAACATATAAACCTGTAAACATCAAAATGGTTAGAAAATTCAATATGTAATCTACAACAAGTAGTGCGTGTGTGATTTATCTTGACATAGAAATGTTTTAGTATTTCAAAATATCTTTGACAAATTTTAATTTGAGGATACTTCTCTAGAAATTTACCATAAAATTGTGTTTGAGTCTCATCCAAAAAATGCTTTGGATATGGCTCATGGTTCTGACTACCAATTCTCCTTCTTACCACATCCCTTTGATTCAGAGATACCCTTGTGTAATTCTTCCAAAGGTCTTCAATTAGTGATCTCAATGCTTCAACCATTGGTTTATCTTTTCGTGGTAGTCTCCCTGAGAACGCCCATAATTCATTGGCACTAATGTCCTCAATTCTTTGGCATCTTCCAACGGCTCTTGATAAAGTTTTCCTATTAATTCTCAATTCTTGACTCATCTTTCTAATGAGCTGAGCTTTCCTCGTTTGACTACTTACTATAGTTGATGTAATCACACGTCGTGTTGCATTACTATCTTTTGTGCATGAGGTATTACCCACACTCTCATACGCACTCATTAGATTCTTGACAATAGATTTTTCACTTGAAGCCTCTGATATTCTCAACCCAAGAATCTTCATGATGGACCTATACTTTATACTTCGCATCATTTCAACGAATAGTTGACATCTTGCAGTCTCATTTAACTTTTCAAAGAACAATCTCCAAATCTTATGAGCATATCTTCTACAAGTGCATTTTAGAATCTTACCTTCCATTGGCTGCAAAATATTCTCATCAATATCAATCAAATACTTTGGCTTTCTATGCAAAATTCTAGGTGGTGTTAGGTTAGGTAAATTCATCTCAACATTAGGAATTTCATCAACATTTAAATGAGATGGGCTAGATGGCATACCTTCGACTGAAGATGGAATAGATGACATACCTTGAGGTTGAGGTGGGAACAATGGCTTACCTCCCTCATCAAATGTGAGTGATGATGTACTCTCAACTTGAGATGCGGTAGATGGTGTCCCTACATGTTGACTTGCAGTAGAGGACGTGTCTCCAACTATGGTATTCAAATCTCTCATAGCATGAAGTTTTTGCATTCATTCTCTTTGTTCCGCCAATACCATATCTCTTTGTGATGGTTGTGGTTCCTCTTCAATTGGCATGTATTCATTTATCATGTCCAATTTCCTCTTCTCACGAAGTTCCCTCATAACTTCTGCTTTCTTTGCATTCTTAGCTTCTATCTCTTCCTGTGTTGGTTTAATTCTTGATCGTTTCCTCGGCATGGCAGAGAATTTGTCTGTAGCATGATAAAGAGACCAATATTACTTCCTAAGAAATGAATCCATACAAATAACTAAAATATATGTCATTCAACCCTTCATAGTAAATATACATACAATCATCATGCAAAAGAGTAAATGGCACTCAACCAAAATAGGTACAAAGCATACAAAGCAAATTATTGCAACCATACAAAGCATTATTGTACAATGTTATTGCAGCCATACAAAGCATTATGGTACAAAGTTCACTTCAGTCCTAGATGAGGATAAGGTCAAAGGAGAGTCACCTATTGAGGCTACAAGTGAAGAGTACATGGGACTTCATGCTTGAAAAGGCTGAGGCAGACCCAATTTGACATGTTTGTTGTTACTAGGGCTACTAGGATTTGGGTGGCTTGTGAAGGAATAGACAACAATTGAAGAGTGCAGACTTGAGTAAGGGTTTAGAATGGTTATGTCTAAGTTCTTGAGGGGTAAGACTACCTCTAGTAGCCTTGTTAGGTTTTGAAGTATTGAAGACCCTCTTTGTGCCTTTGTATAGGGAGATTGCTTGAGAGAAAAGCTTATGAAATTTGAAGAAACTATTTGTATATGAGCCCTTTGGATTGAGTTGAACCCTACCTCTGCATCACATACCTAGGATTGTCATCAAAATCATTAGACTAATCTCTATAATTTAGGGTATTGAATGGTATATAGTTGATCAAGGTAACCACCATCATGTGCTGACAAAGGACAATTAGGGAATTTTGAAATATTGTTGTGTCATGTGCATACAAATCATCATGAATAGGTGCATAAGGAATGTCCTAGCCCAAGATATGTGCTAACAAATCATCATGTCATGTGCATACTTGTATGATCTTGGCACCTATTCATTTGTATTATAACTTGTTAATATGACAAGATAATAGTGGGATTGTAATGGTATGTTAAGGTCTGTTTATTACACATAATTATTAAAGAGCCCAAGTGTAGAAAATATACATGGCATCATGTGAGATTGTAGGCTGCTTTCTTGATTGGGAATGTGTCTGTTTTAATTAATGTTGACCTTTGAGATATCTTTTATTGTGCATACCATGAACTAATTTAAAACATAGTCTATCATATAAATACAAGATATGTATACATAGTCTTTTATTATGCATACTGGATACAAGTGATATACACATGTATGATAAAGCATGATAAAGTAATTCAAATAGAATTAAGGAAAATGTAAAGAACATGCATGTAAAGATTTGACATACCTAAAAAATAGAGATTCGAATGGAGAGAGTACCCAATTATGTAGTGTTTTTTCCTTCTTGCATCAAACTCCTCAATAATTTGAGTTTTTCACCACTTGCTTCCTTTTCAATGTTAAATTGAATGACACTCAAATATAATTAGTAACAACAATACTATTAACCAATCTATAATGTTCAATTCCTAAAATTGAATCACAATTGACATTGCAACACTACAAAAATTGAAACTTGAATAGATATATATCAAATTTGATGTGAAAACTATGTTATTTCCCCCTTCTCAAGTTGGCAAAGCAAAAAATGTGGTGGAAAGATCATGCAAAGGTGGTAGAATGTGTAAAAGGTGCATGTGAACTTCCCAATAGCATGAAAGTACTTTTTTGTTAGAACACGCGCATAATCAGCATGAAAACATAGCATGTGGGCCTGGATCACAGGGGTCCAGGCTTTTTTACAGTTTCTAAAGTAGGACAAAATGTGAGTGCATTATAACACGCTCGCATTTTGTCCTGCTATAGATTGATCCATAAATATTTTACCTATCTCACCTTCAATAGCACCTTTACAATATCTCACCTCTAGTTCCATTAGCTCATGTTCTATCTCTCACCTCTCTATATCTCACTTATCTCTCCCCCTCACCTCTCTACCTCTCCCCTCTCTATGTCTCTCAGTCACTCCTTGTCTACCTCTCCATCCATCCTTAGCCATCTAGGTCTCACTTAATCCTAAACCATAAAGCCTCAACCCTCAATGTCAAACCCTAAACACTATCCCTATTCCTAAACCCTCAATGGGCTCGATACTATACTCCAACCCTTAACCCTTAAAACTTGAACCCTAAAACCTATCCCTACACCATCGACACTCAACACTATATCTTAAACCCTAATCCCTCGACACTCAACCCTATCCCTAAACCCTCAACCCTCGAACCTCAACGCTCAACCCTCAACGTCAAACCTTAATCCCTCAACCCTTAACTCTAATCCCTCGACCCTCAACCCTATCCCTAAACCCTCAACCCTAAAACCTCAACCCTCAACGTCAAACCCTAATCCCTCAACCCTTAACTCTAATCCCTCAATCCTAAACCCTATCCCTAAACCCTCAACACTATACCTTAAACCCTAATCCCTCAACCCTCAACCCTAATCCCTCATCCATAAACCCTAAACACTATCCCTATTTATAAACCCTCAACAGGCTCGATACTATCCCTCAACACTTAACCCTTAAAACTTGAACCCTAAAACCTATCCCTACACCCTCGACACTCGACAATATATCTTAAACCCTAATCCCTTAACCCTCATCCCTAAAGCCTCAACCCTAAATCCTTAAACCTTCAATCATAAACCCTATCCCTAATCCATCTACCCTCGACACTCTACTTTAACCCTAATCCCTTGACCATCAACCCTATCCCTAAACCCTCAACCCTCAACACTATACCTTAAACCCTAATCCCTATCCCTCAAACTAAACCCTATCCCTCAACCTAAACCTAAACCTAAACCTAAACCCTATCCCTCAACCCTCAACACTATACCTTAAACCTTAAACCCTAATCCCTATCCCTCAACCCTTAACTCTTAAAACTTAAACCCTATCCCTACACCCTCAACACTCAACACTATGTGTTAAGCCTTAAACCCTCATCCCTAAAGCCTCAACCCTCAATCCTTAAACCTTCAACCCTAAACCCTATCCCTAATCCCTCTACCCTCAACACTCTAACCCTAACCCCTTGACCATCAACCCTATCCCTAAACCCTCAACCCTCAACCCTTAACTCTCAAGATTAAACCCTAATCTGTCAACCCTAAACCCTAATCCCTCAAACCTAAACCCTATCCCTAAATGCTCAACCCTCAACACTATACCTTAAACCCTAATCCCTATCCCTCAACCCTCAACCCTTAAAACTTAAACCCTATCCCTACACCGTCAACACTCAACACTATATCTTAAGCCTTAAACCCTCATCCCTAAAGCCTCAACCCTCAATCCTTAAACCTTCAACCCTAAACCCTATCCCTAATCCCTCTACCCTCAACACTCTAACCCTAACCCCTTGACTATCAACCCTATCCCTAAACCCTCAACCCTCAACCCTCAACCCTTAACCCTCAACTCTCAACATTAAACCCTAATTCGTCAACCCTAAACCCTAATCCCTCAAACCTAAACCCTATCCCTAAACCCTCAACCCTCAACACTATACCTTAAACCCTAATCCCTATCCCTCAACCCTTAACCCTTAAAACTTAAACCCTATCCCTACACCCTCAACACTCGACACTCTATCTTAAGCCTTAAACCCTCATCCCTAAAGCCTCAACCCTCAATCATTAAACCTTCAACCCTAAACCCTATCCCTAATCCCTCTACCCTCGACACTCTAACCCTAACCCCTTGACCATCAACCCTATCCCTAAACCCTCAACATTAAACGCTAATCTGTCAACTCTAAACCCTAATCCCTCAACCCTAAACCCTCAATCCTTAACACTATACCTTAAACCCTAATCCATCAACCCTAAAACCTAATCCCTCAACCCTCAACCATAAACCCTATCACTAAACCCTCAACCCTCAAAACTATACCTTAAACCCTAATCCTTGAACCCTCAACCCTAATCCCTCATCCCTAAACCCTAAACACTATCCCTATTCCTAAACCCTCAACCCTTGACACTATACCTTAAACCCTAATCCCTTATCCCTAAACCCTAAACCCTATCCCTCAGCCCTTAACCCTTAAAACTTAAACCCTAAAACCTATCCCTAAACCCTCGACGCTCAACACTATATCTTAAACCCTAATCCCTTAACCCTTAGCCCTAAAGCCTCAAACCTCAATTGTTAAACCTTCAACCCTAAACCCTATCCCTAATCCCTCTACCCTCAACACTCTACTTTATCCCTAATCCCTTGACCATCAACCCTATCCCTAAACCCTCAACCCTCAACTCTCAACATTAAACCCTAATCCGTCAACCCTAAACCCTAATCCCTGAACCCTAATCCCTGAACCCTAAACCCTATTCCTAAACTCTCAACCCTCAACACTATTCCTTAAACCCTAATCCATCAACCCTTAACCCTAATCCCTCAACCCTAAGCCTTATCCCTAAACCCTCAACCCTCAACACTATTCCTTAAACCCTAATCCCTCAACTCTAAACCCTAATCCATCAACCCTAAACCCTATCCCTAAACACTCAACCCTCAGAACTATACCTTAAACCTTAATCCCTCAACCCTAATCCCTCATCCCTAAACCATCAATGCTATCCCTATTCCTAAACCCTCAACCCAAGACACTATACCTTAAACCCTAATCCCTTACCCCTAAACCTTAAACCCTATCCCTCAACCCTTAACCCTTAAACCTTAAAACATAAAACCTATCCCTAAACCCTCAACCCTATACCCTCAACAATATACTTAAGCCCTAATCCCTCAATCATCAACCCTATACCTTAAATCCTGAAGCCTACACCCTCAAACCCTCATCCCTAGGCCATATAACCTCACCCTTATATCCTAAACCTCAAATATTGTGCCTCAACCCTATACTTAAATTAAACCTAAACCAAACGTGCTCTCAACCCAAGTCACCCTATGCCATATATACCCTCAATCCATATTGTAAACCCTAAACCCAATATCCTTAACCCTAATCCCCTCGCATTACACACTTATTCTTATACACTCAACAACCTAAATATTAACCCTCAACTATAACCCTCAACCCTCTAATCTCTACCCTCTACCCTCTACCTATTACTTAAACCCTAATCCCTCAGCCCTCAACCCTCAAAAATATACAGGCTCAGGTCCTTATATACACTAAACCCAAAACACTTACATACATACATACATACATGCATACATACATACAAACATACATACATACATACAAACATGCATACATACAAGCATGTATACATGTACATACGTACAAGCATGCATACATACCTACAAGCATAGATATAAACATCCATGAAACATACTTATGAAACTTGAACATAACTCATTCAAAGGAAGACATAACGTGAGCGTGTTATAACACACTCGCGTTATAATGTGCTTTGGGAATCCCAAGCCTTAAGCTTGGGATTTGCTTTGGATTTCCAACCCAAAGGCTTGGAGTGCCTTTTCAACATCCACAGACATGTTTTTGTAAATCCTACAAGATTTCACATAATTTTATTTGTGCTAACCCTCAGGTTTGCATGTGTTTCAAGGTCAAACAAATCGAACACTTGGGTAATGTTAGGCTTTCTCTTAGCTATTTAATGATGTAATTTTTTTTTTACATTTTGACAATGTTAATCCTTTCATATTTAATTTCTTTTGTTTGTGTGTCCAGTTTTGGGCAAAAACCACTATTTGGTCTTTTTTCATTGTAAATTAACCATTCATTGAAATTTCAAAAAAATTACATATTTAGAAACTAGACTCCATTCTACACATATTTTTAAAAAAATTATTTTCAATTAGTTTTCAAAATTTATAGGGGTAGCACGACCAAAATTCTATTTTTTAGGATGTGTCCACTTTGAAAATTAGTAAAAAAATCAAATATTCATCAAAAAAATTATCAGAAAAATCGGGCATAAACTACATGCTGTTAGCTAATTTCTCACCAAAGTGATTTTAAAAATACCAAAAAAAAGTTAACCTTTTGAAGGAGCCACAAAACATGCTATGTTATGTTTTTTTGACAGAAACAACGCCAATTTTTGTGGCTTCCTCTTTTAAACCCCTTAATCTATACCATTTTCAAAAAAAATTAGTAGTTTAGAAAGTAGACTCAGAGCACTATGAACATTGTTTTGGTTGCATCTCCAAATTTTGAGTGTAAGTATGCTCAATTTCTCATCCAAGGCCAGCATGTTCTGATTTCAGAAAAAAAGTGGCCACTTAAGACCCCTTTTTGGCCCCCCATCTTCTTGCACTTACCCAATGACAGTTGAAGAAGAATATTACTTTTTGCCACCACTATTCTCCCTTCCTCTGGAGTCATTGCACTTATAGACTGTTGTACTTCTTTTAGGACCCTCTGAGTAATAGCATCATACTCCTTTGGGTCTGCTCCAGCCTTGGCATCTTCAATTTTCTTCTAAAATTCCTCACTCCTCACTTTCAAAACATAGCTCCTAAATTCAGGAGTGTTAACAAATTCATCATCCTCCATAAACTTGTCATAGGCCATCACCCTAACATCTTCAATATCGATAGTAGGGTTCCTCATTGCTCTCACTGCCCTATTTTCTGGGGATGAATAAGGTCTCAGTCTATCAAGTGAATGAGGGCTAGTTTCTTGTGCATGTTCCTCCTCCCCCTGTAGGTCAACCACCTCTATCTACTCTGGGTTCTCCAAATCAATAATCTTGGCCCTTTTGGTAGGGGAGGGGCCAACTGATTCCCTCTTTACATCATACTCTCCATTTGAGATGCCAGGCTCATAAGCATATCTATGTTCTCCTGCAGGGGTAGAGGCAATCAATTGTTCTGCATTATCCAGCATTTTCTCAATTCTCTTAATTGGGTCTTGCACTTCTTCAAATGCACCTAGATATGTGGGATTCATGTTTTTCTTCATCTTCTCGCTGGCCATGATAGTACCCCACTTGATCCTCAAGTGGTGGACATCATTCATTGTAAAACAATTCCTAGCAATGTCCTCATTGTAATCCACCTAATGAAAGTGTTTGAGCCTTCCCTTGCTGAGTATGGTTTTGCTGATGAAGCCCTCAGGGTCAAAATACCTTGGTTGTTCCAAATACATTCCAAAACATTGCATAACTGAATAAATTTGGTCCAAACCACTCTTATCAGGGATCAAGAAATCATAAAATTTGATGGAAGAAGGGAAAAATGAACCTTTCTTGCATTTCCTAAAGTGCTCCTTGTCAGAATCATTTAACTGCCTTATAACTTCTAAAATACCACCCTCTTTGGCACATATTTGGGCAATATGTGAGGTACAGTTTAGCATCCATAGACCCTTATGCAAGTAATATGCTCATGATAGAACCAATCACCCCAATTGTGATCAATTCCAAGGTGGGGAGTCTTGTCCAAAGGTCGTAAGAAATCCAATACATCAGGATGCAACCTTTCACCCTCTGGCTCCAAAAATCCAAGGATTCTCCTCACAAAATATTCTTCAAAGATGACATAATCTGCTGTGACATAGTGCATATCCAGCATACATGTCCATACTTGCACTGGCAACTTGTTCCCTTGAGCATCTGAAACCTTGACATGCAGGTTCCAGTGCCACATCCCTGATAAAGCAAATAAGTACATATGGCACAACAAGGAGTACCATGTGAATTCAACATGGATATCTGGTTTAGACAAATTATTTTTAATCTTTGTCATCAGATCATGCATATGGTCAGCTATGAAAGTGGCATAATCATATGGTTCCTTGACATCTGGGTTCTAAATATCAACAACCATCATCATCAAAGAAACAAACATTCTATCTGAAGCATCTCTACCTAATACTTGACATAGACTGTGATAGGTTCTAACAAAATATTCATTAAACACACTGCAATGAAAAAGCTCCTTCTCATCATCTGAAATCTTTACCAATTTCCCACCAACACCCCTTGGCCTGTACTTTGGTAAATTATATTCCCTGTAATGTTGTTTCACAGTCTAGTATTTTTTCTTGAAAGCAATGAGGTCAATTTGTTTGTTGGCTGCAGGGTCCAAGTTGAATACAATGGCCACGTATCCTTTGGTAAGCTTCATCAATTTTGAACCATTTCCAGCTATTATTGTCCTAGTGGCTGGATTATACCTTAATGATGTTGACCTAATTAAGTCAGGGTTGAGGAAAACATTGGATCAAATGAGCTTGGCTAAATCATATCTCCAAGCATGACAGATAGGTGCCTTATAGTCCATCCTCTTATGTCAATGCTCAAAGAGGATCCAACCTAGGACAGGTAATTTGGCATCCCGACAATTATAGCAGTAGTCAATAAATTTATCCTGGGGTCCGCCTAGACCATGCAATTTTAAAATTGTTCTAGCAGAACCAGGGAGTTGGATCATAAGATCCTCATCTAAGATTCGTTTTGAAGTGGAAGGCTAGCCTGACTGACTCATTTTTCTTTTATGAAGGTAGCTTAGGGTTTTTATGGTTGACAACAGCCCTAAAAGCTTCAGAATTAACCTACAGTTGGAAAAACCAGGCACAGAAGAGGAACAGTTACTAGTTTTTCGTGCCTAAAAAAGCTTGAGATCACTTTTTCCTGCTCATTCTGATGATTTCTTTTGAATACATTCGCGCTCTTGAGAATACCTTAATCCTTGAATTCCTGCACAATTCTCTGTATTAATGAACTTCATGCCGCAAGAATTCCTGCATAATTCTCTATATTAATGAACTTCATGCCACAAGCACCTCGAAATCTTTCTCTTTTGAAACTTTGAATTTGGGCCATTGATCTTTTCCTTAAATTCTGAAATCCACGGTCCTGATTGGCTGACTAGATTTGACAATCTTCGTCGCCATTTGGAATATGTACGGGTCGGATACATGGCATACTTCACAGCGTAACAGCCTATGATGGTCCACCTCTTACCTACCCTGCGTCGGCATGCCTCACTTCTCAAACAAGAGAATGCCACGTGTCGCCATGTCACGACCGTGCAACACAAATTTCATCCCGTGAGATTCTCCTTGCGACGATGCACAACTGTTGGATCAAGTCTTTAGTGGGATAGGATGCCAGGTTAGATTTTTTGACATGTGTTGTTCTGTCGCAACCGCGCAGCGAATATTCTCTCCTGACAGATTCCTCATGCGCCCTTGTGTGACCATTAGATTTTGCCCTTCCTGCAACCATTGGATCAAGTCTTTAGTGGGATAGGATGCCAACTTAGATTTTTTGACATGTGTCATTTTGTCGTAGCTGCGTAGCAAATATTCTCTCCTGACAGATTCCTCATGCGCCCTTGCACGACCATTAGATTTCTCCCTTCCTGCAACGGACGACAACGGGTAACCTCTAGAATCCTAGATTAAGGGGTCGGTCAACTTACGAATATTAGGACATGGAGTCATGACTTAACTGACCGACAACCTGCTCACATATTAACTTCTCAATCCATCTGTTGTCTACTTAAATTCTTCAACATTGGATGGCTAAGATTAAAACATCTTGCCAAGGAATTTCCCATGTGTCTTAATTAAATCTGTAATTGCTCACCCTTTAAGTCTCTTAGGGCTGCTTTGGAATATTTGCTAAAGCATTTAAAAAGTGGACCCTGCTAGCCTGCTAGGTTAACCCGTTCCCCACCAAGCGGTGATCAACAAGATTAGGTATAAGGGGCCGATAAACAACACATTTTTGATGGCTCAGGTTTCAACTTAGACAACTAGCAACCGGAGGTAGCAACTCAACATAAGATTACGTAGAGGGTTTCTCGTATGAAATGTCAACCATTGATATTTGGAAATCTAATGGTTCAAGTGTTATTCTGGAGGCTTGAAGTCGTCGGTCTAGTGTTTTAGACATTTTCTTCTGGAATGCAACTACAGTCGTCCATCAAAAATTCATCAAACGGTCGTCTATTATATTATTTTGCACTAACATCTTGCTTCAGACATAATAAATATGTTGACACTTGTCCTCATTCCGGACACTTTATGAAGGAATTTTGATGTGTGTAAAATTTGTCCCGAAATAGAACAAATGATATTTTCGCCACACTATTTTTTATTGGTTTGAAACTATATTTAAATTTGCCAATGATTTTTTTTATTGCTTTGAAAATTGGTTTCATTCACCAATGAAAATATATTTTTTGGTTTGAAAATAGATTTTAATCGCCAGCAAAAATATTTTCTTATTTAGAAAATAGGTTTAATTTTCCCACAGAAATATTTTACTGGTTTGAAAATAGGTTTTAATTCACCAATGAAAATATTTAATTGGTTTGAAAATAGGTTTTAATTGCCAATGAAAATATTTTATTAGTTTTAAAAAAATTACAATTCACCAGGATTTTCCATAGACCTCTAGCAATTACAAAAGATTCACCAAATAAGATTTTTTTTTTCCTGGAAAAATGAAAAAATTTGCCAATAAAATTAATATTTTTCTCATGAAGTATACACAATTCGCTAGGTTTATACACCTCTGAGGGGGGGTTCTTAAAGTTATCCCTGATTCAAAGCAACATCATTTTTCCAGTCAAACACACCTCCTAGGTGTCCAATCTGGTGCATGTTAGAAAGAAGAATGGTGAGATCAGGTTGTGTGTTGATTTCAGGGACTTGAACAGGGCATCATTGAAAGATCACTATCCGCTGCCCTCAATGGAGTAGATTCTGCAAGTGGTTTTAGGTTCTAAAAGATTTTCTTTGCTAGATGGCTTTTCAGGGTACAACCAAATTTTGGTTAAGGAGGAAGACCAGTATAAGACAACATTCGCAACCAAATGGGGTATTATGGCTTATCAAAAGATGCCATTTGGGTTGTCGAATGATGGAGCAACCTTTCAGAGAGCCATGGATATGGCATTTCAAGGCATAATGAATAAATTTGTTTTGGTGTATCTAGATGATATTACTATTTTTTCTAAAGATGCCAAAATCACTTTTCCCATCTTAGACAGGTCTTTGAAAGATGTAGAGAATATGGTGTCTCATTGAACCCCAAAAAGTGCATATTTGATGTTCATGAGGGTAAGCTACTGGGTCACATTATTTTCAAGCATGGGATTACAATTGATCCAAAAAGAGTAAGTGTTATTTTAGCCTTACCCTTGCCTACCCATAAGAAGGGATTCCAAAGTTTCTTAGGAAGAATGAATTTCGTTAGATGGTTTATTCTCAATATTGCAAGTTTATTGAAGCCTCTAATAGCCATGTTGAAAAAGAGTACTAGTTTTAGCTGGACTAAAGAAGGAAAGGACAAATTTGAAGACATTAAAGTAGCTATAGCAGCAACTCTGACATTAATAAACACAGACTTTTCAAAAGATTTCATTCTGTATGCCTATGGAGGAGTTGACACTATCTCTACTATGCTAACTCAATAGAACAAGGAAGGACAGGAGAAACCAATAGCCTTTTTCAGTTGGGGATTAGAAAGCTATGAGCAAAGGTACACATTTGTTGAAAAGCATGTACTTGCTACAATAAGAAGTCTTTAAAAATTCAGACACATGTTATCAAACAATAAAATCCAATTGATGGTTGCACATCCAAGTGTGAAATAATTCTTGTTGAGCAAAGTTCTGGAAGATAAAAGAGCCGGTTGGATAACTAAAGTGATGGAGTATGATGTTGACATCAAGGTTACCAAGCTGATTTGGGGTAAAGGACTATGTGAACAGCTAGTTGAAATGATTGAAAATGGTGCAAAACTGCCAAAACAAGTGGTTTTAATGATTGATAATGATGTTATACCTGCTTTCCCAGCCAGCAACATTAGCTGGACATGAGCTATGATAAATTATTTATAGACTGGAGAGTGCCCAACAGGGCTAAGTGCAGCAAAAAGAAGGTATTACAGGCTGCAAGCCATTCCATATGTTATTGTCAATGATATTTTATTTAGAAAAGACTACAATGGAGTGCTCTTAAGATGCATTGAAACATATTAGATTGATAAAGTATTGCATGAGTTTCATGATGGACCAACTGGTGGTCACTTTGTAGCTGCACAATAGCCTTAAAGATCATGAAGGCTGGATATTATTGGCCATCTCTTTTCAAAGATGTGATACTTGGGTAAGAAAGTGTGTGAAATGTGTTGTATTTGCAGGCAAATAGAAATTAGCAGCCATGCCACTACAACCCATCACAGTTGATTAGCCCTTCACCAAGTGGGGCCTTGATTTGATTGGAGCAATTAACCCATCTTCAAGTTCTGATTACAAGTGGATATTAATAGCCACAGATTATTTTACTAAGTGTACAGAGGTAGTAGCTTTGAAAGAAGCTAATGAGAGTGCTGTATTGAATTTCTATGAAGACTTAGTAGCCAGGTTTGGTGTACCAGATTCAATCATTTCATATAATGCATTGGCTTTTGTTAGCCTAAAAATAACTGACTGGGCTATCAAATGTGGCATTTACCTAAGCACTTCATCAAATTACTACCCTCAGGGGAATGGCCAGGATGAATCCACTAATAAAAACCTCATAGGATCATCAAACAGACAATAGAAAACAATAAGAGAACCTAGCATTAAAAGTTAAAATCAGCCTTATGGGCTAATAGAGTGACTCCTAAAAGGTCCACTAGTCAATCTCCATATATGCTTGTGTATGGTAAAGAAGCTAAGCTACCTATCTCAACTGAGCTACCAGCCCTTAAGTCTCATGAAAGAGCTTGAGTTCATGGAGGATGATCCTATGGAGGTACGGTTGGCTGAGCTAGTAGACTTGGAAGAAATAAGGAAGTAAACAACATAGTAGTTGGAGATGCACCAGATGCAAATGAAGAGGACATTTGGCAGGAGGACAACATTCAGAGTTTTCAAAGAAGGAGACATTGTTCTTAAGTGGGATGAACTAAAAAGTAGACCTGGTAAGCACAATAAGTTTGATGCTATGTGGACAGGCCCGTTCATGATTGTTGAATGCAAATAGCACAATGCTTTCTAGTTGGCCACTATGGAAGGAAAGGTGTTACCTATCCCAGTCAATGGGATTCACCTTAAGCACTATTTCTAAGAAGTAAAAGTTGCAAATGTATCATAGTAGAATAGGTTTTTTAGTTAATAAGTGCTGGATGCACAGTAGTTTCATTTCAATTTTTATTTTCCAAGAAGTGTAGATGCATAGTTGGCTGGTCCTGTTTGGGGCCAGCGTTGTTTTGTTTCAGTTTTGTTTTTGTTGCTATTGTTTTTCTAGCAGCTGAGTTGTCATGAAGTTTTATAAGTTGTAAAGGCTAAGGAAATACTCTATTGCCCAATGGATTCACTAGGAAACTAGCCTTAGAGTTTTAGTAGGCAAAACTGGCATAGAGGTCACCAAAAATGTTACCAAATTGTGCTTTGCAGCCAATTTGGTTAGGTTGTAACAACAGTTTCTTTTGCTGCTTTGGAGAAGCAAACAGTCCAAAACGAATGGAGAAGAAAATTTAGGTTCACATACCAGCCTAGAAGGCTTACTATCCCGATGGAGGACCCTTGCAGAGATCACAGTACCAAGATCATGTATCAGCTCAATTAGAGCTACTACATGAGCTACATAATGTGACAGGATACTCCAGCAGGGCAGGAGGTGTCCTAGGTCTAACAGGTGAAGTTAAGCCTAACCTAGTCATTACAAATCATGTTTCAGTTTGTTCATTGCAGTTCATTCATTATAGTTTCATGCAGCTTCAAAAAGGTACATATGACTTTGTCAAGTTTTTCATGATTATAAACATTTATCACATGCAATAATATTTAGTTATGTTATGCATTTGATTTACAAGAAAGAGAAAATACACACAAACTATCATATTGCATGAAATAACTGATTATATTCAATGAAGAAGTGTTTATATGGTCCCACACAAGCAGTGGGAGTAACTGTATGTGATTCAATGCACAACAATAAGTACATCTGAACTAAAGGAAAGCATATAAAGTAAAGATGGGACCTATCATTACCTGAGTGAATAACGAATCCCATTGACTGCACCAGCATCTCCATTTGTCCTAGTGGTGGCTCCAATTGAACCTACAAGAGGAAGTGAAAAGTGATGTTAGAGCTCAGGGTTTCATCTCTATCTCTATATGCAGTAACTCAAAATGTACTTATTATTTTACATCTGATCAACAAAATGAAGAAGATACACATACATCAGATGCAGATATCAAATCAAGATGAAGCAAGAAAGAGAAGATTATATCAAACAATCAGAGAGAGGCTTCAGCCTCCATTTTTTATCTAACATGTTTGTTCAATGTGCAGATATAGGTTTTTTCCATCATGAAGAAGATGCTTATAGCAATCATGAAGCAGTTGGGTTATATGCCTAGAGTATTGACAAGTATAGTAACAAGTGCTAGGAATAGTCATTCATATTACAGAAATACATATAGTGAAAAGGATACATCATGCCCTTATGTAGCTGTCATAGCAAAAGAGAATCAAAAGCTATTGGGACTATTTTAACAAGCCTAGAAGAGCAGCAAAGCAAGTCATGACAGAGAGATAAAAATGGAGTTGTTTGAAAATAAAGACGATGCTAACATTTCACAATAAAAGGAGGTGCTAGCCAGTCTCTGTCAGAAATCAAGATCATCTTCTGTCAAGAATATCTCATTAACGTGAAGAGAATACATTGTAATGTGAAGAGTTGGGAGATCCAAGACTATCATATAAAAGAAAAGCATGAAGTCACAAAGAAGAAATAAGGCCTACCTTTCTCAAAATGATAAGAGACCTATATTATACATATAGAGATAATAGCACAAGAGTAAATCATATGCTGAGTGGACAGAGACCTTTGAGAAACACATTATGATATGACACAAAGGCAAGAAAATAGTCTTCTATGGACTATCACAGAGGTAAAAGAGATCATTGAGCTGCACAAAATTATCTATAATCATCAAGGAACAATCAATGCATTGGTACAGTCAAAGATAAGGCACAACAGTTCATGAGGAAAGGGGTGTAAAGGAGACAGTGCAGTGCCTAAAGGCAATAAGAATAGAAAAATATTTACCACTTTCATTATGAATAATGTGTGAAATTGCTATTGAATGTTTAACCACTAGAATGGATGATATTTAAGTAGAGTGATTTCATAACAACTGAGCAAAGTCCTAATAGAAGTGACTACCATAGACCTAAAGAAGAATAGCCATATCTAAATTACTAAAGACTGTAGCAAGTCAAGAGACAAACAATGCATGCAGAGCTATATAGTGGACACATAAAAGAAAAGAGCATCATATAGAAAAACCATATGCAACTAACAAGGAGTTGTTTTACATCATTTTTGGTAAAGAGATACAGTTAAGTGCAAAGCAAAAGTTTCACCTTCAGAATAGCAGTCCATCAAAGCAAAAAAATGAGAGCATTTTCCTTATCTTTTCCAAAAAGACAAACTCTTCCAAACTTTAAGGAGATATGTATACGAAGACCAGTTGAGAATAAAAAAGGCCCATTCTTCATCATTTCCTTCAGAATCACAATACAAAAGAGGAAGAACATAAAAGGATACAATCATGGAAATTGTTTATATATATCTCATGTACAGGTTCATAAGAATGGAAAAAACCTCTTTACGTTTTCTAAGAAACAATAGCAGAAATAAGGAAAATAACTAAAGTTACCCCATTTTCTCTCAATAATAGAAAGTAGACACAGGAGCCGTGAAGTAGAGAAAAGAAGAGCAGCATAAAGCCAGGAAGGATCACACACAGAGGAAGGCCCAGTCTTAGTTTTTTGTTGTTTCAAAGCTAGAACAGGGAGGAGTGTTTATCTTTCACCATTTGTCACCAAAATGCAGAGATATGCTAAAGGAAGCAGCAGAAACAATGAGACAAAGTGCATTTTTATCATTTTTCTTGCAGAAACATGGTGAAGATGCAAAGATCTACTTACTGTGAGCAATAAAATGGCAAGGTGGCTTGGTATCAAATGTAGAAAACCCTCCAGATGCCTCATGAAGCCTTCAAACCCTCAGACATGGTGGTGGCGCAGAGTTCTCCCAGCAAAGTGAAAAAAGCAAAATGATGGAGAGTTAGGGTTTGAGAATATGTTTTGTCAAAGTCAAGCCCTAGCTTGTGGCCTAAGAGGAGTTTTTTGCCTTTGTATTTTAAGAAAATCATTGCCAAATCAATATATGCCATGGTCAAAGACTTCAATTCATGAAGACCTAGCAGTGCATGATGGGGTCGTGGAGGAGCAAGACTATGATTGTGTTTTTTGACCTTTTAAAATATAATGATGGCCGAGGGGAGTCATAAGGGTATGATGATGAGTTTTCTAGTTCTAATGCTCCTTTTTTACCCTAGAGTCAAATAATATAGGGATTGTGACTATGTTTGAAAAGTAAGTGAAGGTAGTGTGGGCCCTTTTGACTTTATTGCATAACTTAGGCAAATTTGGGCATTTTGGAGACTTTTGACAGTGACAGGCCAGAATAGGAGATTCTTTTGCATGAAGGAGATAAAGAGGGTTTATTTTTTGCCTTAGGGACTATTGTACATCATCTAACCCCTTTTTTTTATTTTTGCACAATTTAAAGACCAAGATAATGTAATTTAGCAATTATTAAGTGCAATAATGTAAAAAATTGCCTTAATACTTGTTATGAAATAACCTAGGAGAGAAATAAGCATTACACAACACTTATTAATGCAAATCACATTGATTGCATTTAATAATTGTTAAAACAGGTTATTTTTGCCCTCTAAATCATGCAAAAATAAAGGAGGAGTTGAACTAAAGTGCTAACTCATGCAGAGGGGGAATCTTTTTTCTATTTTTTGCCTTCGGGTCAAACTAGGCCATTTTTGGCTTTCTTTTTGGATCAACTATCTTGGGACAGCAGTTTTGAGCTATTTTAGCTCATCTAGGAGGAGTTTTGGGGCCTTAATTTTAGGCTATTCACTTGTGCTCACCCAACAACTTGGAGTTGCTATTTTAGACTCATTCATGCATATTTTGGAGTCCAGTTGAGTTGGAATTGACTTCCCATTCACTTTTGGGGACATATTTTGTATTATAGGGAAAAAAGCTCATGTTTTTTTAGTTCTTGCTTTTTCCCTAGCTTTGTACATTGCAGAGAGAGAGAGAGATTGTCTTGTAACTCAGCCATTTTTATAGTTTTTACAGTAGGAGCAGTTTATTTTCCAGCAGTTCATTGTTATTTTGCAGAGATTCCTTATATTTATCAATACAATCAAGGGTTCATCTACTCATATTCAAGTGTCTTGTCTCATGTTGAGTGATTTGATAGGAATTTACTGTGTTTTATCATAAAACCTCTAAGTTTTCTATATCATTATTTTGAACTCAAGTATACAAAGTTTGATTTTATTACAAGTTACAGATTATGCAAGTTATTTCATGCTTTTTGTGAAACACTTTTGTAGTAAAATTGATCAGTTTGAGGTAAGAACATGTGTATTGAAGAGTAATTGTGAATCATATTGCATATTAGAGTTAAAGTATTGGTGCATCACCCCCTTTAGGATAGATTTTCAGTTCAGCTTTAGTTTATTCAAGTATTCTTCTATCTCTTTTCCTCATCAGTTTACAGATCCAAAGGGGCATTTAAAGGGAGCCGGCTCTTCCGAAGGTCCATTCTCGAAATAGACAAACCCACGGTCTGAGAATGTTCCCATGTTGTACGAGATTGCCAATCTTGTAAAGGCTTAGAATTCTGGGCGCAATCCTTTGTGACAACAACTATCAATGACAACTTTACAACATTTACCTCCTGATTTGCATCCGGTTCTGAACAAGCTTTCCCTCTGCAGTGCTTCCTCATTTGTCTCTACTTGAAATAGTGCTCTCCTCATGATCAGTGATTCTCCTTTCTCAGGTTTACCAACTGAATTAGGTGATCCAATAGCTTCTTCTTCTACATAGGTTGCTCTTCCACTATTCTCTATTCTCTTGCTTGTACTCCCTTGATTACATTCAAATGCTCTATGTCCTTCACCTCCACACTTGAAACAGGTTGCTTTGAATGTTCTCCTATTAGGTCCTCTTCCTTCTCTTTTGTATCCTTCACTCTGGTATGTACTAGGGTTTCCTCTCCAGTAAAAAGTTTTGTCATCTCTCCAGTATGCATTGTTATCTTTGTCCTCCTTCTTGAATGTGTTCTCTTGTCTGTTCTTCTCCACATATGATCTTTCTCCTTTAGAAAATGTTCTACCTCTCTAAAATTTACCTCCTCTGCCTCTGTGTCTCGAATCATGTCTCTTATTCAACTTCTCTTCAACTTTCAGGGCAAATTGATATGCTTCTTCCAATGTTGTCATCCTTACCAAACTCAATTCTTCTTGAATGTTCAATCTCAATCCATTGATGTATCTAGCCACTTTCTCCTTGCTTGCTTCACTATGTCCTATCCTTATGATCATATTATGAAATGCTTCAGTATACTCCTTCACAGATTTCTCCTTTTGTCTCAAGTTCTGCAATCTCTTCAACAGTTCCAACTCATAGTCAGCAGGTATAAACTAGTTCTTCAATTTGGTCACCATCCTGTCCCATTTTGTATATTTTCTTTTCCTCTTCTATTTCTATCCAACTAAACTTCTTTCCACCATATAGCAGCATGTCCTTTCAACTTTGTCTTTGCAAATTTCACCTTCTCTGAATCTTCAATTTCTTCAATACTCAAAGTATTCTTCCATGTCATTTATCCAATCAATCAGCTCTTCATGATTCAAATTGCCAGTATAGTTCGATACATCAACTCTAGGTCTTTTTCCAATCTTTGAAATAGTTCGCAACATCTTGACTTGATCTAATTCTTCTTCCTCATCACCTCCTAGGGTTACTTCATTTTGATCAGTAGATTGAAATTCTTCATCATCATTACTTTCAATATTAGGTCTAGGTGTAAGTCCTTTTCTCCAATCCTCTTCAACAACATCCAAGTGAACTCACATGGTTTTCATCATTTCCATCATCTCATCCATTCTACCAGCCATTGTTCCAACAGTGGGGATTCTCCTCGGTGGCATTCTTCCTAGGATCAAGTGTAATTGCCTCAAATTTGGTGATTGGGCTACAAGGTGACAACTGCCTCACAATCGGTGATCGGTTGCAACACAAGTAACCTGCCTCAGATTTGGTGATCTGTTCATAGAAAGATCTTACAGAATTCCTTCACCAACTTCACTCAATTCGCTCCCAAATATTCAAACTTTCACTCTGATACCACTTGGTGCAGTCACGATTAGGAGGGTCCACAAAGTGAATTGTCTAGACCGTGCAACTAGAGTAAACACAATGGAAACAACTCAAGATATAAATCAAATGTAGATTCAGTCATTCAGTATATCATGGAATTCAAATAAAAATTGGATGGGAACATGCGGGCTTACAATTAGGGCTCACAGGCCTGATTACTCAATTACAAAATATTTAACTTTGAAGTTCCTTCACAAGAAACTCAAACTATCAACTATGAACTAATGACCAATGACTTTCCTAGGCATCTATTACATCAATTTATATCATCTCTGAAACAAAATATTCCTTCGCATCAGCCAAGGAAGATCATAAACTCTAATGAAGAGCTGTAATGTATGTACATAGGTAGGTCGAACCTAATTGAATAGAACTCCTTCACGAATGAATAGAATTGTGTGTGGATCTCAAGGAGGGTCGGCCACAAACCAAGAAACATTGAATGATGTGTAATTTAGCTTTGTAAGTCATGAATTGATCCACGGGTCTTCTCCTTTAGCTGATTGTTGAGACTGTCAGGATGCTCTATTCTGAGAAAATAGTTGATCTTCTAATAGCGATATCTCACTGGTACCTGATCCAAATGATTTGAGATTTGGATATGATGTGTATGAATGAATCTAGATGCTAAGTCCAGCTCCGCAAGATCTGAAATGCAACTGTGGTAGACTACAGACCAAAATATAGAAACTGCTATTGATTGAACTGACTGTACTGAACTGGAAAATGAAGAGAAACAAACTAAAATGCAAATGTTTTTTGTTGATGCAAGATTGCTCTTGAACCAAGGATGCTCCTGCATCAAGAAAGGACAACACAGCCCTTTGGAGGGAGAGTCTAAAGTTGTTTTGAGAGAATAATAGAATGAGGTAGAAAATAAATAATGAAAAAAATATTATAGATCCTCCAAAGCTGGAGGACATGGTTAGCCATGCGATTTCTATTTCTTTGAGCAATGATGATTGTTTCTTCAAACCCTCACCTCATCTCGTAGTTTGGAGCTTTGATGCCTCTTTTTTAAAAATCAACAAATTCATACATGTGCCTTGAACCTCTTATAAAAATTGGCTTCTCAAAGAGAAGATTAAGGATGATGGCATGTAAAATCACTTATTTTACTAAAGACATTGACTCTTTGATTTTTTATCTATTCTTGTTGTAATATTTTGGCTTGTTCCTAGTTGTCTTATTTTCTATACGTCTACCTTTTTTCTATGATTATTCTCTAATATTTCTTTGAAGTAATATAAATCTTTTCATCAATTTTTTTTATTTAACTTTTAAAATTACTATACAAAATGATAGACATATAACAATAAATAACAATTCTTTGTTTATAGTTTAAGTTGTTTATTGTATATTAAGAAATTGTTTGTGAAAATAATATCAAAATAATTCTATTAGTTTTTTTAAACATTTTTATTAAAATTAAATTATTTATGCATAATTATCTTAATCTTAAAAATTGTCGATAAGGGCGTGGTTCGGTGATTAACTCGCCCGGTTGTAGTGATGGCCACCAAAGTTCAAACCCCCGCTGGGCCAACGAGCTCGCAAGCTTTATGCCTTTGCTTGGCCAATGAGCTCATGGGTTTGAAGTGTTCTTGCTATGGGATGAGGTCCCCTGTGTTGTGGCATCACCGGTTCATTACTCCGGGCAAAAGTATTCGCATGGAGCCAGAGGGCATGTCGCACCAGCATCGTCGGTCACGTTAAAAAGTTTACAGGCACATTTTAAAAAATAAAAATCTTAATCTTAAAAATTACTATAATTATAAAATAATCTATAATAATATTATATGTATAAGGGGAGACCCTGTGGTGAAATGGTGGAGCTTCTTGCCTATAGTGCCAACAACCCAGGTTCAAACCTCATGGGGTTTCCCTCTACCATGTCAATAATTGAGGGGCCCCTAGGATCTTGTATCTTGATTTACCCGTGGCATGTGGAGTGAGGCATTTGCATGTCGCCCAAGGGTACATCCCTGGTCCTCATTTTAGCCGTTAAGGTCATGGTTCGGTGGTTAAGTCACTCAGTTTTAGTTGCAGCCACCAGAGTTTAAACCCCCGCCAGGCCAAAGAGCTCGCAAGCTTGTGCCTTCGTTGGGATAACATGGTCGCAGGTCATGTGCCTTCACTAGGGTGTTGTGCTCCTAGGCTATGGGCCTTTGCGGGGCGGGGCCAATGAGCTCACAAGTTTGAATCTCCAGCATTCGTGCAGGCATTCATGCCAGGTGTTAATGCTAGGGGACGAGGTCCCCCGTGTTTTGGCCTCACTAGTTCATAGCTCTAGTCAAAAAGCGTTCACGGACCAAAAAAATTATATAGATAATTGTATTAAAAGATCTATTATAGATTGTTTGCTTTATGCCTAAAGAATTCTTAACTTGGATATGCGCCACCTAATTGGTGACAGACAGTAACCATGATCCTTAATGACAAAAAGCAAGTTAATTAATACAAACTTCAACCCTATTATATACTTTGATGTAGTGTTATTATTTTGTTAACCATGATTAGGCTTAGTTTTTTGATGTTTAGTGTAGCAATATAAATTCTAATAAGAAAAAAATTGTGATTAATTTTAGATATCAAGAAAATCTATTTTATAATTAATAATAGTATTATTATTATTATAATTATATTTATATATAGTATTATTATTTTAATAGTATGTGATGATAGTATTTGACTTTTAAATATATTATATAGATCTTTTTAACATTTGTTGGTGTGAACAAGGTTATCACCTAACCGATTTACCCTTGTGTGGATAATTCATATTATTTAACTATTTATTAGTTAAATAATATTCATACATCACACATTATTCACACATGTTAAGTTGACTTAGTGAGTCTACTAGATGTCTAGTTGTGTCTAGTTGTGTCTAGTTGTTGATAGTTATTGATAGTTGTCATCTTATCCTATAGTTGTCACATGTCATAGGATAATGACACTTGTCACATGACTACAACATCCCACATTCCATCCTTGTCTTTATAAGCAAGGCATATCATGTCCATTGTATCAATCTAATAACAATATTGCAATCTTTTGCATTCATTGATAGAATAACATTATTCTCTCATTTGATCTCTCTTGTGCTTTCATGAAGTCCTAGATCCTGGGTGGCTCCAATCATAGCCAACTCTAACATGGTATCTGAGCTCTAGGAAGAATCACTTTATATTAGTCAATTTTTGAAAGCACAAGAGAGATCAAATGAGAGAATAATGCTATTCTATCAATGAATGCAAAAGATTGCAATATTGTTATTAGATTGATACAATGTACATGATATGCCTTGCTTATAAAGACAAGGATGGAATGTGGGATGTTTTAGTCATGTGACAAGTGTCATTGTCTTATGACATGTGACAACTATAGGATAAGATGACAACTATCAGTAACTATCAACAACTAGACACAACTAGACATCTAGTAGACTCACTAAGTCAACTTAACATGTGTGAATTATGTGTGATGTATGAATATTATTTAACTAATAAATAGTTAAATAATATGAATTATCCGTACAAGGGTAAATTGGTTAGGTGATAACCCTGTTCATACCAACACCCCCTTAAGTGCAACTTAGGGAGTAGCTGACTAAAGCAAGATGAAATGATGGATGATGAAGATGGGTCCCGGCTACTAGGCCATGTTAGGTACCCATGTACAACAAATCTCAAGTGGAGAAAAGGATAAAACCTCATGGGACAAAACTCCTCTCCAAAAGTGATAATGCATGAAACAATGAAAGTGAAAGAAGTGATAGTAGGAGGACTCTTGACATGACCCCCCAAGAATAACTTCTATCACATATGTACAATCAAATACCCCCCCATAAGAGAGTAAGATTGAGACTATAGATCCCCCCCACAATGAAGTAACTCCTGTGCCAATGGTGGATGCCTAAAGAACAACACTGGAAAGTGTCCTATACCTGCAAACAACATTTCTCCCCTTAGGAAGAAACCAATCCAAAGGCTGATGTAGAAGAAACTCCATCTCAAGGTATGAGGGAAGAAGTCTCATTTGATCTCTCTTGTGCTTTCATGAAATCCTAGATCCTGGGTGGCTCCAATCATAGCCAACTCTAACAGCATTAATTAATGTTTTGGATCATAAGTTTTTGATATAGATAAGTGGCAAAAACAAAGGTGTCGATCCCATTACAAAATAGCCCAGAGGGCATAGAGGACCAGACTAGAAACACTAAACCATCAGAGATAGCAGACTAACAGCAGACAGAAAAGACACCAACCACAAAAAACAACACAGAACAAAACACACAAGACTAATTGAACAATTGACCCTAATCTTCCATCAAGAAGTTGTACATTTCTTCGTAGTCTTTCAGCTTCTTCTACCCAATGTCGTGCTTGTTCATTTCCAGGTCCTGAAGCGTGGCCAAGGTGGCAGCCAAGCAATGCATCACCTTAGAAGTAAACTGAACGAGAATTTTAAAGTTTTTATCCAACTCAATAATTCTAGCATTCATTGTAGCAATCATAGACGCTTCCTTGGAGTTGTTTTCACCATCTTTGTTGATCGATGCTTCTTCCATCTGTTTGATCAGTGTCTCAAACTTTGAACTAGGAAAGTTCATTTCTGGGAAAAGCTTGGGGCCTTCCACATCCATAGCACCACCAACATCCGAACCAGTAGTATCCTCCACCTTCTCAGTATTATCCTAGATGTCAATAGTTTCCTCTTTCTTTTCAAACTCACTGGAGGTCGCCAACTCCTTGAGGGAGGGGGTGGGCTTCCCTGTAAGCTTACTAGACCTCCAAGTAGTAGGCTTTCTCAGCTTCCCTCGAGGACTAACCTTACCCTCCTCCTAGGTGTCATCACTATCCTCATCGTCACCTACTGAAATAACAATCTCCTTACCTTTCTCTAGATTAGAACTCTCCTTGATAAAATCACCAACATTCACAAATTTACACGTGTCTTCCTTTCCATCCCTGACCCTCTTCATCTTATTGTCTCCCTTATCATCAAAGATCACCAGTTTCCTCTTAGAAGACTTCTTACTCGGGCTAAGAATGTCATCTTTTAGAGCAATGTCAACTTCATCCTAGTCGAGAGGGTTTTTTGCCAACTATTATGGAGTAAAAAGTGGACACATGCCTTTTTACATCCTAGTTTAGCTCCTAGGTCCCCGTGTTAACACTCTACAAGAAAAAATATTCATCTCGATAATAAATCCCTGAAATCCATGTCAAATGGGAACTAAGGGCCCATTTAATGCTTAAGTCCTGACCAAAAAGGCACCTAGGGACTTGGGAGCCTGTACCCAAGTCCACCTTGATTGGTCATGGTAAAATTTAAGGGATGTCAACATAAGACTTTTAAATGGGTCCTTCCTTGTTGGCTCTTTCAATTAATTTGTGAATTTTTAATGGGATAGCATCTATAAACAATTGTTTGAATTCATTTAAGTTAAGTTGATGATAGCAAGGTTATGATATTTAAAAGCATTCATTGTGTTATTGTTGTAGATTTGTGTTAGTATTGTGTTTGTTGCAGATTTGGTATCATCATCAACATCCTTATGAGTTGAAGAATCTTCATCCTCCTAAGGACTTCACCTCCAAGGTGACATTATCATTGTGTTTGAATCATTTCATCATCATTTAGATTATCTTTAGCCTCTGTCCTACAAGGACACACACACTCTCTCTAACAATGGTATTGAGAAAGCTTGAATGCTAACCCAGGACTTGACTGAGGCAAATCCCTAAACACCACAACCCCCAAACCCCTTTTCTTCTTGTGTGCAGGTTACAAGTGCGAGGATTGAAGAAGTGAAGGTACAGGGAGGTGAGCAGGGGATTAGATTTCAAGATCCAAAAACAAAGTGTGGAAATTCCTCTCTAGCGGACTTGGGCACTAGCACCAGTGTCCACCAACTAAATAAGACATTGGATACAACATTAGGGCATCATTTACAACATTTTTCTAGTTCTGATCTTCTGGAAATTAGGACTTCCTAGACTCAGGTGCTAGCACTGGAGTCTTCTGACATTTCAACTTCCATGGAACAGGTTATGACATCTCACTGATCATCTTGGTACTTTCAGATCCTGGATTTCCATCGTTGTTTGTCTATTATGAGTTGATTATCTCAATTCTAGGGTTTAGTGCATTGATTGGCCTAGGGTTTGATAAAAGGCTTTGTGGAATCACATCTTTCCATAGAAAACAAGAGAACAAATTTGTAGTTGAGTCCTCTTTGATCTTGTAGTGACTTAGCTCAGTTTTGTCCTTGAATGTTATAGTGAAAGAGGGTTTGATCTAGTGTACTTACATGCTTGCATTCATCCCCCTTTTAACATATAACACCAACTTAGGGGTTTTCACAAGGCTGGGCTTGGACTTGGGCTTTTTCTTAGAGGTCAAAACCCTAGGGTCAATAGGACTTTCCAGAGGCATCTCGGGAGTGATTTCCCTTATCACCACCCCATGTCCTAGTTTACCTTTAGCATGCTTAGGAGCACTAGTAGAGGGGACATCAATCAAACTAGTCGTAATCTTCTTGGGGTGGCATAATGCCAGATGAAAATTGTATAAACGAAAGATCGGGCCTTGGTCCAAAGGAATCATCGACTTCTCAGGGTTCTGGGTGTGCAAATCAGTTACAGCCTTAATCAAAGTTTCAAGGGATGAAAGAAGATAAAAGGGAAATCTTATCAGTTGGTTCCTCCTAAATTTATTAAGGAGAACAAAATGATAATGATAGAAACTCCTAAATCTACCTTCCAGAGTGAAGTAGTTCATAACCATGTAACATACCTCGTCCCAGGGTTTGGGGAGTTTCTCACGGTCAAAACTACTTTGCAGGTTGAAGAGCTCCTCACCCTCTTTTAGAAATATGGTCATGTTCTCTGAGTCAAAAATTTTACTCTTCCTTTTTTGCTTCATTCCCTTAATGGACATGCCCGTAGCGAGGCCTATGACCTCCTGTGATATCTCAAACCCAACCCCACCTATCTATACTCTGCTATTGTTCCATGAGGCCACACATTGTTTGGACAAGTTTTCATCGTGGCCTTAGGTAGGATGCAACCCCACCCTCACAACAGATATGCCACAACGTCTCATTTCTTTTAAACTCTTCACACGAGATAGGTTCAGTTCTTGTTCTCTCTCCACCCATTATAATAGAGTCTTGTAGCTTAGTAGTGAGTAGAACAATAAGAATAAGACAGTGAATAAGCAGACACTATAAAATATGGTTCTTGTTTCTTATGGATATACAGCTATGAATTTCTTGAAATCGAGAAACTTCTTTCTCATCCCTCTGTCTCATGATATCACCAAGTAATAAGTTCATCCTACGTGAACTAAATTTAGTGTACCAACTATGATGGGCAATATCATAATAATCGTTAAAACAAGTCTTCCGCGGGGCAAAAATTACTGTCCCCTCATCTTCACATCCACATGATCGACCATGTGATAAGAGGGCTAAGTCAGCCCCATCGTCTTGTTGATTCATCTCCAAGTCATTCCACCTTGGCCCCGAAAGAGCGTGTGCCAAGGGTTTGAATTCAAATTCTCAAGCCCGCAAGACATAACAAACAAAAAAGAGGGTTACGGTAGCTCCTTAAGGAGGAGATCTTGAACATGCTTAGGGAGGATATCCAAGCTCCTCTAGCACCTCAATTGGTGAGATTCTGACTAAGGTTGGCTAAACTATCTACCACCTTATTGCCCTCCCTATGCGTGTGGGCTATTTCCTTTTTCTTAAATGAAACCAAGAGGCCTTTTATGTCCCCAATAATATCACTAAGCATCCATCCAGTATCAGCATTACCCAACACAACATCAATTATAATTTTGGAGTCACCTTCAATTTGGATTTTATCAATTCTCAAAGTGAGGACAATTTTTAGGCCCCAAAGCAACGCCAATCCTTCTGCCACATTGTTAGTCTGACTACCAATACCTCCCACATAGGCTGCAATAAGTTTTCCATTGCAACTTCTGATGATACCCAACCACTAGCGACTCCCCGAGATGCTTTTAGCCACTCCATCAAAGTTCAACTTAAACCAATATTGTGGGGGGGTTTCCAAGTAGTGTTCTGGTGAGCAACCTTTTTGGAGTTATAAAAAGTGGAGATGTCTGAGGATATTCCCCAACTCTTAGCTAACTGCAACTCTATAGGGGTGGGGGGGATTTAGCAGTGTTCAAATTGTTGTTAGAGATATTTTCAGACACCAGTTTAAAGAATTAGAAAAAAACCTCTTTAGGGCTTCTAATAGAATCTCTAAAGATTCTATTGTTCCTCTCCTTCCAAATGCTCCATCCTAAGTGGGGGGGTCTGCCTCTAGAGCTCCCTGATCCTCGGCTGGCTAAAGGGGGCTTTCCAACTCTCCACAAACTCAAGATTTTCATTCATGACCCAATCTAAGCCAAGCTTACTCAAAATCATACACCAAATTTCTTCCACATAATCACAGTGGAATATCAAATGGGAGATGGATTATTCTTCCTTGTGACAAAAGACACATCTATTGGGCAACTGAAAGCCCCTTTTCTTAAGATTATCCAAGGTTGGGATTTTGTAGTGGGTCGTAGACCACGAAAAGAAGTTGATTTTGGGAGTCAAGTGACTATTCCAGATTAAGTGCTAAAACCCCTTGCATTGACCATTGTCTTATAGTAGATTGTAAGCAGTCCTAACAGTGAAGATCCCCCGGTTATCTTGAGCCCATAACATTTCATCCTATCTAGGGAAGATGTGAATTGTGAAGTTGCTTAGTCTTTGCTGGAAGGAGCTAAGAATCTGATCCAAGTTGTTATTATCTGGCCAACAATCAACAATGTTTTTCCACTGTCTACGCCCCTAAAAATGATCAACATAGTTAATCACATTTTCACCAAAGAACATGCTCGCTCTATAGATCATACTATCATAAGTTCCCTGATTTATGAGAGGTTTGTCTTGCAGCTAGGAATCCTTCCAGAATCTGACCCTATTCCCACTACCAGACTTCCATTTCAAGCCTTGAGAAAGGAGATTTCTAGCTTTCAACATTTTGTTCCAGAATATGGAACCTTTGGGGAGGCCTTCTTGGTCAATAAATCCACCTTCCTCCTCATTGTGCAGATATTTGTCTTTGAGTCAAATCAATGGTTGACATTCGATATTTTAATAATTATCTACGTAAGTTTTACATTTACATATTAATATTCTTAAAAGAACATTCAAAACATATTAGAATTTGAATTTGATGGGTCCCAGTTCTAAATCTTTCTATCATTTGATGAATGAGGATGAACAACTATAGTTGAATTCCAAAAGGTGAACCTCAAAAGCTACACATTGACAACAAAAATCTTTAGAATTAGTCGGGATCCGTTAGATTGAGTTAAATCAATGGTTGACATTTGAGATTTTATCTATGTAAGTTATTTTTACATATTAATATTATTAAAAGAACATTCAATACATATTGCAATTTGAATTTGATGGTTCCCACTTCTAAATCTTTCCACCATTCGATGAACGAGGATGGACGACTATAGTTGAATTCTAGAAGGTGAACCTTGAAAGCTACGTATTGGCAACAAGAACCTATGGAATTAGTTGAGAGTCATTAGATTGTGTTACATCAATGGTTGGTATTCAAGAACCAATATAATATGAACTCTTTAAACCTATTATGATTTGATGATGAATTTTGTAAACATATTACGATTTGATGAAAGAACTTTCTAATTCTAAACTTTTAGAATCAATTGGGAGCTGTTAAATTGGGTTAGACCAACAGTTGAGATTTAAGAACCAATATCAAAATTTTAAACATACTAAACTGAGAGAGAGAGAGAGAGAGAGAGATTAAAATACATAGAACACATATGTTCGTTGTAATAACTATCACATTAACATATAATATATATCAAAATTTTAAACATACAAAAATTCTCTCAAAAGTCATACAAGTCTTTATCTATGACTTTGTCCTCCAAAATCTTTTTGGTCCCTCTATTCCATGATGTTGAACAAATATTTCACTATACTCATAGCCAACCTATTAATAGACAATTTGTTAGTGACAAATTCGACTATGTGGTCATCCACAATGTCAACAAATGAGTTTCCACTGAACTTTGCATTATATGTACAAAATACCACTAGGTGTGGGTAACAATAAGGCCAATAAAGTAGAATCAAATTGATTTTCTACATGTCACTGTCAATAGAATTACAGTAAAAATTCTATGCATCCATTCCTATTTCAAGTTTCTCAAACATAGAATTATCTTTATGAAATTCGACCCACCATCTAAAGTAGTATGTGTCATTTGCAAAACTAAAAACTGTCAATTCTTGACATAATATATTCTAATTGACAAAGGCTTGTATTTCTTCACTCTAAGAAGTCAAAAGAAATAACATCTTGCATAGTCATACACAAATAATTGTCTATCATATTGATATGTTGAGAGAAATAACATCCTACATTGTCATACTTGATTTTTATACAAATTTTTTGATAAATTTTGTTTTTACTAGGTAAATTAGGTTGTTTTTAAACATCATCCACTTCAACAGTCAAAAGTCAATTTTGGCCAATAAAAATAGGACAAATATTTAGCACTTTTTATTGTGGATGAGGTGTTAAATTGTTATTGACTGTTTGACCATTGAAGTGGATGATGTTTAAGTAGAGCCGACAAATTACCTTCTACATATAGTTATTGTGATGAATGCCATCACTTTTCTCTTTTCTAATGTTGAGTAATGCAATACTAATTCACTATTTTTTTCTATTTTTGAAAGATTGGGACAAGTGCCAACTTGCCAAATATATGTATAAGTATTACAAGTACAACTAAAATAATTAATAGTATAATAAATAAGCATTCAAGTTTTGTACTTTTAGTACAATGGCCAAAAAAATTGAATGATGTCTTGCATGATGCAACTTCATGGCCATTGGTTGATTTTGGAGGTTTATAATATTCTATTCCCAATATCTTTCAAAAGCACTACCCCAAAAACCATAAAATGTTCCTTCCCTACAAACTTTAAATTCCAATGTGCTTTGTCATAGTAATTTCATAAATTCTCTCGCCTAGGATATCTCTTCAAAATCAAGATCCGGATTCAGTAGTTATTACTATCTGTAATTTTCTTACAAAAATATAAATGCTTCATGAGTGTTATTTCCCCGATCGAAATTCGATCAAACACATGGCAGTGGTAGTCTAGCTGCCAATTTGTCAAACGGTCTACTTAGTGCAAGATGCAAATTTCGTTGAGGTGCTCAGCTTTGGCTACGTTCATGAGTACCTTCTCCCTGTGGAAAATCTACGTCAAGCCCTTCAAGACTATGATATGGAGACCGATGACTTACCTATTGACAAACTCTTCGCATACACAAGCAACTCAGATCTTCCCTGACAATCTCCTATGTGTTCCAAGCCTTCCAAAAAGGCCTGTGGAATGGTTGTGCAACATCTCTCAACAACTCTCTCGACTATCACCACTTCTATCTATCATCTGCAGTGGTCACAAAAGTGAGGGACGTATTTAATGCACTAAGGTTCCTTCGCCACCATGCACTAGACCAGGCTCCTCACCCTCCACCATGGTCACCTTTTCCTCCTCTTCCAGTGCCGCAACCACCTCCGATTAGTAGAGAAGGTAGCTTGTCATCCAATGGCTAACACTATCATCCTCTACTCACTAGTTTTTGTACCTATTTGATATTCGTAATTCATTGTTTTTGGCTTTAGTCACCTATAGTTTTGTGGCACTCTACTTAACCTTTGACTGTTGAAGTAGATGATATTTAAGAACGGTTGTTTTGTGGTGCTATATATCATCTAACCATTTTCTTTTTTGGTAATATATCTACACGTGCCACATTAAGTGTATAATAGTTTCTCCAACTAAATTATTATTTTTTAAATTGTGGGCAAATTCGTCAATTAATTAATTTAATATTTTTAATATATGTATAATTCGCCACCTAACTTAATTTTTTCTTTAATATATCTATAATTCACCAACAAAATTATTATTTTTTAAAACTATAATTTGTCAAAAAAGAATATTTTATTTTATGAAAAATATATATAATTCGCCAACAAAAACCAACAATGTGAACAAATCTGAAAAAAATTGCCACGGAAATTTTTTTCCACAAAATTAGCATAGATTCACCACAAAAATTATTACCTCGGAATAGGATTCATTAGGATTTTATATCTTTTTTAGGGGGGGTTCTTACAATTATCACTAGATCCTACCAATTGGTTGTATAGGGCCGACCAATAATTTGTAGTACATCAGATTCCCCATGATTAAAAGCTCTCTATTGCATCTTTTCATTTGACCTATGAAGCCCTAATTTTCTTTGGCCCTACTGCCTGTAAAGACTTTACACCAGACACGTTCAGTATGGGAATATCAATGAGTTTGAGAAACTAACATGCCAAATCCATGGCCTTGATGAACATTTTTCAAAAGTTGTTTTATAACTTGTGGTCTCAAATAGGATCTTTAAGTAGGGGTTCTCATGTTTAATTCAAGCTCATATCGCAATGCTCTTGCCTTGGCTAGGCTTGTTGAGGACATATTTACTACCCAAAAAAAGTCATCAATTCCTCCTCTTTTAACCCCATAAAAGATGCCTCAAATTAGGGAACTAAACCCAACATAATTCACAAGCTATCCTAAGAAGAGATGACAAAGAAAAAGGCCAATGGGTTATGTTTCAATTGTGATAAAAAAATGGGAAAAAAAGTCACAGTTGTTGAGAGCAATGCTTGTATCTCATTGACTCTATAATGATGCCCATTGATTCTAAGGAATCTTCAAATACAAAAGAAGAATTGGATTCCCCAAAACAAGAATTCACTCTTGATGCTCATATTTCTATTCATGTTCTAGTTGGATTCTCTTCCCCCCAAACATTTAAGGTAATTGGCTATGTATCAAAAGACAAAATAGTCTTGATAAATGGTGCAAGCACTCATAGCTTTATTAGTAGAAAACTTACCAACCAGCTACAATGTTATGTCCATTCTTGCAATAATTCTCAAATTATGGTGGCCATTAGTAATATTATGTCATGTGGGGACAAGTGTCGTATAGGATTATCAATTGACCATAGATATGTTTTCTTTTTCCTTAAGTGGCATGGCTGTGGTGTTCGGTGTCCAATGGCTGCAAACCTTAGGCATGATCATTTGTGACCACTCCCAACTATGGCTAAAATTCCACCATAATGATGAAGAGTATACATTACAACGATGGAAGGTAGGTGAGGTTTAGATGGTTAGTTCCCAACATGTAGAAAATTTGTTGAAAATTGGTGTTTTGGTATCCCAACCCAATTCAACTCTCTAAAGGCTCAACCTCTTTCCACTTCTTCTCCTCTGCCAAATTTGTAAAGTCTCATCAATAAGCATCAACTAATATTTGAGGGCCCCAAAGGGTTACCCCCTCCAAGGTCTCATGACCATGCAATTTCCCTCATTCTGGTAGCCATCCTCCAAATATTCATCCTTATCTATACCCTTTGAGCAAAAAAATGAAATTGAGAAGATGCTTAAAGAGCTCCAAAAGGGGAATGTCTAACCCTAGTACCACTCCTTACTCTTCTCATGTGGTTATGCTTCCTAAGAAAGATGGGGGCTAGTGAATGTTCACTGATTTCCATGAACTCAATAAGTTAACCATCAAGAATAAATTTCATATTCATGTTATTGATAATTTGTTGGATGAGCTTTCGGGGGCTAATTTTTTACTAAATTGGATCTTTGTTCAAGCTATCACCAAATTCAAGTCAAAAAAGATAATTTTCCTAAAACCACCTTTATGACTCATGAAGGCCATTATGAATTTTTAGTAACGCCCTTTGGTTTATCCAGTGTTCCTACTTTTCAAAGCCTCATGAATATAGTGTTCCACAGTTGCTTGCATGAATTCATATTGGTCTTCTTTGATAACATTCTCATATACAACAACATAGAATTCATAGTATTAAGTTTGAAAATGTTGCTCCAACTCAATTGAAATGGTAACTTTGCACTCGGAGGTTGATTTCCCTACGCCCTCTACGACACTTAGCAGCGACGATGCTTCTGTGGGTGTCCATCGTGTTGGTCCTAGGTCTCATGGAAGGGTGGTTTCTACTAGGGTGGCATTGTTGTTGTTTCTACTCCAAACGAGTTTTTCAACCACAACGTGGATGGTTGTGGCGTGGATCGCTCCTCCATTTTGTACGGTGTCATCTCGAGTCATGGTTTATCCTATGTTGAAATGGTTGGGACAAGGAATCTCTCTCCTCACCCTCCTCTGCTTGTCAAATCTCCTCCCTTGCCCTATTCTCAAACCACCCTAGTTGTGGTCTGTGAATAAAAAGTGTTGGGAAATAAAGCCTTTTATGCGTGTCAAGGCCTGATTGGAAGGTTTAATAGACTATGGCCTTCTCTTTTGGACCTAAATTGGTGGGTTATGGAGTCATGGAAGCCTCTCCTAAAGGCTCTATCAAGATATTCCCTTGTCTTCTAGGGATTTTTTTATTGTGCTCTTCCAATCCTATAGAGACAAGGAGGTGGTACTGGATGATCGGCTTTGGATGTTGGGTGAGCACTCCCTCTTTCTCAAGCCATAGTTTCCCTCTTTGAACCCCCTCACAAAATTGTTAAATTTTATCCCTATTTGGGTCAAATTTCGTAACCTTCCCACCAATTCTTCGAAGACTTATGCTTTGAGGGTATTGACAATGCTACTGGCCAATTTCTAAAGGTGGATTCATCCACTTCTAACATTTGCCACTCTATATTTACCTGTCTTTTGGTGGATATCAACACCTCTAAGGCTCTTCTTGGGGAGGTTGTCCTTATGGTGGAGGATAGGCCATGGACTCAGGTGATTGATTATGAGGTTATCCCCTTTCATTACATATGATGCTTCGCTACTAGTCATATTTCCTTTGTTTGTCCTCGTACTCGCCGTAGGGGTACAAGCTTGACTATGTGGTGGCAAGATGCACTCCTCAAACATTTGATTGTTGATTCTGAGGATAACAAGCCTTCTAGTCCTACAACGATGATTCCTAATGTGGCCCCAGTGGCTCCTGAGGTGGCTCCCCCTATAGTTGTGTGGCTCCAATTTTATCCTTGGTTCTTGCTAGGGATCCTTCTTCTGGCCAAGTGCAATAAGCTTCTTTGTCAGGTCCCTTTGTCATCTTGGCAAATTGTGGGGGGGCTTGCTCAACCTAGAATTTTGTGGTCTCCAACATCTTCAATCAAACTTTCTTCCTCATCAAGAGAGGTTACTCAGGTTGAGGCGACAACTAAGAAGTCCCCTCTTCTTTCTCCTCAATCTAAAGATTTTAACAATGGTGTGTCTTGGACGGTTGGTTAAAGAAGGAAGAGAGGTCTTCCTAAATCAATTTCAGATTCCCATACTTGGGTTATAGGTGTGTAGAATGCTAGGATGGGGTCAAGCATTGTGTAGGTCGCTGACCATTAGTTGTTCTACTAGGGAAGTCTGCTCACAACTATTTTGTAGTGCAACTTTTATGGTGGTCATCACTCTATCTTTGTTTTTTCCTCAGCGTTGTTGGTCTTGGTTGTTTTGTTGGTTCCATTTCTCATGGAACTTGTTCCTCTCCCTTTTGGTTGTTTATCTCGAAAAAGGTTTGGGCCCTTTCAAAATCCCACTTTTACCAATATAAAAAATATTCTCATATATAGTCAGACCTGGATCAATCATCTTCGCCATGTGGAGATCGCTCTCAAGATTTTAAAGGAGCATTCTTTATTTCCCAAACACTCTAAGTGTGCCTTTAGAGTCCAATAGGCGGAGTATTTGGGTCATATTGTTTCACAAGCTAGTGTCTAGGTTGACCCCAAGAAGATTGTCGCAATGCAAGAGTGGCCACGACCTAAGTCCCTCAAAAGTTGTGAGGCTTATTAGGCTTGATATGGTAATATCGTAAGTTGTGTGTAACTATGGTTACTTAAATTGTTGGGCCTTTGACAACTTTGCTTAAAAAGAACTTCATTTGGATCGAAGCAATTGAGGTGGCCTTCACTACTCTCAAGACTACCATGTGTTCCACTCTAGTTTTGGCCTTACTAAATTTTCACAAACCCTTCATTCTTAAATGTGATGCACTGGCACTAGCATGGTAGTGGTGTTGATGCAAGAAGGTTGACCCCTCGCCTTCATTAACAAGCAAGTCACAGGACACAGTCTATCTAAATCTACATATAAAAAAGAAATGTTGGTTATCCTCCATGTTGTCCAACAATGGTTTCTTTACCTATTAGGCCACAAGTTCCAAATCAAAACAGATCATCATAGCTTGAAATATTTTTTGCAACAAAGGGTGTCCTTTGAACAACAAAAATGAGTGACAAAAATGCAACAATATGACTATGAGATTGTCTACATGAAAGATTAGGAAATATGAGAGTAAGGCCTAATATTTTCTCTTTTTGTCTTGGCACCTAATTGGGTAGATGAGATTAGGAGCGAATGGAATACTAGCCCTATAGTTCAAGGTATCAATAGAAGTTGGAACAAGATCCACAATCTGTACTAGGGTTCCATTGGATAGGCAACATCCTCACCTATTAGGACCAGATTTATTTACTTCCCAACTCTCCACTCAAGCCTCAATTACTAATGGAATTTCACTCCTGCCCTACTACAAATCACTTTGGATTTTTGAAGTCCTATGAGCAAGTGAAGAGATTTCTTTTGCAATGGCCTTAAGTAGGATTTTAAGGCATTTGTAGCTAAATGTGATGTGTGTCAAAGGAATAAAGGGGAAAATCTCAAAGCCCTAGGATTTTTGCAGCCATTTCCTACTCCAAATACAACTTGGACTAATATTTCTATGGATTTCATTGTAGGACTTCTACTATCGAGTAGTAAATAGGTCATTTTGGTTGTGGTGGACCTCTTGACCAAATATGCCCAGCTTTGTACGTTACCTCACCCGTATACTACTATTGTGGTTGCCCAACACTTCTTGGATTCCATCTTCAAACTCCATGGGATGCCTCACTCTATTGTCAATGATCGTGGTCCAACTTTTACCAACGAATTCTGACAAGAGATGTTTAACTTTGACATGAGTTCAACTTATCATTCTCAAACTAATGGTCAAACTAAGATTATCAACAAATGCCTCAAGACTGGCTTGCATTATTTTGTCTAACCAACAAGGATAATGGGCCCAAAATGATTCCCCGACCCTCCTCGTGTACTTATGTTTCAAGTTATTCCAAGGTTGTGGCAATTGATAGTGCTCTGCCAAAATGTGAGAACACCTCTTGACTCCTTAAGGCCAATCTGACACTACAAAAAGTTGCATGAAGCAATAGGTGGATCAACATGGGACAAAGTGTACCTTTGACATTAATGATTGGATTTTTTAATCTCCAACCCTACAAGCAACTTTCATTACAGTACAAGCAAAATCATAAGTTAGGTCCCAAATTTTATGGTCCTTATCAAGTGCTCCACTGCATTGATGAAGTGGCATACAAGTTGGCACTCCCATCTTCTAAGATCCACCTAGTTTTTCATGTCTCGTCTCAAAAAAGTGATTGGGACTATTGTTTGAATTCTAACAAAGCTACCTACATTGGATGAGAAGGGATCCATATTTTTAGAACGAAGCTATATTGGACAACACACCAAACACTTTCGAAATCATTCTATTGAGTTATTAATCCAATGGAAAGGTCTACCACCTAAAAATGCCACATGTGAACCTGCCAACATTCTCTCCAAGTTCCTCATCTCAAGCTTTGAGGTTTTCGAAGGGGGAGGAAATGTTATGAACCCCTTTCTACCATATTGTAGCTACTATTAGTTGAGCGCACATGCTTTGTAAGTTGCTCATGTGTATTATTAAATAAAGGTGGATGCACATGCTTTGGAAATCATCACATTAATTAGTTAGAATAAAGCAATTATCTCACATGCATGGGATGGTAGTAGTTGTCTTTAGCAAGACTATATATTGTAATGACTTCCCAAATAGAGTGTATCTTAGATATTTGTAATTAGAGTGTATGCTTTATTGAAAAGTTGCCCCCTCAAAGTGGTGCTACAAATATAATAAAAGCATTATGTACCTTTCATTTCTACATATTTCTATGTTTTCAAATTATGTTTTCAATTTTATTTGTCTTACAACTTCATTACACTTGAAGGCATGTCTTCTTCAGATTTTAGGTTTTTGGAGGTGGTTGGTGGGGTGAAAGAAGCTTGTTCCCCTTCTTCAATCAAGGATAAAAGAAAAATAGAGAATTTGTTTCCTAGAGACCGCTTAGGCATAAAGTACTCAAGAAATCTATGAATAATTTAGAGTTACGTTCAACTGTCAGAAAAGGGCAAATGGTCAAGAAGAAAACCTGCTTCAACAATTCAATGGGAAGGACTGCTGCTAGTGTTCACAGCTCTCTAGAGCTCTATGGTTTTAAGCCACCTATCTAGCCTTTTTTGTGTGCTTATTCCTGTACTATTTGTTGTGTTGTGATGGTAGATATTGTTTTTAAGTATTTGTGTTGCTGATCTATGTAGCGGTTTGATGTTTGTTTGTTGTGTTCTAATGCTTTATCTGATCTTGTCTTTATAAAAGGGTTTGGACCCTTTTAAAAACCATCTTCACCTTTAACAAAAAAAAAAAAAAAAATTAAAATTACTAATTCAAATAGAAAATTAACTTGTGCTCGTAGATGCAAATCTAATTAGATCAATTATATCAAGATTAATCTTTATTGATTGATAAATTAAATTTATTAGGAAAAAAAAAATTATTGTAGAATGAATAATAAAATATAGAGATTACACAAAAGAAATGATTGACTTGGTAGTCTAATTATATTAAGGTTAATACTTTGTCGTTGCTTAAAATAGCTTCCAATCTAATTTAAAATACCTAATTTCTAGTCATTTACAAAATATTATTTTGTTTAAAGTATCGGATTAGGAAAAATGACCTTTAGATCAATAGCAAGGAACTATTACAAAGTTATTTATTATAAGTATAAATAATGCAAAAATAACATCTATATTGATACTAAGGTTCTAGAATGGATTCAAAAGAAAGCATACATTGCATATAAAGCTAGCTTGCCTTACTAACAAGGAAAGCTTGCATAGGAATCACAAAGGAGAAAAACAAATTAATAATAAATATTATTAAATAAATAAGATTACAATAAGCAATGAATAAGCCATTTAGACCTCAACAATTGCATTTTTATTCCAATATATAACAGTTTTGTATCATCCTTTAATTCTTGTACAATTTTATCATTTTTTTAGACAAATTTTATGCAAAGTTTTGCATATCCTCCAATGAAACTCTTAGAAATCAGCAGCAAGAATACGTCCATATGTCACTCGGTTGCTCTTGGATAAAAATATTGCTTCTTTTTGCAGCTACATTATCTACCAATAAGCTTGGAGTGTCCAGAATCTGTATCCCATACAAATAAGGTTGTCTTAAAGTCAAAATAAAACAATATAAAGCTCATAATTTTTTCCACAAACTATTTTAATGCAATAAACTTCAACTATGTGGGATTAGATTAAAATTGAGATATTTCATCCATTTAAGACCAAAAACTCCAAAACAAAAATCTTATAAAAATCTAAACATTGGGCAACTAAAGTGGGAGCGAGAGAGCGAGAGTCCAGTTATGATTTGTATGCATGTGTCAGTTTTTTGCGTGTTTTGTCACATCTCTTAGTAATTTGGTAGTGGGATTTTTTAATCTTGCCTGTAGTTATTGCAGAAGCTTTTAAGGTTTCTTGCCCTTAGGGCAGCTAGATCTTTTTAATGGCAACCATGCCTTTCTCTTCAGCTGTCAATGCCAAAGTGATAGGAACTGGAGTGAGCAATGGTGCCACCTAAGACACAACCTCGCAAATTTGACCCCAAGGTATTCCATGAGGTCAAGCTTTTGATAATCTGCTGGATATTGTTCTTTCGGTCCCTGATCTTGATAATGCCTGTAAATGGCTTGAGCAATTCATATTCATTTGTTATTTTGTCGATCGCATACCATCTGAAAGTATGCTCCAGCTCAGTGAACACTACATGGGTTCTCCACGGGGTTAAGCTGGATGCTATCTAGAGCTTAACCAAAGATTTTTTCTCTTCCACTTTACGAAAACTAACCATGCGGATGCACTCATCCGACATGGTCCCTACCATGTATGTAGTTCTTTGTTAGGTTTCTCTCCCTGGACAAAGGATTTTGTTGCATCCAACCAATAGGCTCTCAGTGTCTATATGGACTGAGTTTCCTAGGTTGCCATTGCTTTGTTGGTCGTTCTTTAACCATTTTGCTTCCTCCCTTGGGAGGGTGGTCTATGTTGAGTCAAAAAAAAATTATTCTGCTTGACTATGGCATCAAGTTTGTGTGGAGATAGACCTCTTCTAAGATTAAAAAGAAACTCTTGACATACATATTGGCAACATTCACCATGCGCAACATGTTTTGTATATCAACTTGCCCAACACTTGTTTTCAGCGCCAAGCCTTTGACCATAAATTAGAGACTACCCATTAGTTACCCACATGCCCAAACTAGCCCCCACATCAATTAATGAGGTGGGAAAAACTAAAGCTGGCTGGACTAATGTAGGAAGCTGCGAAAGGAGTCATAATGGGCCAAACAAAGGCTCCCAATCCAACAATGGTGGACCTAACAATGATTGCCAAACCCATGTCAATGAGCCCCTCAATCACAGGCCACGGACAAAGAAACAATGACAATAGGACCTTCTCGACCACAAGCCATAGACAAAGCCAAGCAAACAATCATTGCTCAACCAAAGTCCACCCATCCTTGTGGCGAGTCCTTCAAAGAGGTTAGTAAACCTTGGCCCATTAGAACTCCACTCCCTGCTAGTGTTTTATCCTCGACAAAGTTGGTTGTTCAAACTACTTCTCAACCCGAGGGAGGTAGGCATTCACATAGCCCTCCTTGGGAGGTAACAAAAGGGGAGTATGTTCCTGAAAAATGGCAAATGCAATTTGAAGCATTCCCTCTTGAGAACTAGAGTCGGCTTGGGCAAAATATTTTTTTTTGCTTTGCACGGGTTAGAGTCTGATGAAATGTCCTTAGACCCTCTTCTTCATGAATTGCATCTCATGAAATGTGAGGGAGTTGACAAACCCAACTACAAATTCATGGTGTGGGATTTTTGACAGATTTGCCTCGCTGAACATTCTTTGTCTTCAAGAGATCAAGGTTGATGGGTTTTTGCTTCTAGTCATGTGTTGTGTCATATGGCCTAATAATATCTATTTCACCAGTAATCATGAGCAAGGTCGAGGTGGGGTGGTAACCGTTGTTGATGCCAAGTGGCATTCCCACCATGTTACCCATGGCTATAACTTGTCTAATGGAGCTTTGTGAGTCCTTTTCAATATAGCTAATAGAGCTTTCAGCTTTGTCAATATACATGCCTTAAACGATGTAGCTGAAAGGACATTGTTTTGGTGGTGGCTTAAAAATGAACTACCATCAGCCTAATGGGCCTTTAATGGAAACTTTAATATGGTTGAGGTGGCATCCAATAAGAAAGTCCACTTACCCATGAGATGGACAACTGGCAAAAGAGAGACGTGGTTCTATATGTGCAATAAATTGGGCCTTTATGACCACAATCGTGGCTGCTAAAATGCATCTACCATTTAGTACACATGGTCCAACTTGCATAGTGGTTCTAAAAAAATTCTTAAGCGGTTCGATCATGCTATATAATGATGCAACCATAATTCTCTTTTGCCAATTGTTACTCAACGCCCCTATTAAATTGTGTTCTTTTTTACCACTCCCCCCATCTGCTTTGAAATTGAATGGGGCCTTCAAACTCCTTAGGTTGAAGAGTCTCAATTCCATTTGAACACATAATCACTCCATCACAAATCCACATTGGCCCATTTTTGACATGTTTAAAAATTGGTGCCACAACTAAATAGAAATGTTGGGTGGATTGGATGGTGGTTCAATTCTAGTACCCATACCTCACCTTTTTTGACAATTTTTTTCGGAGTAACCACCTAGTAGAGATGGCTAGCCTATTTTCATTCCCGTAGGCTAAGCCGGAGGGCTCAGGGAATATCCTATTGGGCAAGTTTTCACACTTATCCATTTTTGTAGGGCAAAACAATGATGATTTATGACTTGGCATAATTTTGTGGTAATTTTGGTGAAGTCAACATTAGTCAAATAATTTGCCCTAATGTAGAGCGACCCATTTGTGTAATGTGTCGTCCCTGTTTGTAATATTTTTAAAGTTCTTTTGTGTTATTTTTAATTTTTATTGTCTTTCAGAACTAGACAAAAGAATGCAGAAGGGGTTTTCAGTTTTCCTCCAGATGTGTTGCCGGAGCATACAATGTAGAGCAAATAACCAAAACCCAGAAAATATACAAAGAATATGAAGAAACTATTGACTACCCAGATAATAAAATGGCCAATAATGAATTACTATCACATACCCATGTTGAGATTTGCAACTTCATATAACAGCTGTAGCTGGACCAGTAATGGGTGTGGCTGGAAATTGCTCCAATCTCACCAGAAATACAAAGAAGAGCATACAAATGGTATCAGCAATACAAATAGGCTCCAAACGCCTCTAACAATGCATAATATGAGATACAAGGCGAAATGACATTCCAAGACCCCCACGTCACTCCTGGGGAGGTACGGCCATGGCTGTGCGAGAAATCTGCAACATATAATACTGAAATCACCTTGAATTTGCTCTGTATACAGTCTAAAATGTCCTCCAAGGCTGAACGACCAAACTAGGAGTGAATGAATGCCGGAATCCACTCAAAATGGGCTACTTCAAAATGTATGGCCTGCTCTAGAGTGTACGGCCAGCAAAGGAAAGTTGCAGCAGTCCCAAAACCCTAATATAATCTGCTCTAATCAGTCAATACACCCTCATTCCAATCTGCAAACACAATGCTCCAATAAACTACAAAGATATGCTCAACAATCTCTAAATAACTTATTTGTCGGTCTCCATTTCAGCACAACTATGAACATTGAATGCATTCACCATCAATGGCACCTTTGGGTGGTATTGCACACTTGTAAAATGCCATCACTAAAGGAGGTTTTCGTCTCCAAAAGTCTGGTTCAAATTGCTCAAACTCTCAAACCCTAGTAGAGCTCCAAAGAGAAAATATCAAAAAGCCAGCATAATCCAAATGAGCTCCAAGACCTCTTTTTATTTCCCCCTCCAAGATGGGCGTTTGGCATTAAGGAGGGAAATTAACTTTTAAAAACACTTTTATTTCCCTAGGGAATGGTGCCCATGGTCACAACTTAAAGTGATGTCTTCATTTCCCTTTAAGTCACTTTTGCACAAATATAATAAAGTCCATATTAATATAACATTAATAAATCTTCGGACTTTAAAATAAATATGAAGACGGTGCCGAAAATAAGAGATCTATAGCTCGTCAGAAAGCCCTCAACGAGACGAATCCGATGCCACTCTGAAAATGCCGAACCGACACTAACTCCAGACTTACTAAAAATAGTAAGTACTGACCAAGAGCAAGACTGAGCCTCTAAGAAGATGCCAACTGGATCCACTATATCCGAAACACAATTCCTCCACCGACACAAACCTCCAAAGCCAAAACAACCACTGTTCTCTAACCAAGTTGTTAGTCCATGGGAACTCTATGATGGACTAACCATGTGTCTAGAAGGGGACATTACAGTCCGCCCTCCCTAAGATTGCTTGCCTCAAGCAATCTCAGATCAAGATGCTCCAAAATTTGCTCATTCTCCCAAGTAGCATCCTCAACCGACAAGTTCTTCCATTTAACCAGGTACTCTCTGATAATCCTCCTCCTCAGATTATGTTCCCTGGTGTCAATTATGGCCTCAGGTACCAGTATTAACTTTCCCTTTTCATCAAGAGGAGGCAACTCTGCTAATGGTGTCACATTATGCCCCAACGCCTTTTTGAGGCGAGATACATGGAATACATTGTGTACCCTACTTCCTGCTAGAAGTTCCAACTCATAAGCCACTTCTCCAATTCTCTTGGAGATCCTGAAAGGTCCATAATACCATGGCTTTAGCTTCTCTGCTCCACTCTTCTTGAGAGTGGACTACCTATAGGGCTACATCATGAGGTATACCATGTCACCAACCTCAAAAGATCGCTCAGTCCTCTGCTGATCTGCATACTGCTTCTGCTGATTCTGAGCCTTCTGTATATTCTCCTTCAAAGACCTCATAATGTCCTGACTCTCCTGGAGAAGGTCTTTGGCCTTCGGCACTCTGCTATCACCAAACAACAAATCAACAAAGCTCGATGCCTCGTACCCATACAGGGCCATAAATGGTGACATCTGAATAGACATGTGATATGTGGCATTGTAGCAGTACTCCCCCATATGAAGCCACTTAACCCATGCCTTCTGCTGCCCTGAAACATAATTGCGGAGGTATCCTTCCACCCATTTATTAACAATCTCAGTCTGTCCATCTGTCTGGGGGTGGTAACTCGTACTGGGTGTGAGCTCTGTCCCTGTCAACCTGAAGAGCTCCTGCCAAAAGTTACTGAGGAACCTGTTGTCCCTATCACTGACAATGTTACGAGGCAACCCATGGAGTCGAAATACCTCACGAAAGAACAAGTCTGCTACCTGTGCTGCAGTGAAATTGGTAGGGATGGCAAAGAAATGTGCATACTTTGTCAATCTATCCACTACCACGAATATACAATCCCTGCCTTGGACTTTCGATAACCTTGTGATAAAGTCCATCGAAATGCTATCCCATTTCCTCTCAGGAATGGGCAGAGGCTGCAATAATCCTCCTGGAAATGAGTGCTCCTGTTTGTTCTGTTGGCATATCGGGCACTCTCTCACATACTGCATCACCTCTGTCTTGAGGCCCTTCCAAGTGAACCTCTCTCTAACCTGCCTGTAAGTTTTGAAGTACCCCGGGTGTCCTGCCATCGGCAAGTCATGGAATGCCCTCAAAACTTTCTGCTTCATCTGTGATCTTGACACCAAAAATATCCTGTCCTTGTAAATGATTAAATCATTTACCATTGTGTACCTGTCATCCTTAATGGTGCCATCAATTATTCCAGTAGCCCATGCATCCTTAGCATACTCAGCTGATATCATCTCTCTCCAATCATCTGCAATGGCACCTAGTGCACACAAATGGGGCCTCCTGAATAAAGCATCGGCGACAACATTTTTCTTTCCCTTGACATTAACAATGTCGAAGTCGTAGGCCTGTAGTTTGCTGACCCACTTCTGTTGCCGCTCATTCAAATCCTTCTATCCAAGGAAATGCTTCAGACTATTGTGATCTGTTTTCACTACAAATTTGCTGCCTACCAAATACTGTCTGAATTTGGCCAATGCATGCATTATGGCTAACATCTCCTTGTCATAAATGTTGTAGCTGCGTTCCACACCCCTCAACTTCCTGCTCTCAAATGCTATGGGGTGCTTATCCTGCATAATTACAGCACCAATGCCTTCTCCTAAGGCATCACACTTCAACTCGAAAGGCTTGCTGAAATCCGGTATTGCCAACACAAGGCATGTACTCATAATCTGTTTGAACCTGTCAAAGCACTCCTGTGTACCACCTGTCCAACTAAAAGCATCCTTACGAGTCAAATCCGTGAGGAGTGCAGCTGACTGAGAAAACCCCTTCACGAATCTACGGTAATATCCACATAACCCCAAGAATCCCTTCAGCTGGGTGGGATTCTTCGGTGGTGGCCAGTCCACTATTGCCCGAATCTTTTCTGGATCCACCTTCACACTGCCTGCACTAATAATGTGACCCAAGTGCAACAACTCGGTCATCCCAAACTCACACTTTGACATCTTGGTATACAGAGACTCTCTCTCCAAAATACTCAAAACGATGTCAATGTGTTTCAGATGCTCTTCCCATGTCTTGCTGTAAATTAGAATGTCATCAAAAAATATCAAAACAAACCTTAATTGTTCCCTGAAAACCCTGTTCATGCAAGACTAGGTCGCTGGTGCATTAGTGAAGCCGAATGGCATGACTAGGAACTCAAAGTGCCCATAGTGACCCCTGAATGTTGTCTTCTCCACATCCTCATCTCGAACCCGAATCTGATGGAACCCGAATCTCAAATCTATCTTCGAGAAGTAACAGGCCCCGTGCAACTCATCAATCAACTCATCTATCCTGGGTATGGGATACCTGTTCTTAATTGTTTTCTTATTAAGTTCCCTATAATCAATGCACATCCTAAGAGTCCCATCCTTTTTTTTTACTAACACAACTGATGATGCGGATGGACTCTTACTCGGCCTTATGTGACCCATCGCGAGAAGCTCTTTGATAGCTTTCTCGATTTCATCCTTATACCTTTTGGGGTGCCTATATGGAGTAGTGATTACGGGCTTTGCACCCTCCTCCAACTCAATCACATGCTCTATTCCCCTGTCTGGGGGTCTACCTGGTGGAATGTCACTAAACACTTTGGTGTGTTTAGTTAGAAAAACCTGTATGTCAGGTGGATACTCACGCTTCTGTTGCTCTGCCACTTCCGATATCACCATTATCTCTACTGCCCACTGCACCAGATCATGGCGAATCAATCTCTCCATCCTTCTGAGTGAAATACACCTCAATCCACCATCTGAAATGCCTCTGAGCACATGTCTAACCCCGTTCACTTCGAATTTCATCTCCATTGTTCTCAAGTTGAGAGTGAACTCTCCTATCTCATGTAACCACTTCATACCCAATACAACATCCATGTCACCCATGCTAACAACATAAAACTCTGACTGGAAAGTGTAGTTATTTAGCTGGATGGTCAAGCTAGGGATCCTCCTAGTGCAAGTGAGTACGAAGCCATCTGCTACCTTCACTCTGAAACCTGAAGACTCCTCTATCTTCAACCCCCTCTTAGCAACCAAGCCCTCATCAATGAAGTTATGGGTGGCACCTGTATCTAGCAAAGTAATGCACCTCTGTCCACCCAATACTCCTCAGATCCTGAATGACCCCTCTGGATGCTAGAAATATGGGCTGTGGGTAGGGAGGTATCCTCATCCTTATCTGGAACTTCAAATGCAACATCTGTCCCTGAATCATCATCCTTTGTATGCTGCTCTGAATGTGTATTCGACTCCACAGATTTATCTGCTGAAAAGTACTCTATCTGTTTTGCCTTTCCTTGGGCAACACACTTGTGCTTAGGATCCCAAGGCTCTCTACAGTGAAAACAAAGCTTCTTCCTCGTAAGGTCATCCAGCTGATCATTATCTAACCTGGAAGAACTCTTATGTGGCTGGTGTCCTGAGTCCCTGTAGCTCATTATTCTGTTGCCTGTACCCCCTCTAGGTTTGTGTCTCATCCGGAGATCCGAATAGTCTCTGAAAGTCATCTCAGCTCTAAACTCCGCACTGGAAGCCTGCCAATCTCTAAAGATCTCATCCTGAAACTCCAACTGTGTAGCATCCCTTTCGGGCATCTCGTCCCTCGGTATAAAGATAAGAATCCCTGGTCTATCTGCAGCTGTGAGCTGTGTAGCACCCCGGTTATTCACCGAAGCCTCTCCATCATGATCTCTGTGTCTGTTTCTATCCCCATTGTTTCTGTCACCAATCCACTCTCCATTACCTCGGTCTCTACGTCTGTCCTCATTCCTGTCTCTATCCCTGTCATTCCTGCCTCTATCCTTGTCATTCCTATCTCTGTTCCTGTCATTCCGATTTCTATTCCAATCCCCATTCTCCTCATCCTCCTCCAGCTCAGGGAATAATCGGCCAAGAAGCCTTGCAAGTGCCAACTGGGACCTGTCCAAGCTCACAACAATCTGCTGCTGTCCTCGAGCCAAATCATTAAGGATATCTCTAGTGCTAGGCTCTCCAATCTCCCTATCCCCCATATCTTCAAGATGTTCTAGAAGTACACCAGAAAAAGGATCTATTTTAGGAACTTCGAGATCTTCCTCACTATAAAATACCACCGGTTGCTCCTCAGCAGCTACAACCTTTGTATCAGTATCAAATGGATCTGTTTGTGGCACTGGATGCTCTGGTTCTACTAATTGCGGATTCTGAGTTCTCTGCAAATTTTTGGTACCCTGTCTCTGTCTAAAATAATATCTATCAGCACCCGGCTGCATGTCTCATTCTCACTTCTGCATGTCTGTTTCAACCTCACAAGATGGCATGATCATAGCTCTAATACCACTGTAATGTGTCATACCTGTTTGTAATATTTTTAAAGTTCTTTTACGTATTATTTTTAATTTTTATTGTGGTCTTTCAGAACTAGACAGAAGAATGCAGAAGGGGTTTTCAGTTTTCCCGCAAATGTGTTGTTGAAGCATACAATATAGAGCAAATAACCAAAACCCAGAAAATATACAAAGAATATGAAGAAACTATTGACTACCCAGATAGTAAAATGGCCAATAATGAATTACTATCACATACCCATGTTGGGATTTGCAACTTCATAAAACAGCTGTCGCTGGACCAGCAATGGGTATGGCTGGAAATTGCTCCAATCTCACCAGAAATACAAAGAAGAGCATACAAATGGTATCAGCAATACAAATAGGCTCCAAATGCCTCTAACAATGCATAATATGATATACATGGTAAAATGACATTCCAAGACCCCCACATCACTCCTGGGGAGGTACGGCCATGGTTGTGTGAGAAATCTGCAACATATAACACTGAAATCACCTTGAATCTGCTCTGTATACAGTCTAAAATGTCCTCCAAGGCTGAACGACCAAACTAGGAGTGAATGAATGCCGGAATCCACTCAAAATGGGCTACTTCAAGATGTACGACCTGCTCTAGAGTGTACGGCCAGCAAAGGAAAGTTGCAGCAGTCCCAAAACCCCAATATAATCCGTTCTAATCAGTCAATACACCCTCATTCCAATCTACAAACACAATGATCCAATAAACTACAAAGATATGCTCAACAATCTCTAAATAACTTATCTGTCGGTCTCCATTTCAGCACAACTGTGAACACTGAATGCATTCACCATCAATGGCACCTTTGGGTGGTGTTGCACACCTGTAGAATGCCGTCACTAATGGAGGTTTTCGTCTCCAAAACCTGATCGAATTTCTCAAACCCTCAAACCCTAGTAGAGCTCCAAAGAGAAAATATCAAAAAGCCAGCATAATCCAAATGAGCTCCAAAACCTCTTTTTATTTCCCCTCCAAGATGGGCGTTTGGCATTAAGGAGGGAAATTAAATTTTAAAAACACTTTTATTTCCCTAGGGAAGGGTGCCCATGGTCACAACTTAAAGTGATGTCTTCATTTCCCTTTAAGTCACTTTTGCACAAATATAATAAAGTCCATATTAATATAACATTAATAAATCTTCGGACTTTAAAATAAATATGAAGACAGTGCCGGAAATAAGAAATCTATAGCTCATCGAAAAGCCCTCGACGAGATGAATCTGATGCCACTCTGAAAATGTCGAATAGACATTGACTCCAGACTTACTAAAAATAGTAAGTACTGACCAAGAGCAAGACTGAGCCTCTAAGAAGATGCCAACTGGATCCACTGTATCCGAACCACAATTCCTCCACCGACACAAACCTCCAAAGCCAAAACAACCACTGTTCCCTAACCAAGCTGTTAGTCCACGGGAACTCTATGATGGACTAACCATGTGTCTAGAAGGGGACATTACAATTTGGAGAATGGAAGATGGAGGAAAATATGGAAAAATTGCCTTGGGAAAAATAAGAATAAATTGTGATGATTTTCCTTGTTGATGACAACTTCATTTGAGGTCAAATGTATGAGATATCATGTGCCAAATCGGTTCGCCCTTGGAGAATGGAATGTTAGAGAAATAGCATAAAATAAAATAAAGATAATTCATATGTGTGGGCATCCAAATGGAGGTCGGCATAAGGAGGAAATAACACAAAGGACAAATCTTTAATTTGTCATTTGAGTGCCAATCTTGCCTTAGAGAGGTCGGCCTTGGAGAATGGAATGTTAGAGAAATAGCATAAAATAAAATAAAGATAATTCATATGTGTGGGCATCCAAATGGAGGTCGGCATAAGGAGGAAATAACACAAAGGACAAATCTTTAATTTGTCATTTGAGTGCCAATCTTGCCTTAGAGAGGTCGGCCAAGATTGAAGGATAAATGAAAATAAAAACACGATTCAAGAGGATGGTTGGCCAGCTAGAGAAAATAAGGAAAATCATGTATAACTATAAATACAATTTGTTTGGAGGCATTTTCATCATACTGTTCATTCATATTTTCATGGAGCTTATCTCTTTGGCTGCAACAAAAGTTGGGCTTGAATCCAAGGACGAAAACCCTTGTGATTCTAGGTGAATTGGTCGAAAACCTAATTCATCTTGTGAAGGTTTCATAACGGAGACCTACTTGCACTTCATTGGAGATCTACGGAGGTTTTTGAGCAAATTTGCATTTTCAGATTTTTGGATCAGATTGGAGCAGCAGATTTGTGGCATTCGGTGTGTATTACATTAGGGTTTAACCCTAACTTGGAGCGCCACTATTGGAGAGGTTCGCTAGGCTTGTTTAGGAGTGTTTTTGCATGTGGAGCAGCAAACCCTAACCGTACTTGCAGCAGCATTTTCAGATCTGATTGAAGAAGGGCAAATTCATACTTTGAGGACATTTGGTGATCATTCATTGCATATCACTAGGGCAGATTGGAGCGTCATCATTTAGAGGGTTTGTTTAAGCATCATTCACCATCATTTGGTATGTACAAACCTAGGGTTTTGATCTGATTTGGACAGAAGCATTTCCGGGCTTGTTTGTCATGTTTTAGCCCATGTTTTGGATGTACTCTCAGACTTCTACATTCTGATTTATGACAGCAGATTTGTCTTCAGAAATTCAGACTTGTTATGTGCATTTGATGTTCATACATTGTGTATTTCAAGGTGTATTTCCCTTATAATATTGGGCGAATCATTTGGCATAATATTTTGATGTTTTTGGATATTATATGTTGGTTGTTCTAAGTGTTTATCATTCTGAAAATAAAAAACAGAAATCAGAAATTAGGGTTTCAGCAGAAAACTAGGGCAGAAATCAGAATTTTAGGGCAGATCCCATTGAGGATATTATAGTGGTATCAGAGCTTTGATCTTGCCAACTTGCAAGGTTTTATATGTAAGCTTCATTGGTGTTCATCTAATGTTGATATATGATTCCCGAAGATAAGAGTATTCATCACATACCGGAGAAGGCAGCGAGTTGTTGACACAGGTTTTGAAGAAGAAGATTTCAACATGGATGCTAGAAGTGATGAGGAACCTAGCATGAGGGAAATCCTCAATGGCATCACTAGGACACAACAAACCATGGCGTAAATGATGGCTCAACTTATGCAGAATAATGGAGGCAATGAAGGAAATGGACATAACAACAATAATAATGCTAGGACTTCCGGAAATAATGGAGGCACTCCTATTACTACAATTCATGCATCCATGGTGAGACCTCTCATGCCGACATTTTTGGATCAGCAAAGAGCTACGGAAAATGAGCCACGAGTTGAAGGTGAGACATTTGATGATTATAGAAGAGAGTGGTTATCATTGAGTGAAGAATGCCGAGAAGCCTTGCCATAGCCGGATTTCTACAATGTGAAGGACACGAATAGAGATAGACCTAGAGGAGAAAGAGGCAACAACAACAACAACACTAATCATGACTTGCAAAGAAAATTGGGTAAGGTCAACATCACTCCTTTTGATGGTTCGGGGAAGATCACAGCAAAGGCATGGATCCAAAAGTCAGATAACTATTTCACTTTGAGCCCTATGCTTGAGAGAAATGCTATACAATTTGCTACACTTCACTTGGAGGGAGATGCTCTTGATTGGTGGTATAATGGGATGGTGACTCAAGGTCATAACCTTGTTACTACTTATGTGGATTTCTCACAGAGGTTGATTGATAGATTTGATGAGTCAAATCCAGAGCAGTTCTTCAGGGAGTTCTCAAGCAAAGGGAGTCCGTGGACACATACATCTCCAAGTTTTAGAAGCTTGTCGTATTGGTGCCTAATGTTTCGGAGACTAGATTGACCTTTCTTTTCATTGAAGGTCTTGAGGAGCCATTTCGTGGATGGGTGAGGGCTCTAGATCCACCATCATTGAGAGAAGCCATCAAAAGAGCTCAAGGCATGAAATTTTCAGCGCCATCTAAGCCTAAGTTTCAGAGCAAGCCTTTCACTTCATCTAAGAAAGCTCCAAAGAAGAATTTTCAGAAGGATTGGCCGAAGAATACAACGCTTGATCTAAAGGCCAAGAATGAGCTAAGATGGAAAAAGCTTTGCTTCTCATGCAAAGAACCTTGGGATCTCGGTCATAGATGCCTTGGAGAGGCAAGGCATACTACATTGAGGTCACTTCCGATGTTGATGAGGAGATTCCTAACACTAGTTTGGAAGATGACAAGGAAAAGCCACCAATGGAGCAAGGTGACGTGGCACAAGGTACAATTGCTTTCCTTTCAGGAGTTTCTAAGCATTATCCTTTTAGGATAAGAGGTATTGTGAAAGGACAAAGAGTCTATTGTTTGGTTGATAGTGGTGCAACACACAATTTCATTGATGAGGGTTTCGTAGTCAAGAAAAGACTACAAGTAGAGGAGTTTCCTGAATTCAACATCTTGTTGGCAAATGGATTCAAGATGAGTTGTAAAAGGAAGATCTCCCAGTTGAGCATTCAGTTGGACAACTATACGTTTTTGGATGAGTTCTGTGTTGTTGGCATTGGAGAGACAGAGGTTGTATTGGGGATCCAATGGCTAAAGTCTCTTGGGAGATACATTCAAGATTTCAACAAGATGGAGCTTGAGTTCACATCCGAGGGAAAGCAAATAATTCTCAAGGCAATAAACAACGGTACACCTATGAGCATGACAGCCAAGAGGGTGGAGGTTCGGATCAAGCTTGAGGCATGTGATTTTCAGTTGGAGACACCTCTTGGATCAACACTTGATGAAGAGCATGCAACAAAGGAGGAAGAGGTGATTGAGGACACTACACAAAGGTATGACAGCAGTTCTGATTTTCTGATTTGCAACAGCAGTCCCTTACCTTTGCATAATCATGAGATAGCAACCATAATACATGAGGATGGTAGTGGTATGGAATCTTCCAATGTTGACACACCAGATTTGAAGGTTAAACATGATGTACTTGTTGTGGATCCAAGCCACAAGGGGTCTAATTTTGTATATCATAGCATGGAGTATGTAAAGAAGACTCAAAGCATGTGTGATGAGTGGCTACGGAGGGCTAGAGAGGCAAAGTTGCTGGCTGCAAGCAAGACAGCACCTACAGGAGGTCAAGGAACGCTGCAATCACATAGATCATGCGAGACAGCAGAGAGAGGCCTATCTTCGATCCCTATTTCTTCCAAGGGCAGAAACTATGGAGGATGAGCATGTGAGGAATGAGCCTCTTCTGATGGACAAGAAAGAGGAGCAATCAGATTTGTGTGGACATGGTAAGAGGTATGATTCAAAAATTTCTGTTTGCACACATAGTTTGCATCATGAGAATCATGAGTCACCTCTTTTGGAGAGCCCATTGAAGGCTCAAGGCATAGATATGGATGGGATAATTGAGCATACACTTTGTGGACCAGCCAACAATGATATGCATACAGGTGCAGATGAAGACATTTGTGATTCAGGTTTGGTTGGGCATTTAGCCATCCATGGAGCGCATGAGGAGTCTACTTGTGTTGAGACACACACCCCTCATGATGATGATTCTTTGACAGAATATGAGGCAAGTCCTGTGGGCTGTGACACTTGTCATGGAGACATTGTATTGTGATTGGTATGTACTTGGAGGTGTGGAGTTTCAACTGGTCTATGATCCAAGGTATGAAGATGATGTCATGGAGGTACTTGATTTTGAGTGGCATATGCTTGCGTTTCAGCTGGACTATGGTCTTTGGTATGGAGATGAGCATGATGATAGAAGTGTTTCAGCCCTAACCCATTGGTCTCTACCTCATACATTGTTGATAGATGGCTGCCCTACATTGCTGGTCATGGACTTTTCAGATATACTTTGAGGACAGCAGCTGTTTTGATGATGCGGGGAGGTTTGGATCACTACTTCAGTATTGGAGATTGGCATGATGATGAGATCCTATCATCATATGACTTTGGAGGTACTTTTTGCACCACCATAGGTATAGTTTTTAGTTTGTTTGGTGTTGTTCTGATTTATATCAGCAGCCTAGGATGGGTTAATCCCCAAGATGGGTTGATATGTATTTCTATGCACCTATGATGGGCATCTTGCACATCCATAGGATATCCTTCAGAGTTAGATGGATAGTTGGTGTTGGTAATACTATGAGAGACACCCATCTCCTCATTTTTGATGGATGTGATGGTGTGATGATTTGGGATCCAAGTATTGGTGTGTTTGGTACACCATTTCAAATAGATCATGATGAGTTGCTTCACAGTTGTTGGCTTGATGATGTTTGTATTAGAGTGGAGCAGCAGAAGTTGTTGGCACTTGTGGTTGAGGATTTTGCATTCTTGTTCCTATAGCTACACAAGCAGAGCACAGGGAGGAGTAGGATTTCCGAATTTGAGGAATAGAGCTGAATTGAGTTCGAGTGTGTATGGCTAGTTTTGCCACCGGAGCTCACTTTGCATATCATTCTTCATATTCTCTTTGGAAGATGCAGCCACAAGTTGAGTAGAGTGATCACAGAGCATTTGATCAGATGGAGATACTTGTCACATGACAGTATTTTATAAGATACAGGTTTGCAATTGCTTGATGGCAAGCAATTCTAGGAAGGGAGGACTGTAATGTCCCCATTTTCAGAGTGATCACCTAATAGAGGTGGCTAGCCTATTTTCATTCCCGTAGGCTAAATTGAAGGGCTCAGGGAATATCCTATTGGGCAAGTTTTCACACCACAAAGCTATAGTAGTGGTATCAAAATTGGAAAAAAAAAAATATCCCACCTACATCATGATAAACAACAATTAGAAACGAGATACTGGGGTTTAAAGTGTTAACTTGTGATTGATGTTATTTCCTTATTACCAAACGTAGGAAATGTTTTATATCACCACAAAGCTCTTATATGATACTTTCCAATGATACGGCTCTCATTTTATGCATTTTCCATGGATTTCATTTATACGTATTTTATTATGGGACCACAAGGTGGCTCACGAATTTGTTGAGATCAATATTGTGTTTTATGTTGTCATGAAGTTTCAGTTGTAATATCCAATGAAAAAAATTTCTCAAAGGCAAAGAAGAGGGCATTGTTTTACTAAAAGAACAAACAAATTATTTTACTTTCTTATCCTTTATCTTTTGAAATTATTTTGCATTTTCCTATATGAGTCCTAATCGAGACAACTTGCAAAAACTAAATTTCTTTGCTTTAATTTTGCCAAATAAACCACTCACATAAAGATATGACATAAGAGAGTAATACATAATTCTACAAATGACCAAAACAAGCATCATTAATTCATTTAAAGGTCAATGTACCTTTAGCGCAAGCTCCTCAAAGCAATTTTCTACATTGATGCAATTTTTGGCACTACATTCAAGATATATGCAACCATGTTGCCTTGCAAACTGAATACCCTCTTGCTTGCTTACCACTCTCTCATTGACCTGTCACATAAGCTATATTACATATTGGGAATTTGAGTGATGAAATTGAATATCAAATGTCACACTTTTAGGAAAAAAAATATATAAATGTAGATATAAATTACCAACATGATGAACGTTATTCTTTTTCCAATAATATATACGAACTAGAGTATACTGGAAAATAAATGTTATATACATGTGTGCAAACATATTTAATATCAAATGGCTAACATTACTGTATTAAAACAAATGATCAATTAAGGTCAGATAAAACAAAACTCTCGTGCCTTGATACATAGTACTTGTATTACCAACAATTTTAAAGATCTCACAATTATGGTACAGAACATTTCAAAATATGTAAAAACGTAAACAATTAAAATTAGCATTCAACATACTATAGTATATACACATCAAATGTGAAATGTGGAAACTCTTACCTCAGATGTTAAATGCATGATGCATTTAGGATGATAATGTCGCTTTTCAGAATTGGATTTGTATGGTTACATAGGTTTGGGTATTGATACTAACCAAGCCCATGAGTTACATGAACAACAATCCATAAACTAATAATAGATGGATCTACTCAACTAATCTATAAATTGGGTTTAACATGTAATGGCAATAAATAAAAAAAGTGTAAGTAGCATTACACATTCAGTAGATAAAAGCGAGCGCACATGAAACTCTTCTATTCATCATGAACAAGATAATATACAAAGGAATACATTAAAGGACTTAGAAATCCAATGCTGTGTTATTCCTATAGGCTGAATCTTGAGAAGAATTGTATCGGATCAAGAATGCATACAAATAATGAAATTCAATATCGGATAGAAATCAAATATACTACAATATGTTACTAGAGAAGAACATCTACAAGAACATTTTCGTGTGTCAACAACTTCAACTCTCTTAACATTCTTTAACCTAAAGGGTAAGTGTTGTTTGACCATGTAGACATGGACTCTGGTGTCGCCAAGGGCTTGTCTGTAGTGCATGTGGAGCCCAATGCAACAATGTGCATTATGTAGTGTTCAATAATCTGCAAATTTGGAATTGTTTTACCTTGCATAATTTACAAAGTAGTAATGCAATGTTGTGTAAGGTGCAAATTCAGCCACGAGAGGTGCAAATATGCCTTTGAAAGATGTGGTCCCAACCCTAAGGTACTTGTGCTGCACAGACTATTCCTCTTTTCTTGAGAAGCAATGGTCCTCATTTCATGCGTGGCCAATTGGGGTAATTTAAGTTGGAGCTACAAATAAGTCTACCACTTCACAAGACCCAAAACCAATGGATGTTGGTGTAATGTACCTAGGGATATGGTATTATGGTATATTAGGTAGTAAATAAATAAAGGTGTGGGTGAATATGCTTTGTAAATCATCCCACTAATTAGGTAGAATAAAAATATTTACCCCACATGCATGGGATAGTAGTAGTTGTCTTTAGCAAGACTCTATATATTGTAAGGGCTTAACAAGTGTAAAACATCAATCTTGAATATTGTAATTGGAGTTTAGGCTCTACTGAACTCCTAAGCTCCAATTGCAAGGTACAGGGTGGAACAAGGAGGTGCACCAAGAAGCAAATAAGGCATGTGCGAGTTTCTGATTTTACAACAACCTTCCCTTCAATGTGGTGAAGAGCCTCTACTGGGAGAATTTGGTGACAACATTGATACTTGAATATTGTAATAGGAGTTTTCCTTATTCTATGGTGTTGCCCTACCTCAAGGGTTTATATCATAGCATACAAAATCGGCGAGTCACTAAGTACTTGTGAGTTTTTTTGACAGCTAAGTACTCACAAGTTTGAGGTGGCTGAGTTTTCGATGAGTTGGAGCAGCAAAACTTAGCGAGTACTCGACAACTCCATGGAAGAAATTCGCAGACATACAGTAGATGTGGGAACATGGGTTGTACGTGCGAAAAATGCTGGAAAAAAGCTACTTTTTTGCCTATTTAACTCCAGATGCCCATAGGTAAACCTCAAATAGCAATTGTGCATCCTTGAGAGTGATTTGAAAGAATTTTTAGGGGATTTGAAGGGCAGATTTGAGGAATTTCAGTTTCCAAGTTAATTTTTTTTTCCAAGCATGTAAGTTACTTCTAGCATGTTAATAATAGATTTGGAAACATTATTTACAATTTTACTTGCAATTAATTCATTTTTTGGAAATTTTATTACTGATTTATACTAGTTTTTTCAATGAAATCGTTGTTTTATTTCCCTTAAACAAAAGGTTTTACACTTTCAAGTCAAAAAAATGATTTTTTTGATAAATTAATTAATGGCATGCTGCATTGCAATTCAATTACCATATTACATTTGTAATGCAAGATTTATATATGAATTTTGTTTGATTTTCCATATTCAAATTGCTGTTATTTTTTTCTAAGTTTTTTTTTTTGGTATTTAAAAATGTTGTAGGTTAGATACAATGACATCAGGCTCAACATCAGTTACTAGAAGCCATCCCATTGAAAACAAAGACCCTGCTTGGAAATATGCCATAATGTGAACGGTATCGTGGAGTGTGATTTGCATCATATGCATGAAGAAACTTAATGGAGGCATGAATCGCCTCATACCATATTGCAGGCATTCCTAATTGTGACACCAAACCATGTCCAAATGCTAAAGAAGAAGAAAAAGAAAGATGCAAGCACTCCTTGCATTGTTGGATGTGAAGAAACTAGAATGAACAAGGACACAAGCAGCCATAGTAGCAGTCATTAATCCTGGCATGCAAGTAAAAACAAACAAAGATATGGCAAGCGTTGTGGGCTCTATTCGCAGTCCACACATACAAAGCACATCCACATATTCCAGTTCAAGCAGATATCACACCCCGTTTTTGGACAGTTAGAATATACTATCTTTAACTAATTATTAGTCAGACATTTTGTCATGCATTTTAAGATTATATTCGTGAAACTGTGACTCGAGGATATTTATGATATAATAATTATGTTTTTATACATGATATGCAGAATGAGACTATCAGATTTGATGATGTTAAAAGAAATTGATATGTTTTCTAAATGTGGATAATAGATTACTATTATGATTTTTGTTTATTTGGATATTCATATGATATCATGGTTGTCGGACTAACTTCCTTGTCAGCAAATGAGCTGGATGCAGGACAATAAGTTCCCCCTCCCGGACAAGGAGGGAGAGTATCACCGGAAGAGGGCAGCAGATCGGGGAAATTTGGCAGAATATCATGTTCCGAGAATGCACACACGCACATTTCTTGTGGTTATATGTATGTGTCGTTGGAATTATTCCTGTGTCGTAAGCCTTTGTGGTTCCTTATGTCTTAGCATCGTCATTTAAATGTCATCATGATCGTCCTTCGATTCACTAAGTTGTCATAATACTATTTTAGCATATTGATGTCACTCTCGTCTTGCATTTTTCTTTGTTGATATTGTCAAGAAGGTGATATTTTCCTTCTACACGAGTTGTATGCATGGGATAGTATTTATTTAAAGGAAATTATATATATATATATATATATATATATATATATATATATATATATATATATATATATAGTTATAAATTTTAATTAGTTTGATTTTCAAATTTGAATGTTGTGAATGAACTCCACGTAGTGGAGATATGCACAATTAATACTGGAGTGAGGCGAAGTTATGAGGTGGGGGAGATATTCTCCATCGCACTACCTTACTGTACGCTCACTTCAGTTTAACATTAATGCTGAGTGGAGTGGAATTAACTCTCAAGAATCTCTGGATTTCATGGAGAAAATTCGGGGGTTTTCACCACCCCAAAATGAAGGGAAAACGGTGTGAAGAAGGGAAGAAAGGAGAGAGAGAAGCACGGTGGAAAGGAGATGAAAAGGAAGAAGCTCCACAACTATACAGAAGGACTAAGCTTGTTATTCGGGTATGTCTTGCAGCGTTTTCATGCATAGAATATGTGTCATTATTTTCCAACTCTGCAATTTGCAATATATGGGTTTGTTATATTGAATCATTCTTTTAAAATGAAAGTTTTTAGAAATCGAGAGAAGGGACATTATCACTGTTTGCAGTAGCTTATTTGGTATAAAACCAAATCTATTTAGAGTCCTTACTCGGTTTGGGTATTGGGGATTTATTTTGTGATAAGTTTAAGACCATAATAGGTCTGCATTGGTTAAACATTCTGAATAATACGAGACCATGAGCGACCATGAGTGGTGTATATGTAGATAGTACCATAATATAATATAAAAGAAGACCATTTTGGGTATGTGCATTGTTAAAACCATAGAAGCAGAAATCTTTTAAAAAACATGATTTTTTCAAAAAATCGCGAATCGGGAGGAACCCCAATTTTTACCCTAGTTTAAATCGTGTTTTTTATTAAATTGTGCAAATTCGAACCTTCTTCCTCTGTCAAGCAGACATAGCGTTCGTTTTGTGTCCATTCAACCTTCTTCCTACTTCGTTTTGTGTTTGTTTTGTGTCCATTAATGAAACCGTGGAATACAAATCACCAAGAGACAATGATGGGCATGGTACCCATACAGCTTCCACTGTTGCTGGGGCTGCAGTTCCCAGGACCAGTTACTTCGGCTTTGCCAACGAGACGATCAGAGGGATGGCTCCTCAAGCCAGGCTGGCCATCTACAAAGCCTGTTGGGCAGACAGTTGCTATGACACGGACACGGTTGCTGCCATGGAACAAGCCATTGCTGATGGCGTCAACATCATTTCTATCTCAATTGGCTCAAATGATGCGTCATTTCACATGGATCACGGAGCTATTGCAACATTTGGGGCCATCGAAAAGGGTGTTTTTGTTTCTGCCACGACAGGAAACGATGGACGATAGACTCGAACAATATGTGTTGGATCACGAAGGAGGAAGGGTTTCAATCTCGACCTTGAACAGGAAGGAATGCTTGCTAAGGAATTCGTATAATATATTATTATATTTATGTACTATAATATTTATAATATATTATTATATTTATATATTAAATTATTAATAGTTATATTATAATATTAAAATATAATATTTATATTATTAATATATAATATATTATTATATTATTAATATTTATAATATTTTATACATTAATATATTACATTATTAATATGATATATTTTTTTTTCAATACGAGTTAGGCTTGAGGGAGCCATATCCCCTAAAATTGAAGATCAAAATTCAAACCAATTGCTCACATGATATTCTATTTTCATTGCTATAAGCCAATTTACTGGTTGTATTACATAACAAAAAGGATTTTTCCTTCAACCGATTACACGCTGGATACCTTGTATCATTATATACATATTATCTATATTATATGCTACTACAGTATGCCTTCTCAATCATCACCTGATGGCTCTAAATCCTCCGATTCCACTTCCTCCACCCAGTTATGTCCTATTGCTATCCCAGCCAGCATCTTGAGAAATTTGATGCCCCACCCTGCTTCATTCCTTCTTCCATCTTCGCATACTCCAACGGTCGGAATCACAAAGGGGACCCAAGGTCCATTATGGGATGGCAAGATTAATGGCCAATTCTCCCCTTCCGGACGAAAGTCGAGACCAGGCACCGCTGCGTTTAGTTTTCCTTCCAGCCCTCCCCGCCAATCAGAGCGAATGAGAGCCCTCGCCAGCTCCCTGGTGGAGTCCTTGGATTCGGCCACATCTAGGCAGACACCGACGAACATAGCGGCAATGTCTACATTAACCCTATATTTGTGATCTTGGTTCATAAACGTGTCTCCCAGAACCATCTCGATAGTGAACAATCCAATCTAGGACCGCACCTTGAATACTTTCCTCAGCCTCTGTTCCGAAATGATTCCTTTGAATGTCATCTACCTCTTAGGCCCTACCAGAGTGAAAATGGCTTCCATTTTGCCGAAATTTCATTACTGCTTGAAGACCCCGCCATTGAGCTGTAAATAGGAAGTCGCACGCACAACCAATCATTTCAGTTCTCACTCCCATCATCCACCACCTCATGGCTCTATGTGAATTAAATGTTTCCCGTCCCTTCTCCGCTATTCTCACGCTTCGAGCTCGCCTTCTATTCAATGGAATGATTTCATCCTTCCTTCGGCTTGCCAACATTTCCAACCAATAATTATCTGACGTCATTCCTTCTTATTCCCGAAACATCTCTTCCTTTCTACCTCCACATAGGCTCCCCTACCACCATGGACTATCCCACGTCACCTACTCCCTCTTGCTTTAGAAGGATATCAAAATCCAAGATTCTCTCGGTCCATTCCTCGACCATATTGCTTATTTTCATATCCTCTTCAAGGTCAAAGGCTATGTTAGCTAATCTGTCAGCAATTTTATTACCTTCTCTATAGGAATGGCTTATTCTATAGTCCCGAAGCTCTATTGCTCTCAACAAAATGTTGTTGAGTCTCCAATTTGGAGTCTCCTTACACCGCAAGGCATTTATCGTTACCATCTAGTCGCCTTTGAAATGAATTCTTCTTAAACCTAATGACAATCCCAGTTGGAGTCTCATTATTAGAGCTTGAAACTCTGCTTCATTATTAGATTGGAAACCTATTCTTTTAGCTCCAGCCCCCAAAAGCTTCCCTTCATCATTCCTAATAACACAACCTATACTTGCCTGACCTAGATTACCACATGATGCCCCATCAAAATTGAGTTTTGACCATCCAGGATCTGATGGGATCCATCTTACCAACTCTCTCCTTTGAGCCATGATCAAATTCGCCACCCCCATTAACGGGGGATTAATATGATATATATTATATATCATATATTAATATTTTATATATTAATATATTATATTACTAATATGATATTGGTCTCCTATTTTCACTGGCATGTTTTGTCTCTTATCAAACTAAGATTTACTCCTGATGAATGAACCCGTTGTTTTCATCAACACGTTATCATCGGCTCGCGGATACTTCTGCCAAACTCTTAACACCGCCAATCAAGCAAGACCTTTTACTATGCATTATCATTAAACATGGGGCGTTATTTCCTATCGGTTGATCGGGTGATATCGTTAGTTTCTTAAATGATACTGAAACCCAAAAAGGTTTTTAAAGATGACACCTCAACATCATTTAGCGAAGCATAACTCAGACGTTATGCTAAGTAACCGCCGAGCATCCACTCTCTCCCGAGGTGCAATAATCGCCATGCGAAGCATAGAAACATAAAGAAAGGAATAACAGTTAATTTTAAATGTAACGCTTCAAGGCAGAGTGCAAGTTCTTGATTTATGAAGTCTCCTCAGTGTTCATCTGTTTCATTTCGCCAACTTTTCTGAGTGCAAAATACCAGTGCTATTTCCATCTCGAAGGAGATATTTAGAAAGTTTGCAATCTATACTGACTACCTCCACGGATGAAGATTCTAGTTATCTGCAAATGTGAAGCAAGAATGACAGACATGAAAGATGTTTTGGCAGTATATGTGCTTTTTCTAAATAACCCAAGGTTGGGGAGCCTAGTGACGGACACCGAATGAGATCTTCATCATCATTTCAGTCAGTGTGAAGTATATACCTTAGCAAGAGTGTTTGTAGCCTCAAGAAAAATAATTGTTTACAAAATCCTTCGAAACTTTCAAGCAAATGCAAGCTGCAGGTGTAAAACTAGAATGCACCACCTCCGCCAACATCCTCCCGGCCTGTGCCAAAATGAAAGCCTTTGAACAGGAGTAAACATCCATCAAAACGTGATGAAAGAAGGAAGGTTTCATTAAGATGTTGCAGGTGCAAGTTTGTTGGAAGACATACGCAGATGCTGAAGCATGGACAAGTGCGCCAGAACTGTTTGATAGAATGCCTTAATAAAATGTCATTTCATGGAGCGCAATGATTGCAGAAAATGGTTTTGTTGAAAAGACTTCATAAACTTCCAAGCAAATACAGCCGACTATAGTAAACCCAGACCACAACCTATGTCAAAATGAGAGCTTTAGAACAAAAGATTTGCCAGATATTATAGTTGAAAACACTCAGGGTATTCATTGTAAAGGGTTTTTAGTCCTTCTAGCAAAGCTGGTTAAACAGTTTATATTATTAAACCTGTGAAAACACCATCATGAAGTATAAGCCTCAAAATTACGAGTATGCTCCTATGATCGACAACACACTTCGGGAGGTATTTGATACTAAAATGGGCCATATTGATCTACAGGAAATCAAGAAGTCATTGACAGAAGGAGAACGATCAAAATTGTCCCGAAGGATTGCAGAGAGTGGCCTAGTCAATGCAGCTTGTTTTCCCACCGCTATCCAATGTCTGGAGCTAGTAATTGAATGTGTAAAAAGGTACAATCCCGAGGCCAGAAAGATCAGATCCATTGATGGGCACCTGATGGCCAAACTCGACGGGATCTCTGTCGCCATCATTCTTCAATTGCCATACAAAGAAAAGTTCAGCTGTGTTGATAAGCAGAAGGCCTACGAGTATTTTAGTGATAACAGGAGCAAATGCTTGAACAATTTGGCTAAAGAATGGATAGTAAAACCGAGAGGCGGACATTCCCAACTTCCTAAGACACTAAACCGTTCTCTTTTTATCAAAGAAATCTTCTATCTGATTACCCTTCTTCACAGGTTGACAGGCAGCCCAGACTCAACTGAGTTTGAAATGTGGATGTATCTCTTCATCATTGTCATATCGGCAGGAAAACAATTTATTGATTGGGGCCGCCTTATTAGTGATTGCATACATGACCAACTAATTGACTTCAAGACCAGTCAACGGTTCCACATGTCATCCTACTTGGTATATGCAATTGCCAATTTGAGATCATGGCCTGGTTTGACTACCACAGGTATCCTTAATCAGGAAACACAAGTTTACGATTACTACAAGCAGTTGCAGTTAGAACAAAGCTTTGTATGTTTCAGACGAGTGAATGATGCTTTCACAATGCTTGCACTAAGGTTACTTCAAGGAAAAACAGCTCTCAGAATTTCAAAAGAAGCATCATTGTTGATAAAGAAGTATGGTAGCTACTTCATTCAGTTTCCAAGGTTCACCTATCTTCGAGTTGGAGGATTTGATGGTTACCCTTCTAAATTGCCAAGGTATGTGGATGACAAGCTTGTTTTGGTTGAGCTTTGCAGATAGCTGGTATTAGTTCAAAAGAAATGTCGAGGTAAGAAGAACAAGGGAGTGGCATTCCCTATTTGCCTTAGTCACTACAAGTGTGAATCTAGCTCAAGAGCTGAAAATATGGAGAAGGCCCTAGCCATGATCAACTTGTATACATACCAGATGAGATTCCCCTTTGACAGCAAGGGATATGTCAAGAATAATTTGAAGCTTGGTCCTGGATACCTTCATTTCCCCAATCTTGAAGACTTTTGGGAGGATTGTGAAGATGAGTTTGAAGTCAAAAAAAGAGACTGGACGAGGTTTACTCTGAAGCAGATTCGAGATTTCAAGATGGAATGGGTCGTTGAAGGCATTGAAGATGATGAATCGGATCTGATTGATCCCTTCTATTTTAAAGAAATCCAGGCTCAACCTCTTCCTGCTCTTAATTGGGCAGATCCAGAGGTTAGAGATGTCAGAGAAAGAACCAGTTTCGTCATCATGAAGTCAAAAGCCTGGATCAAGAAGAAGATATCCCAGATGACCGCAACGAGACCAATAAGTAGGAAAGAGACACCAAGAGGAAGAAGTGACCAAGACAGTTCCACTTCATCAGTTCCTTCCCACACACCAGTTATTGATGTTCTTTCTCACCAGAGAATCCAGGGAAGTGGTGGAGATGAAGACCCTCCGAGGAGAAGCAATCTTCAAAATATGTGGAGATGAACCCAGGTAGAAGAAGAAGAAACCAAAGTCAAAGGAAAAAGAGATAGGTTCTACTTCAAGAGAAGAAAAGGAACAAGAAGTAGTCTTATTTGATCCAGAGTTCGATGAAGCCATACCCACCACATCTTCTTCCATACTCATTGAATCCCCTCTCCTTAAAGTACCACATTCAACTTCAGTTATGAAGCCTCCTTCCTCAAAGGATCCAGTGTATCAAACAGAAAAAGATGAAGAGAAAGTAGCCTCACCAATACCTGAAAAACAAGATCTCCAATCAGGCGATGCACTTGAGCTATCAGAAGATCTTTCACTACCATGGTTAGAACAAAGCCTACTGAAGAAAAGGAAGGTAGAAGAACTAGTGATTCCTGAATTCAGTACAGTTTCTGATCTCTTCAGGAGATCTGAGAAGCTGAAGAAGATTAAGATGACTTCGAGAATAAAAACCGATGCCAATTCAGGAAACATGTGCCTTGAGATAGCTCAGCCCACTTCTGAAAGAAATGTGAATGAAGCCACTCCGGCGGACTTTGTTGTGTCAAGGATTGATATGGGCCCATCTACTCATGAGGCCGACATACAAAACTTCAATGTCGTAGCCGCAAGGCTAGTAGAAAGGACCGAAAGGGAGAAGCAGTCGAAAGATCAGTTAAAACAAGTACGGAGTCTATCTTCTTACTTGAAAACCATAGTCGACACTTCTACCATGCCACTTAGCATTGATCATCAGTCAACCATTTGAGGCCAAGAAGGAGAAATTGAAAAAGGTACTATTGATAGTCTGCAGAAATATCAAGTTTATGGAAAAACCACTGAGAATTGGGTGAACAAAATCAAATCTATTGCATTTGATTTCATTATTAAGGCAAAGGCATTGCATGATGAAGCCTTAATAAAAAAGGTCATTGAAAAAGAGTTGAAAAATGTCAGGAAAGAAGAAGCTGTTTGGAAGGATATCCTGAAAGATTTTGCGAAAATGATGGAGATTGATGTTAATATCCTCATGGCAGAAAAGATCCTACCTGGTATAGAAGAAAATTACTTGGAAATTTGGATAGAGAGCATAAGTTGGAAATTAGTAATTATTGACCAAGTTTCAACAAAATAGGAAAAGCTAATGCTTGCTTGTGAACGAGTATCTGCAAAGCTTCAGGATCAGCTTGGTGCCATCCTCCTGAATGCATCATTGATGAGAGAATCACAGATAATTCAAGATGATTTTCAGAATATGATTGATCGACAACTTTTCAACAGAGAAGTTTTCAATGAGAACACAATGGACAAGTTGGTCGATCTCTATACTTCATTGAAGATTTCCATCTCCCAAATACCAAGCATGGTGGCAGAATTGAGTAATGTCCACAAGTGCCTGAAAACTTGGAAGATGAGGATAGCAAACACTCTGATTCCTAAGGGCAAATCTGTCACCCCAGCCATTCGACTTTTCAGAATGTTTACAGAAAGAGAATCTGGTCTGCAAAATCAGTTTCCAGAGTTCGCCACTCCATCAATGGCGCCATCGACAAGCAGAGAATAAATACAAGTTTGCATATTGTATAGTTTCCATTTTTGTTGTGTTTGTGTGTAGCTCGAGTCATGATTTTTGGCTTGGTTTAATGATCATGATTGAGTCTTCTCCTTCGAGTCTGATCTTCTCTCTTTTGATTGCAAAGTTAGGTTCATCCTAACTATTTCTCACATGATAAATATTTTAAGTGCCTAAGAGGTAGTTATTCTAAGCAACTAGTTTTGTAAAAGAAAGTTAGTTATTCAAAATTAATGCACTTAAAGAGGGAGTTGGTTACTCCAAGTAGTTATAAAAAGTGGTTGAGGTAGTTACCCTAGGTGGTTACTAACCTCACCTATATATACTTCATTGTATTTCAATCAAAAGGGAGTTCCACTTTTTCACATGACAGTGTATGAAAGACTCGGATAGTATTATTCAAATTTGAAAGCAATAAAGAAACATTTTGAATGTGGTTCAACTTGATTTCATGTGTTGTTATTGGTATTCGTACGTTTCATCAATAATGATCATGTGCTTTCCTTTCAAAGTTGCATTGTGAAAAAGATATTCGCATCAAGTTTTGGTATCTCTGCTTAGATGAATGGAACTTAAATTCATGATTTTAACTCTTATTTTATCACTACTATTTGTTATTTCTTTGTTTTTGTTCTTATAATTCCAGAAAATCCAAATACCCCTATCATACGAAGGAGCCGCCCCTCTTAAACGCAGAGAGCAATCAACATAGACCTGCGATTGTTCAACTGTTGTGAGCAGGTTGTTGCTAATCCAAGGGCAAACGGAGTTACTCAAGAAGATTATTTTAAAGCAACAAATCTGTTTACCAACAAATATATATATATAAAATAATATATTATAAATATTATTATATTTATATAATATATTATTAATATTTATTATTATATTCATATTATGATATATTATATATAAATATAAATATAACGAACCCAACCCCAAAAAATTAAAAAAAAATAGGTTTTCCTTTTTTTGTATTTTTCTACATTTTTTGGAAATCCGAATTTTTCACGATTTTTTCCCAATTTTTTCATGATTTTTTGAAAAAATCTTATACTTTTGATTTGCCAATTTTTTCCCCAAAAGTTTTTTGCTGCTATTGTTAAAACTGTGGTATGTTTCAAGGACCACGATGGGTCCGTGTTTCACTAATATCTAGTTATGCAAATAGTAAGACCATGTTTCAGTTTGGAAAATGTTGTTCTTTGTAAAACATGTTAACTGTTACTTGACCGTATACAAGTCTGCAAATGAAATGAGTATAGGTTAATTGTTATTCGACCGTATACAGGTCTGCAATTGAAATGAGTTTAGGATAACTGATATTCGACCTCATACAAGTTTGTATTGTGTACAAGTTTGGTTACATTTATTGTTTGACCCATAGATGCATGACTCGCCGAGTTTTGAAAAACTCGCGAGTTTTTTCAGGCGACGAGTTTTTCAAGCAAAAACTCGCAAAAAAAAAACAAGAGTTTTTCAGAAAAACTCGCGAGTCCGCAGAGAAAACTCGGCCGGCGGGAAAAAGTGATTTCGGCGGCATTTAAAGGTTCTTTTTGACTTATTTTTGGTCATTCTACTTGCTCCAAACTAGAAAAAAACTCCTCCAAACCATTTTACACCTATTTGCAGCAATTTGGCATCGATCGAACAAGATTTTGAGGCGGATTCAAATCAAATTTGAAAGGCAAATCAGATTTCCAGGTAGGTTTTTGTTTTTTTCCTTTCTCTTTCTTTTTTTGAAATTTCTTCTTCATTTTCAAAGCATCTAAGTTTAAAAAACATCATGAATGTAGTATAAATGGATTTGTATTGATCCAAACAAGATTTATATTCATAAAAACAAGATTCATCACTGTTTTGTTTGCATTTTTTCTGATTTTTTCATTTTTTTCACATTTTTTTCATTTTTTTTCATTTTTCTTCGTTCTTCTTATTTCAATCCAATTTTTTTTTGTTTAAGTCTTAAGATTAGTTTGCATTTTTAGTAATTTAGAGTAATTTGTTTATTTCTTCATTGTTTTCATATTTTTTCCAAACCCTAGTTAATTTTTTTTTTGTTGAATCCATGTTTTTTTGGAACAAAATGTTTAACTTTAGAATTTTACGTTAGTTTAAATTTAATCTATCAAGTAGAAATCTAATTTAGGTTGTTTTTTAATTTTCTATTAAAAAACTAACAACTTGTGCTTTCTCTTTGTATGTGCAGGTTAATTTATAATGGCAGATAGAGATGCTTCTATATCCGGTTCAGCCTCAGGCCCTGTTGCATCATCATCATTTGTAGGCAAACGTCCTCCAGGAGCTAGAGATCCTGCGTGGAAATATGCCTATCTAGGACCGTACCCTGGCTCAGTTTTTTGCATCAAATGCCAAAACATATACCATGGAGGCATTAACCGCCTCAAATACCATCTTGCAGGCATCAGTCGTCGTGATGCGAAGGCCTGTATTGGAACCACGGAAGAAATAAAAAGACAAATGAATGCCATACTTGCAGCCGCAGAAGAAAGAAAATTACAAAGGGAGAAGGCAAAGGCAGCCATGCAAGCATCCATAGCTTCTTCTCAAGGTGCTCCAGTCAACCTTGAGTCGGATGATGATGCACTTCAGGGCATAGTGGGCTCTCTTCGTGGTCCACGTAACCGAAGGCAACCCACCACCACTGCAAGCCCTTCATCTACTTCCAGTAGAGCACTAGGATCAGCACCTACACGCACAGTAGATAGTTTTTTTGTGCCTAGAAACACACCTGGATCACAAACTTCCTTAGAGGCAACTGGGTGGAATAAGGAGGTGCATGAGCATGCATACATTGCTTGTGCCGATTTTTGGTATTTCAACAACATCCCTTTCAATGTCGCAAATTCTCCTTATTGGCATAATTTGGTTACTGCACTGACGGTTGCAGGAAAGGGCTTCAAGGCACCTTCTCGCACAGAATTGAGTGGGAGGTTAGTTAATTTAATCTTTTACGTTTTAAGTTTTTGATAAATTTATGTTCTTTAATTTATAGAAATTTATGATGAATTTAAGCTATTTTTTGTTTACAAACAAAATTTTTGTACTTAATTTCACTTTGTACTTGTAGGTTGCTTACAAATGCAAGGGATAGGGCAAGGGCAGTGGTGGAAGACCAAAGAAATGAATGGAAAAAATATGGCTGCTCTATTCTTTCCGATGGGTGGACGGATGGTAAAAACCGCACCATCATTAATTTTTTGGTAGCTTGCAAGAATGAAGTGGTGTTCTTGAAATCAGTGGATGCCTCCAACATAGTGAAAAATGCAGAAAATTTGGCTAAAATGTTGGAGCAAGTTTGCATGGAGGTTGGGATTGAAAATGTTGTGCAAATAATTACTGACAATGCAGCAGCATATGTGGCAGCTGGTAGAATCCTCCAAGAGAGACACCACACAATTTTTTGGACACCTTGTGCAGCACATGTCCTTGACCTTCTTTTGGAGGACATAGGCAAGCTTGATTGGGTCACACCGATTGTAGAGGATGCAAGGAGGATCACAAAATTTATCTACAATCACCCTTGGGTTCTTAACATGATGAGGGATTACACCCAAGGGAAAGAGTTGGTGAGATCCGGTGTGACAAGGTTTGCAACGGTTTTCTTAACGTTGCAAAGCATTCTTGGTGCATTGGGGGCTTTGAAACAAATGTTTGTGTGCCCAAAATGGACAGAATCATCTTATGCGAAGAAGCCAGAAGGAGACAAGGTTGCATGCATTATCTTTGACAAAGTATTTGTAGAAAAAGCTACAAAGATTGTGAAGGTAACTTCAAAACTTCGAATTTAAATTCAAATTGAATATTTATTTATTTTTAATGTCTTTCATTGTAAATTAGTACCTTTAATCTTTTTGCATTTTTATATTGTAGGTGTCGGAGCCCTTGGTTAGAGTCCTCCGCTTGGTAGATGGGGATAAAACCCCAATGGGGTATCTTTATGAGGCCATGGATAGGGCCAAGGAAGCTATTAAAACTTATTATAAGGGGGACAACCTCAAATTTGATCCCATATGGGAGATTATTGATAGGAGGTGGAACAATCAACTCCACCAACCCATCCATGCAGCAGGGTACTTTTTGAACCCCCGTTTCTTCCATTCAGGCACCTTCTCAGATCCTACTGGAGAGGTTATGGAGGGCCTCACTTCTTGCATTCAGAGGATGACACCCCAGGCTGAGGTGGCAGACCTCATTGTTGATGAATTGCAAGCTTATGGGGAAAGAAGGGGTAGGCTCTTTTCTTCAGACCTGGCTACACGAGCAATAAACAATCAGTCACCAGGTATAAAATTTCAAATTTACAAGCTACAAACTTACAAGTTACAACTATTGATAATTTGATATTTAATATGTTTTGAACTTTTCACTTTCCTTTCTAAGTTTCTAACTCTTCAATATTTTTTTAGCAGAGGTTTGGTGGACAAATTGGGGTGGAAATACCCCAAATCTCCAGAGACTTGCCCTCCGTGTCTTATGCCAACCATGTAGTTCATCCAATTGTGAGCGCAACCGGAGCTTATTTCAGGCCATCCACACAAAGAAGAGGAACAAGCTAGCTCAGAAACGCCTCAATGACCTTGTCTATGTGCAATATAATCTTCGGCTGCGCACAAGAAGGGTAGAGGAAATATCAGATGATCCAATTGATTTGGATGAGATAGATCCTTACAGTGATTGGACAGGGCAGGATGAGCAGCCTTCATTGTTTTCTGAGGATGAGATCTATGATTTGGAGAGACAGGCAATGGAGGAGGGGGCTGCCGCTGGAATCGATGGATTGGGATTCTCATTGGATGACATTGAGGATGAGAAGGATGAGGATGAGGAGGATGAGGAGAGTCAGGAGACATTGCCACCAAGACCACTACCAGCATCTACATCCAAGATGGAGGTTGAGCCACGGTTTGTCATGCCGAGGAGGGAGGAGCCACAGCAGATTCCTAGGACTAGACCTAGTTCTACCACTCCCCTAGTTTTCAGTAGACTTGGGAAGGGGAAGGGGAAGAGGAAGATGTAGTATTTAGTATTTACTTTCAATTTCAGTTTTACAAAAACAATTTGCTATTTCCATTTTGTTTCAGACTATCAGTATCAGCGCATTCCTCATGAGGATGCCATTTTGTATCCAATTTACTTTGAAATCAATCAAATACAACTAGACTCAGCTTGTTTCTCATTTATTGACTTGTTGGATGCATCTAATCATTGAATTTTGCAAAAAAAATGTGTTTTTAATGAAATTTAAACAATTTTTTAAGTTGCCGAGTTTTTTGCCGAGTTTTTGCGAGTTTTTTGCCAAGTGTTTGCCGAGTCGAATTTTTCAGGCTTGGCGGGTTTTTGCTTTTGGCGAGTTTTTCAACTAGGTTTGACCAAATACTAGTCTATACTTTGCATGGAAAAATAGGAGTATGGTCACACAATTATTCGACCATTTACAAGTCGATGTTTATGAATATAAAATAGAGGTTGGGTTTTCTATTCTTGCGATCTTATGATAGGCCGACTGCATGAGGGCCACTGGATATATATTAATGGTTAGGGAAATGATTGACTTAGGTTATGAGATAAGAGTCGATATTTTAGTTTAATTAGATATGTTCCTTCATTCGATTACATATATGAAATGGGGAGAAATTGTTGAGTATGCTAGGTTTGTTGATGTATTAAACTTTCATCCATCTACATTTCTTTATTGGGCATTTGATCCAGGACAGTCTACATGGTTGGTTGAAAAGAATATATGCATTGTTATCATATGACCAAGTTGTGTGCAAAAGCTTAACAATATCTATAGTTGTTGTTATAAGATAATATACATATTTGATCAAGGACAGTCTAAAAGGTTGGTTGAAAAGAATGTGTTATTATCGTATGACCAAGTTGTGTGCAAAAGCTTAACAATATCTATAGTTGCTGTTATAATATAATATATATATTTATATACGTATATATGTACATATATAAATATGTATCTATTTACACAAATGAGAATCTTAATGTAATGTCCCCATTTTCGGAGTGGTCACAGAAGAAGGCTTGCGAGGCGATTTTCCACACTTCGGGATTTTTAGAGGACATTTCGAATGATGGAGGTCACTTGGCATATTTTTCTAGTATCCTTGATGCATTTACTTGGACTAAAATAATTTATCTGCACATGGAGCGAACTATTTTGAGAAGTTGAAGGGTGGAAGATTGTCATTTGAAGGACACTTGATGGGATTGGATCTCATTTCATTTATTTTGATGTCTACCCCTCGGAAAAGATAAAGGTGAAAATCATTTGATGCTCAGAAGATAAATTGAATTTTAAAATATTTGCCCTTTAAGAGAAGTGGTCGGCCTAGTAAAGTTACCTAGGTCGGCCTAAGGGACTAAAATAGATCCTTAATCTGTTGGGTGCAAAGATTTACTAAGGGAGGTTGACCTTCTTAGAAGGAAAAAGATAAAAATATAATATTTCTGCCCTAGGTCAGCCAGATTTGAGAAGGGCAAGAAAACATGTATAAATAGAAGGTATTTTGTGATCATGTACACATCATTCAAGCTTGTCATTTATTCTTTCTGATCTGCACTTTATAGCAGCCTATTCCAAGGACAAAAACCCTTGAGAATAAAGGGTGAGTTGGACGAAAATCCAATCTCATCTTGGGAAGACTTCATAACGGAGGTCTACTTGCACTTCATGGGAGTATTACGAAGTTTAGGAGCAGAGTTCTAATCAGCTTTTGGAGCAGAAATCTAATCACTTTTTGGAGCAGATTTTATATCATTTGGAGCAGCATTTTCATGATCATTTAGGGCAGAAAACTAATTTGTTTGAGAGCAGAAATTCATCTACACTTAGAGCAGAAATTCAAAGCAGCAATTGAAGATCCTGTTGATAAATTGGAGCAGAATTCTAAATCAGATATTCATGGCAGACTTGAAGAAGACTTCTTTGGCAAGTTAATGCTACATGACTAGGGTTTCCAACCTAGGTTGAGCGCCACTTCGGAGGGAACATCTTCAAGGTTGTTGAAGGTGAGTTTGGGAGGTTGTATTGCTGATTAGGGTTAGAGAAGAGCAGAATTTTGGGACAGCAGCTTTGCAGATCTGATTCACCCTCAATTGTGGAGAATCCATTGGCGTGTGTATCATCTTTGCTTAGGGTTTTTACCCTAATTGTGGTGCACCATCATTGGAGGAGTGTTTTAGTGGCTTGTTGACATCTTTTGGCATCATTGGCAACATCTTCCGAAGCAGCAAACCCTGGCAGACCTGTGTACTTCATTGGAGCAGCTTTCATTGGTGTTTGAAGATACTAGGGTTTAGGGTTTTAAGCCCTGATTGGAGCGCCACACCTTGGAGGTCTTTTACTATCAATTGGAGGTCATTTTGCATATATTTTGGTATGTATAAACCCTAGGGTTTATAGCAGACTTGTAGCTAGGCATGTTTGGTTTGTTTGCCCTAGACATTTTATGTATTTGAAGACTTTGTGAATTCTGATTTGTAGCAGCAGATTTATGTGTAATGTCCCCATTCTAGGAATGGTCACCATTAGAGAGGACGTGGGCTTATCACTTCACTCTGGGATTCTTGGAGGTTTATCTGCCTTGGAGTGAACCACTTGGGAGAGCTACTCATATGGAGATATGTTATGAGATATGGGGTTTTGTCATAATCTTGCTGAGAGATGATATTGTTTCATATGGATGCCACTTGGATGTTTGGATAAGTGATATAATATGTTCTTCCTGCCTAGAGATGGACGAGCTTGAGGTTGCACTCTACATACCATCACGATGATTGGCGCCCAATGGAGAAATAGAATATAATATTCTTCATACTTATGATAGCACTGGAAGGAGAAATAACATAATGATCAAATCATATCTTTAATTTGATTTGGGCGCTCATGAGGAAAATAATAAAAAGGCCTTTATCCTGTCTAGGTCGGCCCTAGGGAGTTGGGCGCCTAGGTCGGTCTCTGGGAGGGAAAATCATATTCCAAACATAACATTAAAAGGCCTAGGTCGGCCCTATGTGAAAGGAGGTAAAGTTGTATATATATACATGGTCGATTGGCATTTGAAGAGGATCAATTCATCATTCATTCAAATAGCTTTGGGAGTTTATCTCATAAGAAGGTTTGAGGCGAAAATCTCAAGCCTTAGGAGGAGTTGGATGAAAACCTAGCTTCTTCTCTTGGAGGATTCCATAACGGAAGTTCACTTGCACTTCATGGATTGTGGAGCAGAATTTTATATCTAACAGGCTCTTCTTTGGTGTGATATTGCTCATCTTTGTGGAGAAGTCAGCCCAAGCTTTGGAGCACCTTCATTAAAGGAGAGCGCCATGTTTTGAGATGGTTTGGTAAAGGGTTTAATGCTGATCTAGGGTTTGAGCAGAGCAGATTTATTACAGCAGTTAGGGCAGACCTCATTCGCCATCCTTCTAAGGCATATATTGGCATATTTGGTATGTAAATTGATGGTAGATACTTTGCTATGTAATTTGTGACTTAAGGTTGTTTGCCCTAGTCAATTGTTTATCATTTTGGACTGCACATATTCAGTTAATAACAGCAAATTGGATTCCTGCATTTGTGAGTTGTTATCATGGTGGCAATTGTGTATTTCATGGTGAAATCTATTCCTCATGCTTGCCGAATTCATATGTAATGTTCTTTTGATGCTTCAATGCTATGTTTATGGTATTTTATGGAGTGTTGGTATGCTGAAAATATAAAATCAGATATCAGAATTAGGGTTTAAGCAGAAAAATCAGATTTATAGCAGTATATCGCATTTGGGATATTACATTCTGATTTATATTTCAGTCCATTGTGGTTACAACTTGAAGTGACTTTATTGCATATTTCATTGTGGAATGCAAGTATATAGTTGATAATCATGTTGGTGATATTTTTACAATGATTTGGCATGCTTTATGGGCTGTTGTGAATGTTTGTTTAAGTCTGATTTGAAAATCAGAAATTCAGAAAATTAGAGTTTTAGCAGAAATCCAAAGTTTGGAAACCTGGAAAGCCCGGAAATCCAAAATAGTCCAAAATATCCCATTTTGGGATATTACACTTAATTCAGTGAATGAGTTAATAAGGGATGACTGGCACAGCAGACACCTCTTAGTAACTCAGTTATTCTGAGAAGTGCTTTGGCAGGAGCAGAGATAGTTTTGGAACTTACCAAGCTATATATAAATGTTATGAATTTTGTATTATTAGCAGAAATTTGTAAGTATTTAAAGAAGGATATCTAGGATCAGTATTTAAACTTGTCCTAAATCTTCTGTGATATAAAAGGCAGATTTATATATGCCTAGAATAAGTGGAAACATAGAAAACAGAGAATGGGAACAGCAGGGTAACAACTTGAGTTAATTTTATACTTGAAGATTTAAACCATGGCACATGGAGATCTTGTGAATTCAGTTGTTTTATTAATAAATCATGATATGAACTATGTGGATGACTGATAGTAAATATAATCGGTCTTGTATGTGTACTTCTTCAGTTGAGAATATTATTATGATTTCTCTGGTAAGAAATAGAAAGTATTTTCTTATGATAGATTATTTCAAGGATATAAGTCTGGAATTCATGATTGAATTGTCAGTTTAGACTTCATGCTGAAGCATATTGTGAATGCATGGTATTGCAAAACTGTTTCATTGTTTAGAAGTTATTAGAGATAGTCTCTTACCACTTGCTTGACTAGGTTGTTGTATTGGAATAGGTTTTGATATAATACAAACCAGCCAAGTCAGTGATAGAAGGGTTGTCTTCATAGTGCAAAAATGCTTATGTCTTGTATAGCATACTTTAGGAATGCGTGTAAGTGAATAAAATGTTTCATGTTGACAAGTTTGAGATAGAGATGTGTGAACAAACGATGCACATCTCCAGTCCCCAATGTGTTATTGATATATCAAAACTTTGGCCAAAGTAATGCAATTTGCTGCTTGCATTGTCGGTTCACAGTGTCTCTTTGGTTGCATGATAGTCGGGCTTGTCATACTTAGCTAGAAGGTATCTAGAGTCGTATGGCAGATTGTATGTGACAACACATGACACAACACTAGTTCTCAGATGGCATGATGTTCTTGCAGATTTCTTTTATCTACTACCCTCGTGAAGGGTAGGGCCACTTCCAGTTGGAAGGTGTGTTGGCGACCATCAGTCTGTGGTTGGAGGTAAAGCACTCGGGTAATGCTCTCCCTCTTGCAACTGAAGAACTCCGAAGGCTTGATCATACAAAGACACTATTTATATTCCACATGTTATATGATTATATATTTGAAAGCTTGTAAATTTAATTATGGTTGTGGCATTATGAAGTAAATGCTACATTGTAATATATTATGGAATTTTGTAATTTCCTTTGTTGAATTATGTAATAGATAATTATTCTTTATGAGTCTCTTAATATAATTATAAATTGTTATCTTTGTTTTTAAAAAAAAATCAGAGTATTCTTGGTAAAATTTAGCATGTTTCTAAGAAACGAACAGGGGCTCATTACAGCAGAGCACAAATACAAGGCCTTTTTCTACCTAAAAACATACCTGGAGCACAACCTTCGTTGCAAGGTACAAAATGGAACAAGGAGGTGCACCAAAAAGCAAATAAGGCATGTGCAAGTTTATGGTTTTGCAACAACCTGTAATGTCCCCGTTTCCGGCTTGATCATCAAGTGAAGAATGGATTAGCCTATTCCTCATTCCCGGAAGCTAATTCTAATGATGAGGGAATGAATTTGGGTTTTGACTAACTCTGTGTGTAGTTTTGCAGGTACAATCAAGGAGTTTCAAGTCATAATCCTCTAAGTCATGTGCAAGGCGCATATTTAGTCCAGAACTATCAATTTTGGCGCTTAATTGGAAGGTTTAATACAAGGCGCTAATTCTTGGAGTTCCACTTCAAAATTGCGCCTAGCATGAACATCAACTTGTTTTGACCTCATTCATCAAGGCGCTTGCTAGAGGGAACATTGAGTGATCCCCCAGGAAGTATTAAGGTGATGATGAAAGTCAGAAGAAGGTATAATTTACCTAGGGCGCAAATTTCATATTGAACTCACCAAATGTGTGCCTTGGATTTTGAAGGCAAGAATCAAGAAGATTAAGTCATCTATTAACCAGCTGAGCATCATTTGTACTTGATCATTCACCAAACATGTGTTTGGGGTCATTGAAGAGCCTAATTGAGCTAGGCGCACTTTCTTGTTCTCACAACCCTCAGAGTGCGCCTAACCTTCACGAGGCGCCAATCCAAGTTCAAACACTTCAAATGGGCACCTTGATCCGAGATTGGTTGTTTGGACCATCGAATCAGTAAGGAACTTCTTCAAGTTGATCAAGTGAACCTCACTCTCAAGGAGATCAAGTGAAAAGTTGGAATTGTCAAGTAATAATGTCTTGATACCTAGGCGCATATTGGGCCAAGAATCCTCCATTTGAGCGCCTAGCATGGATGATTGATAGATTGAAGACTTTGAAGTTAGGAGAAGTCACTTGGATGAACAATCAAAGTTGAAGAGGGAAACTCCTAGCCTAGGCGCATGTTTGATCAAAACTCCTCAATTCTAGCGCCTAGAATTGAAGTCTATGTGAGGTGCACATTTTGATGAAACACTTCCATTTTGGCGCCTTGATTTGAAGATCACTTTGGATACTCTAGATAATGCGCCCAAGATGTAGATTTCTCCGGACAACATCAAAGGAGTTAGATTGAATAGATCAAGTGTCGGAGACACCTTCCGAAGTAGGATAAGAAGTGAGGCGCACTTCTTCGGCATTACATGCCTCGTCTAGCGCCTAACCTCAAGTGGCGCCTTGATCAACTCCAATGAGCGCCTCAAGAAGATTGAATGAGTCGAGCATCAAGAGACTCTTCTGGATCAAATTGACAACATTGGAAAGCTCTTTCCAAGTTAGGCGCAATCTCATGATGCAACCTCCTCAACTGGGGCCTAGAACAAGCAGTGCGCACTTTCATTGGGTAAGGTTGCCACCTCATGATGAGTTGTCAGATGGAATATTCTCCTTAGATATGCTTCTTGTGTAATATGTTGTACCTGTTTTAATTTTTAAGATCTTTATTTGTGTGATTTTTATTAGATTTTTTTTGTGTTCTTTCAGATAGACAGAAGATGCAGAAGGGGGTTTATGTTTTCCTGCAGATGTGGTGCTAAAGCACATAGTATTTTGCATATAACAGAAACCCAAAAAATATACAATGAATCTGAAGAAAGTACGGACAACCCAGACAGTAGAATAGCCAGAAAACAATTACCATTACATACCCATATGAAAATATGCAACTTGGTATGACCGCCGGAAATGGACCAGCAAGTGGGTATGGCTGAAAGTCACTCCGCACTCCGAGGAAATGCAAGAAAGGAGCATACAATCACAGACAGCAATGAATAGGGCTCCAAACGCCCCTCTAAGACCCAAATAGAAGTTACAATGCAAGAAAGTAGTCCACTAAAGGACCCACGCCATGACTGAAGCAAGTACGGCTATGGCTGAAGGTGATGACAGCAATAAACCCTCTTCCCAATCTGCTATTTAATGCTGTAAATGATCTGCAAACCTCCCTTGAGCTAGGCGACCAAGGTAAGGGTGATAAGTGCAATGAGACTCCACAAAAATGCTCCCCACAAAGATGTACGGCCTGGCTGAGTGGTATGGCCAACAGCTGTTATAAACACAGTCCCAAACAATAACAAATCTGCCTCCTCTTAGCAATGTAAACTGTCCTCTTAGACCTCTAATAAATCTGCAATAAGAATATCCAATGAATCTCCATATTCTCTTCTATCAAACACCATTTTGGCACATTTGTGAATGCAGAATACATCCACCGTCAATGGCACTGTTGGGTGGTCTTTCACACCTATGGGATACCGTCACTAATGGAGGTTTCCGTCTCCAATAGCCTGATGCAAATTCTCAAACTCCAAAAACCCTAGTAGAGCTCTCACAAGCAAATATCAAAACATAGCATAAAACCAAATGAGCTCCAAATGACCTTTTTATCTTCCTCCAAGATAGGCGTTGGGCATTTAGGAGGGAAAATAACATTTTAACTTCTCTTTATGTCTCCTAGGGATGGGCGCCCAAGGTCAAGATATAAGCTCTTGTCTTCATTTCACTAATTTCACCTTCTCTTTCTTTATAATAAAGTCCATATTAATATAATATTAATAAATCTTTGGACTTTAAAATAATTATGAAGACGGTGTCGGAATTCAAAGATCTTTAGCTCGCCAGAGAGGTCTCGACGAAACGCATCTGATCCAACTCTGAAAATCCCGAACCGACACAGTACCCGAACTTACTAAAAATAGTAACGACCAAGAGCCCACTAAGCCAACCACGAAGGTGCCAACTGGATCCACTGAATACAACCAAACCCGAGCACCGACAAAGACCTCCAAAGCCAAACTAACCACAGTTCCCTAACAAAACTGCTAGCCCACGGGAACTCCATGATGGACTAACCATGTGTCTAGAAGGGGACATTACAATCCACCCTCCCTAAGATTGCTTGTCTCAAGCAATCTCAGCTCAGGATGCTCCAAAATCCATTCGTTCTCCCATGTAGCATCCTCAACCGGCAGGTTTTTCCATTTGACCAGGTACTTTCTGATAATCCTCCTCCTCAAGTTGCGATCCCCGGTGTCGATGATTGCTTCGGGCACTAATATTAACTTCCCCTCTTCATCGAGAGGAGGCAACTCAACTGAAGGTGTCACATTGTGCCCTAGTGCCTTCTTGAGGCGAGAAACATGGAACACATTATGTACTCTACTCCCTGCTAGTAACTCTAACTCATAAGCCACCTCGCCAATCCTCCTGGTGACCCTGAAGGGTCCATAATACCGTGGCTTCAATTTCTCCGCTCCACTCTTCTTGAGAGTAGATTGCCTATAAGGCTGCAGCATGAGGTAAACCATGTCACCAACCTCAAATGATCGCTCAGTTCTCTGCTAATCTGCATACTGCTTCTGCTGATTCTGAGCCTTCTGTATATTTTCCTTCAATGCCCTCATGTTATCCTGACTTCCCTGAAGGAAGTCTTTGGCCTTCGGCACCCTGCTGTCACCAAACAGTAAATCAACGAAGCTCGGTGCCTCGTACCCATATAATGCCATGAAGGGTGACATCTGAATGGACATGTGGTAAGTGGAATTGTAGCAATACTCTCCCATGTGAAGCCACTTAACCCATGCCTTTTGCTGCCCTGAAACATAGTTTCAGAGGTATCCTTCCACCCACTTATTCACTATCTCTGTCTGACCATCAGTCTGGGGGTGATAACTTGTACTAGGTGTGAGCTCTGTCCCTGACATCCTGAAGAGCTCCTGCCAAAAATTACTGAGGAACCTGCTATCCCTGTCGCTGACAATACTCCTAGGCAACCCATGAAGTCGAAATACCTCACGAAAGAACAACTCTGCAACCTGAGCTGCAGCGTAAGTGGTAGGAATAGCAAAGAAGTGTGCATACTTCGTCAATCTGTCCACCACCACATAAATGCAATCCCTGCCTTGGACTCTAGGTAACCCTGTGATAAAGTCCATAGAAATGCTGTCCCACTTCCTGTCAGGAATAGGTAGGAGCTGCAATAAACCTCCTGGAAGTGAGTGCTCTTGCTTGTTCTGCTTACATATTGGGCACTCTCTCACATACTACATCACCTCGGTCTTGAGGCCCTTCCAGGTGAACCTCTCTCTGACCTGTCTATAAGTTTTGAAGTATCCTGGATGCCCTGCCATAGGCAAGTCATGAAATGCCCTCAAAACTTTTTGCTTCATTTGTGAACCCGACACCAAGAAGATCATGTCCTTGTAAATGATCAAGTCATTTACCACTGTGTACCTGTCATCTTTGATGGTGCCATCCATCACTCCAGTAGCCCACTCATCCTTGGCATATTCTGCTGAAATCAACTCTCTCCAATCATCAGCTATAGCACCTAGTGCACACAGATGAGGTCTCCTGGATAACGCGTCGGCAACAACATTCTTCTTTCCCTTGACATAAAAAATGTCAAAGTCATAGGCCTGTAACTTGCTGACCCACTTCTATTGCCTCTCATTCAAATCTTTATGCCCAAGGAAATGCTTCAGACTGTTGTGATCCGTCTTAACCACAAATTTGCTGCCCACCAGATACTGTCTGAACTTAGCCAATGCATGCATGATGGCTAACATCTCCTTATCATATATGTTGTAACTCCTCTCCACACCCCTCAACTTCCTACTCTCAAATGCAATGGGGTGCTTATCCTGCATGATTTCCGCACCAATGTCTACACCCGAGGCATCACACTGTAGCTCGAAGGGCTTGCTGAAATACGAGATGGCTAACATAGGGTAAGTACTCATGATCTGTTTGAACCTGTCAAAATACTCCTGTGCCTTATCCGACCAACTGATAGCATCCTTACGAATCAAATCAGTAAGGGGAGCCGCTAATTGAGAGAACCCCTTCACAAAACGGCGGTAATATCCACAGAGGCCAAGAAATCCCTTAAGATATGAGATATTTTTCGGCAGTGGCCAATCCACAATTGCCCGAATCTTTTTCGGGTCTACCTTTACACTATCAGCACTGATGATATGACCCAAGTATAGCAACTCAGTCATCCCAAACTCACAGTTTGACATTTTGGCATACAGTGACTCACTCTCCAAGATGCTCAGAACAATGTCAATGTGTTTCAGATGGTCTTCCCATGCCCTGCTGTAAATCAATATATCATCAAAGAAAATCAGCACAAATCTCCTCAACTGCTCTCTGAATACCTTGTTCATACAAGACTGGAAGGTAGCTGGTGCATTGGTCAAACCGAATGGCATGACCAAGAACTCAAAGTGCCCATAATGACACTTGAATGCTATCTTCTCCACATCCTCATCTCTGACCCGTATCTGATGGTAACCGGACCTCAAATCAATCTTGAAGTAACAAACCCCGTGCAACTCGTCAATCAGCTCATCGATTCTGGGAATCGGGTACCTATTCTTGATTGTTTTCTTATTGAGTTCCCTGTAATTGATACACATTCTGAGAGTCCCATCCTTCTTCTTTACCAATACCACAGATGATGCAAACGGACTCTTACTCGGCCTGATGTGACCCATCTCGAGAAGCTCTTTGATAGCCTTCTCGATCTCATCCTTATACCTCTTTGGGTGTCTGTAAGGTGTCATGATTACTGGCTTAGCACCCCCTCCAACTCAATCACATGCTCAAAACCTCTATCAGGAGGTTTACCTAGTGGAATATCACTGAACACTTTGGTGTGTTTAGTAAGTATAGACTGTATGTCAGGAGGATACGCATGCTTCTGCTGATCTACTACTGGCATCACCATAACCTCGGCTGCCCACTCCACCTGATCATGACAAATCAATCGCTCCATCCGCTTGAGAGAAACAACTCTCAACCCACCATCTGAAATGCCTCTGAGCACATGTCTAACTCCGTCTACCTCAAACTTCATTTCCATCGTCCGCAAGTTGAGTGTGAACTCCTCAATATCATTCAACCACTTCATACCCAACACAACATCCATCTCACCCATGCCGACAACATAGAACTCCGATTGGCAAGTGTACCTGTTCAGCTGGATTGATAGATTGGGTATCCTCCTAGTGCAGGTGAGTACAAAACCATCTGCAACGTTCACCTTAAAGCCCTCAAATTCCTCGGTTTTCAGCCCCCTCTTGGCGACCAAGCCCTCATCAATTGAAATTATGAGTGGCACCTGTATCAAGTAAAGCAATACATCGCTGCCCACTCAATACTCCTCGTATCCTGAATGACCCTTCCTTCTGGATACTCGTGATCTGTGCTGTAGGTAGAGCTAGATCATCCTCTCTATCTGATGCTTCCCCTGAGCCCTCTGATTCTGCACTCTCGGCCTTTGAATTGTAATCCGAATAGGGCTCCCCATCAACAGACTCGTCGGCTGAAAAGTACTCTAACTGTTGGCCTTTGCTTGGGCAGCACACTTGTGCTTAGGATCCCAAGGCTCCCGACACTGAAAACAGAGCTTCTTCCTCCTCAAGTCATTTAGCGGATCGCTATCCAATCTAGAAGAACTCTTATGCTGCTGTCATGCATCTCTCTGAAATGGTCTTCTATCCCTCTCCTTATCTTTCCTTGGCGGAAATCCTTTGGATTGAAACTTATTCCTCCAAACTGATGACTCCATATCCCGGGCCTTCTTCATGGCCTCTTGGAGTGTAGTAGGGTCAAAACCCTTCACCCAACCGCAAAGTTGATCTGACAATCCGTCAATGAAAAGGACAACCAACCTGCGCTCAGTAATATCCGGAACCATAACGGATATATCCTGGAAATCAGCAATGTAGGAGTCTACTGATCCACTCTGTCTCAACTGAGTCAACTCCTTGAATTGTAACTCTGGGTCCTTTTTATCGAACCTGTCGATCAATCTAGCTGTAAACTCCACATATGAAGTGACCCGATCGTGACCCAGTGTGACCTTCTCGTTACTCCACCATTTGTGAGCAGTCCCCTCTAAGTGTAGAGCTGCATAAGTAATAGCGTCCTCTGGCATGGGACTAATCTGCAAGTAGCTATCCAATTTCTGGACCCAAGCTCTCGCGGTGGTCTTGCCCGATCCGTCAAGTAAGGAAGTGTCATCTTACTTACTTTCCTCTGCAATTCTTGGTTCTGTGATCTACCTCCCCTCTAAGGTCTACACCTAGTCCTCATTTCAGAATATTCAGCAAATGTCATCTCATTTCTGAAACCCTCACTGGATGCTCTCCAGTCCCTCAGAATCTCCTCCTGAAACTCTGCCTGAGTAGAATCCTGTTCAGGAACTTGATTCCTGGGAGCAAATATCGGAATGCCAGGTCTATCTCCCGCAGTGAACTGTGAAGCCCTGCGGTGGTTAACCGAAGCCTCATCATCATCATCTCTATCCCTGCGTCTATCATCATGATTCCTGTCCCCATTCCGTTCTTCCCGGTTCCTATCACCGTTATGCCTATCATTCCCCTCATTCATGTTCCTTTCTCCTCCATCATGTCTGTTTCTATCACCGTCCTGGTGCCTATTCCGGTCACCTCCATTGTATCTGTTCCTGTCACCTCCATGGTACCTGTTCCTATAACCTCCATTGTACCTATTCCTGTAACGGTGATTGTCCAAGTCATTACTCATCCATTCAATGGCATGTGCCTCTACCATCTCTCGTCGAGACTCCCTCATCTCTCGAGTGAGTGCTAACAAAATATCACGAGCACTAAGCTCTAGTTCCTCCCTGTCATCCATCTCTCCTGTAGGACCTGTAACTGGTGGAAGCTCTCCAGAAAATGGGTCCGTTCGTGATCCCTGAGAATCGTCCTCAGTAGCTGCTACCACTATTTCTGGTTCTGGCTCAAAAGGATCTATTATAGGTACTATATTCTCTGGAATAACCGACTGCGGAACCTGTGTTACTTGCCTTGCCCTTGTACTTATGAAAGGATATCTATCTGTAGGTCGCATGTCTCATTTTTACTTCTGCATGTCAATACTGAACTCACAGGATGGCAAGATCTTTAGCTCTGATACCACTGTAATGTGCCGTACCTGTTTTAATTTTTAAGATCTTTATTTGTGTGATTTCTATTAGATTTTTTTTTGTGTTCTTTCAGATAGACAGAAGATGTAGAAGGGGGTTTATGTTTTCCTGCAGATGTGGTGCTGAAGCACACAGTATTTTGCATATAACAGAAACCCAGAAAATATACAATGAATCTGAAGAAAGTACAGACAACCCAAATAGTAGAATAGTCAGAAAACAATTACTATTACATACCCATATGAAAATATGCAACTTGGTATGACCGCGATGTTGTGACCAAATCACACATCACCCCATTTGGAATAGGGACCCCCTCTTTCTTAAGCTCTGATGTTTTGCATTTGCTCTTAGATGATGCCTTAGGGTTGTTTACTCTGCCAATCCAACAATAAGTCTCTCCTAGAAGGTTTTGCTTTATAATTGGAGGTCTCATTTGGAACATGAACTTGCAGTGATGAAGAGTCTTGATCAAATTCCATCCAAATAATGAATCTTGAGGTCAAGCCTGATGTGTGTTTGAGATCCTGAAAAGACTACGTCTGGTAGCCTGAAATCCTGAAATCCTGAAAAAGTGGCTAAGTCTGAAAGCTGGTGAATCCTCCAAATTCTAGATTTTGCATGTTAAATCCGGTGGATTCGAGACCTATCTCAAACATCCTGAAAGGTATATTGAAAAATATTTGAAGTATAATCAACTTAAATATATTTTTCAATATACCTTTACCCTCCAGAACCCTAAAAAATCAGCTAAGTACTCCAGAGGATTCAAAAACTTCAACCAATGCGCCGATTTGTAGAAGATCTTGCAAGTGTGAACCAATGCGCCGATTTGTAGAAGATCTCGCAAGTGTCAACCAATGCGCCACAACACGAAGACATCAAAAGTGTGAACTAATGTGCCACAGCAAGGGTATTCCAAACTTGCTAACCAATGCGCTAGGTTGTAGAGGATCTTGGAAGTGTAAACCAATGCGCCAAAAGAAGGAGAAATCGAATCCTTGAACCAAAGCGCAAATCAAAGGAGGGTTCAAAAACTTGATCCAATGCGCCATCTAGGGGAAAGGTTAGTTTTTAAGGCAAATTCCAAAGATTTTCAAGGAGAATTCAAAACATCCAACCATTGCGCCAGCCTTGTAGGAGGTAGTCCAAACAGGATATCATAGAGTAACTAAAATCTGATTTTGAAAGCTTTTAAGAAGAATTCACTTCTTTGATCCCATGCGCCATTATGGAGATGATAGAAGAGGATTTCAGATTGCTAAACCAATGCGCCAAAGGGGGGTTTTAAAGTTCAAGTTTATAGCATATTTTAGGAGAAACCAAATCTGCCATCTGATGCGCCTAATCTAGCGCCTAATCTAGTGAGGAAGATCTCTTACCCCTCAACCAATGCGCCCTTGTGGAGGGATAAGGTAGAGGATTTCAAATCCCTTATCTAGTGCGCCAAACAAGGAGGATTCAAAAGGTGTGAACCAATGCGCCAATTTTAGATCTTAACACCTTCAACCAATGCGACCACTTCAAGAAGAATTCAAAATCAAGGTCTAATGTGCTTGGAGGAGGGGTTTATTACAAATTTAGGTAAAAATCAAGAGGATTTTGAAATCCTTATCCAATGCGACCCATCTAGTGTGCTAATTCTAGAAGAAACCAAAACCTCTATCTAGTGCGCCACCTTATGGAGGGAAGTAAAGTCAAGTTTTAAAGCAAAATTCAAGAGGATTCCCAACACTTTAACCGCCGTGCCAATTCTAGAAGATCTCTCACCCCTCAACCGGTGCGCTAGCCTTTGAGGATGTGAAAATTTGACCTAAGGTATATGCATTTCATTTTTAGGAAGATCTTGAACACCTCATCCAATGCGCCAGCCATATAGAAGACTCAGAAATCAGATCTAATACGCTTGATGGAGGGTAAGTGAGAAGAAAAGGTTAAACATCAAGGAAGACTCCAAACCCTTGATCCAATCCGCCAAGATGAAAGGGCAGATTCTAAGTGTTTAAATTCAAATTTCAAAATGTTTCTAGAGGAAATCAAGATCCTTGCGCCAACTTTTGAATGAGGTAAGAAGATCTTAAAACCTTGAACTAGTGTGTCAACATCAAGAAGATCTCCAACCTTTGATCCATTGCACCAAAAGGCTGATTTGTAGAAGAAATTAAAATGCTTATCCAAAGCGCTGGTTGTAAAGGAGTTTGAAAGTATCATCTGCTGCACCATTGCTAAAAGGGAAATCTCAGGGATCAAAAAGTAGATCTAATGCGCTAGGAGAAGACAAAATTCCTATCTGTTGCACTCCATGTTATGTTTAAGTCGGGTTCTTTGAAGTATCATTATTTTTGTCATCTCCTATTGTTTTCAAAAGTGAAGTCTATTTTGATGATAAAGGTTGTTGAATGCTTAAATGTATTTGGGAGATTTCTATGCATTATGAAATCAGTTATTAAAAGGAATTGATGTTGTTTCCTTCCTTTGTGTTGTAGGAGCATAGATTGAAAGGAGGAATCAGCTGAATGAATGGAGAAGTTTGCGTAAGTCCCTTTGTGATTATCAGCAAGATCACATGTAATCACTGAGTTAACCCATCATGAATCATAAAAAGGAACCTTGGAGTCGTCTTGTTTGATCACTTTGTTCAGCATTCGAGAGACTTTATTCAAGAGAGAGTGGGATACTCTAGTGTTTTACTCTATTGTTGACTTGTCAAAAAACAATCATCAACATTTTTGGCGCTAGAAGGAGGGCTGATCAAGACATTTCTCCATTCGTTGCATGCCACTCTCTTCCAATGCTCAACATTTTTGGCGCTAGAAGGAGGGCCTAAACTTGGATATTCTTCATTTCAAGTAGAGCAACTAGATACTCTGGAGTGATCAGAAAATACAAAAAAAGTAGAAAATTCCAGAAAATACAAAAAAGTAGAAATTTCAAAAAAATTCAAAAAAAAAAAAAGCAAAAAATCAAAAAATAGAAAAAGTTAGAAGATGGATTTCTCAACCATGGATTCAGAAATGAATATGCGGCAAGTTGTTGGCTATGATCTTGCAAATTCAACTCCAATTGTTCTTCAGTTATGGTGGTCATTGAATGAGCGTCTTGGTGGCAAGAGTTTGAAAGACTTCGAATGCAAGTATGGCTGTCGTATTCATAATACAAATAATCATACAGAAGCAGATTGTATAACATTCTTATCAAGGATGGATTTAGCAGTGCAGAAGAAAATTTCATTCTTACAAGTACATGAGCCGGTAGCGTTTTCAAAGATAGATCCAAATACTCCTGTCAGTGGTGAAGCATTCAAGAAGCTGAAAGAGAAAGTTAAGAAGGAATTGAAGAATGCTAAGGATTTAAGTGTAGACGATATATTGCTTTCTAGAAATTGGTGTAGAGTACATGATATAGATCATTTGGAATACACTTGTGAGAAATGTTGGGAGGCAATTCATCAAGCCATGCAGGAAGTAGAAGCTGGTGTACCTGTTGAGGAAGAAGTTTTTATCACAAAGAATCTTGATAAGCAATGTACCAGTGAGAAGGACTATGAATACGAGTTTATCAATCCTGAAGAGGTAGAAGCATTCGGACAAAGGTTATCAAAAGCATTAGAGGATTGTACACAGGGTTTAGAAGATGTTAAAGCATTTCAAGCGGCAATTGAGAAAGAAAGAAGTTCGAGCTTGTGGCAGGAACCTAAATTTGACGAAGGCAAGATTCTTGAGGAATATGCATCTACTTTGCATCAAGAGATCTTTGAGAATGAGCTACAAGAAGTACAAAGGACATTATTAGAAGATCATGAATTAGAAGCATTGCAAAGGAATTTAGAGCATACCGATGAAAAGCCTGGGAATAGACAAGAACAATTCGGGTCGATGCTCAATATTGCCATCATTCCAAGGCTTTCATCCACTCTACTTCAAGTCTCCTTGGGAAGTTAGCTGCTCTCAAGGAAGCATTTCATCAACTACATCATGATCATCAAGAGCAAGTGCTTGAATCACCTTCAAGTTGCAGAGGAAGCATCATTCCAAGAGATCTACATCAAGTTCGAGTATCCATCATCAAATGTTAGAAGCATTTCATCCATCCAAGCTTCAAGTAAAGTTTTCCCAATGTTCAAAGATTCATCAAGCTTCAAGTATCCTTGAGAGGTCATCTATACTACATCCAAGAAGGGTGCTATCATCAATATCTACACTCCAAGGGGTCACATCAAGGATCATCGTTCAAGATCACTTCAACTTCTACATCAAGCAAAGGCATTCATCCATTTTATTTCGAGTTCCATTCAACTTTCAAGTCTAAGAGAGATCTCCTACTCTTCATGAAGGAAGCAGCATCATCATCTCCTACTACTCTATATCAAGATACATCAAAGAAGATCAGCAAGTATCCTACAAGAAGGAGAAACATTACAAAGTTAGTCAAGTGAAGCAACAAATATCATTCATCCAGTTTACAATTCAAGATCAAGGCGAGATCAATAAGATACATTTCCAGACATCTCAAGTATTCATCACCAAAAGCAATCACATTGAATCCATCATTACAAGATGATACAATTTGAAATATGCTGAAGTGGCACCTACATGGCAGACACGTCATCATCTAATCATATCAGCCACATCATCTTAAATGCATTAAATGTATCATTTAATGAAAGAAGCCAAAGGGACACCTATGTGAAAGATGTTTTAAATGCTTTCGCCTTACCTTATCACATTGGAAAACGTGCCTTCATTGCCTCTCTTTTTGTACTAAAAATAGAAAGTTGTTGTAACTACCTACTGAGGTGGCATAATCTGAGCCCTTGGCTATCAAATTGATCTTAGCCATTCATTGTAATTTGGACACTATATAAAGGCCTTGTTGCCTCATTTGTAAGATATAGAGCAGTTCATAGAATAGTTTGTAGGAGTAGAATAGGAGAGACTCTCAAAATTTTCTGAGAGGGCTTGAAATTGTTGTAAATATTTCTCAAGAGTAATGCAAAAACATTGGAAGTTATTTGGTGTTAAGTGTTGTCTTGTGGAGTAACATGATTTCTTGTATCTTAATGAAGTGGAGAGATGTTTCAAAGTAGATTAAAAGTAGAGTAAAAGCTCTTTGTTGTAATATATGTATGTGTTGAATATTTGATCAACTCCTAGCTCATGCTTTTAACACTCATCACTGGTGAAGTGTTGTGTAAAGCTAGTCTGAGCTTATCATTTGCTTAAGTTCGATTATGGATGCTTGTTTGAGCTGCGCCATTCGATGGGTGCTTATTTAAGCCTTCATGATTTGAAAACCATTCGCGTAACCTTAGGAGATTGCACCAACTCCATGTAGTTGTAGGCATCCTTGGCGAAGTGGAGTTAGGTTTACTTAGGAGTTTGTTTGTTCATACATCATCGTTACTTCATTGACCTTAGATTAGTTTCTAAACCCCTTATCTTTTGCTTTTCTTCATTATTGAAACCTTGTATATACATCATCTACACTGAAAAAGAGAAATAAGCTAAGTGTATGGAGAAGTCTGCGTAAGTCCCTTTGTGATTATCAGCAAGATCACATGTAATCACTGAGTTAACCCATCATAAATCATAAATAAGGAACCTTGGAGTTACTTCACTGGATCACATAGTTCAGCCTTTGAAGAGCTTTATTCAAGTGAGAGTGGGATACTCTGGTGTTTTACTCTATTGTTGACTTGTCTAAAAACAAACATCAACATTTTTGGCACTAGAAAGAGGGCAAGTGAGAAGAACAGGTTAAACATCAAGGAAGACTCCAAACCCTTGATCCAATCCGCCAAGATGAAAAGGCAGATTCTAAGTGTTTAAATTCAAATTTCATAATGTTTCTAGAGGAAATCAAGATCCCTACGCCAGCTTTTGAATGAGGTAAGAAGATCTTAAAACCTTGAACTAGTGCGTCAACATCAAGAAGATCTCCAACCTTTGATCCATTGCGCCAAAGGCTGATTTGTAGAAGAAATTAAAATGCTTATCCAAAGCGCTAGTTGTAAAGGAGTTTGAAAGTATCATCTGCTGCACCATTGCTAAAAGGGAAATCTCAGGGATCAAAAAGTAGATCTGATGCACTAGGAGAAGACAAAATTCCTATCCGTTGCACTCCATGTTATGTTTAAGTCGGGTTCTTTGAGTTTGAAGTATCATTATTTTTGTCATCTCCTATTGTTTTCAAAAGTGAAGTCTATTTTGATGAAAGGTTGCTGAATGCTTAAATGTATTTGGGAGATTTCTATGCATTATGAAATCAGTTATTAAAAGGAATTGATGTTGTTTCCTTCCTTTGTGTTGTAGGAGCATAGATTGAAAGGAGGAATCAACTGAATGAATGGAGAAGTTTGTGTAAGTCCCTTTGTGATTATCAGCAAGATCACATGTAATCACTGAGTTAACCCATCATGAATCATAAAAAGGAACCTTGGAGTCGTCTTGTTTGATCACTTTGTTCAGCATTCGAGAGACTTTATTCAAGAGAGAGTGGGATACTCTAGTGTTTTACTCTATTGTTGACTTGTCGAAAAACAATCATCAACACGCCGGAAATGGACCAGCAAGTGGGTATGGCTGAAAGTCACTCCGCACTCTGAGGAAATGCAAGAAAGGAGCATACAATCACAGGCAGCAATAAATAGGGCTCCAAACGCCCCTCTAAGACCCAAATAGAAGTTACAATGCAAGAAAGTAGTCCACTAAAGGACCCACGCCATGACTGAAGCAAGTACGACTATGGCTGAAGGTGATGACAGCAATAAACCCTCTTCCCAATCTGCTATTTAATGTTGTAAATGATCTGCAAACCTCCCTTGAGCTAGGCGACCAAGGTAAGGGTGATGAGTGCAATGAGACTCCACAAAAATGCTCCCCACAAAGATGTACGGCCTGGCTGAGTGGTACGGCCAGCAGCTGTTATAAACACAGTCCCAAACAATAACAAATCTGCCTCCTCTTCGCAATGTAAACTGTCCTCTCAGACCTCTAATAAATCTGCAATAAGAATATCCAATGAATCTCCATATTCTCTTCCGTCAAACACCATTTCAGCACATTTGTGAATGCAGAATACATCCACCGTCAATGGCACCGTCGGGTGGTCTTTCACACCTGTGGGATACCGTCACTAATGGAGGTTTCCGTCTCCAATAGCCTAATGCAAATTCTCAAACTCCAGAAACCCTAGCAGAGCTCTCACAAGCAAATATCAAAACATAGCATAAAACCAAATGAGCTCCAAATGACCTTTTTATCTTCCTCCAAGATAGGCGTTGGGCATTTAGGAGGGAAAATAACATTTTAATTTCTTTTTATGTCTCCTAGGGATGGGCGCCCAAGGTCAAGACATAAGCTCTTGTCTTCATTTCATTAATTTCACCTTCTCTTTCTTTATAATAAAGTCCATATTAATATAATATTAATAAATCTTCGGACTTTAAAATAATTATGAAGACGGTGTCGGAATTCAAAAATCTTTAGCTCGCCGGAAAGGTCTCGACGAACCGCATCTGATCCAACTCTGAAAATCCCAAACCGACATAGTACCCGAACTTACTAAAAATAGTAAGTAACGACCAAGAGCCCACTGAGCCAACCGCAAAGGTGCCAACTGGATCCACTGAATACAAACCAAACCCGAGCACCGACAAAGACCTCCAAAGCCAAACTAACCACAGTTCCCTAACCAAACTGCTAGCCCACGGGAACTCCATGATGAACTAACCATGTGTCTAGAAGGGGACATTACATCTTGGAAAACGTGCCTTGGTTATTTTTTGTGCATTGGAAAACGTGCCTTCATTGCCTTGAGGGCACTATAAAAGGACGAGAACACCTCTCATTTGGATATCTTATCTTTGGCGAATTTTCTCTCTGCAAAGCTTTATACTTGTGTTATTCAGGCCTGCGAGTTTCAAGTAGTTGAGGTGATGCTCCCTCAACAGTGATAAGGTGATGCTTCCTTGTCAAGTTGTGAGGTGTTAACACATAGTTGACATCATTGTGCTCAATAGAGATTGTTTATTTGTGAGGTCATTGTATACATCTAGGCTTTAAGGCCTTTCTTTGTAATCAATTGAATAAGATTGTATATTCATGCCATTGAGGGCATCATCTATTGTAATAAGACAATTGTATTGATTTGAATCAAGTAATAATACAAGTGCCCAACTTCAAGTTGATTCATGCAACTTGTCATTGTTATCTTTCATGAATGATGTTAAGTACATTGAGTAATTGAAGAGTTAAGTGCAAGTAAATTTGTCTAAGTAAGAAAAATTTTAGTTAAGTATAGTTGGGTATCTTAGACAACCTTCCCTTCAATGTGGCGAAGAGCCCATACTAAGAAATTTAGTGACAACATTGACAGTTGTAGGGAAAGGGTACAAGGTGCCCTCTGCAAGAGACTTAAATGGGAAGTTGCTCCAAAATGTTATTAAAGATGCAATGTTAAATCTGGAAGAACAAAAGAGGCAGTGGCAAAAGTTTGGATGCACTATTCGTTCATATGGGTAGAGTCGTAGACGAATGGAAAGAACCGCACCCTTATCAATTTTTTTACAACTTCAAATGGTGAGATGGTTTTCTTAAAGTCAATTGATGCCTCTAACAAAGCAAAAATAGAAAAAACTTTGAGCCTAACATTGGAGCAAGTTGTCTTCGAGGCGAGCATAGAGGATGTGGTGCAAATTATCCCTAACAATGCAGCAGCTAGGAGATTGCCTCAAGAGAGACATCCATCACTCTTTTCGACCCTTTGTGCAGCACATTGCCTTGACCTTCTTTTGGAGGGCATGGGCAAAATTGATTAGGTGAGATCGGCTATAGAAGATGCAAGGAATGTCACAAAAGATATTTATAATCACCTTTGGGTTCTTAGCTTGATGAGAGATCACACCAGGGGGAAAGAGCTTGTACGATCGGGTGTCACAAGGTTTGCAACTAACTTCCTAATGTTGCAAAGCATTACTAATTTGTTGACATCATTGAAGCAAATGTTTGTGAGTCAAGCATGGCTAGACTTACCATATTCAAAGAAGGTTGATGGAGAGAGGACCGCAAAGACAATTTTTTATAATTTTTTTGCAGAGAAAGTTGGAGAGATCATCAAAGTAACCTCAAACTTCAATTTAAATTTCAAATTGAATTCTTTATTTAAACTTTATAAGTGTTTACTTTCATTGTAAGTTTGTAACTTTAATTTGTTTGTACTTGTAGGTGTCAGAACCCTTGGTGAGAGTTTTGTGCTTAGTGAATGGGGATAAAAACCCAATGGAATACATTTATGAGGCCATGGATAGGGCCAAAGAGGCCATCCAAAACTATTACAGAGGGGATAGAAATAGATTTGATCCCATTTGGGAGATTATTGATTAGAGGTCGAACAATCAACTCCACCAACCCTGTCATGAAATAGGGTACTACCTCAACCCCAAGTTTTTCTTCTCCAATAGATTCCAGATCCTAATGGTGAGGTTATGGAGGGCTTCTCAACATGCATTGAGACGATGACACCCAAGGTTGAAGTGAGGGACCTCATTATTTCAAAGTTGCAAAATTACAAACAAGCTAGGGGAAAAAAAATTTCTTCGACGCTAGCTGTTTAAGGGAGATCTATCCAAACACTAGGTTAAAAAAATTGGTGTCTTTACTTATATCTTACAAGTTACAAATTACAATTATTAATAAAATATTGCTTGCTTACAAACTTTTGAATATCTTATTTGCAGATTTTTTATGGGAAGATTAGGGTGGAAATACCCCAAATCCTCAAAAGTTGGCCCTCCAAATTTTGTCTCAACCTCGTAGCACTTCTGGTTGTGAGTGCAACTGAAGTTTGTTTGACGCCATTTGCATGAAGAAACGCAATAAGTTGACTCAACGGCAGCTCAATGACCTAGTTTTTGTGCAATACAACCTTTGGCTTCACACAAAAAAAGTGGAGGACAAATCAAAGGAGCTTATTGATTTGGATGAGACTAATCCCTATAGTCATTGGACCATGTAGGATGAGGAGCCCTCCTTGTTTACAGAGGATGAGATTGTTGATTTTGAGAGGCAAGCTATGGAGGATGTGGTTGTCGCAGAAGCAAGAGATATTGGAGTGGTTGGCATCAATGTCGCAGAGGAGGAATCATTTCCATCTAGTAGCAAGGTGGAGCCATAGGCGCAAACTTCTAGGCCAAGCAAGGAGCTGCAACAGAGTGCAAGGACTAGACCTCTCCCTAATTTTTCACTAAAATGGGGAAGAGGAAATGGTAAATCTTGTAATTTGTTAATTGTCTAGATATGCAATTTATGATGATTTTCAAAGACAATCAGCATAAATTCATAATAGTTATCAACTAGCTATTGTATTTGCATGATGATACAATTTTGTACTCTATTTGTATTCAAATCTAATAGAAAACACTTCCCCAACATTTTATAGACTCATTGGATACATTTTGTAACTGAATTTTGCATAAAATTTCTGTTTTTAAATAAATTTAAGTAAATTTTTAAGTTGTCGAGATTTTATTTAGTCAGAAGTTTTTGGTCTGGTCCAAGTCGAGTCCAAGTACGCAAACTATGGACTTTATACTATTCTAAATATATTGGAGCATTTATATTATTTAATGGGCTTCATAACAATTGGACTCCAAAAGGTTGAAGCGAAGGTGGTGTGTGGGGCTTGAGAAACTCAATATTAAAGATTGGATGCATCTTCAAGTGTGAAGAAAGATCTTAGACAAATGCATTTTCAACAATAGTCAGATGTATGGTGTGAGGACCATATCACAATGGTTTAATCTTACAATGAGGACCTTGGAAACATTCCTTCTACAAGTGCAACCAAATTTTGTCACTAATATGAAAAGTAGGCATTATCCAATGTCAATCATTATGTTTCTTGTACGTTTTATTGTTGGCAAGTCAAAATCTATAGAACTTTGTGATGTTACCAAATGTGTTGGAGGAACTTCTCCTCTTTGCCAATGCTTGGCTTTTGTACTAGTTTTTAGAAAATTGGAACTATAGGAGTGTGACAAGCAACGTCAAGAGGTGTTGCAAGTTCAAACCCATAATGTGCCAAGAATGGATTGTGCCCTATAGGACTAGAAATATCCCTATTGTTGGCATGTTGTATGTATTCTAAGTTATCATCCTAAGTGTGAGGACAAGATTTGTTGTTCATATGCAGCAATTGGACAAGCGTGTGATTGGGCACTTCAATGTGTCCATTGGTTTGACAATGGAATGTTGTTGCTTGTCTAGGTATGTGTTTAACACTTTCCATAAAACTGGGAAAAAATGACCAACAAACCTAGAATATTGATTAAACATAGTGGAGAGCAGAATCTCGAAGTGTATCCAAATGTGCTAGAAAGAGTTCAATTGTTTTAGGTGGGTTCATTGACTTCTTGCATGCTACCTTAAATGCCATCTTTGAGAAATGATTAGCAACAATGAACATGGAATTGTGCTAATGTTTGTTCATGTAAAATCTAGATAAGAAATCCATGTTCATAAATTCCCATGGTTTGGATGGAACTAAAGGAGGCATATACGAGCCCAATTCATGATGGTAGCCTTGGCTATGCTGCAAGGAACACAAGACTTGATGTGAGCCTCAATGTCATTGTGCATGAGTGGACAAGAGAAGCGTTGAAGTGATTCCAATGCTCTAGTAACTTAAAAACAGCAAGCTAATTTTCGTTGTGTGCCTTCCAAATGATCCTATTGTGACATGTGCCAAGGGACTACAAAAGCAACCAAGCTTGTAGAGAAGCTTTCTCTATGGATAGACATCTCCAACCTACTGTCCTTGGGTAAGGGAATTGTAGGTAGGTGCGAATTTTCAATTTGCAACATACTGCAAAACCCAATCCACAATATTATGGCCTCAAGTATTGAATACAATAAGCAGGAAGCGACTTGAGGTTAGCTCAAGCAATTAGCTGCCTTGTTGTATTTTCCCTTCTTGTAATTGATCACCAAATGGAAGTATTGCAAGTATATCATCCACTTTATGTGCCTTACATTCTCCATCTTACTTTTAACCTGAAGAAACTAAAGAGGCTCGTGATCAAAGTGAATAATGATTTCCTTAACTAAGAGACAGCGTTCCATTGGTCCATAGCTTGAACAATTGCACTGAGATCCTTCTTATACATGGAGTACCTTCATATGGTGTCATTGAATTCAAAATACTATACAACATGTTTTCCATGCTTTGTATTTACAACACCAATTGCAAAATTGCATGCATCGGTCTAAATTTATAAGGGTTAATTGATGTCAAGCATTGTGAAGATGAATGCAAAGCAAAGTTTGGCTTTGATCCCTACAAATGCTTGATGTTGTGCATGTGTTCATCAAAATGTTTAACTTAGCTCATATGATTTCATTCAATGACCAAAGGATATAATAGAATCCCAAGATGAATTTCAAATAGAAAATTGTAAGTGCAAGAAAACTTAACTTTGTGCGGCTGCGAGGAATTGACTAATCTTGGATGATCTTGATCTTTGCCATATCCACAGGTATTTCTTAACGATCAATTATATGACCCAAATATTGAACTTGAGTAACACCAAAGGTACACTTGCCTAAATTGACTTGAACTTGTGGGTGCAAAGTGTGTGGACTGTCGAGGAGAATCTTCTCAACTTGTCCAACGTGCTTTTCTCAAGTCTTGCTGAAGAAGAGGATGTCAACTAAGTAGACAATGACAAAGGTGTTGGTGAAGGGAAGTAATATCTCATTATGCGCCACATGAAGGTCATAGTTCTGTTGGTTAGACCAAAAGACATCAACAACCACTTGTACAGGCCTTCCTTTATTTTGAATGCAATCTTCTAGATGTCTTGTGAGTTAACTAGAACTTAGTGATAACCCAACTCGAGATCAAACTTTGTGAAGTATTGTTCACCTCATAGTTAATCCAAAAGATCATTAATGTGAGGTAGAGGATACTTGAGTGCACAATGATCTACGTATGTTGGGATTTAATCCTTGTTATAGTCAACCAATAGACAGGGATATTAGAACACCTTATGGTAATGTGATCAAATCCAGTTATGTTTGTTATACAATTCAATAAAGCAACATTGAAGGAAGAATATGAAATAGTATACAAGACACAAATTTACATGGAAAACCCTAAAGGGAAAGAAGTTAAAAACTCACCAACAAAAGAGCAATAACAATTGTATTCATAAGAAAATACATCCAATACAACAAGTCTCTCTTGCAGAGTATCTCAATCTACAAACAACAACATGCAACCTCCAACTAGGTTTACCACACCTTCAACAACCAACATCCAACCAACCGAACCGCATTCAATCCTCACAAGCAAGTAGATAGAGCTGCCAAGACATTCTCATGGAAAACCAACCATCTCAACTATCTAACTACCACATAGAATACCAACAGTCACACAACCATAACATGACTGTACAATTACATCAGCATACCGCACATTATATCAAACATGACTTACATGGATAATCACCACATATAAGTAGTTGTTGCCACTCACACTTGGTCAAAGGTTGTTGATCAACTTCACCTAAACCGCGTACATGTCTTCCTACACTACAGCCAAACACCTTCCATCGATTGCAGTAGCAATGAGAAACACCTAATTACTCCTAGATGTCTACGGTACCTCTGAGAATCCAATAGAATGTCACCATGCTCTTAGCCATCATCGCATGTACTCCAATAGCATTTCATGTGCACCTGCATTGTCATACACACTCTGGTATCTTAGACATTTATGGGTCAATGAGTTCTTTATATGACTTGTAGTTGCAACCATCTTAACACTAGACTTAGACAAGTCTCCATGCTAAACCATAACATCTAAAACTCACCGTAACTTACCACAACTCACTACAACTAATCCTATAGTTCTTTATCAATCCATGATCAAACCTTGTCAACATAAACTAAAACAAGTTCACCAACTTCTCTCACGAAGCACCTTACCAAGAACTCTCTACAAGTAAATAGCACACCAAAGTTCCAACAATGTATGCAAAGGCACCACAGCCCATCCATCTTCAATGTTAGGAAGATCAAACTACCACAAGTTGAAGAACTTGGCTGAATATTCTCTTAGTTAATAAGATCCTAAATTTTCCTGTGAATCTTATAATGCTCTCAAATTGATCTACAATAGAGAAGGTGTTGTTTGGAAGTGGTGATCCTAAGATGAGATCAATCTATAATTAAAGGAGTAATGTGTTGGAATGCCTCTAGGCCCTTCAAAAACATATCCATATTGTTGTAGCAAATTTTCAAGTTGTTGCATTGAAAAAATCATAGATTGTGCTATGAGAATGTACTTTTTCACAATGTTTGAACCCACTCTAAGAAGAAAATGAGCAGAACAAAATTTTCTGCGTGAGAAACAAAATTTCTGCATTTCTTTGCACCTGAAATCCTGGGGCTGGATATATATATAAAACAATTTAGACGAGTAGCCAACTTGTTGTTGATGAAGTTATGAGTGCTTCCTGAGTCTATCAACACTGTTACTCTCTCTTTGTCTTCAAAGGGGACTCCAGATTTCAATGGAGATGATTGTAGGCCTTGATGACCAACATTGTGGCTTAGCTTTGTGGGTAGCATATAAATCATACAAATAGGACTTGCCAAAAGAACATCACATATATCTAGTGGTGCAACATCATGAGTAAGAGAATCTCACATGGGTGAGATACCATACTCAAATGTGCATCGCCAAGGGACTTTGATATCACATTACTATTAAAACCATCCAAGCGAATATGGCCAAGGTTGTGCTTTTATTCTAGGGCTGAAATTTTTGCAATGTGTTGTACCCTTACTAGAACGAACCCATTCACTCTTGTTACTAGCATCATTTCACCCCATTCCAGTCGTTTAGTATGTTGTTTGTGTCATTTTTGTGGTTCTATCTCTTCTCGATGTTGCAGATCCTCTAACACCCCTCTTTCACAACATAGATCTCAAAGGTAGGGTGAAATTACCAATTTCTTATCTAATTCCAACAATTTTTCAACTAAGTGTCAAGAGACGTTCTATGTGGAATCAATTACCTCCTAGGATTGTCTCGCCCAAAGCTTTCCCCAATAAGCATTCTCAAACTCTACATTGGTACTCCTATAGCGATCAATGGTAACACTGTTGGCTACTTCAACACATCCTAGAATACTAGTACATGAGGTTTTCAGTTCCTTGCCTTGGGTGGTCCTTATCTACTTCCACTGCTTTGAAGTTGCTTTGCAAGGTCTTCCTCTCACACTTCTCTTTATACTTGTACTGCTTGTTGGTTGCCCTTTTTGGGTTAACTCCCATTTGTCTATTTCTCTGTCTATCTTGCTTTTCTTGCTTTATTGTACTTGTTTCAAGTCTAAGGCCCCTTTTGCCCTAGTTCTTTGCTACTATATCTAATGTGCATTCCAGTCTCTGACCCATGCTTGGTCATTCATGGACATTAATATAATTTCTTTCTTTCTTCAATTTTAAGCATTGTTTTGCATGGTTTTATTTGAATCTTACTTGCATCTTAAATAACAGCTTGGATGCTGCCCTGTTAAAACCTTTTTCTTCTTTTGGGGAGATTCACATTCCATCCTCTTTTTCATCCATCTTCACTTTGTTCCTTTGTAAAGGCCTGCTACCAATTTCTCTATGAATTTGATAAGGTTTACAGCTCGTGTTCCAATCTCACGAACTAGGCTTCATTGGGGTCCATACTAGAATCTAGCATTGCTGAAACATGAGATACGACTCCTACTTTCAACTTCCTATAACTCAATCTTTGTCTCACTAGGTAAATCCATAATTCTAAAACTCAGAAAGTTCTTGCCAAATCATGAGAACTAGTAAGATTTTTTGCAGGCCCAGTAACCCACAAATGATTGACACATTAAGTTTTGCAAAAAAATTGAGAGTTTTTTCTGAGTAACTTGGCAGGTTTTCTCCTAGAACATGGCTTTTGTGCTTTTGTCATTTTTGTCTTCAATGATTAGGATCTTAGCGACATAAATTGATTGTTGAGTGATTGAAAGGATTTGTCAACAATTGATTAAAGGAGATAAAATTATGAAAAATGGCATGCACCATAAGTCTGTAATGTCCCCATTTTCGCGAGCATCAGAGTTTGGAGGATTAGCCTATCATTTGACCCTCGTAGGCTAATGGGGGGTGTTCAGAGGGTCCTGTTTGGGAGTTATCTGGTTGCCTTCTCCTTCAAAGCAGAGTTTGGCTCAGGTTGGCCTTCGTTTGATGTTTTTGGACTCAGTTATACACACTATTTATAGTAAGTCACCATTTCAGGAAAGTCAGTGTTTCTATATATAGCAGGGCACCTGGACAGGTCTTGATTGCAGTGTCGATCCCTTACTCAATTGGTTTGATCAGATAATGAGGGATTTACTATTTATAGTGAATTAGTGGTTGATAGATAGGGACCCCTACTATTTTTAGTAAGGCAGTTGGATGCACAGAGGGTATAATGGTTAACTCCCAGGTTCAGACGGATTGGCAAAATGATGATTAATAATGAAGTTATGCATTTTTAATTATTATTAAAGTTGACTTTAATAATAATTAATGTATTTAAATGCACATGTTATAAAGTTAAAAAGTCACTTTATATTCAATGGGGCCATGACCCTTCATTTAAGTGACTTAAAGTGCAATTAATGGATTATATTTTGGAGGCCAAAATATTAAAGTATTTCATAAAGCTAATATGCACACAAGTTATATTATTTTAAATGATATTAAAGTGCATTTATTATTCATGAATATGAGAGCCCAAGTTTGAAGACTTATTATAAAGTTTTATGAAAAACCTAAAAGTGGATTTCAAAAGGGGATTAAAGGCACTTAAGAGTTGAGAGGATATAAAAGGTTTCAAAAAGCAAATCAAACTCATTATTGAATGATCATTTTGACTTTGTCTTTGTATGTTCTTGGGATTTGAGCTTGAGACCTAGGGTTTCAGCTGCTTGTCTTCTTTTAGCCATTGGAGAACGTTCATTCTTCAGTGTTGCAGCAATCTAAGGTGGTGAAAGATCCATTGAAGATTAGCATTCTGAGTTGGCTTCATTCAGGAGTCATTGTTGAGCATATTGGTGAAGAAATACAAGTATTTCAAGGGTTTCAAAGAATTATCATTTGCAAATTCGTATATTCAGATTTGAGATTGTAGATTCATTGTTGTGCAATCATTAGAAGACTAAACAGAGATATCAACAGCAAATAGGAGCTGTTTGCATTGTTTCTTGAGCTGGTATTCTTACAACAGGGCCGTACCAGTGTATTTTGGAACGTGGGTATTGAGGGTTTTCAACGGCAACTTCATTCCTTGCCTTTAATGGCCATTGTACCAGCATAAACTCATTATAAGTTGTTCTAGTTTTCTGAGTTTGTATCAGCAGAGTTTCTTGCACTATTAATGGAGATTTGATCAACCTAGATGCTGTTATTACCTTTCAGACTTTGTATTTGCATAACAGCGAAATGGGTATGTAAAAATCTTTATATTTTGCCAATATAATTTTCTGGGCATTTGTTCTTTAGATAATAGGGGATATTCTCTCAACTGGGTTATCAATATTTTGGGAAAAAAAAGAATATTCAAACTGCTATGAAAATCTGAAATTTTCAGCCATGAATGCCTTATATGAAGTTCAATTTTGAGTTAAAAATTATTATTGCAATATTTTCTTTTGGCATTATATTGTTAGCAAGTGTCCACCTGGGGTGGGACATTACAGTGGCATCAGAGCGGTTTCCTGCCATCCTGTTGGAAAATCAGAAATTTATTCAGGTTGCATGTCAGTTTTGATGGTTGCATGTGTGGTATCAGTTACTGCATGTTAGCTCAACAGTGGGGTTTATTTTAAAAATTCATTGAGTTCACACAAAGAAACTTGAGTGATCAGCACTCACCTATAGCAGCTGCAGTTGATAGGTGGTTTTGGGTAAAATGAAGTCTATACAGGAACTCCTGCCAGAGCTCATGCAGGGTGTTCAAAACTATGATAAGAATTTAACAAGGCTTCTACAACATCCGGAAATTTTGGATCCTTTGTTTGCAAAGAAAAAGAAAGCAAACACTAATGCAGATAACCTTATCAGTATGAAGGAAAAGAAGGACCAATTTGAGGAGGAAGTGGACATTATCAACGTTCAAGAAATTGTTATCAGTCATGATAACAAGACTGATTTTTATGACAGCAGTTGTCCACTTGAGCATGAGAATGAGTTGAAAGTCGTGGCTAGTCCAGAAGATGTTATGGGAGTGACATTGGGTATTGGCACTCATGATACTAGTGTCAATAATGAAGATTGCATGCAAAGGTTAACCCATAACAGATCTGATTTCATGACAGCAGTAGTAAAATTTTGCATCAGCTTGAGACAGCAGTGACTACACATGTGCAAGATGCTACTATTGAGTTGTTACATGAAAGTTCTCAGGAATTGGCTACTAATGATGCATTGTGTGATGTGGATTCATGTCATGATGAGTCTGATTTTTCAAATCAGACCTTAGAAAACAAGTTAGAAAATTCATTTGTTGGCATTGAATCCCAGGGTCGTGAGTTGGATGGACATGCAGTTACATTGGAAGCGGAAGTGTGCGAAGAGAATGTTAAAACAGCAACTTCTACCTTGCCAACTGAGCCATCCTCTGAGGTACATAGCAGCAGTACCTTAGATATTGATGTGTGCACAGTTGATTGCACACATGATGTTGCTTATCATGAGGTGAATGATGTTGATATAGCCTCATATCACAGTGCAGATTTTGGGTCAGAACACTTGCATGGGAGTCATTGGTTTCAGAGACCTCATCATTTGGTTGGGCAACTTAAGGTCAATGATAGTATGATTGCCACAACCATAGAGCACTTTGATGTTGCTCATCAAATGTTGGCTACGATTGGTTGGGGTACTCCTATGTCAGATGAGCACGGTGATAGTGGCCTTTCCCTTGCAGAGATTCATGCACTCCGAGAAGCAATTGGAATAATGAAACAAAATTCGTACAACTACTTGCTGACAAAGATTATCTTCTCGAGTGGGATTGCATTTGTTATGATGCATTGAAGGGAAAGGAAGAGGAGGTTGATGAGCTCACTCATGAGCTTGAGGTGACCATGGACTCGTTGTAGAGCACTCAGTTGGCCCTTCAGGAGTCTCAGTCACGGGTAGAGAAGCTTACCGTGGAGTTTGTAATGTCCCCTTCTAGTATGCTAAAATTTTTCACAACCTTGCACAATTTCAACTTAGTAAAAGAGAATATTAGTAATCTTTTTTCAACATATAATCATTAAGACTATAACATATTAGATTATATTCACATTAAGTTCATATATTTGTTTCGTCATCATGCATTCAATTTATAAGCACATTCATATATATGTTATTCATTTTTATCATTGGTTCGTGATATGACTTGTGAGGGACTTATGGTAGACTCTTACGTTAACCAGCTCTAAATCACCAAGTATGATTTCATTAAGGAAATAGTTCCATCTCTTATAGAGGCCCAAAGGTTTCACTCACACATGGAGTCCCTCACCATTTGGCTCGTGGGATTTCACTCACACACGAAGTACCTCATCCAGACGAGAGTCAGAGCAACTCTTACAAGTTCTCCTAGGCCCAAGGATTTCACCCACACACGGGGTTCCTCATCACTTGGCTCGAGGGATTTACATCCAGTCGAGAGATACCTAGGCTAAAATAAACTATTTCAACTACATCATACCTTAGAGGTGATAGAGGGGTTAAAGGGAAAGTCTGAGTCAGCTCCAAGCATACCACCAACTTATCTTTTTATTTGATTTAATAAATATCATAATTGTTCTTATTGGCATTTAACACAAGATGCCTTATATTAATATTGATCATATATCATTACATATATCATTACATTTATTCATTATATTAGATTATGCACATTCATAGTTTTGTCTAAGTTAAGTGCATTTATTTATAGTTAACATCATAATTATATCAATTAACTTGACAGTCCATTTATATTCATATTATTCTTCTACAACATTTATATTGCCTAGCCTATTAATAAGGAAAGTGCACGTACCTCTTTATGCTACTTGTCTTGTTGAATCTACTCACTGGATTCTATTCTCTTTTGCCTATTCTTTAATATTTATATATTATAATATTTGTTATAATATTAATAATATCTCTATATTGTATTATTATATATGTTATTAATATTATTGTATATATATATTTATTTATATATATATTTACACATATATACAGATATATTACATCTTAATAATTAAATATATTAAAATACTTACCTGCTGTTCAGACGATCTACAGGTACCTTTTGGATGCGATAGATATTTATTCTCCTCGTTCCTTTTTCTATTCATTTCCCCTCCTTTGTTAGATGGGCCCCTTAATATTTATAAGTTTGAAGGGATGCAATTCACCACCCGTCACCACCCTTAATAAATAAATATTATTAAACTTTGATACTCGATATTTGTTTGTATTAGTTAAGGGCTCCTTATTATGAGATCGGCATCTTCTCAACATGCCCGATTCCATATATGAATGCCCTTATATTATGCAATGAATAAATATATATTTAGTATTATATATTATTATTATTATTATTATTATATATTTACTTGAATAATTCCCCCCTATATATATTTATGATATCTATATATTAATATAATGCGGATCTAAATATATTTATTTATCGAATATTCTTTTTTTTTTAATTTATTGCCCATCCTCTTTTCTTTCTATCCCACAACCTTTATTTATTTCCCTTTCAAAGGATATTTATTATGTCTGGTGGTAAAAGACATACTTACCCTTTTATAATTTTTATTACTTTATGTTATTCCCTTTATGGGCTAGTTCTAACCATACATAGCTCCCTTAACATAGTTTATTTATATTATGTGTATTTATATTATACTAAATGATATATTATTTATTTTATATTACTTATATTATATCATTTATATCATAATAAATGATATATGATTTATATTATATTATTTATATTTATATTATAATATAAGATAATTATAAGAATATTTATATTTATATTATTAGATATATTTATAATATATTATTATTGTTTGTGTTATTTATAAATATAATAATAATATATCTTTTAATTGTTTTAAATAAATATTATTTAAATATATTCAATTTATAATATCATTCATATCTTTGATTTGAATGAATAATACATAATGCAGGGACATGACAGAGTTGAGTATGGCACATTTTTCACCAGCTACAGATAAAGTACAGTTTCCTACAGCAGTAGTTGGTGAGGATCAGATATTCATGGGTTGTAGTGAGGATGTGGCTACATCCATCACGGATTCTGGCACAATAGTCTCTGTTGAGATGAGTACTTTGATTGTGAGCAACAGAGAACCACAAGTTGCATCAGGTTCTCTTGAGGTCAGTACTATGACAGATGATGCGGGTCAGATTGTTGATAGCTCTTGTTTGGCAATGGTGGATTCTCCCGAGAGTTGTGTTGGTACATGACGGTACTCCATCATCTTCACAGGAGGTTCACAGAGTGTCATCTGGTTGGGAGTATGGCTCTCATGTTGATTTGTTTCCCTCTCCTGGAAACAAATCTGTTACTTAATCTCATGCAACTGATGGTGATCGACAGCTTGTTGTGTTGCAGAGTCAGAGTGATCAGTTGCAAGTTCCAGAGGATAACGTAGATCCAGCCTTATTTCGTTTTTACCGCACCGATACATTTGTTGAGTACCTGCTTGAGAGTCCGAAGTTTCAGGAGGGTCCATTTGGGGTCACTAGGGATACTCTCATTCATGGCTCATGCGCTATCAGATGTTTCATGGGAGTCATTGTAGGTACTTTGACTACAATGTTTCCTCATAGAGATTTTGTGGTTGGGTTTGCAGAGAAGGTTGCCAGAGGCCCTACCCAATCAGTGATTCGGGATCAGAGATTGGAGCCATCTCTTGATTCCAGTGCTGCATGTGATGAGCCATTGACCGAGGTTGGAGCGTTTTATCGCAACTACACAGTGAGGAGTGCTCATCATTTTTCTTTTGATCCACACATGGAAGGCTTGATGATGCATCGGTGTGAATTGGTTCCGAGATTATACCATCCATTGTGGGATGGAAAGTTACCATCTTCAGTAGATGGAGTTAGTGGCTGCAAGTACCTGACTCAGTTGTTTGCGGGTGAGTAGTTGTGGGATCAGTGTTTAGTTTCCCATCATGCTGACATGTATCCGACAGAGTTTACTACTCCGATGTCACAGAGATTTCTTGTGGATACATGGGTCCAAAGTGATTATGGTGTCAGTGGGCATGATGGTTTAGTTGGACGTCACATCCATGGGATTATAGTAGAGTATGGAGATAGTTGTGGTGCTGCAGATACTTTTAGTTATTCCTATCTCCATAGAGCAGATGGATGTGGGTATCGGTTACATCGGGACCCAAGTGTTGATAGGGGTGGCACTATAGATTGGATGGGTTCCGTTCGATGGCTTCACCACTTCAGTCATGGTGAAGTGGGAATCAGTGTTGTGCAACAGAAGTCTAAGAGTGCTCTTCTTAGCAATCTTCTATTCTGGATTTGGGATCCAGGTATTTTTGGTTGGACACTCTTCAATGCACTGTGGGATCCTTCGTATTCATCGGGGTTCCAGTTTGGGTTCATTGGGGAGTATTGCAGTATGTACCTGGTGAGGATTACTTGCAGTTTTATTTTTGGTTCCCATGTATATGATTCATTTGAGATGCACAGTTTCAATGCGCACGGATTGGACAGTTGGTTTGGTGTTCATCTTTGCGTAGTTGTGGTCATGCTAATGTTGCGACAGTTGTGCTTCAGTGTGGGACATTTCACAGTCTTCCTTTGGACTTCCAATGTAGTTGTGTTTCTTTGCAGTCGTGATTGCTTGGGGACAAGCAATCTCAAGGAGGGCGGACTGTAATGTCCCCATTTTCCCGAGCATCAGAGTTTGGAGGATTAGCCTATCATTTGACCCTCGTAGGCTAACGGGGGGTGTTTAGAGGGTCCTGTTTGGCAGTTATCTGGTTGCCTTCTCCTTCAGAGCTTGGTTCAGGTTGGCCTTCGTTTGATGTTTCTGGACTCAGTTATACACACTTACTATTTATAGTAAGTCACCATTTCAGAAGAGTCAATGTTTCTATATATAGCAAGGCACCTAGACAGGTCTTGATTGCAGTGTCGATCCCTTACTCAATTGGTTTGATCAGATAATGAGGGATTTACTATTTATAGTGAATTATGGTTGATAGAGAGGGACCCCTGCTATTTTTAGTAAGGCGGTTGGATGCATAGAGGGTATAATGGTTAACTCCCAGTGTCAGACGGATGGGCAAAATGATGATTAATAATGAAGTTATGCATTTTTAATTATTATTAAAGTTGACTTTAATAATAATTAATGCATTTAAATGCACATGTTATAAAGTTAAAAAGTCACTTTATATTCAATGGGGCCATGACCCTTCATTTAAGTGACTTAAAGTGCAATTAATAGATTATATTTTGGAGGCCAAAATATTAAAGTATTTCATAAAGCTAATGTGCACACAAGTTATATTATTTTAAATGATATTAAAGTGCATTTATTATTCATGAATATGAAAGCCCAAGTTTGAAGACTTATTATAAAGTTTTATGAAAAACCTAAAAGTGGATTTCAAAAGGGGATTAAAGGCACTTAAGAGTTGAGAGGATATAAAAGGTTTCAAAAAGCAAATCAAACTCATTATTGAATGATCGTTTTGACTTTGTCTTTGTATGTTCTTGGGATTTGAGCTTGAGACCTAGGGTTTCAGCTACTTGTCTTCTTTCAGCCATTGGAGAACGTTCATTCTTCAGTATTGCAGCAATCTGAGGTGGTGAAAGATCCATTGAAGATTAGCATTCTGAGTTGGCTTCATTCAGGAGTCATTGTTGAGCATATTGGTGAAGAAATACAAGTATTTCAAGGATTTCAAAGAATTATCATTTGCAAATTCATATATTCAGATTTGAGATTGTAGATTCATTGTTGTGCAATCATTAGAAGACTAAACAGAGATATCAGCAGCAAATAGGAGCTGTTTGCATTGTTTCTTGAGATGGTATTCTTACAACAGGGTCGTACCAGTGTATTTTGGAACGTGGGTATTGAGGGTTTTCAACAGCAACTTCATTCCTTGCCTTTAATGGCCATTGTCCCAACATAAACTCATTATAAGTTGCTGTTTTGGTTTTCTGAGTTTGTATCAGCAGAGTTTCTTGCACTATTAATGGAGATTTGATCAACCTAGCTGCTGTTATTACCTTTCAGACTTTGTATTTGCATAACAGCGAAATGGGTATGTAAAAATCTTTATATTTTGCCAATATAATTTTCTGGGCATTTGTTCTTTAGATAATAGGGGATATTCTCTCAACTGGGTTATCGATATTTTGGGAAAAAATGAATATTCAAACTGCTATGAAAATCTGGAATTTTCAGCCATGAATGCCTTATATGAAGTTCAGTTTTGAGTTAAAAATTATTATTGCAATATTTTCTTTCGGCATTATATTGTTAGCAAGTGTCCACCTGGGGTGGGACATTACAAAGTCCCAGTGACCTCGAAGGCCTTAATTTGGGCTTGTTGGCAGGGGATCTACCCCTTGACCCCACCTTGTAATGCAACAAGGTACTCACCCGAGGTGTTATTCTCGGATCCTGCAAAGGAAACTTCCCCTTGACCCCATTGGAGATTACCACACCCAAACCCCCATTAAAGTCTTAAAAAGTAAAAAATAAAAATCAATTTTGGCTGCACCAGATGGAAAAGAATAGTTTTTTTTCCTATTTTTATGAAAATTTCAGCAGTTTTTAGATTCCTGAGTTGTTGAATTTCATTTTTACTTTTGGTTTGCCAAGTCAATCCCAATTCCAAGTACTACTACTATGATCAAAATAGACTTGTGTTATCTAAATTCATTCTTTATGCATCTCATGCATTATTTAAGTTTATTTTGTGTATTTATGCACATTTTTTATTAGTCGAGTTTTTGTCAAGTCACGAGTCAGTCAAAAATCTGGGCTGCAAAGTTTTGACCAAGGCCAAGTTTTCAAACTAGGGGTAAATCAATGCCATCTTCCCATTTCATCTCAATAAGCAATAACCTGCAATTACCACTTACTAGCCCAAGAAACAACATAAGCTAGATAGAAATATGGTCTGTTATCCACTAGATAGCCCAAATAAGGTTAACCAAAATGGATCCTATTGTGGACTTTCATACTATTTGCATATAGGTTATGGTTTAAACTTTGTATGCTCCATTCAATGTAATCATCATACATTCAAATATAAAATTGCAGCAAAAAGAACATGTAGGAAGACTGTAAATAAAAAATAAGCAACCCAGAAAAGACAAAAGAATTACCCTAGAAACACTAGAACTCCTCCAATCTCCAATTTGAATACCTTCTATCGCTTTCTCAATAAGGATTGCTTACATGAGTATGTTTTCTCAATATAAGAGATTTATCTTCCTCTCTAAGATCCTTCCCAATTCACAGTTACACTCTTGAACAATAATTATGGAGCAGATCCACACTTGGATATGTAATGCCCCCTCGTTTTTGGTTTGTGATAGTTGTTAGTTTTACATTACTCTTTGTCTGATCTGAGACAGTTGTTAGTTCTTCCATTGCATTCAGACAGTTCTAAGACATTTGAGTTATTAGGCCTATGGTTTATGCTTATTTTGATCGTGATAGATTATGTTCGACTGATATAGTTTTGACATGTGGTATGAGCTTATGATGACATTGTTGTTATCCCAGTTATGATGAAATGGACATGTTTAGTGATGGTTTAATATTATCATGTTTTATGCATATGATTTTAAAAAGAAATGGTTATAGTCTTGTTTCAGAGCAGGGACGGTGTAGTACTACTCGGTTCAAGCACCCTACTACGCCGTGATTCTCTGACTCGGTGTGTGTTTGATATATATGCAGTTGATCATATACAACCCATTGTTCTTATGCAGGTTGCAGGTACCAGGCCTCGATTCCACCTGACTTAGCAGGTCTGAACAGGCCCTACACCAATGGATAATGTTGATGGAGATAACATGAGGTCTAACCCCTAGGTCAGCTCAACCTTTTGTTTGACGGTCGTCATGTGGTTCGTATGTTTATTGTTGGGTCCTTATTAGCTCAGCCTATGTGTATTCTCGTATGCGTAATTTGATCTATGATATTGTAACATTTTATTGTCAAATATTATAATATTTTGTTGTGTCATAAAATTTGTATATTCTTGGAGGAAGCTAATTAAGTAAATTGTAATGCAAAATCAAGTAACTATTCTTATGTTTGTAAATTTTATATGTGGGTCAAAGTTTTTAACTCATTATTATTTATAGTTATGTATTGAATTTTTTCTTGGGGATTAATGTTAAGGCGGTTAGTTGCCATTTATGATTCCAGAGTGGGGAATCTCCGTGAATATTAAAAATTTAAAAATTCTGGTGAAGAGGATTCATGGGAGAGGATTTGGGGTGTGTGGGTATTCATGACGGAGATTATTTTGTCCTGAGGGGGAATTTTTGGAAGGCATGATTCAGAGGATTGTTTCGGAGGAAGGAGGAGAGAAGTTCAGAAGGAGGATTCAAGAGTTAGAAATTTCAGACCGGGTATGTTTCCAAACGAGTTGTTTTGCTTGTAGTTAAGATCTCTGTAAAATGAAATCTCTGTGTGTATATTGAACTTTGCATCTTATTGATTTGTTAGATCAGCTAGATAGGGTCTTGTTCCTCAATGAATTTTTGTTTTCTCCAAACGTTGTTAAAACCTTTTATACTGCTACTTCTGCAATCAATTGTACCCTCACATCTGATGTTCTTTTCTTTCCTGTGGATATTGCTCTGAACCTCTTTGCAAAAACAATCTATTACCGATGGAAGGTGTAACTGAGTTGTAACCATCCTTCCTCTGGTTGCCAAGCACCCTTTTCATGTCTCCCTCTCTGATGGTTCCCATGTTGCATGCTTTAATCAAACCCATTCTATTCACTTTTTGCAAGCACCTCAATCTTGTGTAAACGTCCTCTCGAAGCTACGTTGTTTGCTTTTTCTTTGAGGAGCACCATAAGAAATTCAAGCTCAGCCGCATGGCAGTTTGGTTGCCTCATCCTTCTGAAACTCAATGTCGTTATGATCGATTTTCTGTTAATCTGTCTGTAACTTCTTCTTTTTCCACATGAGGATCAACTTTCATGGCCCATAGTCGACTTTTCTTTTGAGACAAGCTTTATTTCGGTCCCAAACCCTCGACCTTCTTTTTTAGAGGCCTGGTGATATTTATGTGCGACTCTTGCACTTCAAATCCAAACCTTATTCCTGTGTTGTATTTGCACTCGATCGGTTCTCCAAGGAGCGACTTGATCTTTCCTGTTAATCATTCTTGTTGCTAGCATCTGTTTTGGTCTGCACATGTGTTCTTTCCACACCCACGCAGGCTAGGAGGATTCCATTCTTGTTTTTGCCATTGTATTATCAGCATAGTTACTGTTGAGTGACGCCATTCTGTTGATCTGGTTATGCACTTGCTTGGAAGTTTCTAAAAGTTCCTCAGCAATCCGAGTTGTGCTTACCCCACGATCACTGCATCCTTTAACTGCAGCTTTGGAGACATTCTACCGCACTGGTTACATTCCTCGACTATGCTCTACACTCCTCTTCCACGCCTAGCAGGGCCGTTACAACTGCACCGTCTATCAAAACTTCTCCTTAATTTCTGCGTAGATGGATGCCCTCGGAGACTAGCGCTGTGCTTGAGACTTTATTATGTATTTCCTTGATTCCACTAGAGCATAATATCTTTCCTCAAACTTAGAAATCATTATAGTTTGTGTGCTTACAGTGGAGTCGTCATATGAATAGAACATATATAGCAGTTTTATTATGATTTCAAGCTATTTTCGACGTGAGTCAGGTTTAGAAGGCCGTAAGGTCGTTATTAGAATCTTGCCCTTCGGTTTAGGTTGTAGAATCATCATAGGATCTATGATGTAGTCAATAACGATGAACTCGTCGTTAGTAGGAAAATGCGTTACTTTTTCATTCATAAAATAGTACTTCCTTTTCCTTACGCATGTCTCTAAGCCAAAATTATTAGAAAATGAAGTTAGTAGTTTACCGTGGCATAAGGTTTATTCTAACTTGATCCTCTTTTACTATGTTATGGGATAGATTAGATTCTAGTGAATTAAAACTTTATCGTATGCTTAGTCTCCTATTTACTTTGTAGAATAAGGTAGTATTAATACTTAGGGTTATAACTCATTCTTCGGTGAAAGTGTAGTGTTATATTGGAAGAAGTCTTTTATGCGAATCCAACTTAGGTCAAGCCTAGTATAGAGTTAGTAACGTAAGTTCCCTTTCATTAATGCTTGTTGACTCCGTGAGATCTTAGGACTCTAGGTAAATGTTTGAGATAGTCAAAAACTTAAAAGTCTTGTTTTCTCTCATATTTCGAAACAGAAATTGCAACTTTGCCTATGCATGGAATAATGCCTATTTGAGACTTTGTATTTTCTTTTAGAATGATCTTTTGTTTTTAAACAATAGGTATTTAAATAGGTTTTGAATGCTTCTATGTAATTGTATTTCGATAATTGGAGACCGTAAACACTTAAATGTATAACCCTTGTGTAGTAAGTGTTGTTCTTGTGATTACTAGTGTTGTTAATGATTGTATAGTTAATAATTAGTTTATTCGTGCAAGTTGTTGAGACAGAGTCACTTAATATTGCTGATTACAATTAGGAACAAAATAAATATGGTTTGGAATAGAATACTATCATCTTATTTGTTCATTAGTCGGATCCTTATAGCCTTTTTATTTATGTCGTGGAAGATTAGTAGCTTGTAGGATAAGGTAATGCAAGTTTAGGCCACGATGTGAATTTCTTTCCTTCAGTTGTTGTTTACCTTATGGTATAAAATAGTTAGGTAGGTATGGCTTGTTTTAATTGTTGAAGTGACGTTCAAGGTGTTGTATGTCCGCATTTTTGGTTGTAATCCATGAAAATGAGGGAGCTTTACTTGTCATAATATGGTATTGAGTTATTTTTCTTTTTTGCTCCTTTATTCTTGTTGGCCTTAAATTGTTTTGGTATAAAGCAAGGTCAAGGTCGTTTAAACCTAGTTCCCATATCGGGAAGGTACTGTTGTAACATGGTAAGGAATTTGAATTACCAACTCCAGAGGCTTCGCTGCTTGGGTTTTCACTTGTTATTTGTATCAATCTATTTCATGACGTATTGTTTGAGTTTTGCGGGGGACAAGGGGACTTATATTGTTGTGGTCAAGTGAATGGCATATGTATTGAATTTGAATTACCAACTCCAGAGGCTTTGCTGCTTGGGTTTTCACTTGTTATTTGTATCAATCTATTTCATGATGTATTGTCTGAGTTTTGAGGGGGACAAGGGGAATTATATTGTTGTGGTCAAGTGAATGGCATATGTATTGAATCGGAATCTATTGTAACCCTTGTCCTTGCATATTTTGGTTTTGGGATGATTGGTCAGAGATTGCTAGGAGAGTGGCTTTCATGGTGGGGCTGGTGCCAGAGAGGCCGCCTGGGTAACCCCATGGAAGTTGTAAGTAATAACTTAATAACTTATTTAGGAGGGTTGGGGTAGTAAATCACATAACAAGATAAGTAAGATACCTCACCCATGCCTTGAGTGCTCTCGCAGGCTAAGGATGGGATGAGAAAGCCTGGTTGGCAAAGCCGACCTCCTTGTCTCCACGAGAGGACATGTCAGCTTCGCATGTGTCACCCTATGGGGCCGGTGCCTAGAGAGAGGCTGCCAGGGTAACCATAGATGGGGGCCGACTTCTAGTGAAAGATAGCCTGGGTAACCCATGATAGGACCATGCGATGACACTCTCCTTACTGCAATCCAGTTACTCTTTTTCTTTTGTTATTACCTCTGGAGTGCAGATTTGTCTTGTTGGTAGATCTTATCTTGATGATTTGATTTGTCTTGTTTTGGCGAGTACTTCCTTGTATGTGCAGTCTTGTTATTTTGTTTGTCTGCATGGAGTCTGTATCTTGTGGTTGTATTCATTGTTGTAACCTTGACCTAGTGGAACCTCATTGTTATCTCCTAGCTCGGAGGGGTGGACCTCAGGGTTCCACATGGTTGGGAGGCAGAGCTATCCATTGGTCTTCCTTGGATGTTTGGTTCGAGATCAGAGCAGAAGTGTTCCAAATCCGGTTTTGCTCTACACCTTCAAGTTGTTGTATACTTTCATAATTGTATTATTTGTAAACCGATGTAATCGGTCTTGTAATCCCATATTGGAACTTGTAATTTATTCATCTCTGCAAATGTATAAAGTATTATTCTTCTGTTGTATCGTGATGTATATCACTTGTATGGTTATAATTCTATCTGATGCAGTTCTGTTCCCTAGAAGTGTTAGCTATTCATTTCATTTAATGTTGTTATAATTGTTATTATCTTTAATGTATAATGCATATCCTTGCTTCAAAAAAAAAAAATTCTGTAATATTGTCTCTTGTTAGTCTAGCACTCTAGGGTTGCATGACGGGGCTTCACAGGATATCTCTGCAAATAACCTATTAGCTATTAGATTATGAATTTTGTTAACATTCTACAATACCCCATGTGTAACTAAAATTTGAGCATGTGAACCATTTAGCCACCTCCTCTTAACCAATTTACTAAAACAATAGCAAATGGGACTATTTATTGATCCATTATATAATTAAGGATGAATCATGAAAGTTAAGAGATCAAACTCTAGAATTCTTGGAACAAGATCAAATATAAAGGGAGTAATTTCAATGATTATAAGGCTGTAAGTGTTCATAGGCTGTTTGTAAAATATTGCAGATGCTGGGATTTGTTTAAATCTACCCAAGCATTATTTTGATAACATACATTTTTCCTAGTTTTACACAAAAAAAGGACTCAACTATGTGAACTATGTTCATGTAGCCTAAGTCATGACTAGTTCATCCTAAGAATAAGAATTACTAGTATTTTTCCATGGGAAAAACTTAATTGAATCCTTAATGACCATACAACATCGATGAACCTTTCAATATCTAGTCCAGGTTGTAGAATCAAGAATGGAAAGTGGTCTAGCTTCTCTTTTTCTGGAAGGTATGCATCATATATTACTTTATAATGAACAAGTAGATGAATGAGTATAACATAGGTCACCTTCGCAGATAAAAGAATCCTGTTTCCCAAAATAGAACAAAAGGAAAAAATATATCATCTTTGCTCCTATTTCCAAAGCCTCAATTATCTCATTTGTAAAGAAATTCACCTTGGCAACTGCTTAACAACCTTTGATAAAATCTGAAACTCTTCATCTTAAGGATAGATAGCTTTAGATGGAATCAGATATATCTTGCATTTTATTTACGTCTTATGACCTCTAGTAGACAGTAAATAAATGGAAATTTGTTTATATCCCACTCAATTTAGACATGGAATTTGACAAGAAATGAAGTATAATAGAAAAATATCTGATATTACCTTCCTCTAAAACCAAGAGACCATATTTGATCATATATGAAATATACAAAATCATGTGTTGAAGGGAACTAAACAAAATCTTATCCATTAAACACACCTTGATCTCCTACTATACAAATGAATTGCAAATCACAATTAGCCTAGAAAGCAATCACCCATTGCCCCACCCCCTACCAATCCTTAACCATTCCTTTGATTAAATTATTATTTTGAAAGGAAAATACCTTATCAACTTTATTCCCGACAACCATCTTGATGCAATCCCGATATGTAGAATAAAGATCTAATTCCTTTAGCCACACATCTGATAGATTTGTAAATGTATCTCTTTGTGTTACATCATAAACTGCAACAAACATGCATAGACTCAAGTTGAGGATATTACATTAGAGAAAAATATTAAAAATGAAAGCAAATGTGTTGAGAAATCAGCTTCAAGACTTCGACAGAAGGTAAAAGAAGATGTGCAACAAACAATTAAAAAATGATAGTTTTCCAGAAGAATGTTTTTATTGAAGACTTGTGCCATACTCATTACTTACAATTCAAAATGCAAGCATCTATACTAAGAAACAAGAGATAAATAAAGTAGTAAATATTTAAATGAGATAAACCATAGTTCAGGCCTGTTTCTTATTCTTCCATGTACTCATGTAAAAATAAATAAGGTTACCATTTAACAATGAAGAAAAATTTAACAAAGCTAAGATATTTGAGAAAATATACTCAGAACTGCCTTTTGTAATAGTAAAAAATAAGAAATTTGGCATAATCAAGAAAACAAAAAGGTAATTGTTACTACTCATTCAAGCTCCTTTCCTACAAGTGTTTGCAGGAAGATAGTGAGGTTTAATCAGAATTTTATGGCATTTTCACTCCCTAGCACAGTTACTGGATACTTCACCCCCTCTTCCTTGGTACACGTATCGCCGTATCGGATACGGATACTCATAGGATACGGCTCGGATACTTCTTGGATACCGTATCCAGCCGTACCCAAAAAAGGCCCTATTTTTTTCCCGTGCTGGATATGCACAAATGCAGCATTCTCATGATATTTGTGCCGTATCCCAAAAATATTAACCCTAGAATGTTAAAAATTGCCGCAAGCAACTGTTCCATAACCTAGCATGCTGATTTCTTGTTGCAGGGAACTACTCTGGACCAACATGCACATGATGGAAATATGTCTTTTTACGCGATTGTATATACTCAAGTAATCATATTCATTCTAAAGTTGGAGATATAGTGTCAACAAGCAATGGAGGAAGAGGCAAATTTTATTAATTGGTGATACTTTTTTAAAGTTTTGGCTTTTTTTGTTTTACTTTACATTGTAAACTTTTATTTATTTATTAAGTTTAATACATTTCACTTTTTTTTAAGTTTAATTTATTTATAAATAATATATTTGTTAAATAAATATTAGTTATATTAAATTTCAATTATTTAATATTATTTATTGCTAATCTATCTATCTATCTACACACACACACACACACACACACACACACACACACATGTTGTATCTAGCCGTATCCATATTAGGGGTCTTGAAAAATAACCGTATCCATATCCGATACCTTATCCGTATCCGATACCGTATCCGTGTCCATGCAACTCTGCTCCCTAGCTATGCGATGCAATTTAGTTACAAAGAGATTATTATGGAGGAAAGCCACGGTTAAGACCTGGGGTGTCAAATTGGGCCTTGAATAGGGATCCTTACAGTGAAATTGGCATTAGACATGATGATCAAGTGAAACTATGGATGGAGATAAAATTTATAGGTAAGGAAGCCTAATAATATCCCTCAACAAAATTGTTTGGGTCAGTATTTGAAAATTTTCACCATTATGTAATAGATGTTAGATAATTTTGTTCAAAGGAAAAGACTAGACAATCATCGAGTTTCCACATTTATCAAGGATTATATTGCTATAGGATAAGGTGATTTGCATTTGAGGATACTTGGCAAAATTAATAAGGGTTGACAAATATTGATATTAGTCTGTAATATCCCAAATGGGGATATTTTTGACTAATTTGGATTTTCGGGCTTTCCAAATGAATCTTGTTTGGACTTTCTGATTTCTCTCACTTGAAGTTCTGCCCTAATTTCTGTACTTTAGATTTCTGCCCAAAACCCTAACTCTGATTTTGTTTTTTTGCTCATAAACATGTAATCATAATGCACAAATATGCATCCAAACATAGCACATAATGGTGGCAAATGATATTAAACCTATGTCACAAGGTTCGCGTTCGAGTTTGAGTTCGGCAACCATAAAATTCGGATGAAGTTCGCCAAGGTGAAAAAAATTCGTCATTAAATTCGCCTTATATAATTTTGATTTTTTTAAAAAATATAAGTATTATATATATATAATAAAATAATAAATATTAATACTATAATAATATATTATATATAAATATATTATTAATTTTATTATATATTAATAATATATAAATATATTGTGGGAGGCTGGGTGGGAGCCTTGCCACCTCAGTAGGGGTGGCAAGGCCGAGATAGTAGAATAGGTAATCATGGATGGGAAGGGAGAGCAGACGGCACGGGCAGAAAGGACATTGGCTTTCATTCTATTTAGTGTTAAGCTCGGGAGTAGCTGGCAATCCTTCCCCAGTTTGGTTTCGAGAAGTTTCGGGCAGACTGGAAAGGATATTAGGGCTGGTGATGTTTCCTTATAGCATTCTCCTCTTCGTTCTTTGCCAAATGCCTTCACACTTCGTAGCCATTGTCTCAGCTGAGTCCATTCGCTATGGGGGGATGGACACTCCAGTTCGATTAACCAACAGGAAGAGGCAGATGGCCTTCCTCGGCGCCATTACCGACCTCCATTTGTAGAGAATGTTGCGTAGGTCTGACGAATTAATGGTGGGGGCGGTGAAGATGTTACTGGGCAGAGCTTTCTTGGAGAACGACGAGTGCTATCAAGTTGATACAGATATTTCATCTCCGGTCTTAGCTATGCTGCTTGAATTGGGGACGGGGAAATCAGAGGCGGATTCCATTATGAAGGGTATCTTCAACCCAGAGCATTTAGGGGCTCTGGAGATATCTTTGCAGGTGGCCAACCCTGGGATTGGTATCCTGCGTCTGAAAGATTGGAGACTCTTTGAAGACCTCGGTGCTGTGATAAAGATCTTCCCTTTCATCCTGGACATCAGGGGCTTCGATCTGGTGGTGCTGAAGGACCAAGCGGCGGTGTCAATGAGCTTCATTAAAAGGGTTCTGGGTCTGGATGAGGTTGATGGCTTTCGTTGGATGGAAGATTTCAGCAGGCAATTAGCAGAATATGTCAATAATTAGTTATGTTTGTCCCCTTCGCTCCATTTTGTATAGTAGGAGCAAAGCTATGATACTCTAGAATAGAGTTAGTCTTCTCTGGTTATTAGAAACTGTGACCCTGTGTGGTCTTCTCTCCTATTTTCTCAGTTCGAATAGTCTCAGTCAACCAGCCATGGAAAGGCTGATGAAAATGTAACTTTTTGATATCTTTTAATATAATATTTCTATTACGTATCAAAAAATATATATATATAAATATATTATAATATTTTAATATGAATATATTAATACTATTATTTATTAATAATAATATAATAATATATTATATATTACTAAGATAAATATATTAATACTATTATTAATAATAATATATTTATATATTATTAATATAAATATATTAATACTATTATATATTAATATTATTATATATTAATAATATATAAATATATTTATAATATTTTAACATAAATATATTAATATAATATATGCACCAAGCCGAACATATGTGCCAATATGCAGGATATTATATATGCACTCAGGGTTAGGAATAATGAAAATTGAAGCAAACTATATAATATCCTGAAGGAACGATATTATATTGCAAACTGAAGCCGGATATGCAGGTAATTATATATGTGCCGATAGGAACAACCGACGAGTTTAGAAAATTTTCCACCGCTTTTTTTTGACTGCGTGAGACAATAGAAAATTTTCCGCCACGAATTTTATTAGACCGCATGAAACGATTTTCCAAGCACTATAATGCTCACATATAAAAGCCTATCGGCTAAAATAAAAGGCATTTATATAGACGCAAATTTTATGACGAATTTGGGCGAATTTCATGCCCTGGCGAAAAGTTCGCCGAATTTCGAATCTCATGGCCGAAATTCGGCGAACCCTATGACTAAGTGTTAAACAATAACATTCACAACTCTCATGAATTACACCATGAAATACACATTGAAGAGCAATCAAAACCAACATCCAAGTCTGCTTAAATTCTGCTGCTACAACTGAAAGTTCTGATCTGATTTTTTAATGGATCCTAGGGCATATAAACAAACCAAGCAATGCCCAGAATTTCTGCATTACAAATCAGTCTTATAACATACGAATGTACATACCAATGTCATGCAAAATAGGAAGCCAAGTGATAAACCCTAGCTGGGTGAATTACATCAGCTAGGCATAGATGTCCAAACATATACAAATGAATATGAATGATCCTCAACGACCTCTCCAAGGATGGCGCTCCAAAGTAGGGTTAAACCCTAAGCCAAATGATGACAAATCACCAATGGAATTGTAATGTCCCCATTTTCACAGAAAAAGGCCTATGAGGCTATTTTTCACACTTCAGGATTTTTGGTGGACAAAGAGAATAGAGAAAATGATTTGTCATATTTTTTTACTAATTATGATATATTTTCCTTGAACAAAATAATTTGCTCTCATATGGAGCGAACCAAATAAGTGTGCAAAATTCATATGTTTTTCATCTTTTGTGGCGCCACTTTAATCCTAAGTCAGGTCGGCCCAAGTTTAAATTAAAAAATAATAAAAATATATCTTTGAGTCGGCCCAGGAGGATAAGTCGGCCATATATTGCCTAGTCGGCCTTGTTATTAAAAAAACAAAAACAAATCTTTAATTTGTTTTTAGTCAGTCAAGTTTTCATAAAGGAGGTTGGCCCTCTTTATAGAAAAATAATAAAATAAGGGAAATTTATCTTGGTTGGCAAACATATGGAAAAAGGTGGAATTCAAGTATATATGCAAGGTATTATGAGGCATTTGGGCATCATTCAACATTATATCTTTTGTATTTTTCCATTGTGGATCTGCAACTTGGTTTGCATTGTTTTCCAAGGACGAAAACCTTCGTGGAAATAAGGTGAGTCGGACGAAAACCTAGCTCATCCATAGGTGATTCCATGACAGGGATCAATTTGCAGTTCATTGATATTTGTGGAGAAGAAGAGTAGATTGCTAAATCAGATTCAAGATCATTGGAAAGCTTCCCTTTGGCATGGATTGATGCTTGATTGACGAGGGTTTACCCTAGATTTGGAGCGCTACCCATTGGAGGAAGATTGTTTGCATTTGGAGGTGATTTGGAGGAGCTTTTGCTGATTAGGGTTTGCAGATTTGGAGCAGTAGCAGTGCAGATCAGATTCTCCCTATTTTGGAGAAGATTCCTTGGTGGTTTTGTTGTCATTTGCATAGGGTTTAACCCTAATTGTTGAGCACCACCTTTGGAGGAATGTTTGTTGGAGGTTTGTTGGCATCTTTGATGACATTGATCACTTTTTCTGGAGCAGCAGACCTAGCAGACCTGTGTGCCCTGATTTGGAGCAGTTTTCCTTGGTGTTGAAGAGCTTAGAGTCTAGGGTTTCATGCCCTAATTGGAGCAGCACTCATTGGAGATCTTTAGCAAGCATTTGAAGGTCAAATTTGTATGTAATTGGTATGTATAAACCCTAGGGTTTATAGCAGGTTATTGCTGGGCATTGTTTGGCATGTTAGCCCATTGCCTTTGATGTATTTGAAGACATTATATCTCTGATTTATGACAGCAGACTTTTGATTTGAGTTTCCTAGCATTTTGGCATCATTTTGGAGTTGAATCCGTGTGTATTTCATCTATGGCAATGGCACATATTATGGCATGATGTTTATGTTTTTTTGACATGTTAAGTGGCTGTAATAAGTGTGTGATCAGATATGAAACAGAAAATCAGAACTAGGGTTTAAATCAGATTTTTGGAAAAAACAGAAAAATTTAGTAAATATCCTATGTGGGATATTTCAGGAATCTCCTCAAACTAGGGCAGATCAGATCCGCACCTCTACTGCTCCAAGATGAAGGTAAATCGCTGCTCCAAAGAATGTTAGAATTCTGCTCCAAGATTATTAGAATTCTGCTCCAAAATATTAGAATTCTGCTCCCAAATTGCTGATCCAAAATGATTTTACTTGAATACTCGAATCCTTAAATATAGCGCACCGTCCTAGCACATAATCCACACAAATCTGCTGCTCAAACTGATCTAGAAAATCTGATTTGCAATCTGCTCTTCCCTTCCACTAATATCTCCAATGAAGTGCAAGTAGTCCTCCGTTATGAAGCCTTCCCAAGATGAACTAGGTTTTCCTCCAATTCACCTTATATTCTCAAGGGTTTTCATTCTTGGAATATGATGCAATTAAATTGCAGACCAAAAGGAATAATATAATATACTGAATGATGATTTCAAAGGACTCTCAAGACCTTGTATTTATATCTGATTTTCCCTTTCTTCTCATGCTGGCCGACCAAGGCAAAGATACTATTGTTTTGTCATTTTTCTTCAAAGAAGGCCGACCTAGGTGATTTTCCCTTCTTCTTCTATTAGGCCGACCAGGTTATGCTTAGTGGCGATCACCAAAACAAATTAAAGCTTTGTTTGAAGTCCTCCCTTCTAGGCCGACCCAAAACCAAGAGATATTCTTATGTATTCCTTAGTTTCTCCTTATCCCTTGCAATGGCGTTCACATGAGACCAATAGCATGTTATGAATTGCAAAACTCTCTCCTCCAAGGGCGAAGCATAAAACCAAGCTGCCCCCTTCAATGACCAATTTCCACAATCTCTCCCATCCCAAGATGGTTCGCTCCATATGCAGACAAGTTATTTAATTCAAGATAAATACATCAAAGACATCAGAAAAATATAACAAGTCATCTCCAAAACTCAAAATGCCTTCCAAAAATCAAGTGTGGAAATGAGCCCAACGAATCTCCAAAGGTGATCACTCCGAAAATGGGGACATTACATAGTCTCAAATCTACATTAAGGTATAATGGATCAATTCTCCTTCACCTATAAGAATTAGCACAATAACACAAGCACATGATTACCATGAACACTTTATCCAGCAATCCCTAAAATGCGGTCATAATACAATCACCTTCACATTCTAGGGAAATGATGCCTTGCACATCTCGTCTTTCATCATATAACACTAGATGCAACAATGACTTGTGCCTTGGAGTCTCTAACAACTGAATAAGTTATCTATGCTTGCAGAATTAAGCTCAGTTCATGAGTGATGAAAGGATGGACTCTAATCATGAAGGGACAGATGGTTTGGATCTCTTTCAACCAACAATCATTCATTCATATCCTTCCTCACCCAACATTTTCAATGCTGAATTATGTGATAATAGTGGTATTACAAAACAGATAAAGCAAGTTATCTCAATGTATAACATATTCAAAGAATCAAAACAAAGAAATAATAACAGGCACCATTTGCAACTGATTAAGTGTCCTGGTAGGCCTTGAATGTTTTATCATTTTTATTGTATATAATAGTTTCACATAAGGGAATTTTATCATGGATAATGATAATATTCCAGTATCAATATACCAATGGCATCTGTATTTCAATACAATATCTGATACGGATACAGTATCAGATATGGATACAGAAAATTTTCATGACCTCCTGATACAAATACATATATGGCAATTATAAACACACATATATTGTACATCAAAAGGAATAGAACATAATGCAAAATTCCTATATGTTATTGTCTTTGCATATTATTTGATAGCATTTAGTTTTTTTATGTTACTTGCATTTTATACATACATACATATATATATAAAAGAAAAGTACAACAGATTCCTAGCTAATCCCATCAAGAAAAATGCAAGTAAATAAGTCTATAATAATTTCAGCAAAGTAACAGCACTAGATAAAGAACAAGAAAGGAAGAAGAGAAGAGGAGGAACACAACACGACACAAAATATACCCTAAGAGAATCCTTTCAGTTAAATCCAACCTCCAAAGCACACCCAAAGTATTATTCGGCAACAAGTGTTACAATACAATAGCAGAGTCTTCATGCTTCATAGGAGATCAATACTTTGATTCTAGAGAAAATCTGGCAACCCAACCATGCTTTAGAGACCAGTCAAACACCACATACAATCTCCATCTCAAGACCTCAATATATAGGCTAAGGAGACCCAAGAAACCATCAATGGTTTACCCAAACCATGGGCTCAAAAGTTAAAACCATGAACCGATGCTTAGACCAAATGGTCCAAGTCCAATCTCTACACCCCCCTCCAAGGGCAAGTCCTTTAAGATTAAAACGTAACTCCTTAGTTGACCAATTGACCAAGACCAAGAGAGGTCCAAGTAACTCCCAAACACTTCAAGACAAGGTGATAATTATACTTACAAAGGGAAACTAGCCAATTAAAGACGCTAGTCATAGTCCACCTAGTAGCCCCCTATCCAATGACTTCTTACAATTTTCATAACAACAATGACACGTGGCAGAGAGTGCCAACAATGGAATATTAAGATTTCCAAGTGGGTTGCCCTTTTCCATGTGGGAACACTGTTTTACAATATTCCAAATATGAAATAATTCATCTAGACCTAGGATTTGCAAGGTGTACAACATCCCCTAGTCCTAACAATCTCCCACTTCTTGTATGCATTGCAAGAATCACAAGGGGTTCTCAAAATAGTGAATTAAATACTAGGGAATAGTCTCCATGGCCATCCTGCACCATTTGAACTTCTCTATGTTTGTGGGCATTGTCAATGCATCTACAAGTTTCTTCTAAACATGTTGGGAAGTGTTCATTCACAAAAGGATCCACCTTATTGACCATAAATCTCATGTCCTCCACCATGTCATAAACAAAGTGATACTTCACATCAATGTGTTTCGTCCATGCACGGAAGGTAGCGTTTTGTGCCAAGTTGATGGCACTCTATTTGTCACATTGAATCAACATTGTCTTTTAACTCAACTCAATATTCAAACACAATCTTTGAAGCCAAACTACCTCCTTACAAGCATGAATAGCTACCATATACTACATTTGTAGTTGAAAGAGAAACCACAACCTATCTCTTGCTCATCCAACTAATTGCACCATCAAACAAGATAGAAAACATATCCCCTCATAGACCTCTTGCTATCAACATCTCCTATCCAATCAAAGTCTACAAATCCATGTATATCCACTATAGGACCCCAACATGACTGTCCTAGGTCCACTACAAGGCCCCTATAGGACTATCATAGGTCCACCATAGGACCCCTACATGACTATTGCAAGTCCATTACAAGACCCCTACAAGACTGTCATAGGTCCACTACAAGACCCCTATAGGACTACTGCTATGGGACTGCTACAGGTCCACTACAAGACCTCTACAGGACTATTGTAGGTCCACTACAGGACCCTTGCAAGACTATCATAGGTCTAACAGAGGACCTCTATAGAACTGTTACAAGTCCACTATAGGATTGTTGCAAGTCCACTACAAGACCTCCCTTGTAGCAAATACAATACTATGAAATGCTACGAAGATACTTGAATTCCTCTTGGTTGTTTTCTAGATTAGCCATTTACCGGCTCAAGACTTCCACTACTTGAGCAATATTTGGTCTAGTGCAAACCATAGCATACATAAGGCTACCAACTGCACTCACATAGAGGACACGGCTTATGTTCTCTATCTCATCTGGAATCGAAGGACACTGCTCTACTAAAAGCTTTGTTTCCACAAGAATGGGAACACTCACTAATTTGCAATCTTGTATATTGAACCCTACAAAACAGAGTTAACATACTTCCTCTAATTGATCCAAACATTTTTGTTAGCTCTATGCCTCCTGATCTCCATCCCTAAGATAAACTTAGTTACCCCCAAATCCTTCATATCAAACTATAAACAAAGCTAAGATTTAAGAGCCCTAATCATATCATTACTATTACCAATCATCAACATGTTATCAACATAAAAAAATGATAGTAAATTGATCACCTATCTACTTAAAATAAACATAGTGATCTAACTTAGCTCTAACAAAGCCCAACTTCAAAACATATGAATCAAACTTTTGATACCACATTCAACGCAATCCTTTCAAACCATAAAGAGATTTCTTCAACCTGCAAACAATGTCCTCCTTACCCTTCACCACAAAGTGCTCTAGTTGTGACACGTAGATCTCCTGCAAATGCCCATGTAAAAACTTGTCTTAACACCCATCTATTCAACTTCAAGGTCAAACACAACAACTAAAAACAGAAATTTGATAGATGTAAATTTCGCAACAAGAAAAGATCTCACCAAATCATTTCCCTCAACTTAGGAATAGCCCTTAGCCACTAATATTGCCATGTACTGCTCAATCTTCCCATCTAAAATGAACTTGAAATTTCATTTGCATCCAATAGGTTTCATATCCTTAGGAAGCTTCACCAAGTCCCATGTAGTATTCTTCTCCAATGAAGCCATCTCCTCAACCATGGCCTTTTTCCAAGACTTCCTATCTACAGACTCCATTATCTCCTTCACAATTTTGGGCTCATCATCATTAGTAGACAAAGCAAAAGTACAACAAAAATTACGTGGGCTATACTTTTCTGATTGCTTTCTCTGCTAAGTGGACCTCCTCAAGAGTGACATGTGACGTTTTTCTTCCTTTCAATCCTCTGACTCACTTTCTAAACTAACCTCAAGTCCATGCTCCTTAGTCTTGGGCTTTTTCTACACCGTCTTCTCAACTTCAAATTACAAAGTCTTATGAGAAGATTTGATCTACTTGAAGATCACATTCCAATTGTACATTGTCTTCCCAATCTCAAAATCCCAAAGCTTGTATCCTTTCACACCATCAATGTGAAGATACATTTCTTCATTTTGAAACCCAACTTGGATCTCTTCTCATTAAGCACATGTACATATGCTTCGCAACCAAAAGCCCTGATATGTTGCAATAAGGGATTCTTAACAGTCCAAGTCTCCTCAAATGTTTTGTCCACAAGAGCTTATGTGGAGATATTTTAATCAGACAACAAGTTGTGCCCACTTCTGCCTAGAATTTCTGTTCCAAACTAGCTCCAATGAGCATACTTCTAGCTCTCTCCATCAACATCCTATTCACTCTCTCTGCAACCCTATTTTGCTAAGAGGTGTATGGAGTTGTCTTATGCCTTGCAATACCATGTTCCCTAAAAAAGCTATCAAATTTTGCTGAATAGAACTCTCCACCATTATCTGTCTAGTTCTCAACAAGAGCTTTGAACTCTTTGAACATTGAGAAGACCTCAAATTTATGCTTGAGGAAGAACACCCATGTTTTTCTACAAAAGTCATCAATATAAGAAACGCAATACAAGGATTTTCCTAGTGAAGATATATCAACAAAACCAAACACATTAGTATGAATTATGAATCAAATCCAAAATCCCTACAAATCTAGCTGAGCTCGAGTAAAACTTAACACAATTTGTTTTCCATATACACAATGTTCACAAAAATCAAAAAACTAGGGAACAATCAATTAGCCCCTCTACTAAGTTTTTACATTTCAAGGCCCTTAGGCCTTTCTCACCAATGTGGCCCACATGCTCATGCCACAACATATATTCTCAATAGGGAGCTTCTATTTTGTAGAAACAACCTTAGAACTATTGCATTCAATGATGATTGCATCCAAATGAAATAGAATTCCAAAGCAAACTCCCTTATAGCTAAAACCATGGCTCCACACACTATCTTGCATCCATCTTTATTGAAGACCACATGTACACCTAGATCATTCATATTGCTCATAGACAATAGGTTCTTCACCAATCCTAGGATGTGTATAACACCAAAGTGGAAATTGGTCATTCCATCTACAAAAGCAAGCATGAATCTACCATGACTAGCGATCATGAGGGATGAATCATCTCGCAAGTAGCCCCTTCCACCACCTATAAGCAACAAAGCACTCCTTATGGGGTGTCATGGAAAGATGCACCAAAGTCAATGAACCATGCTTTCTTAGATGCATGTGTATCAAGGGTTGCAACAAACACATCACCAATGTCTTCATTGAAGGCTCTCCTTGCAGTCCTTAATGTGGTTGGTCTTTGCCACAATTCCAACACTTGACCTTAGATCTACCAAGAGACTTAGATCTCCCCTTAGATTTAGATCGCTTTCCTTCTTCTTGCCTTTGCCCTTTTCCTTTGAACAATCTATAATGATCAAAGCATCTTTGATGGATTCTAAAGTTTTCCACCTCATCTCCTCTAAGAGTAATGCACCCACCACCTCAGCAAGCTTCAACTTTGAGATGGTGCTACTTATCGCCATAATCAAGTTGTCCTACATATCAAGCAAAAAATGTTGGAGGGTTATGCACTAGTCCTCATTCATTTTCACATCCACGAATGCTAACTGGCTCACCACAATGTTGAATGCATTCAGGTGCTTCATCACAGAGTCTCCATCACCCATCCTCAAGGAGTACAACTTGTTTTGTGGCAAAAGCTTGTTTACCAAGGAGTTTGTCTAATACAAGTTCCCTAACTTATTCCAAAGGCTCTCAAGGGTGGTTTCTCCTCAATCATTCAAGAGCACTAAATCTGCATAGCAAAGCAAACTAGGCTCCTTGCCTTTTTGTCAATCACTACCCAATCTTAATCTTTCATGCCAAAGGGTTTCTAACCAAAAACTTCTACTCATAGATCTCTATCAACGAGCAATCCTCCATATTGAGCCTCCAATGTAGTTAGTTCCATTAAATTTCTCCACCTCCATTCTAGATGTGCCTAACATATGTATTCTTGAAAACAAGATCACATTGCAAAGATCCCACTGAAACAAGGATTGGTAACACAACCTAATAATAATAAAGGCTTAAAAATAAAATCCTTGATATTTTCTATACCATAGGAGCCTAAGGTCCTTATTCGCAAACACAAATAATGAGAATCATTTTTGGTTGATGTTGATTGTTCCGAACCCAAGATGCACCTGCATTAGACAAGTGTTTGTAACCTGTTGTGACCTAATCACACATCACCCCATTGCAAATGGTAACCCCCCTTTTTTTGAGCTCTTGTGCTTTGCATTGAATTTATTTCATGATGAAGTCAGTGGTGTTTGAGTCCAATAGTCCCCTGATGTCCTGATATCCTGATGTATGTTCTGAGATCTTGAAACTGACTAAGTCCGATATCCTGAAAATGACTAAGTCTGGTATCTTGATATCCTAAAAATTGGCTAAGTCTGAAATCTGGTGGATCCCTCAAATTCTAGAATCTGCATGTTCAATCCGGTGAATCTGAGACCTATCTCAAACATCCTGAAAGGTATATTGAAAAATATTTAAAGTATAAGAAATTTTCCAACATATACTTAAATATATTTTTCAATATACCTAACCTCGGGGATTTTCAGTTCTAGGCGCGAATTTGCTCTAGGAACTTAGGCGCATTTCTCAACTTGCACAACCTCAAAACTCCGCCTACAACTCCAGGCGCCTTTCATCATCCAAACAATCTCAAAATTGCGCCTTGAGCAAGGAGAAGTTAAAACAAAGGCGCCTTGACTGAAATTGCTATTGGAAAGCCTTAAACTTTGAAAATTTGCAAGAAATGACTCTAACAAGTCTAGGCGCAAATCTACTCATTAACAACCCAAATGTGCGCCTAAGCTTTAAATCTCAAATTGCGCCTAAACATGAAAGGAGTGCTTTAATCATTGATAAGTTGTGCCTAAGGGAGGATGACCTTCTTTGAAGTCCTTGTGAGTAATTGAAGTTCATAAAATCTTTATCTTGTGCTAGGCGCATTTTTGCCTCTATTTAACCTCATCTTGGCGCCTTGATGTAAAATAAAGTCCAAACTCAATAAAAATTGTGCCCAAAGTGATATCATCTTAGATTTGCGCCTAAGATAGAGTGATTGCTTTAAGATCATCTAGGCGCATTTTCCTGTCTATTCAACCTAGTTTTAGCGCCTTGGCATGAAGGGAGTGTCTAAATCAATAGAAGATGGCGCCTAGAATGCAAATGAAGGTCTAAGTGGCGTTTTAAAAGCATCAATTCACCTTGAGCTTCCAAATGGAGTAAATGCATCCAATTGAGCATCATAGCTTAAGGTGCTAGTTTCCCCATGTTCAACCTATTTTGGCGCCTAGAGGTAAGCATGCTTGAAATAATGAATCTTGAAGGTATTGAAGCTTGACAAGTTTACAAGAGTCTTTACAATGCCCCGGATGCATGAGAATTGAAGTAAACATATATCCAAGACAAGGCGCACTTTCCTTACTCTATCAACCTATTTTGGCGCATTGAATGTAAAGGGTTTGCAATCATGAAATCTAGCGCCTAATGATAAGCAGTCTCTAAAAGTTTGAAAATGATTGAAAGTGATAGAGATGATGAGAGATTAAAGGAATAATCCAAGGACATTAATCACGGTTTGGGATATCTTGCATCCATCTAAGCTCAAAGTATCAAACAACAACCTAAGAGAAAGTCTAGGCGCAATTTTTAACCCATGTTGCCTTAGATATGCGCCTAACTTTGAGAGAGCACCTATTAGCACCTAGGCGCCATTTCCTACTCAGAACATCACATATTTGCGCCTAGGCATAAGGAAGCTTAAAACCATGAATTTTGATGTTGAAGAAATCAACTAAGTGATATGAGGCGCTCTTTTTATCTCCTACAACCTCAATTTGCACCTCAAGTGCAAAGCCATGATCTCATTTTATCAAATAGGCGCCTAGGAGGAAGGTGCATGAAATGATATATTTGAATGATTTCCCTGAGGGGTATAACCATTTTAAGATCTATCCCATTGCTTGAATCATTAAAATAACAAATATAAGGTCAATTGGAGCAAGGTGCACATTTCCACTTTCACACACCTCAATCTGCGCCTTGATTTGGAGGAGTTAGTTTGTGTTTTAAAATGATTTCTATGTGTTTATATGATTCAATATTTGTCAATAATTTAATATGCGGTTTCCTCTGTGTTGTAGGAGAAGGGATGGAGCTAGGAAGTCATTCAAGGAACCAGCCGTTTGGAGTTATCTTCAAGTGAGGAATGAAGCTAGAAGGCCATTTCTAAGGAGTGAAAAGAAACATCATGCTCGCCACTCTTGGAGGAACACTTCACCATCATCATGCTCGAATACTTCATCATCAATGGCATCATGTCCGAAGACATTCATCTATCACTTCAAGTTCCATTCATCCTCAAGTATCAACTAGCTTCTTCATCAATCATTGCTTCAAGGTCAACATGCCAAGTGCACTACTTCATCTTCATCATATCATCAAGCAAAGACATTCCTCCATTCAGCTTCAAGTTCCTCCTCAATCTTCAAGTATCAAAGAGGTCTCCTGTTCCATCAATCAAGCATCATCATCTACTCTATTTCATGTTATCATCGATATCTACTCTTACATGAAGGAAGCAGCATCATCATCATATACACTACTCCATATGAAGAATCAAAGAAGATCATTCCTACATCCTGCAAAAGAAGAATCACAGTGTTAAACAAATGAGCTACACGCATCATACATATTCAACTTACAATGAACAAGGCAAAGATCAACAAGATACATCTCAAGTGTTCATCATCAAAAGCAGACATCACATTGATGATACAATTTGGGAATATGCCCACAGAACAAATTGAATTAACGGTTGAAATCCACAAATATGCTGAGGTGGCACCTACATGGCAAATACACATCATCATCCAATCATAATCAGCCACATCATCTGTCTAGGGTCAATACATCTACAACAAACAAGAAGCCAAAGAGGACGTCCATGTGGAAGATGCTTTAAAAGATTCTATTTCATCCTTATCTTCTTGGAAAACGTGCCTTCATTGCCTCTCTCATATGTACTAAAAATAGCAAGTTGTTGTAACAAACTGCTAAGGTGGCATGATCTGGGCCCTTGGCTACGTGAATTCATCCTAGCCATTCATTGTATTTCTAGACCACTATATAAAGGCCTTGTTGCCTCATTTATTAGATATTAGATTGTAGGCAAGTAGGAGTAGAGTAGAAGAGACTCTCGAAATTCTCTGAGAGTACTTGTAGTTGTTGTAAATATTTCTCAAGATTAATGCAAAAACATTGGGAGCTTGTTGGTGTTAAGTGTTGTCTTGTGAAGTGACATGGTTTCTTGTATCTCGATGAAGTGGAGAGATGTTTCAATTAGATTAGAAATAGATTAGAAGCTCTTTGATGTAATGCATGTTGTATTGAATATCTGATCAACTCCTAGCTTATGCTTTTAACATTCATCGCCGGTGAAGTGTTGTGTAAAGCTAGTCTGAGCCTCATTTGCATAAGTTCGATTGTGGATGTTTGTTTGAGCTGCGCCGTTTAATGGGTGTTCATATGAACCTTCATGATTTGAAAACCTTTCGCTATCCTTAGGAGATTGCACCAACTCCACGTAGTTGTAGGCATCCTTGGCGAAGTGGCGTGGAGTTAGGTTAATTAAGGAGTTTGTCTATTCATGCATCGTTATTGCTTCATTGACCTTAGATTAGCTTCCTAAACCTTATCTTTTTTCCTTTTTTATCATTGATGCATTGTACATACTTCATCCACACTCAAGGGAGAAATAAATTGAATGAAAGAAGAAGAATCCAACGTAAGTCCCTTTGTGATAATCAGCAAGATCACATGTAATCACTGAGTTCATCCACTATAAATCATAAATAAGGAACCTTGGAGTTGTCTCGATTGATCACACAGTTTAGCCTTTGAGAGACTTTGCTCAAGAGAGAGTTGAATACTCAGTGTTTTACTCTATTGTTGACTTGTCTAAAAACAATCATCAACATTTTTGGCGCTAGGAGGGCATGAACGTGGATATTCTTCATTTCAAGTAGAGCAACTAGATACTCCGAAGTGGTGGATTGAGGTTTGAAGTGAGCTTTCAAGGAAAATTCAAGATTTCAAGATCTCTTATATTTCAGAAAATACAAAAAAGTAGAATATTCCAAAAAATGCAAAAAAGTAGAAATTCCAAAAAATCAAAAAAATCCGAAAAATCAAAAATACAAAAAAATCAAAGGATGGATTTCTCAACCTTGGATTCAAGATTGGATATGCAGCAAGCTGTTGGGTATAATCCTTCAAATTCGCCTCCAATTGTTCTCCAACTATGGTGGTCATTGAATTAGCATCTTGCTAGCAAGAGTTTGAAAGACTTCGAGTGCAAGTATGGATGTCGTATTCATAATACAAATGAACATAGAGAAGCAGATTGTATAACATTCTTATCGAGGATGGACTTAGTAGTACAAAAGAAAATTTCATTTTTACAAGTACATGAGCCAGTGGTGTTTTCAAAGATAGAGCCTAATACTCCTGTTGATGGCGAAGCATTCAAGAAGTTTAAAGAGAAAATCAAGAAGGAATTAAAGAATGACAAGGATTTGGCTGTAGACGATATATTGCTTTCTAGAATTTGGTGTAGGGTGCATGATATAGATCATTTGGAATACACTTGTGAGAAATGCTGGGAAGCAATTCATTAGGGTATCCAGGAAGTAGAAGCTGGTGTACCTGTTGAGGAAGAAGTCTTTACTACAAAGCACCTTGATAAGCAATGTACCAGTGAGAAAGAATATGAATACGAGTTTATCAATCCTGAAAAGATTGAAGCATTCAGACAAAGATTATCAAAAGCATTAGAGGATTGTAAACAGGGTTTGAAGGATGTTAGAGCACTTGAAGCAACAATTGAGAAAGAAAGAAGTTCAAGCTTGTGGCAGGAACCTGAATTTGACAGAGATAAGTTTCTTGAGGAATATGCATCTACTTTACATCAAGAGATCCTTGAGAATGAGCTACAAGAAGTACAAAAGACATTGTTAGACGATCATGAATTAGAAGCACTGCAAAGGAATTTGGAAGCTATCATTGAAGAGTATGCCGATGAAGAGCCCATCAATAGACAAGAGCAATTCGGGTCGACGCTCGACGCTGCTGCCATTATACAAGAAGATATATTGCCGAAGAAGAGACAGACAGTTGAAGAACATGCTGTTGCGATAGATGCTGAGATCAAGAGGTTACTGACACCTTTGCTCGAGATCACAAAAGAGTTAGATGACGAGATCATGCAATATGAAGAAGATGAGAAGCTCATCAACCATCAATGGCGACCTCCTGACGGATGTATTGAGTATGATCGAATGCTTGGTAGGCCATGTCTCATTGAAAACAACGAGCATCAGGTTGTATCTTTCCCTTCTATTGATTAAAAGAATTTTGAATTTGAACATCATGAACTTTTAATTGATAGCATTGACAGCAATGATAATCATATTGATAACGATCTTGAACATATAGAACATGTTGAATATGAATTTGATTATGGAGAATTGGGTAGAACAACCTGTATTTGGATAAATCATGGTCCCGATGAAAACCGTCAATTGATTATAATACCGCCAGAAATTTTTCCTACATTTGAAGTCTGTCGCCTGAAGAATCAATGGTCTGAGTTCAAGGATGAATTTGCCCGGTTGAGAACTGTCACTGTTGCATTGCTACTTTTGTACATACTGAATAATCATGTTAGGGCGTGTATATACTTGGTGTCCTAGGTTGCATCTCTCTGTTGTTTGTACATATCTATGTTAAAATAAGGTTTTTATTTCATGTTGCGTCTTAGAGTAGATTTGCTCCCTTTAAGTCATTTGACTCAAGTGTTGGTTTGTCCTTAGTTTAGTTTTGCTTTCATGTTGCTTGCTTGTTGTTGCTTTTCCTTTCCTTAGTTGTCGTTTGCTTTCATAGATTAGTTGTTTGTTTTTCTTAGTTGTTGTCCTTTGCTTTTTGTAGGTGTTAGTTGTTTTTAGTTGTTGTGTCGGGTTTCCTATCTGTAAGAAGGTGATGTTATCCTAAACACACACTCTAGTTTTAATTCGTGATAGTATGTTAGTTCGTTTCTTAGACATCTATTCATGAAAGTCTTAGAGTCCGAAGACATTTTTCTTCCAATTTATCATCTTGTTAAACTTTGGACTTGAGCTGGAAGTTAATCATATATTGTGTCTTGACACTATTATTTTCTAATCATAATATTTTAAAATGCCAAATCTAAATTTTATGAATTCTTATGTCTTCTTTTGAGAAACATGGGTCATGACTGATGGATTTCCCGTGGATTCCATCGCTAGTGTCAAATAACATGACTGCTTGCTCATGGGGGATAAGTCAGTTGTTTAGTATTACTTGAAGTATTTTGAGATCTTATACCTTACACACTTAACAATCCTGAGGTACCTAAAGGAGTCTCTGTGAACTTACATTAAGTGAAAAATCTAAAGGTCCACCTTTGCCGCCATCGCAAGTCCACACCCGCTAGCTAAGTTATCAACGTAACTCATGCCGTCAAAAAGCATGTGTTGCAAGCGTAGCGGTATTGTATTGTACTCTATCACATTTAAGCTTAATAGAAATAGAATATCAAATAATGAAGCAAAGAAATGCAAAATCACAAATCACACACTATAACTCAGTTAAATGGACAATCGAGTAATCTTTACCGGGGCTATGGACGCCTGACCGACACTGAGGCTCTACTCGAGTGGAACTGCGAGACAAACCCGTCGGGGCTATAGACGCTAGCTGGCAGCAGGGCAATGCCCAGGTAGTTCATGAGGTGTGTACTAATCATGTAGCCTGATGTAAAGGAGCTTAGATGATCTTAGTTGCTAAGGGATGGAAATGAACTCATACGCACACACTTGGATCCTTGGAATATGCATGGTCATGCTGGCAGCTGGTTTTGAGTCTGTGATCATGTAGTTTTGTTTATTTGGTCTAATGTGTGGGTGTATATGGAAATGTTGAACTTGACTTTTGCTTATCATTGTAATATTTAAGAAGCTGTTCTAATTGAAATCTATCTTTAATCACACATCAAGAGATATGGTGTCTTGATCCAATCTATGCTTCTTTTACTTTTTAAGTTCGTTGTCTAGCTAGTTGATGAATAGAGGAGTGTTTGAAGGCTTTGAGTCTAAATTGAGTCTTTGTCTCTGAAATGTTCAAGAACATTTATTCGGGTTGAAGCTAGATGTTGTGACCTAATCACACATCGCCCCATTGCAAATGATGACCCCCCTTTTTTGAGCTCTTGTGCTTTGCATTGAATTTATTTCATGATGAAGTCAGTGGTGTTTGAGTCCAATAGTCCCCTGATGTCCTAATATCCTGATGTATGTTCTGAGATCCTCAAACTGACTAAGTCTGATATCCTGAAAATGACTAAGTCTGGTATCCTGATATCCTGAAAAGTGGCTAAGTTTGAAATCTAGTGGATCCCTTAAATTCTAGAATCTGCATGTTAAATCCGGTGAATCTGAGATCTATGTCAAACATCCTGAAAGGTATATTCAAAAATATTTAAAGTATAAGAAATTTTCCAACTTATACTTAAATATATTTTTCAATATACCTAACCTCGGGGATTTTTAGTTCTAGGCGCGAATTTGCTCTAGGAACTTAGGCGCATTTCTCCACTTGCACAACCTCAAAACTCCGCCTACAACTCCGGGCGCTTTTCATCATCCAAACAATCTCAAAATTGCGCCTTGAGCAAGGAGAAGTTAAAACAAAGGCGCCTTGACTGAAATTGCTATTGGAAAGCCTTAAACTTTGAAAATTTGCAAGAAATGACTCTAACAAGTCTAGGCGCAAATCTACTCATTAACAACCCAAATGTGCGCCTAAGCTTTAAATCTCAAATTGCACCTAAACATGAACGGAGTGTTTTAATCATTGATAAGTTGCGCCTAAGGGAGGATGACCTTCTTTGAAGTCCTTGTGAGTAATTGAAGTTCATAAAATCTTTATCTTGTGCTAGACGCATTTTTGCCTCTATTTAACCTCATCTTGGCGCCTTGATGTAAAATAAAGTCCAAACTCAATAAGAATTGTGCCCAAAGTGATATCATCTTAGATTTGCGCCTAAGATAGAATGATTGCTTTAAGATCATCTAGGCGCATTTTCCTATCTATTCAACCTAGTTTTAGCGCCTTGGCATGAAGGGAGTGTCTAAATCAATAGAAGATGGTGCCTAGAATGCAAATGAAGGACTAAGTGGCGTTTTAAAAGCATCAATTCACCTTAAGCTTCCAAATGGAGTAAATGCAATCCACTTGAGCATCATAGCTTAAGGTGCTAGTTTCCCCATGTTCAACCTATTTTGGCGCCTAGAGGTAAGCATGCTTGAAATAATGAATCTTGAAGGTATTGAAGCTTGACAAGTTTACAAGAGTCTTTACAATGCCCCGGATGCATGAGAATTGAAGTAAACATATATCCAAGACAAGGCGCACTTTCCTTACTCTATCAACCTATTTTGGCACATTGAATGTAAAGGGTATGCAATCATGAAATCTAGCGCCTAATGATAAGGAGTCTCTGAAAGTTTGAAAATGATTGAAAGTGATAGAGATGATGAGAGATTAAAGGAATAATCCAAGGACATTAATCAAGGTTTGGGATATCTTGCATCCATCTACGCTCAAAGTATCAAACAACAACCCAAGAGAAAGTCTAGGCGCACTTTTTAACCCATGTTGCCTTAGATATGCGCCTAACTTTGAGAGAGCACCTATTAGCACCTAGGCGCCATTTCCTACTCAGAACATCACATATTTGCGCCTAGGCATAAGGAAGCTTAAAACCATGAATTTTGATGTTGAAGAAATCAACTAAGTGATATGAGGCGCTCTTTTTATCTCCTACAACCTCAATTTGCGCCTCAAGTGCAAAGCCATGATCTCATTTTATCAAATAGACGCCTAGGAGGAAGGTGCATGAAATGATATCTTTGAATGATTTCCCTGAGGGGTATAACCATTTTAAGATCTATCCCATTGCTTGAATCATTAAAATAACAAATATAAAATCAATTGGAGCAAGGCGCACATTTCCACTTTCACATACCTCAATCTACGCCTTGATTTGGAGGAGTTAGTTTGTGTTTTAAAATGATTTCTATGTGTTTATATGATTCAATATTTGTCAATAATTTAATATGTGGTTTCCTCTGTGTTGTAGGAGAAGGGATGGAGCTAGGAAGTCATTCAAGGAACCAGCCGTTTGGAGTTATCTTCAAGTGAGGAATGAAGCTAGAAGGCCATTTCTAAGGAGTGAAAAGAAACATCATGCTCGCCACTCTTGGAGGAACACTTCACCATCATCATGCTCGAATACTTCATCATCAATGGCATCATGTCCGAAGACATTCATCTATCACTTCAAGTTCCATTCATCTTCAAGTATCAACTAGCTTCTTCATCAATCATTGCTTCAAGGTCAACATGCCAAGTGCACTACTTCATCTTCATCATATCATCAAGCAAAGACACTCCTCCATTCAGCTTCAAGTTCCTCCTCAATCTTCAAGTATCAAAGAGGTCTCCTATTCCATCAATCAAGCATCATCATCTACTCTACTTCATGTTATCATCGATATCTACTCTTACATGAAGGAAGTAGCATCATCATCATATACACTACTCCATATGAAGAATCAAAGAAGATCATTCCTACATCCTGCAAAAGAAGAATCACAGTGTTAAACAAATGAGCTACACGCATCATACATATTCAACTTACAACAAACAAGGCAAAGATCAACAAGATACATCTCAAGTGTTCATCATCAAAAGCAGACATCACATTGATGATACAATTTGGGAATATGCCCACAGAACAAATTGAATTAACGGTTGAAATCCACAAATATGCTGAGGTGGCACCTACATGGCAAATACACATCATCATCCAATCATAATCAGCCACATCATATGTCTAGGGTCAATACATCTACAACAAACAAGAAGCCAAAGAGGACGTCCATGTGGAAGATGCTTTAAAAGATTCTATTTCATCCTTATCTTCTTGGAAAACGTGCCTTCATTGCCTCTCTCATATGTACTAAAAATAGCAAGTTGTAACAAACTGCTAAGGTGGCATGATCTGGGCCCTTGGCTACGTGAATTCATCCTAGCCATTCATTGAATTTCTGGACCACTATATAAAGGCCTTGTTGCCTCATTTATTAGATATTAGATTGTAGGCAAGTAGAAGTAGAGTAGAAAAGACTCTCGAAATTCTCTGAGAGTACTTGAAGTTGTTGTAAATATTTCTCAAGATTAATGCAAAGACATTGGAGCTTGTTGGTGTTAAGTGTTGTCTTGTGAAGTGACATGGTTTCTTGTATCTCGATGAAGTGGAGAGATGTTTCAATTAAATTAGAAATAGATTAGAAGCTCTTTGATGTAATGCATGTTGTATTGAATATCTGATCAACTCCTAGCTTATGCTTTTAACATTCATCGCTGGTGAAGTGTTGTGTAAAGCTAGTATGAGCCTCATTTGCATAAGTTCGATTGTGGATGTTTGTTTGAGCTGCGCCGTTTAATGGGTGTTCATATGAGCCTTCATGATTTGAAAACCTTTCGCTATCCTTAGGAGATTGCACCAACTCCACGTAGTTGTAGGCATCCTTGGCGAAGTGGCGTGGAGTTAGGTTAATTAAGGAGTTTGTCTATTCATGCATCGTCATTGCTTCAGTGATCTTAGATTAGCTTCCTAAACCTTATCTTTTTTCCTTTTTTATCATTGATGCATTGTACATACTTCATCCACACTCAAGGGAGAAATAAACTGAATGAAAGAAGAAGAATCCAATGTAAGTCCCTTTGTGATAATCAGCAAGATCACATGTAATCACTGAGTTTATCCACTATAAATCATAAATAAGGAACCTTGGAGTTGTCTCGATTGATCACACAGTTTAGCCTTTGAGAGACTTTGCTCAAGAGAGAGTTGAATACTCAGTGTTTTACTCTATTGTTGACTTGTCTAAAAAGAATCATCAACATGACCATGGCACTCACAAATAAGGTTTAGATTGTAGAACCATAGTGTTGAGACTTGGACTCGACACGAACTCAAAAAGACATTTTTTGACTAGGCACTCGACTTGAAAAACATGGACAATTAAAAATATATATAATATACAAAAAAATGTTTTTAATAATTTTTTTAAAATTTCAAGCTGATTTGTTTATATTTCCACAGACTTGTGAGTTTGACAGCAAAGAATCATGAATTTGTTGAAACTTGCCTTGTGAGTCTCAATTGCCAGACTCAACGAGTCGAGGTTGCAAACTTGCCAAGCCTAACTCGAACTCAAATCCCCAACTCCTAGCTAATCAACACTGTGGGTAGAAGTGAGAACCATTCTTTTGGTCTTCGTAAAAACTACAACATGCTCAGTCACTTGATACAAGTTCCTCAAAAAAAAAGTTCTCTTCATCTCTTCCAACTTTTGGCTAGGCCACATCCAATCCTCAACCAAGTTTGCCCTCCATTCTCACTCCCAAACTCCTTGTGGATCTTTGTACATCAAAATCCAACCATATCCTCCAATTGCTTCTTCTTAGTTACCTATTGTTGAAGAATCCATCCCATGTGCATTCACTCCCCTTAATTTGTGGCTCCTCATCCATATTGCTTATGTATACCATGTACTCTTATGTCCACAACCCATGGTAACTCTATATGCACTCTTGGGAACAATCTTATCATCAAGTCTGTTCATGATCTTGCATAAAAATTTATCCTATTCAATTGCGAGATCCCCCTCCGATCTCAACTCAATTTGTATGATGGAATCAAACAATTCATCCATCAATTTTGCTTCACCTCTCACCTCACCTTCCTTTGTTGCTAACACTACTAGAATTGCACGTGGACTCAATTTTTTTTCAAACAGCTCTGGCTTAGGTTTCTACACCTCATTCACCATCACTTTCATGTCCTCCAAAGGACATACTTCCTCTACCTTTTATTCTGTCATGTCCCCACTTCCAGAGTGATCACTAAAACAAGTGTTTAGCGTTCATCATTCCCGTAGGCTAAAACACATGGCAAGGAAATGAAGATGATTTTGGTGGAATTATACTCATGGTATTTTTCATGATATCCAAAATCATAAGAGCTTCATCATAATGGAATTGCAATTCTTATTGCAATTTGACATATTCAGGGGGGTAGGACATATAATTGTGGGGCCAAAGCCAATTTGTAAAAAAGGAAATGAAATCTTTAATTACATTTCCACAATCTATTTCTTAGATAGGACCTATTGACAATATGTGTTGAGTGTGTTGAAGAAATAGGTCCAAGCTAAAAGGTGTTCATTCAAATGATCCTTCAAAAGAGCAATCAGTCATCATAGAGAAACCCAACAATTGCACATGGAGGGAAATAAATTCAAATTCAAAAGAAGGAAATAAAGCCAATTGCAAATGATCATTTCAAGAGACATTCGCCTAGGAGAATGAGGCGTTCAAGGAATGGGATCATGTGCCAAAGAACCCAACGGTTATCATTCATTGGATCATGTGTCAAAGGCATTCGCTTAAGAGACTTGCGGCCAAGCTAAGGAGACGTCATCCAAGGAGGTATTCACATATGCAAAGAGGGTTCGCTCTAGGAATCCGCCAAAATCAAGAATAGGTCCAAGCTAAGAAAAAGGCGTCATTGTCATATGCCAACGGTTGGGGGATTCCAAATACATCCACCCAAGAAGAAGGACACATCAATCATCATTCGCCAAGATGAGGATATTCACCCAATGCTCATTTGAATTGCCTAGAGATATTCGGCCAAGCTCAAAGAGATGTCATGAAGCATGCCATTCGCCAAGGAAAGATGCTTCATGTATGACAAAGAAGCCTCCAAACACATTCGCCAAGAAGGGGATATTCGGCCTAGCCTAATCATGGAGTATCATCATTCGCCCAAGACATGATACAGTGAACAATGCACTCAAGAATCGATGTATAGCTATTCGGCCATGATGGTCATATTCAGCCAAGGAGATGATAGAAGAAAGGGAAATCGTTCTAGTCACATTCGCCTATACTAAATAACGATTTCATAGAGAGGGAGGTCCAAATTGCCTTGAGGATCGATTTACTAGTTGTTTTCATTTAAAATTGCTTTGCAAGTATTTAAATGAATAATGTAATTGGCATTTCATTGGAGAAATTCAAATTCCAAATTCACCCAAGAAAGTGACACTGCCATGAGGAATCGCTCCCACCAATGCACCAACCCAATCAGCCATGAAAGCCAAGGATAAATAGTGGAGCTCATGACATTCGAGGACATGACTGATTTGGTATGTTTGTTGATTCCTTTCACGTCTGAAAATTCCGAATTTCATACTTAATTGCAAGGAGATGTGCCCTTGCACATAGGGTGATGACCCCCTATGCTCTCTTGAGGTGTTATTGCTTCTAATATCACCATTGCTATTCAATTTGCAGGTATTAAGTGTTATTGCAGGTTTGAGAAGAGTTGATAATCATTGAACATCATTGGAAAGTCAGTGGAGGGTTTGCATTGAAGATACTCCTTTGGGAAGGCATTCTCATTGGCTGCTGCATATCAGACTTTTAGCAACAGTCCCACAGTCAAATCTGAGTGCCCTTCGGAGGTGTTGCAAGGTTCATCAAGGGCTGAAGACACTTGGCAACTAGTTGGCAATAAGCTTTCATCATTGGGTTACCAGTTGGACCTAATTGTGATAAAATAAGAGGACTGATTTTATTTCTGCATGTGACTGTCACAGTAGACAGCGGATTATTGATTGTAATTGCATCATTTCTATTGAAGGAATAAAGCCATTTGAGTTGGGTTTCATTAAAGTATTTGTGCACTTGTTCAAGTTCATTTAAGTGGCCAATTGTTTACAAATATTCTTGGTTAAGTTACAGTATAAAATAACAAATAACCACTAAGGAACATCACATATTCTTTAGAGTCAACAACTACCACATTTGTATCCTCCATCATGAGGATTTTATCTTCTTCTATTGTATCCTATTGCTACTTAGGTACCAATTTCTCATCTTCTGCCCTCAATCTCTAACTTTCTCTTGATCCACAAATAATATCTGTCCTATCTTGCAAGTTCCTCAACATGTTCACAACTTCATCACATTTTCCTTCCAATCTAGAAGCTATTCTATCTATAAAAGAAAATCTCACAAATCTTTGCAAGATCAGTCTGGCAGAAGGCATCGTGACCCACTCTGATCCACACATTAGCAAGATACTCTACTTCACATGCTCTGCCACGATTCAAACCAACTCTCCCATACACAAACCCACAAACTAGATTCCTAACCAACTAAACACACTATCCAACACTTTCAACTAGAAGATGTAGAGTCTCTAAACACCTTCTACCCACTATCCACACAACAAAGGACATTCCCTATTCTCTACACCTTCTCTCAAGTACTTTTTCATTGGAGGAAATTCACACACCCACATGTAGGACAAACCAAATCTAATATCATTTGATGCAGTCAAGGATAAGGGGGCCAAATGAATGGCAGCCTTGTCCTTGCAGACAACACCAGAGACACACCCACAAGAGTTCAACAACCCCAATGGTAACACATGCAACAACTCAAATTCATGCTAACACAAAGTTTGACGCAACAATGGATCTGATTTGATTCATTACAACACCAAGGTCAAGACCAATACATTTAGATGATCTATTTTCAAGGATTCAGCACCCATATATGGAAACAAGCCTTTCCCATTCATAAACAACTTGCATTAAACATTTTTATATAAATTTTGATAGTCTCCCAAGGACTAGAGATTTTCAACAATACCTGCAACACAAGACACTACATGCAACCACTCTAAACTTAAACTTTAGATTTTCCTTCACCAATAGATTGATACACATGTATTAAAAACCTAAAGAGTAACATGCAATGCCACAATCTGATTCTAGGTAAGTTTTGACAGAATTTCCCCTTAGGAAACATCACTTTCCAGCCTTCAAAATGACAGGCATAAGACCGACTCCACCAATCTAACATCTAAAAGAAATCGACACATTGAAAACCCCTCAATCTCCATGCTTGAGCTCTTTGGAAACCTAAAAACAAAAGAACTCCACTCTCCTTGCTACTTGCCAATCCTCTCTTTGGGAGCTAACCTCTCAACTTAAAAGCAAATATTTATAATTTTCACCTCTAATTGAGACTCCCAAATCAATATGGTGAGCATAATCAAACTATAACTCCTATTAGTGTGAACGAGGTATATTTCTTAACTAGTATATTTCCTGGCTAGTTCTCCACTTAGGTCCTTTTCACACTAAGTTAAGTTTACTTAAGGAATTTTTCACTTTATTCCACATTGGTTGTGTTTTTAGTCTCTTGGGTGATATATCCTATATAAACTCACCTATAGTTTTCATTGTAATCACTCATTCTTGTATGTTTTGCATTCTTGTTTAATAAAATACGATTTATTCTATTATTTTCTATTTCTTGTTAATGTTTTCCTTGCACTCATTTGCATTCTTGGGTGGCTTCACAGCCAAATCTTACAACTCGCCACTAATTGGAATGCCATAACTTGCCTTCAATGAAAATGCATAATATTTGATTGCTCCTCCAATTGAAATGTCCCAAAATGCAAGAATCAAAGCCAACTCAAAGATGTTACTACCTCTCCAAGAGAATATCATCCACCAGCTAAAACTAGCCAAGTGGGGCAGCCTCCACATGGTCAAGATGCCTCATTGAATTTCTAACCCTCGGCTAAATATAGCCAAGTTGGAGCACTCCACTTCCATGGGTCAATTTGGACAAGTCAAAGATGCTATTTGAATGTAACTCCTCACTTGTGATGCGTCAAAGATGCTCTCGCACATCATAGATATTGTCATATGTAACCCCCACATTGAAAGAGTTGACATAACCTATCATTAACCTCGATACAAGTGGCAAGAGAGGATCTCCAAGTTTCCCACAAAGTGGGATGCCCAAAATTACAAGAGAAACAATAATAAATGCTTAAAAATGAAATCCTTGAGATTTCCGCACCATAGGAGGCTAAGCTCCTTATTCAAAAACACAAATAAAGAGAAAATTATTTTTGGTTGATGCTGGTTGCTCCAACCCCGAGATCCTCATACATCATAAACTTTGTTTATTATGCTTCCAAATAGTTTCCTAAAATATTTTTTGTTTTTCCTGGTTCTTAGGATATTGTTGTGGCTTCAAAAGATGGTGCACTAGTTCAAAATGGTTGATCAACTTTAAAATAGTCTTGTTATACATTCTTCCAGGGTTCTTGACATATAATTTGTAATGGTTCATACTACATACTAGAATGACTAATTTACTTAATGACAGTCTTGTTGAACACACAGAGATGCTGAGAGAGGGGGGGGGGGGGTGAATCAACATATACTAAAACTTAAATACTTCATTTGCATATAGATTCATTTACTTAGAGAACAAAAAGTAAAATATGCAACACATTCATCAACACAATGACACCAAGATTTTTACATGGAAAACCCAAAACTAGGAAAAACCACGATGAGTGTTAACTCACAATATAATGCTCACTACTATATAAAAGTTTACAACTTTGTTTTAGGGCTACAACCCAAGAAAGCTACTACTCCCTGAAGAAAGCTCACTGCTACAAAGAATTACAATGGTAACATAACTATGAACTGCTATGAAAGAAGCATCTGACTTATGATGATGTTGCAGTCCTCTTTTTTTGCACAATTACTCCATACTGATTTTGCACACTTCATACTTCTTATTCTGCTCTATCACCTTCGCACTCACTTCTACCATGCACAAATGAAGTTGTTCTTCTATATATACCCTCCGCAACCACTTAAAACCTCAATTAGGTCGGCACCAGAAAGACTTTAAGATGAAACGTGTAATTTTGTATGGGTTGGCTTGGAACACATTTTTGAGTTGCGGATCACTTCACACGGCATAACAAGGTTAATTGCATCATAACACATCCTTCAATATTACAACCACTGATCAGGATGCTCCACACATGAAGGAAACCAAGTTGTCGGCTCAACTAGCACTACCACTGCTAACTGTCCATCTTCACATCACCGGAGAGAAGCCAAAAACATTATGCGGACCAAGATTTCAATCATATATCTTCTCAACACTATCCATACACCATTCACCTAAAATATCTGATCATTCTATGCATCCGTAAAACAAGGAACATATTGAACTGATGCGGACAGAGCATTCCGGACATATTGTAACACATCCAAACTTGAGATATCAGCTTGTAGTACACCAAACCATTTGAAACACTTAGGAAGGAACTCATACATCATTATGCACATATTACCAGATCTGCACATCCTCATTTATTACTTCCAGAGAAAATCAAAGACTTGACTCAAGTATACTGTAGTCCGGAAGACAATCATATGCAATTCTTCACTAAATAACTTAAATACCTTATGCAGTACAGAAGATAAGAAGGATTTGCATGCGGTTCAAACCTAAGTTACTATGACGCATGTGGAGTCTCCGCAGACACTCGTATAGCTGATCTATACCTTCTCCATCTTCCGCAAGTACTCAAACCTATGTTCTATAGAGTACTTCATCATCCGGAACAGTCTGTGTTACTTCTCTCATTGAAATCTGACGTTGCGAACCATAAGAACACCTGATACTGTGAGGTAGCATGCATTACTCACTGAACATATTCCCAAAGCCACATGGGCACAATTTTTCTTCCAGAGGAATGCGGAGCATTCCAACAGGTCTCCACCATTGCTTTACACTGTCAAGTCACAGTCCGGAACACTGTTAGTGATAACATCCTTTTCTGAAGGTGTAATAAGCTGAAGTCTTGGATATAGAATGTATCTAGATAAACTTATCTTCTGAACCGCAAGACTAAATCTTGCACTATGGACGAATGCGGACCAAACTACTGTAACTTTGCCTTAAGATATACACTGTGAGAGCCTTAACCAAACTTCTACCACTTTTCTCTAAGTGTCGTACTCCAAACTAATAGGATATCATTGTAGATATATAGAAAACATGTTATCACAAGTTTACACACCTATGCAACACATTTAGACATCAGGAAGATTACCATTCTTATACTTGGACAGTCTTTCTCCATCTGCTAGGTCTTCCGGACTAACCTCCCTTAAGCAAGATGATCCTATGTCTTCAACTTAGTCAAACTATCTCTCTCAAATCTTCCACTGTCCATCAACTTCAACCATCTCTGACCTCAAGTTGACACATATAGAGTTGACATCAATGACAACACATATTGCCAACAAGTCTCTCTAACAGCCTTAGGAGTTTTGTTTCATAACGTCTTCCCATTGGCAAATGCCAATGATTAGGATTTTGTTTCATAACATTTTCCCATTGGCAAATGCCAATGGTGCTTAGTGAGCAACAAGTGTTGTTTGTTACTCACAACTAAGACTATTAGGGTTCAGTGCAGGAAGTTTATTTTACTTTGTTGAACATGTAAGGTAGTAGGTAAGTAAGCTCATCTTGTTGATTGGGAGATTGTTCTCTTTTACATTCTACCCTTGATCTGTAAAGCTTGTATGCAGAATCATTTGTGACTCATTGTTTGTTATGGAATCATTTTATGGAACTTTTGTTCTTATTTGAAGAATAAACCCACTAACTTTTATGTGTTGTTAATTATTTTGTATTATTATGTTATTTCTCTTAATTATTATTTGCATAATTTAGAAATATCTCTTGTGACTACCATCATTCTCCCATTCGTACATGTTTAATATTTGATAAATCCTTTAAGAAATTCTAGGTTTCTATCATATAATCCATTAAGACTAATTAATTTTAGAAATACTCCATGGGTTTTTAAAGAGCATGCATTGTATTAATATATGATAAAACATTGTAATAGTGAAACTAGCATACCCATGCCATTTACCATTTAGTTTTGGGCCCATTTTGATGGGATGACTTAATACAATTACATATCAACAAGTGGCACACTCTTGTACGCTAAGTTTTCTCACAGTCTTGTACACTAAGTTTGGCTCACAACCCAATACCTTTTTCCATCTGCTCCACATTCATTTACACTTATTTCCATGCATTCAATCTTGCCCCATTCCTATTTGCACTCATTTCCACATATACACCTATTATCAGTCCAGATTTCAATGCATCTGTTCATGAACCCAAGATTTGCATTTCCTATCCTGGGTCTATCCTGTGGCACTCAAGGTTGGATCCCGAGGGTCTTGGGATTGAGTCCAAAATTTAAATTTTTAAATTCAAATTCGCATGTTCCCGCCCTTTTATTTTAGCCATTGTGAGCCGACTTGGTACACATTTTATTGCATGTCTTGGTATTTAAAGACATTTATTTGTGCAATTAACTCATAATGGGATCATAAGGAAAAATCAAGAGAACATGTAGAACAAAAGGAGCATCCTTGGGAACATTTTGATTTGGAGCTAAAAGAAATCTTAGTCTGCATCTACAAGTCTGTGTATGCTGTCTGCAATCATTTTCTCAAAGCCATAAAGCCAGTCCAAAAAGGAGGTTGACCTAGGAGAACTTGACCGTATCAATCCAGCAACTTCCCCAAAGGTATTTTTAAATACCACCATCCTTACTCACCAGCAGATATCAGAGATCACAGTGAATCAGTTTTGAGAAGTCTGCCTCCTGCCAGGGCAATCTTGCAAGCAACAGATCAGATCCATGCAGCCAGATCATTCCCATAGCACCAGATATGATCCCGAGGGGCTTGGATTTGACAATCAAAGATTTCTGGGACTCTTCTAAACCTGAGAATTCAGCAGACTAGGAGCACTCATTTCTGCACCTTGGCAACTGGATTCTGCATGGCATCAGCATTTATTTTCCATCATTGTTCCCAAAGCTAAGTACCCCCATCCACTGCATTTAATTCCTAAAAATAGCATTCCATTACCCCATAATTAAATCTAAGTTAATTGTGTGATTATTAATTGCATTATTTTAATTAGCCTAGAATTACATAAAAATGAATTTATTCCCTTACAAACATATTGGCTATTATTCTCAAATTCTAAGGTGTTCGATTTAGTAACACATGTTAATTTGACATATTAAAATGCAAGTACCCAAGAGGATTAATGGCACTAGTAGAGATAAGGAGAAAGTGTTATTTTTGTAGTGCTGGCACATGCATCCCATATGCTATTTGAATTTGAAATTTTTGAGAATGAATATTTAGTTGAATGGAGAGATTATGCTGGCTTAATTAAGATATTTGATGTCATTAATAATCCGTTTTAAGAAACCTTATTGCACAACATAAATCCATAGCTTGCATGAAGCGCAATGAAGATCTGAAAACTACAGAAATGATGAGCTTGTAAAATGAAAGACAAAAATGCCTACAATCCCAACTAAAGTAAAAACATAGTAAACTATAAAGTTCCTAATGCCACTTATGAGAATGAATATTTAGTTGAATGGACAGATTATGCTGGCTTAATTAAGATATTTGATGTCATTAATGATCCGTTTTAAGAAACCTTATTGCACAACATAAATCCATAGCTTGCATGAAGCGCAATGAAAATCTGAAAACTACAGAAATGATGAGCTTGTAAAATGAAAGACAAAAATGCCTACAATCCCAACTAAAATAAAAACATAGTAAATTATAAAGTTCCTAATGCCACTTACCTAAAATAATACCTTGTGCTCCTCTATAGTATGCACTAGTCAATGTCCGAAAACGTTCTTGGCCAGCTGCAAGTAAAATAAGTGACAATAATCAAATATATAGTTTAAACCTGTCTCCTCACGCAAAAATAGTGTACAAAGTTATGATCCATAATATCTCAGTCCAAATTTGTTAAGTTTGGCATCCTGACTAGAAATGGTTTTGACTTGACTTGTTTACAACTAAGAGTGTAAGATATAAACATAAGACGTGCAATCTAGAACTGATACCAAGGAACATTAAAATTATATTCAAGGCATGATGGGAATTATGACTGGAAATTCACTTCTATGGTAAATAGTTATATGAGCAGCTTCAGATCTTGACCAGGAATCAAAAATCCTTTAGAAACTAAATGATAGGATCTTGTTGGTTGAAAAAATACACAAAAGCAATAACAGATATACCAAGAGAAGTGATTGAAAACTTAAACTATTATTTGAAAGTATTTACTAGAGAATCATAAGGATGATGTCGAACAATACCTTCTGGCCTAAGTTGCCGGTTCTGGTACGGGAACGGGTTCGGGAGCGGGGTTCTGGTACGCTGGTACGGCGAAATTTTTTTCTGTGGGTACAGCTGGGTACGGCTGTACTATATATATATATTTTATATATATATATATATATATTTATTTATATAGTATAACTGTATATACCAAAAAAATTTAAAAATATACAAAATTGAACATACATAATACATTTGAATCTTGATTGATAATTTAGATGACCAATGAACAATGAAACATTGAAAATCATTACAAATACTCAGTAGTCAGTACTGTATTACAAAATTTGAAATTTCAAAATAGTAAAATACTATAAGTCTATAAGTCTATAATCAAGATTCAAAAGTCAATCTTTCGCTCTTCAATCTTCATCAAAAGGATCTAGATCTAAGTCATCATCATTGGTTGGTTGCAAATCGTTTGAAACACCAACATATGGAGTGCCACTCGCACTATGTACATCATGTAGAAAATTCTCCTCATCATCCACAGTGATTGTAGCAAGCTCTGCAATAGATGCATCCAAGTTGGCACACTCAAGGGCTATATCCCAATTCTTCGCTGCCCCGTCCTTGTACTCAACTTACTTATGTGATAGAAGACGCAAGTTGGAGTGGACATAGACCAAGTCTTCTGCTTTTTTAGCAGCCAATCGATTACGCTTCACTGAGTGGATATAGGAGTATGTACTCCAATTCCGTTCAGCCGAAGAACTTGCAACCTATTCAAATTTCAAATTAGAGCTCTAGTCAATACAACTTTAAAATGCAAAAAATGGTAAGTACTAAGAATGTTAAAATAAAACATGCTTACTTGTGATAGAATTTTGATTGCAAGAGGCTGGAGCAAAACATAATCTTGCCCATGGAGGTACCACCATGTATGTGCATCTTCCTTGTACATGTCTGCAATAGCACACAAACTATGCTCTCGTCCTTGTATGAACCTGCCAAACTGTTTCCTAACACCATTCACCATTTCTGGATCGGAGTAGATTCTTCGAAATGCTTTCATGCAGCCAAAAGCAACTTCTCTATCTCTATACGGTGCGGTTCTCCCCGGCAAAGCAAGTATCTCAGTACTATAATATTTGGGAGACAAGGCATATGCAAGGAGGTGCAAGGGTGTGTTCATCTTGTCCCAACGGTCATCAATGATTTTTTTGACACTTAGGAAAAATGTTTCATTGGGGTCATTGTCCTTTTGTGTTATTATGCTCTTTATTTTTTCTACCATGGAGTCAATGCCATCATAGATTTCCCCCAAACATGGCTGATCTGTATCAGCAAACCTAAGCATACTCATGATAGGCTCCGTGAAACTCAAAACATATTGCACACGTTCCCAGAACTCATCAGCTAGGATCGATGACTTCACCTTTTGAGCCCTCTCTGAATTAGCTGTCTTCCATATACTCCATTGGTGGCTAGTGACCATGGTGCCTAATGCCTCTTTCACCTTCACAAGTCGTCTCAAAATGATTGTGTGATGCAAATCGGGTCTCAGCAACTTAATGTTATGTAAAAAAACAAGTTAATAACACATTAAAAATTAAAATCTAAATCAAGAATCTAAATCAATGAATCATGCAACTCAAGTAAATAAAAATATGGCATAAATTAAAATTAAAATAAACTAAATTTACCTTCAACAACTCCAAATGCGAGAAAGACTTGAAGATGCCTTGTGACATATGATGGTTTGTCACAAACATTTGAATCTCCTCACCCTCATTGTATGTATTTTTCACCCAATCTACTTGAGTGCCAATTGCTTGCATCACCAAGTTAAGGGAGTGTACGGTACATGGTGTCCAAAATATGTGTGAGTATCTTTCCTCAACCAAAGCACCTGCTGCCCTACAATTTTTTGCATTGTCTGTAATGACTTGGACAACATTATCAACACCCACCATCTCTATGGACTCAATGAGAATTTTGGAAATAAATTGTGCATCCTTGATTTCCCCCTCACAATCAACCGACTTCAAAGACATTGCCCCTTTGGGGGACACAGCGATAACATTTCTTAAAGGTCGGTTTTTGCAATCTTTCCATCCATCAGAAACAATGGACACTCCTGTTTCAATCCATGAATCTCTAATTGGTTTTAGTGATTTCTCTACATAACTTTTTTCTTTTGCCAATAAGGTGGTTCGCACCTTTTAATAACCAGGACCTATGTAATCAGAAGGTGCATTACTAATTGTTACCACCATTTCCCGCCAATATGGTGATCTCACCAAGTTGAAAGGAAGACCATTGGCATAAATGCAACGTGCAATTTTTTCATCTGCAATATCTCTTGTTTCATTTTGAAATGCCTTTGCCAATGGACCTCTTTTGCAGGAAGAAGAGGGTTCATCATCTTGGATTACCTCCAAGTCCAAGAAAGGATGTTGTGGCCTGGAACAAGGAGCTTCTGTAGGTGGATTCATTGATGTTTTCTTTGTTAAAGGATGAGCTCTTGATTTTGCTCTTGCACTCTTTTCATCAGCTTCTTCTTGTTCTTTAATGTATGCCATAATTTGTGCTTTTGGCAACCCCCTCTTGTTTGGCCCTTCACATATTTTTATTCCTTTTCCACTTATGGCACATAAGTGAGCTTTCAATCGAGTATATGAGCTCTTAAATGTGACTTTGCACTCATTACAAACCCAAACAAAAGCCCCACCTCCTGCTAGTTGTTCAATCATGTTGACATGTCTCCCAAGAGAAGATCCTTGATCATATTTAAATTGTTTACTCTTCTCAAGACCCACCGAACTTGAACTAGTAGGCGTAGCCATTTCACTTTCAAATAGATTGTTGCTTAAGAAATTACAAAATTTAAATTAAAATAATAAAAATTAAAATATAATAAAAATATTCCAACCCTACACACTAATAAAACACCTAAACATTCAAGAGAAACAATAAAATAGGTTTAAAAAATGTTCAAACTTGTTTTTTTTTTTCAAAAAAAAAATTTGAAAAAATTTAAAAATCCATAAAAAACTTGAACAAATTCAACAAAAACTAGAAAAAATAGGTTAAACTACTTACCTTAGATCAATAGATGACCTTTGTGCAAGCTACAATCCTTCCTTGGTGCTTTGCAATCGATTCCGAATTCCCTCCACAATGCAAAAATGAACAAAATGTGAAAAACTCTTGTGAAATGGAGTTGTTGCAAAAATAAGAAGTGAATAGGGGCGTTTTTGTTATATTGACCTTTTTAAGGTTTTAGTTTTTTTTTTTTTCATTAATAAATGAGTTTTAAATTCGTTTTTTTAAATCTTTAACATTAAAAAAAGTTTTTTTCGCTCGCGAGAGCGGCTGGGAGCGGCCGGGTGCGAGCAGGGAGCGCCCCGCCCGCCCCGGGTTCTCTATGGGTTCGCCATACCACAGAGAACCCGGGGCGGGCCGGGCGCTCCCTGCCCGCTCCTACTCCCGTCCGGTCCGGTACCCGCCCCCTGCAATGAAGAACCCGGTAACATAGCTTCTGGCTTAAGCAGGTTTTTATAACAAAATCTATGACTAGTTGATACCATCGTCCATTACAAATTAACCTTGTGTAATGCCCCCTTCCTAAGCACTAACAATTTGTTGAGAGTTGGCCTATCACTTGGGTTCCCGTAGGCTAACACTGGATGGTTAGAGAGGTCCAAAGTTCTTGGAGACGTGTGGAGGATGCTTATGTGGCATTTCTCTTGTTGGGATTGAACTCAGATGGCAGTGAGGTTCACAATGACACTTTCAAATACTGTTTCGAACACTTGGTTGGTGTTCCACTTTTTTAGGAGCTCATGCCTATTTTTAGTAAGTCACTGTGTCGGCACCAACCTCATCACGTGGCAGTGGATATTATGATAAATTAGCTATTTCTATTTTAATGGTCACTCGTTTGTCTCCCTATTTTTCTCCTATTAGATAGGTTTTATTCCATATTTAGTTATTTCCTTTCTGCACTGCTTTGTTAACTGAAGCTTTTGCTTTATGCCAGTTGTCAGTTCTTCTTTAGTATGTTTCTTCTCTCTATAAAGAATTGTAGCTCTCTGTTGTAATTCATTCGATTATATTCAATAAACTCTCATTTGTTTCTGTAACATGGTATCAGAGCTCCGGGTTCGAGCTCCTCCGTACGGCTCCCCAGCTGCCTGTCGATTTTGATCTGGAGGTCAAGATTCTACCCGGTCATGTTTTTGACAGGTTTCCTTCAACACGTATCGCGGTTGTTTTTTTTTAAAAGGTTGTTTGTCTGTTGTTGGGTCGTGTTCTCTAGCGCCTAGATTGATTCTTTTGGCATCGTCTTTCAGATCGCGGTCGCGATTTCTGCTTTAGGCGGGCTTTTCTGATCAAAGTGGGCGGTTTTCCTTTCTGATCGCACCTTTTTTTCTTGCTCGTTGTTTCCGTCGGTGCTTTATCATCTGCATAAATCGTGATTTTTCTTATGTTCTGGGTTGTGTTAAGGGTCTTTGAAGATGATTGTGCCTGGTCGCATTCAGAGGTCAAGATTTTTCTGAAGTTTTTAATGGTTTCTGATGGTTTGAGATTTTTTTCTTGTACTTCTGGCGGCACCCTGTGTCTGGGTCGTGGTTTTCTCCAGCATTTGGCCGCAATTTTCCAGTTTTTAGCTTCATGGATGCTTGGTAGAAGCATCTTTGAGTCTGCAGTTCGTGGTTTTTTTTTTTTTTCTCCCTGTTCATGGAAGCTGTCAGATTGGAAGGGTTGCTGCCTTTGTTGTGAGCACCCAGCAGCTCTAAATCCCTAGGTCGTGGTCACTGTGTGACCAAGCTCTCAGTTCCTTGCCGTCCATGTTTTTTCCTTTGAACAACGTTTATTTCTCCTTGGCATTTGCACCTCGTGATCTGTACTAGGACCCTGTCTCGAGTTTCGTGTCATTTGGAACTTTTTACCTTGGGATCTGTGTTTTCTGTTTACACCTCTATAGATCTACGAGTACTTTTTTGTTTATCTAGATGCAAGAATTTCTGTGTCTTGAGATTTGGTGGGCTCATCTCTATTCGTGAGCACCTTGTATCAGCAGATTTGGTGGGCCCCTCTCTATTCGAAGTTTTGCCTCCTTTCGGTTATTGTTTCTATTTATTCTACAAGAATTTGTGGCTCTCCTTTGCTTGGCAGCACTTCGTGAGTTTACAACAGACATGCAGACTTCTTTTTTCTCTGTGTTCCGCATTCAGATGTTCTAAACCTATGACATTCGTACTCTCGAGATCTGAAGTTTGAAATCCGTGATTCAGATTTATCTCGAGATCCATACCTCAAAGTCTGTGTTCACGACTTTTGAGTCAGCTTATTCCGTGTTTTCGGAATCTGTATGTGTAAGGATTTTCTGTTTGCTGTCTATGCCTCCTATCTGCTTTTGTTTCTATGCCCGCTGCTTATAATTCGTTTTGTCGTGTCTCGAAAAACGTGAAGCATGGCATCTTTGACCAACATTCTGTTGGAGAGCAGTCAGAGATTCAATGGCAAAAATTACAACACCTGGAAGCAGCGGATGATGACTATTTTTGAGTATCAGTGTTTGGACAAGATTATTTTGGGCACAACTACACGTCCTCAAGTGGCGGGTAAGGATCAGGATAGATTCGATGAGCAAAATCGTGAAGCGGTAATGCTTATCAAGCTATCGATCACCGATGGTCAACTGCCTCAGGTTCCGTCTAGGAAAACAGCAAAAGAAATTTGGGAATCACTGAAGGACCTTCATGAAACCTCTGACAAAAGCCGAGCATTCTTTCTCAAGAACATGCTCTTCTCAATGATGATGGATGATCAGATGTCTCTGCAGGAGCATCTCACAAAAATCAAGGACATCCGTGATCAGTTGACGGTGATTGGTCGAAAGATGGAAGAAGAAGATATGGTAGTGATCACTCTGAAAAGTCTACCATCATCTTATGAGCACTTTATCGAAACTCTTAACATTACTTCATCTAATGTTAGTCTGACGTTCCCCGATCTGTGCAACAAACTCTTGCAGCAGGATCGTTGGAAACAACAGTTTGGTAGTAGTGCTTCTTCCTCCTCCTCAGAACAGGCATTTACTGCCAAGTCCTTCCAGCAGTATTAGGGTCCTAATCAGCCCTCGCAATAATTCAGTCAGGGTCAGTCACAGGACCCATCCAAGAAATACAACATCCAGTGCAATTACTGTCACAAGTTTGGGCATATGAAAAAGGATTGCCGGAAACGCTTGGCTGCTAAGCAGTCCAAGTCTGAAGCTTCAACTCCATCAGCACACGTCGCAGAGCATACTGAACAGAAGGAGTCTGCTTTCTATGCCTTCTAGGCCAATCTCCTCTGTCTATTTTGTCAGTTGCTCGTGGATTAGCCTATATCTGTTTCTGTTGTCTCCATTCAGAGGGGGCAATTATGTTTTAGTTAGTACAGTGACCATTAAGGGGGGTATTATGATAAATTAGCTATTTCTATTTTAATGGTCACTCGTTTGTCTCCCTGCTTTTCTCCTATTAGATAGGTTTTATTCCATATTTAGTTATTTCCTTTCTGCACTGCTTTGTTAACTGAAGCTTTTGCTTTATGCAAGCTGTCAGTTCTTCTTTAGTATGTTTCTTCTCTCTATAAAGAGTTGTAGCTCTCTGCAGTAATTCATTCGATTATATTCAATAAACTCTCATTTGTTTCTGTAACAGTGGATTCACTCCGACAGGGTTGACCCTTTCATTCGGTGACCATTTGGTATTTATCTTGGGGTTATTTTAATTAACGCTAATATTATAAGTTAAATTAAATATTTAACTTTAGCGTTATTAAATGTTATAAAGTGACTTTAATATGGGCGCCTAGGGAGACATAAGGAAATATTAAAAAGTGTGTTTAATACATATTTCTTATGGGTGCGCTCAACTTGGGAGATATAAGGAAATTTTTAATAAAGCAAATATTTTTAAAATCCCAAAGGAGGCATGAGGATTGAAGGAAAATAGAAGAACTTTTGAGAGCTCATTTGGATATGCACAAATAATATTTTTGAAGGGGTTATGCTGCTAGTTTTTATCCAGGATCTTCTTGAAGACGAAAACCCTCATGGAGATTATCATTCTCGGTGATGAGAGATCTACCCGGAGTGATTGCTGATAGCTTCATATAGGGACTATGCTGGTGCTCCATTGCTATGGTTCGCAGTTATATTCGAAGGGCCTGACTTGCAAAATCTTTTGAAGATTCTATGAATAAAAGATTTTGAGTGATTAGTTGCAAATTTGAAGTGGGTATTCGAAAGATTTAGAGACTCTTCATGCTGGTTGTACCATCTCTGGGGGCCGTACCATTCCTTGGATGGGCGTGGAGTTTTGGTCTCTCTTACAGATTTAGCCATTGTAACAGGGGCGACTGGAGATAGGAAGGGTCAAACAGCTGATTCTAAAGGAGTTATTGATTGTTTGCTGTTGTGTGAGGCCAAAAACCAGGCCGTATTGCTGTTGTAGGGGGACATGAGACCAATAGGCTGAACGCCTAGGGTTTGGATACCCATTTTGCATATATAGTGGGGGTTTTAATACATATTAGCAGCTGTTCATTCTTTCTTCGAGGAGGACTACATTTGATGCTGTTGCAAGGTGATTCCAGCTATTGAAAAAGTTGTATCAGACTTTATATTCAGACTTGTAGTAAACAGTGGTCATGGGTATGTTCATATTTGGGTTAAATGTAGATTTAATCATCTGGGTATTGATGTAATTGCTTAAATTTGTGAACTCAATTGTATTTCATTGAACATATAGTGCATCAGCAGTTTGGTTTCTCCATTGGGTGTGATTTTTAGCATATTTCTGTGTTATACTACGTGTTATCTTGGTTATTGCAAAGTTCAAAAAACAAAAAAAATCAGGGTTGGTTATTACAATGGTATCAGAGCTCATAGTATCTTGCAGCATGTTGGGTATGTTTGATGCGGCCTAGCACTCATCAATTCTATTTGAGAAGAAACAGATCTAATCCAGCTCTTGAGGATCAGCTAGAGATAGAACAGATTGAAGAGGAAGTTACAGCTCTAATGGCAGAAAGAAGTGAGAGATCAGGTAGAGATCTGTTGATGTGTTTTCCTTGCACAGACAACGCAGCATAAAACACTCGCGTATTTTATCCTCTCTTGAACAAAATCACTCAGATGCTGAACTTTGTGATCAACTGAGTAGACTCCAAGGTTCCTTATCTTCAATTCTCGATTTGGGATAGCTTGTTTGGCAAAGATATGATTTTCTGTTTCATACAAAGGGACTTACACTTTGGTGTTCAACGGCAGGAAAATACCGTTTGCACTCGCACAGGTTGTAACAATCGCTTCAAGGCTATACGCTATGATAAACTTATGATATGGCAACAATGCAAAAGACTGGGTTTAGAAAGTATATCTAATCTAAGTGCAAGCTATCATCATCAATTCCTGGAAATCTCAACCACACTTTGCTTCGCCATGAGACAACAACTCCACAAAGATGATGCAATCTTCTAAGGATAAGTTAAAGGTTTTCAAATTGTTGAATGAACAATCGAAGTGAAGCTTGTGATGTGTTCAGACTAACCTTACACTACAACTTGCCAGCGACAAATCATAAAAGGTATGAACATATGGAGATTTCACCAAGCAATCAAAAGACAATGACTTCCACAAACTAAAGCGAACAAACTTTGAAAGAAATAAACTAAGTTAAAACATTGAATGCGAATGAGTACTTAGCAACCATGCAACTTGCAAAGAGAACACAATATCACCATGAATAGCTCAACAATGAACTTGTATTAATCTCAGCAATGTCTTAGCAACAGCTCTAATTTGCTCAAAACTCATTGTGCAAAATGAAGAGGAATGAGGCTTATATAGCCTTCAAAATACAATGAATGGCCAGGATCAATTTAGATTCGATGGCCCAGATCATGCCACATCAAAGGTGGTTATAACAACTTTCTATTATTAGAGATATAAAGAAGCAATAAAGGCACGTTTTCCAAGGTGGCACCTTGGCACCTATGTGGACTGCCAACGTGGCATTTATTTCTTATGTTTATTCTTTTCGACCAATGCCACGAACTTTGGAACAACCTTCGCCATGTCAGCAAATGGTACACTTGGCGCGTTCCGAATGGTTCCTTCTACCTTCTTCACATCTTGTGTATGCTCATCAATTGTCCTCTCCCACTCTGCTAGACCAACCCGCTTACCACCAACTAGTGAGATCAAGGAGTAGATGTTATTTAGTTGTTCACCAGAAATGAAGTGAATAGAGTTGAAGTAATGAGAATGTAGGTAATTCTTCACATCATGGAACGTAACCTCTCCTGAGAGACCACACAGATCATCCATTACACCAACTATCTTATTATGGGCTCTTTGAAGCACACTATCCACTCGAACACAATCCATTTTAACCTTATCAAGAAGCTGCTCTCTGATGTCCATAGTGAAGTACCAAGTAGAGAAATCATACGATGAACCTTCTTCAACTACCCCTTCCTCTATCAATGCTGACAGTGGAGTGTTCATCAGATCTTCCAAGTGTGGCATGTATTCTCTTTTGACAACATCGAACTGGGAACACGCTACTGAAACTGCTTGAAGTCTTTCCAATAACTGAGCAACAGTTTCATACTTTTGGATGAGTTCATCGATGAATGTGTCTATTTGATTTCTAACTCTTCCAATCCATCTTTTCAGTTCTTGGGACTGTGATTTCATACCTTCTAACTGAGCAACGGATTCTTGTGAAAACATGGGAGGTGGAGTAGATGTCCCTTCACGCTGTTGAATTGGATTCATCAACTGTTGGATATATTGCTTGAAGGCGAGGTTTTCTTTCTCCAATCGATCTCCTCTTTCCCTTTCACGCCTCAATCTTTCTTTGACCACTGAAACCGATTCCTCCAACTCTTCAAACTCTTGCTCTTCTGTTGTTGGTCCCAAATCCATAGTGGTCACATCGTAATCTTCAGGAGCAATATCATCAATTGTTTTATCTACCCTCGGCGCTGCAATGTGCACTTTCCTAGATCCAGAACTGTCTCTTATAATCTTGGAGAATCTAGTCGCCTTCTCCTTTCCTTTGTCTCGCCTGGTTCTGCCTAACAACTCTTGTATATTGACCTCTGGCGCTACTTCCACGATTGAAGTTTCCTGTACTCTCTTCCTCAACCATTCTGGCAAGGCAGACAAATCTTCTTGAACATCTTGTTCTTGAGCTTCAATTTCTAATTCCGGTGACGATGCTTCCTCATCAGACGATTCAATGTGTATATCCATTTCATGTGTAACAGCTTCTTGATCTTTGGAGGGACTTGATCGAACTTCTTCAGCTAGAACCTCATGCATGTGTGCTTGATCCAATGTCTGTGGAGCTCCTTGGTTTTCTCCTTCTTCATTCTCCACTATTGATGTCACATTCATATCTTGAGAAGGACCACCTTCTTGCCTGGAAAAAGTACTAATCTCATGTTGTGAACTCAACTTTGTCTTCTTCCGACTACTTTCTCCACGTGAGTCGTCCAGACGCTTCCTCTTACCAGGCTAAGCTTCTTCTCTGGAGCTTATACTATATCCACTAGACTCACTGTGATGTTCGCTACTAGATTCACTATCATCCACCTCTTGTGATTGCTGCGAATCAGCTCCTCCCATCAAGTCATATGTCATGTCCTTGTTTGCATTCTCGAGCTTCTTCACTTGACGATCTACATACTTCTTGGTGATATGTATGACTCGTTGTATCCATTCATCATGACCATCTTCTCTCTCAGCCCAATTGATGATGATAGGTCCTTCCTTGTCAAACATCTTTTGCACGAAAAACTTTTCAGTTTCCTCTAACTAATCAGGAATAGGCATTATATTACAAGATCTCACCAAACCCCAAGCCATTCTTGAACACCTTTTCTCTCCGATGTGCTCATCATCGTCTGCATCTGCCCAATGATCTTCTTGGTGCTCTCGGTGTCTAAACCTCTTCCCAAACGCCTTCTGAATCGTGTTGAATGGATCAAAATGATCTCGATTCGTGTCATGAAGCACAAGATTGTAAGCTTGAAGTTCATATTCTAAATGTTGTGCAGCTTGCAGTGTTGGGCAAGTCTCCAACTTTCCAACTCCTATCGGAAAACTGATTCCGGCTTTCTTCTTATCTTCCTGAATTTTGTCCCAAGCCAACAGTTGCCTCGTCACCTCTAGTAGTACCATCTTGTCGGTAGGATACCTCGGCAAGCGGTGAGGATAAGATGAAAATCCTTGAATCCTCAAGTAGGTGAACTTCGGAAATTGGATGTACCATCGTCCATATTTGCCAATTAATCTCTTTGCATCCTTCGATAACCTCTCATGCATATTTCCTTGAAGCTTCCTTACGATGAACATGAAGAATGCATCATTCACACGCTTGTAATGGGCGATAGACTTTAGCTGCAACTGCGGGTAGCAATCATACACATTGAATTGTCCGGGGCCATATCCTATGTCACCTCTGCAATTCAATCCATCATACTTTCCACACATCGCAAGGATATAAATGACATATGAGCTCATGTAGAAGGACTTAGTCTCCTTTAGCTTGATCATCTGCTCATGAATATTGTTGCTTATGATGCCGGCCCAATCAATCATCACTTCACCCTTGACAATCTCTTGCATGAATACGAACATCCACGCATCGAATGCTGATGATTGTTGACAACCCATGATTCTGTTCAAGAAGATCACCATGTGGCCAAACTCCGTGATGAAATCTGATTTATGAAGCTTCTTCGGTAACTTGCTATGATGACTCCTTGGTTGCTTTACCCAATGGACGTTTATCTCTTGCTTACAATTACTTATCGCTCCTTCAAATACCCTTTGAGTTTGCTCTTGAGTGTAGACGGTGACCTTCCTATGATTTGGGATGTTGAATGTTTCAGCGATGGCCTCCCTCCTCAAGTGAGCTAAGACTTCTCCATTGGATGTCTCAACGCATCTAGTCTCTTGGTTCTAATGATCAGCGCATTCCCACATAAGCTCGGCACTTGGCAAGGTGGGCGGAAAGCAAGCGGCTTGGACGATTCCATTGCGAAGCATCTCATGGATGACCTTGGAGTGAGTTGGCTTGTAGAGCTCTCTCTTGATCTCCTCCATGTCGATGTGACCCAAGTTGGTGTCACTCACGTTCCTCCACTTGGACATGATCTTCGTCTCCGGTATGACTCCTTGCTTGTCACTCTTGATCAAGGCTTGCCTTTCTTTCGCGTTCATCCTCTACCTCTTCCTTAGGAAAAAGCAGATTTTTAAAAAAATCAGAAATTTTGGAAAATTTGATTTTGAAGATTCTTGAAATTTTACTTTTCTCCTTGAAATCTGCTGCTCCTCCTTGCTGCTCTGCTGCAAAAATCAGAATTAAAATTGTATTTGTTTTGATTTAAAATGCAGATCCAAACCTTCTTATATATCAAATGCTGCTTTTACTTAAAGCAGGTCAGCCTAGTGTAATGAGGCCGACTTAGTAAGAGGTAAATTTGTGTTTTTAGATCTGATTCCATGTCTTCATGTTCAGACCGCCCAGCATAGGCGGGTTTGGAGGGTAGGTATGGAGGATGTGTTGTGGAAGGTGACACTGTCCTTATGTGGGGTCCAAAGCCGCCTAGGAAGGGCAGGTTCAAGGAGGGTGTATGGATTTTCAACTTGAATCCTTATTTGAGTGTCCAAAGCCGCCTATGAAGACTTCTTTTCCTCCTTTAAAGTTAAATGAGATATATAGGATGTTTAATGCCTTTGTTTATGAGACATCATGAAACCATTTGAGAAGGGCGGCTTTGAAGATGATAGGTGGATGAAATGGTGTGAGGGACTTGGTGTTGTCCTTGTGGAAGGCTCAAGGCCGCCTTGCATGGGCGGGTTGGAAGGGTAGGTATGGATTTGATGTTCATTTCTCCCATTTGATAGGTCTTCTCTATCAATCTAAACACTTAGTGGAATCTTGAGATGCTTATGACTATGAAGACACATACTAGATGTTGGATGATAATGTCCATGTGTCTTGGTGAAGTCCACCTAGCAAGAGCGGTCTTGAAGAGGTTGTATGGAGTGGATGATGTAAAAGAGCTGAATGAAAGTGAGAGTCTCATAGTCTTGAGAATGTACATGGATTACTTCACTTAGCTCATCCTCATGAAGACTTCTTTTCAGCACCCTGGGCAGTTTTGAATGTGTTGTATGGAGTGATGCATATGAGAACATGGACTTGTCCAAGTGAATGGTCTAAAGCCGCCCAGACTGGGCGGGATTCATGGAGGTGTAAGGATTTTCCATGAATTAGGCAATTTTACTTGGTTTTGACAACTGCAAGATACCTTCACTTACTTCTTTGATTGGTTTAAATCCCTTGCATGCTATGTGAAATTCTAAAGAGTATGGGCGGATTTAGAGTGTTTGTATGGAGTGTTTCATGTGAAAGGAGATGAAGTTATCCACCTGTCATAGTGAATACCGCCTAGGAAGGGCGGGATTAGGGGTGTTGTTTGGATCTTACAACTTAGAACTTTTTGAACCTCTCCATACATGATCACCTCATCATTAAAGTGCTTTGTTTCATTAGTTCATTGATCTCTCCTTGTAATTTCAATTGTCTTCTCCCCTAGGCGGATTTGAAGGTAGTACATGGAGGATTTCATGTGAAGGTAACATTGTCCAGAGGAAGGTTCTAAAGCCGCCTAGGATGGGCGGATTCAAGGAGGATGTGTGGATTGTTTTACTTAGCTCATTCATTTCCTCCTGAAGACCCTCTCTCCAACACACTTAAGACTTAAATGATGCATCATGGATACTAATTGATGATGTTATCCACCTGTCAAGATGAAAACCGCCTAAGAAGGGCGGGTTTGGATAGGTAGTAAGGATTTTGCAACATTTGGACACTTCTCTATCTTAACCTTTGACACTCCTTTTCCACGTCCATGACTTAGTGACTTTCAAACTTCCTTCCTCTTGGAATGGCCTTAATTATCTCATCTCCTGAGTGTGATCATGATCATCCATCAGACAAACTTGCAACTTATGTCATTCTTCACCCTGGGCGGTTTTGAGAGTGTTGTATGGAGAGTGTGATGTGAAGGACATGGAAGACTCCAAGGCCTCCTCCTGAGGCCGCCCAGGAAGGGCGGTTTTGAATGTGTGGTGTGGATTCTCTGTCTTAAAGTTGATTTATCTAACCTTGATGATCTCCCAAACTTGTCCTTGTCTAACTTAGTGTTGATGAATGATTGATAGAAGTCAGAAGACAAGTTTGATGAACCTTATCCACATGTCAAGGTGAAATCCGCCTAGGCTAAGTAGTATGGAAGATGTCATGTTGAGTGGCCAATTCAACCCCTTTAAACCTGCCTTATCCACCTTTAAGAATTTTCACTTATCATTAATTCAATCTTGCAATTTTGATTGTCTTCTCCCCTAGGCGGATTTGAAGGTAGTGCATGGAGAATTTTATGTGAAAGATGACACTATCCACAGACACCCCTTGAGGCCGCCCAAGTAGGGCGGGTTTGAGGGTACCCCTTGGATTATCCTTCAAAATGACTCAAAAAGCATTCAACCTTATGCACTTTCTTCAAATCTTCATGATTTCATTGTACTTCAATTCCAAACATTGCAAATTGGATAAGTTATCTCCTTGAGCGGATTTAACTGCGTTGCATGGAAAGTGTGATATGTAGGAGATTATGTTTGTCCAAGCATGGAGCTCAAGGCCGCTCATGTAGGGCGGGATTGAAGATGTCTGGATTTTGTCACTTAAAGCCTTCTCCTCATGAAGATGTCTTGCTTCTTAAGATTTAGTGAACTTTTCAAACTTCCCTCCTTTTGGAATGATTCTCTCTATAGGATGTGAGGTAAGTTACAAGGTTTAAACACTATTCCTCCAAGCCTACCTCTCTGGGAAAATCTTCTCAAACATGTAAGGCATCATGATGAGTTAAGGAACCAAGATAGAGTATATGCCTAGTTTTGAGATCAACATTCCAAGCTGACCTTTCTAGACCGCCCAGGTAGGGCGGGTTTGGGAGAAGGTCTTGGATTTTGGCACTTAGACCCTCCTCATCTCTTGCTCTTGACTATTTCCTTCCCTTGTGATATCATTTTGATCATCCTCATCAAACAACTTTGCACTTTTCATTGCTCTTCATCTTGGGCGGGTTTTGAGTGAGTGGTTGGAGTGTATCATCTGTCAAGTGACATAGTCCACAGGGTGCTCGAGGCCGCCCAGGTAGGGCTGGTTTAAGGGTGTAGTGTGGATTTTTATCACTTAGGAACTTTTCACCCTTGATCTTGACTATCTTACCTCTCCTTGGCATACCTTGATCAGACAAACTTAACAGTGTGTGTTACCCTTCATCCTGAGCGGCTCTGGAGAGAGTGCTTGGAGGATTTCATGTGTTTGGTGATGCAGTCCACAAAGACCCCTTGAGGCCGCCCAGGAAGGGCGGGTTTAAGGGTGACCTTTGGATTTTGTCTTGAAATTCATTTGAACCTTCATGTTTTCCATTCAGACTTCTTGATATTCCAATGCTTTGTGTTTGAAAGACTTCAAACTTAATACTTTCTCCTAGGGCGGGTTTGGGGACACTGTCTGGAGAGTTTCATGTAGAGGAGGTAAAGTTGTCCATAAGACCCTCTTGAGGCCGCCCAAGTAGGGCGGGTTTGAGAGTACCCCTTGGATTTTACCTTGAAACCTACTTAATCATCCTAAACCTTCATGGTTCTCATGAATTCCATCACCTTCTAGTGTTTAACACATGAAAACCTCTACACTTAACCATTTTTCTTTTCTAGGGCGGCTTTGGAGGCTAGGTCTGGACAGAATCTCCTGAGACAAGACACAATCCATGGACACCCTATGAAACTGCCTAGACTGGGCGGCCTAGGACACCACCCTTGGATTTTAACTTGAAACTCATTTGGTTCTCTTCATACCTTCAAGTTTGCATTGATATACCATCACCTTCTAATGCTTGGCTTTTGAAACATTTAATAAATTTGATCTCTTTCACCTAGGGCGGGATTGGATGCAGTGTGTGGAGAGATTGATGTGCAGGAGATAGTGTCCAAGACCACCTTGTGAAACCGCCCAGGAAAGGCGGGTTGAGACATGTCCCTTGGATTTTCACACCTAAAGCATTCTAAAACCTTCAAATTTCCATCAATCTTTATCACCTTCTGATGTTTTGTATTGAAACACTTTGAATTTTGCACAATCTCACCTAGGGCGGGATTGGAGGGACTATCTGGACTGAATGGTGTGGAAGGAGATGAAGCTGTCCATATGAACATGCTAAAGCCGCCCAGATAGGGCAGGTTGAAGAGTGACCTTTGGATTTGAACTTGAAAGTTACTTGAACTCAATCCTTGCCTACAAACCATCACATCTCAATGCTCCATGTTTGCAAAACTTCAATACTTCACCATTTTCCTTGCAGGGCAGTTTTGAGACCAGTGTGTGGAGAATTTCATATGGCAGGAGACATCATCCATGAAAACCCTGTGAAACCGCCCAGGAAGGGCGGGTTTGGACATGACCTCTGGATTTTCATACTTAGAAACATTTCATTCATGTCAATCTTGATAATCTCACTCTCTGAATGTCTCTTCCTTCATCCTTGACCAAATAAACTTCCAAATTGAACCACCTAAACCCCTGAGCGGTCCTGGAGGCAGCAGGTGGAGAGTTTCATGTGACAGGTAACATTGTCCAAGACCCTTTCCTGAGGCCGCCCAGGTAGGGCGGGTTTGGACATGACCCTTGGATTTTGCCTCTAAGTGCATCAAAAGCCTCTCAAATGCATAAAACATCCTTGTAAGTTCAATATCTAGGTTTGGAGAGCTTACGATACCTCAAACTCGACAAGTTACTCCTGAGGCAGGGTGGTGAGTGTTGTATGGACAGAGTCTTTTGAAAGTGATGACACTATAAACTCATGAAACCTATCTTTGAAATTCATCCATTCTAAGTTCAAAACTCTTTACAAGCTTTCATATCAACCCTTATATGAAGACTCCAATCGAGGAGATATACCTTATTAACTCCGGTCCTGATCACTCAAAGTGTTCAATGAGAGATTCTAAGGCGTCTCTAGTGTCCCTCACTGCATGTGTTTGAACTAGGACTTAGCTAAGACTCAGAAACCAAACCAAACTTAAGCAAAAATTGGGGGGTCCCCATTTGCAATGGGGCGATGTGTGATGAGGTCACAACATCTAGCTCTAATCCAGCTCTTGAGGATCAGCTAGAGATAGAACAGATTGAAGAGGAAGTTACAGCTCTAATGGCAGAAAGAAGTGAGAGATTAGGTAGAGATCCTTTCGACGTGGGTGAAAGGACAAAAGTACCTCTAGTGTGGGTGAAATGCTAAATGATCTTGCTAGAGAACAATGAGATTTACATCAGGATATAGCCCAAATGTGTGCACCTTTGACTCAGCATATCATGGGAAATAATAATAATGTCAACAAGAATAATGGGGGAAAAATGGGAATGGCAGAAATAATGGTGGAAATGGGGATGGATTAGTTAATAACAGGGCTGCACATCAGCGTACTTTGGCTGGAACAGCCAACTCTAGGCCTCTTATGCCTAACTTTCCTCCAAGAAGTAAAATCCCAGTTGAAAAGAAACCAACACAGCATGAGTGGCAGGATCAAATAATGAGAGATTGGAGGTTCCAAGTTGAGATGTCTTTCTGTGATTACATGGACCTTAGACTTAAGCATAGACCTCATAGAGGTGGGAGACTTCAAAATCAAGAGTTGCGGTGGAAGGTTGGTAAGTTGTCTATTCCAGATTTTGATGGGTTTGGAAAGACTACAGCTAGAGCTTGGGTGCAGAGATTAGATACTTATTTTCACCTCAATCCTATGCTTGAGGATGAAGCCATTAAGTATGCAGCTCTTCATTTGGATGGCAGTGCCCATGAGTGGTGGCACTATGGGATGGTCACATTAGGCCATGACCAAATTGACTCTTATGCAGAGTTTACAGAGAGGTTGATTGATCGATTTGATAAGAAGGATCTTGAATTACACTTCAAGGAGTTGGCACAGCTTAAGCAGTGGGGTTCTATTGACTCATACATTTATGATTTTTAGAAGCTATCAGTAACGGTAATTGATTCTTCAGAGAGGAGATTGATAGTATTATTTGTTGATGGGTTGTCCGATCCATTGAGAGGTTGGATTAAGGCACTTAATCCATCCACATTACACGAGGCAATCAAGAAAGCTAGGGACATAGAGTCCTCTTCTAAAAACATATTTCAGTCCAAGGGGTTTCTACATAAGAAAGACAAGGACAAGAAAAAATTTCAGTTTTAGAAGGATTCCAATCAGCCCCAAAAGATGTCAACTAGGTTGGATAATGACCAACTTAATGAACTCCATAGAAAAAAGTTATGTTTCCAATGTAGATAACCATGGGATCCATCTCATAAGTGTGCTATCAAGGCACAGGCTAAACAGATTGAGTACTTTTCAGCCGATGAATCAGCTACAGAAAATCAGATCAGCAATCTGATACAGGGGAAAGTGATGGAGAAAGCTCATCTAAAGTGTTATGGAGTAAAAAGTGGACACTTGCCTTTTTACCTCCTCATTTAGCTCCTAGGTCCCCATGATAACATTATACATCCTAAATATTCATCCCGATGCAAAATCCCCCGAAACCAATGCAAATTGGAAACAAGGGGCCCATACTTTACCTTACACTGGACCAAAAAGGTGCCTTGGGACTTGGGCGCCCGCACCCAAGTCCTCCCTGATTGGTCGGGGCTAATTTAATTGCATGTCGGCATAAGACCTTTAAAAGGGTTTTTCCTTGTCGACTCTTTTGATTAATTTCACGAAGGTTAAAGCATATATAAGTGTGTTTTTTATTTCATTTGTAACCTAGATAGAGACAGCCAACTCGAAGCATTGGAGTAAAGAGCATTCAAAGCATTCATTGTGATTGTAGAGCAGATTTGTATTGTCATTGTGTGTTGTTGCAGGTTTTGAAGTTATCATCTATCTCTCCTTATGAGTTGAAGAGCATGCATTCACCTAAGGGTTTCATCACATAGGTGATATCATTTGTGTTCATCATCATTTGATTTCATCATATTGATTTGTGTTTTGCCTTTGCCCTGCTAGGGCATGTACTCTATCAAACAACGATGCTGGGAAGCTTGAATGCTATCCCGGGATTTGATTGAGGCAAGTCCCTAAACACCATAGCCCCTAAACCCCTTTTCTTCTTGTGTGCAGGTTATAGGTGCAAGATCCGGAAAAGTTAAGACATGGGAAGACTAAGAAAGGAAAAGGGTTTCGCGATCCGACAGCATTTCGAGAATATTCCTCTATAAAAGACTTGGGCACTTTTGAAACTGTCCTTCCTTAGCTAACATCAGATCTGGAATCAGGACAGTCTATACATCATTTCTCCAGTTTACGGTTTCTGGAAATTCCACAATTATGGACTTGGGCGCCTTTGAAATAGTCCTCCGACTTTCAAGCTTCCGGGACACAAGTTCTGATATCTTCCTAATCAATATGGTGAAATTAGTTTCTAATTATTTGTTGTGCATCTTCTGTTATGATCAGATCTTTACAAATTAGAGTTTAGTGCATTGATTGACCTAGGGTTTGATAAAAGGCTTGATTAAATCAGATCTTTCCATAGCACTCCTGAGTACAAAATTTGTAGCTAAGTCCACCTCCATTTGGTAGTGATTTGGCTCGGTTTTGTCCTTGAATGTTATTGTGGAAGAGGGTTTGATCTAGTGTGCATGCTAGTTAACATCATTCATCTTTCTCACACTAAACATGAAGAATCAGAGAAGGAGCAAAGATGTGAGTGTACACTTGCTCAACTTTCTATCTTTCAGAAGATTGGATCTTTTAGAGTTAGGGGAGTTTTATGCAAACAGCGGATCATCACACTCATTGATACAGGTGCCACACAATTTTATTGATGAGGTAGTTATAGCTCGAAGAGGAATCAAGATAGAAAAATTCGATGGCTTTAAGGTGATGGTAGCTGATGGTTTCACCCTCTCATGCAACAGGAAAATACCTAACTTGAGCATTTAGCTGCGTGACTATGAGATCAGAGATGACGTCTATGTGGTTACCATAGGAGACACAGATGCAGTCCTTGGTATGCAATGGTTGCGATCCATTGGAGAGTTTTACATGAACCTGCAAACCATGGAGATCAAGTTCGAAGAGGATGGTAAAAAGGTTGTGCTCAGAGGTATGTCAGATGGTGGGCCATGAACAATTTCGCAAATGCACCACAGTCGGGCGACATTCAACAATCAGGCGACCTACCACAGTCGGGTGACATTCCACAGTCAGGCAACATTACACCAACAAGCGATATTCCACAGTCGAGCGACACTCCTATGAGAGAAGCGATCTCTCCAATCCTTCCTGCCAATGACAGCACTCCAACCGCCACTTCCACTGGATGGTCACTAGGTGCCTCAAAACAGATAGATGGTTGGTTACGTTCAGTTGGAGCCCCTATCCAAGTGACAGACTATCCTCCCTTGAGCCCTCCTAGTGAACCACAAAAGTCGGCAAGAGTAGAGCACATTTCCAGTCAGCCAGAACCAACCGCCAACACTGCACTTTCTAGTCTTTCGGCAACAGGAGGGAGTATTCCGCATATGGAAGGAGGAGGTCCTTATATAGTACACGAGCCAAAGAATCTTCAAGTAGTACAGGATTCGCCAACTCAGTCAAAGTCCAACAATAAGGACACCATTAATATTCAGATATCTAGACCCAACCCACAAGATCCGACGGGCACTATCATGAGGTACATACAGGATTTGGAACCAATGAGTGAAATCATGTGTGAGGTGGCAGACATAGCCCGACATCTAGACAACATTCACTCCTCGTTGGTACTTCAGGAGACCCGCAAAATTTAAAAGTTTATGGAGGATTGCGAGCAAGAGTACAGTAGTATTTTACTGCGAAGGGTTGGCCGACCACACACACCCCTGAGATGAAGAAGGCATGGCAACCTAATCAGATTGTTTCTTCCTTCAGTAGTACTGATGTGCATGTTTTGGCTGCACTTTATACAATTGAATCCACTTTCCAAGAGGCATTCTATATGCTACAAGAACAGGTAGAGAAACACCGCCAGGTCATAGCTCAGATTGATGAGTCTGCCCGTATTTCTAAGCAACTTCGGGAAGCACTGGATGAACAAAATCATAGATTTCAGCAACAGCGTGCTCAACAAACATAGTTGACGAACCTAGAAAAAGCCAAGGTGCTGTAGAAAGAGAAAGACTTGGCAGAGCAAAACTAGCGGATGCTAGAAAAAGATCAACAGTTGGCAACACAGTGCCCATGAGAAGACAAAGAAACAACTAGCAAAAGCGGTACAAATGGTGAAGACAACCAGAGAAAGAGAACTCAAGGTAGCAGATCATCTTAAGCTCCGAACAGAGGAGGTCTACCGACTGCGGCAGTTGGCTTCACAACAGAGTACTCCTTCCTTTGTATACACACCTCCAGGGACATCTCCTCCACTGGTCTCCCAATAACTGGTATTTTGATTTCATATTTTGATTTAGTCTTCCAAGACGTCTGGAAGACGACTAAATTTTTTTGGGGGGGGGCCTGATGTAGATGACATATTAGTTAGAGTTATAATTACGTAAATCTGCTTTGGTTTGTCAGCGAGATTAGTTGTTAATCTCGGCCGTTGTATGTAGTTACGGATAGTTAGCAACTGTAATGTTCCTTAGTAGTAATAACTGAAATTTATGGCAACTTAACTAAGAATGAAAGGAAACAAGTGCAACATATAATCAATGGAACCCCAAACTCCAATTGCTTTATTAGCTTATTCAAATGGTGCAATTACAAATACTGATTCGCTGTCCCTTATGACAGTCACATACAGATTTCAAATCAGACTTTCAAATGATTACAACTGACTTCAAATATAGACTCTAATGATAGCCCGATAATAGGGGAAGGTTGTCAAATGAATGCCAAGTAGCTTCAGCACTCAATGAACCTTGTAACTCCTTCCAAAGACACTGTATGCTGACTGTTATGACTGTTGCCAGTGACTGAAATACTGTATGCAATCAGCAGAATAATGAATGTTCGAATGTCCTAGATCTTGATGCCAAATCTTCAACAACGATCGCCAATACTCTCTCTATCTCTCCTAATACCTGCAAGTTTGAATCCAATGGTGAAATTAGAGCAATATCACCTCATAAATCATAGGGGGTCATCTCCCTATTGGCAAAGGCACATCTCCTTGCAAGAAAGCATGAAAATCGGAATCTTCAAGCTTGAAATGAATAGAGAAAACATACCAAAATCAGTCATGCCCTCAAATGTCATGAGCTCCTCTATTTATCCTTAGCTTTCATGGCCGATTGGGCTTGTGCATTGGTAGGAGTGATCCTTCATGGGCAAGCGTCACTTCTCTTGGGCGAATTGGAATAGAGATTTGAATTCCACCAATGAAATGCCAAGTTCATGAACAATATATGATATTCCATTGTTCATTTAAAAACTTGCAAAGCAATTTTAAATGAATACAACTAGTAAATCGATCCTCAAGGCAATTGGGTCTCCTTCTCCATGAAATCGCTATCTTGCTTGAAATAAGCCTAGCATAGGCGAATGTGACTTGGCCGATTTTCCTCATGTCCCTAACCTTGGGGAATTCTCCCATGGCGATCTTCTTTGAGGCTTGAATGATTTTCCTTTAGCATTGGCGATCCTCATAGGATGGCATGGTATCCTTGGTGAATGCTATGACCTTGACAAATGTGTTGATCCTCAACATGGGCGAGAGGCATTATGCATCGAATTTCCTTCATTCCTTGTTTCATTGCTTTGGCCGAACCTCCACTTGAGCGAACCCTCTTTGCATAGGCAGATTCATTTTTCCTTGGCGAATGGCATCTCTTTAGCTTGGCCGCAAAACTCTAAGCAATGAACATTGGGCGAATGTCATTATCTTGGCACATAATCCACCCTCTCCAACCGTTGGCACATATTTCCATGCTCTTATTGGCCTTTGCTTGAGCCGAATTCCTTCATGAAGGTGACCGCTAGGAGTGGCACATGATCCTAGGTGGCCGTTGGGGTTTTGGAGCCTCCTTTTGAAATATAATTTAAATTTGAGTTTTGATTCTCTCCTTGTGCATTCGTTGGGTTCCTCTATGGTGGTCGATCCCCTTTTTGAATCCTCTTTTGAATTTGCATTGGATCACATTTAGCTTGGACCTATTCCTTCAATACACTCAGCACCAATTGTCAATAGGTCCTATCTAAAATAGATTAGAGAAAATGTAATTAAAGATTTCATTTTCCCCTTTACAATTTGGCCTTAGAGAACATTTATTAGTTTGGCCCCTCAATTAAATTTGCTTTATGAAGTGCTAAAATAATACTTAGCTCAAATTTGGGGATATTACAGCAACAATTGGCAGTAACTAGCAACAGTTGGCCACTTATATATATTGATCATGTTATTGTACTAGGGACCGCACATAGAGCGAGAATCCCTATACTACTTTTGTATAAGAGCATATTAATGAAGAAACTGTGATATCTTTGGGGTATGAATCTTCTATGAGTTTTGGTAATGAAGCTGTTATATTTCCTTGCATAGTCATATTCTGTTTAGTCTTTGTATATCAAGCATACTTACTTAGGCAGTAAACACAAGTGATGTCACTTTGACACTTTATAGCAGACTTAGCCTTTTGTTCTCATATCAATTCACTTCAATGTTTATTTATATCATACCAAAGGGGACATGGCCACCACTTTCTATTATTATGCTCTATTTTCAGTTTACTAAGCTCACATGTGTGTTGGAATTTGTATACTGATCCAGGTGGAGGTTCAAGTCAATAATTTGACAAAATTATTGAAAAGCTAGTAAATCACCTTCTCAAGGCCATAAATTTGCAACTGTAGCTCAAAATCTTTTCAAAGAGCATTAGAAAACTTGGGTTGATTACAACATGATGAATGGGTTCCATACTCTGTTTGACAAAGTTTGACCCACAAAAACACATAAGGCCCAAAACTCGCAAAATAAAAAAATCTATAAAGTTTTGAAATCTTCACAAAACCAAAATCTTGTCTTTTATGAGTTTGAAATTACAAAATGTCCTCTCAACTTCTTGTGAGAAAACTGATCACATAATTTTCACACTCCAAGGTGAATCACTATTATATTTTTAAACTCTTCATTTCTTCCAAAAAATAGATATAACTGAATTGCCATCCAAATCTAAAAATTGAAGTGTTGTAGCTTCAAATTTCTTCTCAGGCATTTCTAACTTCTTGCAAATGATTTGATTTCCACTAAAGATTCATTTACATTGCAGTATCATATGTGTTTCTTGTGCTCATTTCCATTGCTTTGGTTCATTTCTTTTATATCACATTAAAATCCTACAATTTAGCATGTTGATATCATCCTATGAGACTCACCAAGCGAGCTCCTACTCAAGATTACCATCTTCCATGTATCATAATATTATTTTTGAAAAAGGTAAAATATTATATATTATTAATTTATTTCTAAAAAGAGGAGTATGGAGCGAGATGTCATAGAGAAAATTGGATATCCTAGAGAATCATGAGAGAAGAGAGGAAGCAGACCGATGATTTAGAAAGAGATATTTCTACTTATCAAATGAGGTTTGTTGTACCCATAAGTAACTTTTGTATTATGTCAAAGTTTTTAAAACTGAAGTCTGTTGTTTTCTCACAAAATCATGATCAAGTCTTGTGCAGTCTCTGTCGTTTTGTCGTCTTTTTGTCCTTTTTTGAGTGTTTGCAAGATCATAGAATGAGACTCTTCAAAACATCCGTCTTGATGGAAGAAAGGAGGCTGACAAGTGCGTGCAGAGGTCCAGAAGCGCATCTCATAAGGTATAGAGAAGTACATATGAAGATCAAAAAATGCACCTTATAACAAAAACGACCCCAGAAAGCAAGGGACGAATTTTGACTTCAAATACATAGGAAAAACGCTTCATCCAAGGAGGTGAGGGGCATGCTAGAAGGGATAGGCACGCTTCCAAAAGGTGGACAATAGTTTAAACAATGATCAAAGGGCACACCTTATGAAGCATTTTTCTTAGTTAAGTGAAGCATATCACAATGTGTAGACACGTGCCTTATTGAATGAGGCAAATTCATCTTTCAAAACAAAAACAAGAGAGACCAATGTATAAGTGTGTGCTTGAGCATAGGTGCATGCCTACAGAAAGAAGATGTTTTCTAAATTAAAATTTCAAGAGGTAAACACATGGGCCAAGCAAAGACAAACGCACCAATATAAAGACAAGGTATTCGTGCTCAGGCGCATTTCAAAGGCCAAGCGCACATCAAACCAAAGAGTTCCAATTGAAAGCCAAGCAAACAAAGGAGAGTGTTTATATCTGAGTTAGTGTGCAAATATGTGCCAAGAGGTAGGGCACACACCAATACAAATCAAACATTTTTTTTCAAGCCCTTGAACAAGCATGCATGTGGTAGAAAGCGTGGGCCTATGCAAAGGATCGACATTTCCCTATCAGTTTAAACTTTGAAGGCGTGTGGAGAATGGTGAGTTTACAGGTGCATGGAGAATGATGAGCTTACAGACATGTATGGAGACATTGATGCACACACCAAGGAAAGAATTTTTTTTTTTTTAAATTAATGCATATGTTTAGGTGCGCACCTATGCATTAGCACGCGCCTATACACATAAATCTTCCCAATATGTCATGAGGGAAAGAAATGTGTCTATCTTTGGAGACATGAAGCGCTTGATTTTCTTTTAAAAAAATTGACTTTATTTTTAGCTGACCAGATATACCTTTGCCTCCTTGGAAAAGTCATGTTGTTTCAAAAAAGGATAAAGCTATTTATATAAGGTAAAGTGTCACAAAAAAGCAAAAGCTATTTAAAATAGCAATGCCTAATTTTTGGAGAGTGACTTATTTAGATAGAAGCAATCTAATCAGCACTTTGTAGTCATGGTTTTAGGTGAGTTTTCAAATGGTTATCAGCCTATTGAAGTTCTAAGAGAAAATATTCCGTGATTGGCAAAGCAAGTGGGGAGAGATTGCCAAGTCTTAATTGTGACAGATCTATCATTTGGTAATCATGTTTTCCTCATTTGAAAGAGAGAGAAAGAAAGAATGTCTCCATATCAGAATTTCAATATCTCCAAAGCTCTGTCATCATTTTCAAACAGAAGAGTTATTTTTAGCCAAAACCCACTATTTTTAGTGTCCTCTATTTATGGCTGATAGTCGGCTATTGTTAGATCGTCTATCTCATCATGCAAGAGAGGTGAGTTTTTAGGGGATAATTGTAATAATTTCAATCGTTAGTTGAACTAGCAGTCACATGTTGTAATATTAGAATTAATGAATAGGGTTAATTTGTAATAAAGCTTGCATGCCATGCAAGCAGTAGTAGTTAGGGTAGAAGTGCAATTAGTTTAATCCATTTATTTTCATGTAATTGTTTGTAAATAGTATAAATAAGTGTCTTTCTGCACTTTGTTTTATCAATGGTAATTCTCATGCCTGCATATTGCTAGAGTTGCTATTCATCAAATATTCAGTGTTATTGTTATCCAGAATTTGTTATTCACTCAATGACATTTATTACGCATGTCTTGCTTATAAATGTTTATTGAGATGTCTTGTTATATGTGTTGAGGGTTAAATTGCTTTGGCCAATTTGCAAGTTTTTTATTGCAAGTGCGCTTGAAGGTGTAGATCGTGGCTTTGTATGGAGTCCTGCATTCAATTTACTATAGCATTTGTGTTTGTGTTAACCTATTCAACTCCGTATGTGTACTTCCATCGTTCAATCTCTGCATCTAATTGAACAACACAAGCATGAAGCTATAAGGATTTGTTTTAAGTCAACAAACATAAAATCCTTTCTGTAGTGTTGAAACAATGTCTTACCCTTTTACTCTAAGCAAAACCAAAAAGCTACACATTTACATTTTATTCAACATGAACGTGAAACACCACAAAAATCATTGTAAAGATTGTAAATTGCAAATACAAATTATCCAGTTTTAGGTTAGTTTTTGTTTTAAAAAAAACTTCCCCTTCTAATTTGAAAAGCAGTTTTATCACACATCTATTCCATTTTGTGTTGCACTGAAAGATGTAAATTAAAATGTCAACAAGGTTGAAACTTGAAACAAATATAATCTTACAGCATACAAATGGCTTACACAAAGGTAAACAAGATCTTATGACTTAATACACAAATAAGAGAAAATAAATACACAACCAAGATTCTTCCTAAGGCAGATGTATATGACAAATACACAATTTTTTCTTGTAAATCCAAAAAATGTTGGGTGGGTGTCAATTCATTGTTCATGCAGAATAATGCAGATATGCAAGTGCAACCATCCAATCTTCCTAGTGTTAGGGATATCCATGCATTTGTATAATTGCTGTGTATCTGCATGTATAGGTATGTAAGTGGGGTGCCTTTGCATGGGACCATATGGTTATACTGAAAGGGGCATCTTGAAGTTTCTCAGTATATTAATTAGCTTCAACACCTTAAACAGATGGCTAGATTGCAAAGTGCTTTTGATGGCTTCCTCTTTAAGTCCAGATCTGGTTTGTTTCTGAGCTTAAGTTAGATAATAAGTGCATTCATAAATGTTTAAACTCTTATACATTCTATTATTATTCTCTGAGACTTATGTTAGTCATATTCAGCACATTGTAAAAAGTCACAAAGAATGAATAGTTAGTTATTTGTGTACGTTAAAGGGAAATAACTTTAGCACATTATATAGTCTAGCCATCATCATTCAACTAGAAGAGACATTACCTGTGTCCCAAATTGTTAATTTCAACCTTTTCCCTCCTATACTCATCTTCTTCAACCTAAAGTCAACACCTGCATTGAGCTCATTAAAATTATGAGTAGAAAGTTAGAATACACATTGTTATAAAGATTGTGAAAAGCTACCATGAATCATCATTTGTTCCAAATATATGATATATTGGCTCAAAAAGCATTTCTCAAGATGCAAGTCTTGTCCCAGACTGCACAACACAGTCTGGGAAAAATGTACTTATGTAAGAAATGCAACATTTGATCAAATTTCAGAAAGAACATTTTTAAAAGAAAAAATACAATAACAGAAAATTAAAAATAAGAAATTTAGATTAGAATCTTTTATGAGTGTATAGAAACTACAAATTTTTATTTTATTAATAGTTTAAAACAAATAAATAATCAAACAAAATTGTGAAAAGCTACCATGAATCATCATTTGTTCCAAATATATGATATATTGGCTCAAAAAGCATTTCTTAAGATGCAAGTCTTGTCCCAGACTGCACAACACAGTCTGGGAAAAATGTACTTATGTAAGAAATGCAACATTTGATCAAATTTCAGAAAGAACATTTTTAAAAGAAAAAATACAATAACAGAAAATTAAAAATAAGAAATTTAGATTAGAATCTTTTATGTGTGTATAGAAACTACAAATTTTTATTTTATTAATAGTTTAAAACAAATAAATAATCAAACTTAACTTATGATTGAATTTCTATGTGCAAGGGTATAACATTCAATATCCATAAAGGCCTGTATTCATGCCATTGCTGTTAACACTTCATCAAGAATCTTCATTGCTTTGTTATATACTACTGATTACTGTTCCCTAAACCTGTTATTACTATTTGAAGTCTTTAACCAGAAAAAGTTAATTAGATGTCTCCATTGACCTGCTTTTGGACTCAAAGTATAACTAAAACCAAGTTGCCTCATCAGTCATAATGCCATAGATATACTGGAGTTCATAAGGGGGTATTCTAAACTGATCAACGAAGATAAATAGGCCTACTGCCTTCATTGATCAAAAGGTCATAGGTTTGCATAATCCATATGGCATAGACGTATTCAATGCAATAAACGAATTTTAATTTGTCTACTAATGAGCAATTGAAGTTTCCTGTCCTACTCTGAATGCCCATTCAGTTTGTTTGTAAGTTGACTACATTAATAAGAGAGATTTTAAGTTGTTGCTTGACTGCATTTTAGCTTCAAAAATTGTTCAATGAGGATTTCTTGAGTTCACTAGTACTAGAAAGGTACACGTCACATTAATTCCACACGTTCCTGCCTGGCACCTGGTAATAGAAATTGTACAGTTCCCTTGATGTGGCCATTTGTTGGTCTGTTTAATTGCTATGGTCAAACATACAAGGCTTATAAGATCTGAAGACAAATTATTCTAAGGTTTTAGCCTTTAAAACTAGAGATCAATGCTCTCAGTCTCACACAAATTGAACTCAATCCGAATTGAGGTTCCTTGGAGCTCACTTAAAGAATAGTGTTCTGTCTCCAGGGTCTCCACTTGTGATTTCTGGATTTCTGGATTTCTGGATTTCAAAGCATTGAATGTAATGTCCCTTTCTGAAAAATTCATAAAGTACGCAATTTTTTGTGTTTTCTGATTTGATAAATAACAATACTGAATAGCAGAAATGTTTTATCCAGATTTAATACTAAATTATGCAATATCAATATTATCCATAGATGCTGGACAGTATGAAGATTTCCAGAAATAATCATTGGAACTCGATTGCAACAGCTGATTATTTATTTAATTCTGTTATAACAGCAAAATCAGTAAACGTACCAATTTCAGAATATTTTATTGATAGCCAAGGCCCATTCACAAAGACACCGTACAATCTGTACGGAACAGGGACTGCAGAAACCCCATGTGAGAATCCTAAAGATAGCTGCAATGGTACTGCAGCCTAAGATATAGTACGGCCTTCCCTTTTAAGTGTACGACAGCTGCTAAAGGAAGTGCTCAGTAGCTCTAGAAATCATACGGTGCCCACAATGAATAGTAAGTGCAGCTGGAAAGAAATATGGCAAGATTACCAATTATAATGTGGGACGCCCCTATTATGAGGTACAGCAATCTCAACAAGTTACTATTGACTGCAATCCAAAAACAAGGAAGTACAGCTGGCCTCCTCCTTGTACAGGAGCTGATATAGATAAATGCTAGAATAATATAATATAATCACTGAATAATCTTCAGACATTGAACTAAAACTGCATTCATCAACATAGCTGAAAATCACCAAAAACCAAACTGAAACTGGAAATCTTCAGCACAACTGGAAATATTCAAAACCCACTCTGAAACTGGAAATGCCTTCAATCATTCAACACAAATGCAATCCCTAGATGAAATTGCCTCAAATAGATGAGAGAGTTTTCGTCCTCCAATCCAACAATGGAAACCGAGAGGGTTTTCGTCCTCCAAATTCCCTACACCAAAGGGTTTTCATCCTGAGGTGTGGAGATGAACACAAGTGCTCAAACTCAAAGAAAAGGGTTTGTAAACAATAACAATGGATGATCTTCTTCTAAGTCCAACTCCTTTTATAATCTCCCTTTTAATCTCCTTTTATAATCTCCCTTTTCCCACCTAATTTCTCTCTAAAAGTGTCTAAAATACTATATAACATTACATTAGGCCCACTTTGAAATAATAATAATAATACATAAGTCATCCTTTTACAATGTTATAAAAATAAGTTACTAGGACAAATTAAAATATTATTATTAAATTAAATTATTTAGAAAAAGGGGCATGACATTGAATTTGTGAAGAGATAAAAGGATTCAATACTATAAGTTCTCAATGCTTAATATAAGTTCTTAAAATGTTTTTAGATTTTGAAATATCCCAACTAGGGTTTTTACCAAAATTTTCTGAATTTTCAAATTTCAACTTGAAACCCTAGATCTGAATTCTGTTTTTCTTGTTTCAGATCTAAACATAGACTTATCTCATCCAATTTTCAGGCCAAATACATCACAATCAACATGCCAAAATATGCAATCAAACCCTAGTTGAATTACACAAGATCCACACTAGGTAGATAGCAAAATGATGGATAAACCAAATCAAACTACTGCTGTTATGAAATCAGAATGTTCAAATGTGTCATTACATCAAATGCATGGCTCTATCATAGCCAAAATAAATCCACAAACTGCTGTTACAAATTCAGAGATGAATGATGATCTTCAACATACCAATTTGATGTCGAATGCCAATGCAAGGTGAGCGAACCTATACCAAATCAGATCTTCCTTCAAGATGATGTCAAGGAACCCCAAATGCCGATCGCTCCACCTAGAGATGTCAACAAAAATTCCTCAATGCTGATCGACCCAAATGGTGATGTCAAAATGCTATTCGGCCTCTCCTCAAGATGAAAACAGCCACTCAAGATAACAAATCTTGCCCAACTTGGGCGATCTCATTTATACTTGAGTTGCCCAAAGTTGCCAAAAGTTCCGAATGATGAAATGAAGCTCCAATGACCTTTTATACTTGAGTTCTCCTTATCCATCTAATCAGGCCGACTAAGTCTAGGCACCCAAATTCAAATTCAAAATAAAGATTTGAATTAAATCTTACTCCTTCTCCAAGTCGGCCAAGAAGAAAATTATTATTTTTATTATAAAGGAGCCAACAATCATAATTAAAACTGTTCTTGTTCCTTGAATTGGGTTGACCAACATGGGCACCCAAAAATACAATAAAATATTATTTTTCTTGCTCCAATAAATATCATTATTTTGCCGACTTAAATCTCCCTTTGTTGAGTGCTCAAAACCAATAATGAAATGTTATCATTTGGCCGACCCAAACCTCCAAGTGGGTCATTCCACTACTAGAAGAATTATTTTTATTTTTGACCTTTCAATAATTAATGTAAAAATACATTAATTCATTTTCCAACTTCACCGGGACTAGAAAAATTAGCTGAGCCTCATAAAAACAACTTTCCAAATATCCATAGCACAACCATTGCATTCCCTCAATTCACGAATTAGCCTACGGGAATGAGGATAGGCTAACACAAACTCTTGTTAGGTGATCATGCCAGAAATGGGGACATTACAGTCCTCCCTTCCCTGGATTGCTTGTCATCAAGCAATAGCAAATCTGGATGCTGTAGAATCTGTTCTCCTTCCCATGTCGCATCCTCCAATGGCAAATCTTTCCATTTCACAAAACACTCACAGATCACCTTGTTCCTTAGACGTCACTCCCTCATCTCCAAAATGTTTTTAGGAACCAAAACCAAAGTGCCCTCTTCATCAAGAGGTGGAAGATCAGACGAAGAAACAACTCTTTGTCCAAGTGCCTTCTTGAGGCATGACACATGAAAAACATTGTGAATCCTGCTTCCTATCGGCAACTCAAGTTCATATGCTACTTCTCCAATTCTCCTCAGAATCTTGTAGGGACCATAGAACCTCAGCTTCAATTTTTTTGCACCAGTCTTCTTCAATGTCGACTATCTATATGGCTAAAGGCGCAAAAAGACCAAATCACCAACCTCAAAAGTCCTCTCAATCCTGTGTCTATCTACATACATCTTTTGTTGGTTTTGAGCCTGCTAAATATTATTCTTAAGTGCCTTAAGGATATCCTGACTATCCTACCTCAGCTCCTTAGCTCTGGGAGTTCGACAATCATCAAAAGCCAAGTCTACAAATGATAGAGCATCATAACCATACAAGGCCCTGAAAGGTGACATGCCAATCGACATGTGATAGGTGGTATTGTAGCAATACTCACCCAAATGTAACCACTTGATCCAAGCACATTGCTGCCCTGCAACATAGTTGCAAAGATATCCCTCTACCCACTTGTTCACAATCTCTGTCTACCCATCTGTCTGAGGGTGATAACTCGTGCTCGGAGTCAACTCTGTTCCAGTCAATCAGAACAACTCCTGCCAAAACATGCTAAGAAACCTATTGTCTCAATCACTGACAATGGTCTTAGGGAGTCCATGCAACCTAAACACCTCTCTGAAGAATAACTCTGCAACCTGAAGAGCTGCATAGTCTGATGGAATCACAAAGAAGTGTGCATACTTAGACAATCTGTCAACTACAACAAATATGCAATCTCTACCTTGGACTCTCGATAGACCAGTGATGAAATCCATTGAAATACTCTCCCACCTTTGCTCTGGAATAGGCAATGGCTGAAGCAATCCTACGGGGAAAGTATGCTCCGACTTGTTCTGCTGACAAGTCATACACTCCCTTACATGCTGCAAGACATCATCCTTGAGACCCCTCCATGAGAATCTCTCTCACAGGCTCTCCCTGACATGCTACACGCTTGCACTACTCAGCTAAATTTAGAGGCTGAGCAAGGCAAGTACACATGATTTGGATTAAAAAGATTTATGAATGCCTTGATTAAATCAATTATGAGACAATGCAAAGATACGACTTATAATTTCACCTACGGCGCAGAGTTCGTCGGTTTGATAAATCAACTTAACCTTTAGCATAAATGATACATTTCAATGGATCTTTAGAAGCAAAATATGCGTACTAGAATCCATTAAATGAATAAACGAGAACACGATCAGATGAATATTGGACAAATAACAAGTGAAGCAAATTGAGGCATATGAATTGTTATTGCATTGTATTCACTGATTGAATACAACACAAGTATCTGGATACTTGAATACTGAATAATAAAAAAAAGCTAATTGCTAAAAAGCTTCAAAAAAAGCTAAATAACAATGAAGTTGAATTCTAAAATCTATCACCTGTCTCTCAATAAACCTAAAACAAGAATTGCATGAAAGGAAAAATAAGAGTTGAACTAATACTCTTCAACCTAAACCTAATGTTGCATGTAAGCATGCAAGCTTATTTGCATAATAAAAATATAAAAGAAATGTCTCATGCAATTCAATTAATTGAAATTGCATGTTATTACAATAAGTTCCACAATTGCATGATTTGCATGATTTCCAAAAAGATGTAAAAATAAATGACTTTGGAATGCACGATTGATTCTCAAAATAGATCTTCTTTGGAAATCTCTCCTGCTAAAAATAGCCCCTTTTGAAAACACTGGAAAAATGGCTAAGTCTAAGAATTGAGATTTTGCTTGATTTCATCAACCTTAGCCTCTTCTGGAATGATGATGGAATCCAAATGAACGGTCTCCCACTGCAGTATGATGTTTGCTTCCTCAATTGGTGACAATTTGGATTTTCTGCCTTCTATGATGTTGGACCTGCACAAAATGATGGCTCCTCTTGCAAAATATCTTTCAATTCACTCTCTATATGCTTCCCAATGATCAAATCTGCCTTCAATCTATTTATTCTGCCCTTAGACTCCACAAGAATGAACAAAAACCTCTTTACAATGCAGCGCTGCCCTTTAATATGCCTCCAATATGCTTTTTTTTAATTTTGAGGATGCTTTTATTTGCCTTGAAGACATGCAAATTGAATGGGATCCAAACTGAAGTTGTTTTTTGTTTAAATAGCATCCAAAGAGGCATGTAATAATGAAGAGATGTGCCTCATGCAAGGGGGTCGGCCTTTGCCAAAATAGAGTTTGCCTTTTTTTGTTTTAAATTGGATTTGAGGTTGTTTGAGTGGGCACCGAAAGTGTTCGCCACTGGGCGGACGCGCCTATTGTGAGGCACGTGCGCTTCCAATTGATCGCGCCTTTTATCTTTATGGACGCGTTTTTAAAGTGAAAGTCTTAGAACTTTGTTCCGTTTTCATCAATCTACCTTTGGAACTTGGCGACCAGGTGCGTGCGAATGTTTAGGCAAGCGTTGACTGTAGATTGGAGCATTGAATGTTGTTTGAAGACGTGCTTTCCTTCTTCAGGCGCAGACGTGCCTAGACACAGGTGGACGCGCTTTTGTGATGACATGTCCTCTCCTTTTGAGGTGCGTTTATCCCTTCGTTAAATTTGTCGTGTTCTCTGTTCGATTAGAGGCGCGCTTAGCACACTCTAAGTGCGCATTTCTCCTTCTTCAGGCCGACTATGCTCTACTCCAAAATGTGCTTCAAGGCATTCAAGACTTAGGGGAGTGCCTACAATTTGGAGGACGCGTCTCCTACTCGGCGCGTGCGCCTAATGGATGGCGCGCTATGCTGATAGAGGGCACTCCCATATACTTTTAGGCGTGTTTAACTTTGAATTGAATGCGCATTCTCTTTTTAAAGTGCATTTGCTTGAAACATGGTGTGCTTTTTCCTTTAGATTTTTTTTTTTTTTTTTTGAATTTTAAAAAGACTTCAAGAAGCGCCTTAGTCTAGGCGCGCTCTTGTTTTCCCTTAGCTCGTTTTTAAAACTTGATTTGATCATGATATGGTGCACTTCTTTAGCCCAAAGTGCGCTTTTTCTTGAATGTCTGGCATGCTTTGAAACTCCTTTTGGCACGCTTTGATCATGGCGGACGCGCTTTGGGGAAGGCGCGCACGCCAGAGGTGAGGTGCACTAATTTTGCCTTAGTTCTTTTTCAGACATCTGGATTTGCCTTTGACACAACAGGTTCTCCGTGTTCCTGACACACCGCCTTTGCGCATTTAAATGCTCCTTGAACCTGCAAGGTTAGCAGAGAAAATTGACATGGGCAAATGATCATTGAGATGTTCGTTTGATAGTGTTTTCTGGGAAGGATGCATAGGAAAAAGCATATAGGTGAAATTTTTCGTATGGGTACAACAACTATCAGAATCCCCAAATATGATAACAATGAAAACAGGTTGTACAAAAGATGTGATGTATCTCACATTCAACCAAAAAGTATCACTAATCACGATCTCCTTCGCCCTCTTCCCCTGCTCAGTCTTTTGAGTCCATCAACCTGTTCCAATCTTGTGTCATAACCATAAGTTGCAATGGCTCTTGCAACTCAAGCATCCTCTCTAGTAGAATGAAATAGGAAGCAAATCGAGTCTCAACTAGTTTGAGGAATTCTTTCTTTGCAAAGGTTCAAAGCAATGCCAATGACATGTGGTGGTTGCAAATAAACATTTGCACCTCCCTTGCATCCGCCACCACCTGTTTCACCCACTCTATCTTTCCAATGTCTTTGAGTGCATTGTTCATAGCATGCACACAAGGGGTCCAATAGATGTGCCTATATGTAGATTGAACCAACATATCTGCTACCCTACAAACATTTGCTACATCAGTAATCACTTGCACCACATTTTGAGGACCAACCTCCTCAATGGCATCTCTCAGAATCTGAAACTAAAACTCGGCATCTTTGCATTTTCCTAAGCAATCAATTGTTCGCAAGAAGTAAGGTCCATCAATGCATGAAACTATAACATTGATGAGTGGACAGTGTCTAATATCCGTCCACCCATCCATGATTATGTTGCAGCAATGTGTCACCCATTTGGCCTTCATCTCCTCCATCAACAAGTTAACCTTGGAATAACTTTTTTCCAAGAGTGTGGTTCTCAATTTAGTCTCACTAGGAACCACATAACCAGGACCAGCTTGCCTTACCTTCTCAAATATTTCCTTGTACAGAGGAGATCTAGCAACATGGAAAGGAATGTCGTTGCCAAAGTAGAAGTTGGCAATGGCCTCATCTACAACCTCCCTTGCTTGCACATTGAACATATATGTGATTGGGTTTGGTGAGGATGATCCTGTAGCTTTCCATTTCCCCCTTGACTCCACTGCACCCACCCCAAATGAAGGATATGAAGGTGGTAAACCTAAAGTTGAACCTCCTCGTGTCGATCTACTAGAAAGTGATGTTGTAGTGATTTCCCCTGTATATAGTTTGATCATCTCAGCCTTCATTTCAAGTGTGAGATCCTTACAACCTTCAACTCCTTTACCAGGGATATGCAAAAAGTGTGCATTGGTCCTCGTCATGCTACCATTCCAAGTACCTTTTGGGAAAATGTTGCATTTCCATTTTCGACTTCCACCTGACTTAGGTGCTCTATTTGTGTCTATTATTGTTGCATATTGCTTTAAAGGATCTTTCTTGCTAAATGGCCCTTTGACATATTGTGATAACAACTATGAAGGGCAATCGGTTTTTAACACACTTGCAGCTGCACTTGAACTGTCAGTGGTTCTACTTGGGGTTTCTGTTTGGCTGTCTGATTCCTCATCCTCATCAATTGCTATTTCGTTCTCCAAATCTAAATCAACATCCACACTTGAAGAATCCATCTTCAGTTTCACAGTTCAAGTTTCAATCAGCAAATCAAAAATCTAGACCCTGATGCAACAGCAATATAAAAGGTAAAATTAATAATCACGCCATTTAATCTTGAAATGTATTATCATAATCAAATATATTATAGCATTACCAAATATGGGTTTGATTTGGGTTGGTTAAGAAGCGCAAATGCTCTTCATGGGATTAGTTTTATTTTTGGAATGAATCTAATGTTGTAATAAGTAATTCTGTTATAAACTTATATGTGAAGATTTTGACTATCGCATTAGTTGTTTTAAACTTGAATGTGATTGAACTGATGAAGGTATAGCAGTGCTTCTCCATTGTTGTGCTACTGTTTTTTAAGTTAATACAAAGGTGAACAACATGACTAAACAAAGAACGCCACAACACTACATTTCTATTCAGTTCTAATATTTTTACATCTATGCTTCTATGCTCATAATATGCATATAATAAAATTCTCAATAAACTTAAACACTGATCAAATTTTCTTTTTAATTCAAAACCTATGAAATGAATCATTAAATTTTTTCTTCCATCGCAAGTATACTGTATTATTAAGGTTTAGTTTAGGTTTCTATTTTAATTAAAATCTATTAATAGTTAGGTTTTGTTAGATTTTAATTATTTTAATTTTAATCTTTTATTATTAATAAAAACTTTTAATACTTGTGATTGTTGTAGCAATAGTAATCTTAGCATTTTATGAACTATTCCAATTTCCTATAGTTGTTCCTGTCGACAATGTTATTGTCTGTTATAACTTTTATCCTTTATTAAATTACTAATTAGGAAATCCGAAATTGTTGCATTCTATAAAACAGAAACCTTATATATTAATGCAATATTAAGTTTAACTGAAACTTGCAATATTCAGCAGCATACGCACCTGTGGTTGAAGAAGACCCGCAATATTAAGTTTAACTGAAATTCGCAATAGTTTGTCTGGATGCTGGTGTTGAATTCCTACAATAACTTGTTCGAAATGTAATGGCGTCCAAGAATGGAGAGCGAGACATTGAGACTCCAAGGTGGCCGCGAAAGGGCGACTTTATGAAATATTTAGGGTTTTTATTTGTTGTTTTTACTTTATACTTTATATGTTTTAAAAAACGCATTTTAAATTTTCTTTTTTTGGTCGCGGGACGCCATGAGGTCCCCGGGATGTTAGGTCGTCTCCAAAAAGCAAGGCGTTCCCAGGGGACGTTGCCCATGTCGAGGGGGCATCCCTAGGACATCCTCAAAAAGTCAGGGAAAATGGGGTCTGGAGGGGGCGTCCTATCCCCGTCCCTACGTCCCCGAGGCATTTTGGCCAACTGGAGCGAGGGAAAAACGGGGGGGACGTGTCCCCCTGTTACACTAATACCAGCCAACCTAAATAGCTCCTGTCAAAACACACTGAGAAACCTGCTATCCTGATCAATGACAATGGTCTTAGAAAGTCCATGGAGCCTAAACACCTCTCTGAAAAACAACTCCACCACTTGAGGTGCCTTATACTCAGATGAAATAGCAAAGAAATGTGCATACTTAGTCAATCTATCAACAACACAAAGATGCAATCTCTGCCCTGGACCTTCGGAAGACCCATAATGAAATCCATAGATATACTCTCCCACTCTGCTCTGGAATAGGCAACAGATGAAGTAAACTTGCTAGGAAAGTATGCTCTAACTTATTCTGTTGACCAGCCAAACACTCACGAACATGTCACAAGACATCATCCTTGAGACCCTTCCATGAGAATCTCTCTCACATGCCTATAGGTTTTGCAAAACCCTGGATGCCCTGCTAATGGAATGTCATGAACAACCCTCAAAATTTTATCCTTCAGCTTAGACTCAGGTACCAAATAGATCCTATCCTTATAGTAGATCACATCACTAATCACCTTATACCTGTCATCCTAAATCTTGCCATCCATGAGCTCACATGCAAAAGTATTCTTGGAATACTCAACCAAAAGGTGAGACTTCCAATCGGCTGAAATCTCTGACATAGAGCAAAGAGTAGGTCTCCTGGATAGGGCGTCAGCAACAACATTGTTCTTCCCCTTGACATACTCAATGTCAAAATCATATGCCTGGATCTTGCTCACCCATTTCTGCTACCTCTCATGTAGGTCCTACTCTAGAAAGTATCTCAAGCTGTTGTGGTCAGTCCTTACCACAAACTTACTACCCACCAAGTATTGTCTGAACTTCGTCAATGCATGCATTATGGCGAGCATCTCCTTATCATAGGTGGAATACAATCTCTCTGCATCTCTCAACTTCCTACTCTCATAGGCTATGGGATGTCTATTCTGCATGAGAACTGCTCCTATCCCCTCACCTGATGCATCACTCCAAAACAAATGGCTGAGAGAAATCAAGAAGTGCTAAAACAGGGCAAGTGCTCATTACCTTTTTGAGTCTATCGAATGTTGCCTGAGCCTCATCCGACCATCTAAATGCGCCCTTCTTAGTGAAATCTGTGAGAAGTGCTGCTAGCTGTGAAAACCCCTTCACAAACCTCCTGTAGTAACTGTAGAGCCCGAAGAAACCTTTCAAGTCTAAAATGTTCTTCGTCGGCGGCCAATCCAGAATAGCCTGTATCTTCTCCTGTTGTACCTTCACTCCACCAACACCAATCACATGTCCCAAGTATAGAATCTTTGTCATTTCAAATTCACATTTGGAAGCCTTAGCAAAAAGGGATTGTGCCTCCATGATACCCAATACCTCATCAATCTGTCTGAGGTGATCCTCCCATGTCTTACTGTATATCAAAATATCATCAAAGAACATCAATACAAACTTCCGCAACTGTTTGTTGAAGATATGATTCATAGAAGACTGAAAAGTTGCGGAAGCATTAGTAAGACCAAAGGGCATGACCAAAAACTCATAGTTCCCGTAGTGACATCTGAATGTTGTCTTGTGAATGTCCTCACGGACTCTAATCTGATGGTATCCCAAGCAAAGATCAATCTTCGAAAAGTAAACTGCGCCATGCAACTCATCTAGAAGCTCATCAATCCTGGGTATAGGATACCGGTTCTTGATGATCTTCTTATTTAGGGCACGGTAGTCAAAGCACATCCTCATCATGTCATCCTTCTTCACCAAGACCACCGAAGAAGAAAAGGGACTGGAACTAGGCCTGATGTGTCCCATATCCAACAACCCCTTGATCGTCTTCTCTATCTCCTCCTTGAATCTCCTAGGATGACGATAGGGAGTAGCAATGACGAGCTTGGAGCCCTCCAACTCTATCACATGCTCAAAGCCGCGATCCGGAGGTCTACCAAGAGGTACCTCTCCAAACACTACGTTGTTCTTATCCAGTACTGACTGAATGTCCACATGATACTGCTGGCTCCTGCTAGAAGAAGACTTGGAAGACACAAAACACCGGGCTGCCCATGCAACATCACCATGTCTAAACAAATTCTCCATCCTCTTCGCCGTCACAACCCTTGGCGCACCATTCGCCATGGCTCTCAACACTACCTTCTTCCCATCTAACATGAACTCCAACTCCATCTTATGGTTCAAGTCCTGTATGTATCTACCAAGAGAATGTAGCCATTGGATTCCCAAAACCACATCTGTATCTCCAATGCCAACTACATAGAAATCATCAGTGATTGTGTAGTCACCCATCTGGATACTCAACTGTGGAATCCTATTCGTGCAACTCATCTGGAAACTATCTGCAACCATCACACTGAAACTTGTGAACTCCTCTACTTACAATCTTCTCCTCGCCACCAAACCCTCATCAATGAAGTTATGAGTGGCCCCGCTATCAACCAAACATGCAACCTTTTGTCCTTTTAGGACTCCTCTTACTCTAAAAGGATTGTACTTGGGGACTCCTAATAGAGTAACAATAGTACCTTGTACTATATCATCTGTTGTAGCACAAAGCTCCAATGATTGCTCCTCATCATTACTCTTTGAAGTAGCTGTGTCTTGGAACTCATCATCATCTACATCGGATGTGACCTCAATGTAGTGTGCTTTGCCCTGAAACTTAGGCTTAGAAGGAGCTGAAAACTTCATCCCTCTAGCCATTTTGATGGCTTCTCTCAAATAAGGTGGATCTAGGGCTTTCACCCATCCATGAAGTGGCTCCTCTAGTCCCTCAATAAACAAATATGTCAATCTATTCTCTGCCATATCTGGGACCAATACTGCAAGCTTCTGAAACTTTGAAATGTAGGTGTCCACTAAATCCTTCTGCTTGAATAGAGCCAACTCTTTGAAGAATTGCTTAGGATTTGTCTCATCAAACCTATCAATTAGCCTCTGTGAGAAATCAACATAAATGGTAACATGGCTATGTCATTGAGTTACCATACCATTGTACCACCAATCTAAAGCATCTCCCTCCAAGTGAAGTGTGGCAAACCATATAGCATCTCTCTCGAACATAGGGCTCATCGTGAAGTAGTTATCCAACTTTTGGATCCATGCTTGTGTCGTGATCTCCCCCGAAACATCAAAAGGAGTGATGTTCACCTTACTCAATCTCTTTTGCAAGTCATAATTATTGTCGTTGCCTCTTTCTTCTCTGGGTTCATCTTTATCCTTGTAATCATCAAAGGTCTTGTCTATCTCTTGTGGTACACCTTCCGGAGTTCTTAGCTGATCCAAGATGGTAGGTATATGAGCATCGCCATCACTTCCCAAATCCTCATTATTGCCCATATTATGCCCCATATATTGAGACATGAGTAGCATGAGATCTCTTTGACTCCTTGCAATGTCATTGAGGATATCCCTCATGCTAGGTTTCATGTTACTTCTATCATCCATGATAGCTTTTAGACCCTCAGGCTAGCAAGATCAAAGCTCTGATACCACTATAAGATCCCTAACAAGATCTGCCCTAAAATTCTTATTTTTATTTTCTGAATTCTGCCCTAGATTTCTGCACTTTAGATTTCTGCTCAGACCCTAGATTCTGATTTTATTTTCTGATTACAAACAAGTGTGGACAGCAAACATTTATGTATCCAAAATGCTCAAATAACATGCCAATAATGAACCCCTATGATAATAGCATCAATCATAAACTCATCCACAAGATATGATCATCCAAATGCAAATAAGATGACAAACAATTCTGATTTCTGAATATATCAATCTGCTGCTACAAATCAGAATACTCTGAGTTTGCAATTACATCAAATACATAGGCCAAACATGCCCAAACATAGGTTAGAAATCTGCCTTTACAAATCAGGTTTGTACATGCCACAAATGATGAACAATGATGTCACGAAACAAACCCTAGCTGGGCGAACTCCTTCAGCTAGGCGGCTCTCCCTTTGGAAGTGGCAAAATACATGTAAATGAGGGCGGCGGCTAGGGCTTGGCTCACAATGAAGTCGCCCTTTTTGGCACCCAACCTAGGGTGAAAACCCTAGCACAAACAATGCACAAATCCCTCCAAATGATGGCGCTCCAAGTCTGATCTGAAATCTGAATATATCCTTTGATCCTCCAAATTGTGTTTGGCACAAATCTCACAATTTGGCCTTCGGGTTTCTGCAGAAACAAATATGGCTTTGTTGCTCCTTTCCTTCCAAATCTCCAATGAAGCACAAATATGAACTCCGTATGAGTCCACCTTCAAGATGAGATTGGGTTTTCATCCAATCCACCTATACTCCTAAGGGTTTTCGTCCTTGGAATATGTTGAACCAAAAGTTGCAGCCAAAGAGACAAATCTCCAAAGAAATGATATGAATGAATGATGATCAAATGACCTCAAAACATCTTATATTTATACATGATTTTCTTTCCTCCTCAAGCTGGCCTTTTTATTTTCTTTTTATTTCTTTCTCCCTAGGCCAACCTCCCTTTGGGCGCCAAACATAAAGAAATATCCTTATTTTATTTTATATTAATTTTCCCAACTTGGGCAAACCTCCTTGGGAACTTATCAAGTCACCCTTTGACCTCTCCTAGGTCGTCCACCATCAAAAGAAATTATTTTGCATTATTTTACATTTTCTATGGCATCACGAAATTATCCAAGGTCATTTCCCATCATCAATAAGCCCGGTAAATTAGTTAAATACATGATTTAACTAATCAGAATATTCCCTTGCTTCTTCGACCTAGCCCACGGGAATAAAGTAGGCTAGCCGACTCGAGTGGGTGATCACTCGGAAAAAGGGGGCATTACATAAAGGTTGTCACACCCTTCTTGAGATCTGTGCTACAAGTTAGTCTAATGAAGTAACCCTATACATGTTGCTAAGTGTGTGTGTGTGTATAATCTTGATTTTATAAGATTGGTAACTATCATGCAATGAATATGATAATGTGAACTTGCTTAGACAATACTGTGCTCTTATGGGCATATGTATAATACTTAGTGGTCCATTGCTCCTCATGCTCTTCCTAGTGAGGTCCTTGAATGTCTGAGCCTTCTAGTAACGAAGAAGTCTGTACTTGAACAGAAATCTGTTACCTTGTCATGCAAAGCCCTTCATTGTATAATAGAATTGTTACCTTATATTCATGAATATTGTATTTGTGAAGAGAGAACTGAAAATGACATATGAAGTTTGTACTTAACATTTGAGGCCAATTACATTAAAAACGAAGTTTGCATTACAATGAGAGGAGTGTTTCTTTGGTTTGTGGAATTGTTCCTATATCTTAAGTTTGTACATGTAATATGATGTTCATAGTTTAACAGTAACTACTCAGAAGTTTTTCTAAATGCCAAGTTTTTTCAATGTTTACTCACCTAGTCTACATGAAGAGTTGTTGGTGAGTTTTGACCTTTGACTCGTGCAAGTACTCAATGAGTTTGAGGGCAAAACTCATGCTGCACCAAACTGGAATCTCATACACAGAAAAAATATGTTTTGGACACTAAAAATACACATTTTTTTGCCTTTATAAGCCCTACACACCCAAGGGGAAAGATCACACCAGAATTTGAGCATTCTTGAGAATGTTAGAGTGAGTTTAGTGGATTCAAAGAGAAAATTTGAGGAATTTTGAAGTTTCTCGATTTTTTCCCTGTTTTTTCTAACATATAAAAAATTTCTAGCATGTTAAACTTTTTATAACATGTAAATTTTACAAATTTAAATGAATTGAATTTGATTTTTGTAAATTTTATTGCTGATTTACACAAGTTTTTGTGAATGAAATTGTTGGGTTTTTTCCCTGAACATAGGGTTTATGCTTTACAGTAAAAAATATTGTTTTCGTTAAATTAATTATTTCTATTGCTATTCAATTACTGTATTACATTTGAAACTCATTTACATGATTTTTTTTAAATTTTGTGTTCAAATTGCCGTATCTTTTTAAATGCTATTTTTTTGTCTTCAAAAATGTTGTAGGTTAGTATACAATGGCATCCAACTCCACATCAGGCTTAGAACAAGCAAGTGGAAGCCGTCCCGTTGGAAGTAAACGTGTTAAAACTTGTGATCCAACTAAGAAATATGCCATAATGGGACCGGCATTGGAGAGTGTGATTTGTCTCTTGTGCGTGAAGATGCTTAATTGAGACATCAATCGCCTCAAATACCATATTGTAGGCATTCCTAACTACAATGCCAAGCCATGTGAAAATGCCACAAAAGAGGCTAAACAAGAGATGCAAGTTGTCCTTGCATTGTTGGATAAAATAAACTAAAGAGGGTGAGGGCACAAGCAGCCATAGCAATAGCCACTAATCCCAACTTAGCAGAGGAAATGGAGGTAAATATGACATATATTATGGGCTCTAGTCGTGATCCATGCATATGCAGCACATCCACCTAATTCAGCTCAAGCTGTAATGTCCCTTGCAAGAATTTTTCAAACAAACTTGTAATTTTCTGATTTTTAACTCATAGGCATTTCGTCAAACATTTGGTGGATAACTGAGATTGAGTGTATTTCAACAATGTGGACAGATACACCCGATGGGTTCTTCTAATTTTGCAGCTTGGAAAGATTAAACAATAATATTCAACAAATTCCACAAGAGAATATTCAAACAGCTGACTGAGTTTGTTATATATATAATGTCACCTACAGCAGATGTCTGACACTTATGTAATCAAAATGAATGGAAAGAGTACAATCTCTGACCTTAACTTAGGAATTGATACTTGAAGGAGTTGCAGGACTGATTGTTGACAACTTCATTCAAACCCAGGAACACTGAGAATGGTCCCAAACTACAGATTTCTGTACCTTAATATTTCTGTCACAGCAGTAAATAGACACTTATTACTCCTCATAATGTAGCATCCCTACCTCTCAAACATATGAAAGTTCCTTTTTATTAAAAGGCTGGCAGAAATAAGTCAAAAGGCCCCTGTTTTGGAGAGCGCTTCACACCCAACTCCCTCACGTCCCCTCCTCTATTACTCACACCACCTTTGACTTACATTTAACATCTCACATAAGGTAGTGACTCCAATTCTACAACCCACATCCTTCCTTTAAGTTGCGATACCATGCACTTAGGAACCAAAAAGATGAGCAGCCAGCACATAGGAATATTTTGGCACCCAAAAAAGGAGTGGCTAGCTAATAACAACTGGTAGCTGATAATAAATCTGAAACCCTTACTCCGTATGGTCTTAATCCAAACTTCTAAAAACAATCAATAATCTTTCAATAACTCCACAAATTTATTATTTGTTCACAAATCTTCAATAAATTTACTTTGTAGTGTTCCAAAAGTCAAACAAACAACATCTAGAAATGCTATAAACTTCTTCAGCAAAATATCCTTGAATCTTCAATCGATTTGTGCACCTTGAATCCTAAATGAATCCACCAAGGATAGGCTACGTGCGTTTTCGTCCACGAAACCAATATCAACTTAGGTTTTTTGTCCTAGGCTAAACAGCTAAACAAACACTCAAGCTCCCAATAGGGTTTTCAAGAAAAAAGAAAAGTCAAGAAGAAGTCACTTTTCCTCCAAAACCTCACTTTATAACTTTTTTTGGGAAAATTACTTTATTTTCTTTTATTTCTTTTATTTTCCCACTCAACTCAAAAGTATCCTTTTTAATAAATTCACTTTTGTACCCATTTCAAAAAACACTTTATAAAGTCATATTATAATCTCTTGTTCAACATTAAAAATTAATTAAATATAAGTTGTCTTTAGAAATAACTTTAGACAACTTAATATTTAATTAATCGAACATTCCCTTTGCTCCACTCCTAAATAGCCTACGGAACTTAAAATAGGCTAAGGGTCTTCGTTTAAGCTCAGGCAGACGAAGGGGACATTACAATCCTCCCTGTAAACACTAATTTAGTATAGATATATTTGATTACGTATGGTTTGGTTTTGTCGGTGAGGTTAGTTGTCCTCCCGACCATTGTATGTAGTTAGTGATGGTTGCCGACGGTTGGCAGTTATGAACAACCGTCAGCCACCTTTATATATTGTTTATGTTATTGTAGAAGGGACCGCATTATGCGAGAATTCCCTGCATACTTTGTGTAAGTGCATAATTCTGAGAATAATAGTGATATCATTTTGATGTGAATATTTCCTGAGTATTGGTTATGAAGCTGTTACATTTCCTGGATAGCATATTCTGTTTACCCTGTATATTCCAAGCATAATCACGAGGCAGTAAACATTTGGTGTCGTTGCTAGGGATTTTCTTCATCGGGCATACGACTTGTTTCCGCTTGACTTGTTGTCGGCCGATGGTTTTTTTCAATTTCCTCTATCTGGATCATATTACATTCCGGTTGGAATACTTCGTACTCTATTATGCCTGATAGTTATTAGTCTAGAACTTAATATGCCTTTGTGGTGATCCAAATCTTCTAAAAATTGGATGAGACATTACTAATTAGCTCTTAGTAGATCATGTATTCCCAACCACAAGGTGGAATGTGCAACTACGGTGTACTGCGGTAGGATTTGCGGTTCTTAAACAGTGACTGGAATGTTATTGAAAACCTGCAAACAAAACAAACAAAGTAAAAGAAAATATTTTTGGATGATCCAAGATTGCTCTTACACCCTGGGATGCTCCTGCATCAACTAAGCCCACAACTCTTGTGGGATTCATCATATTGTTCTCAAATTTCATTTTTGATATTCCAAACTTATGACAATAATACCACTTGACTTTGTGTTTAGATTGTGAATCAGAAGTCAAATTTTTCTTCGCTTTACCCTTATACTATGCAGCAAGAGCACTCTCTAATTGTCCTAAACTGGATTCAACTATTTGCATTTGTCTCTATCCTCTTTGCCTCAGGCATGAACTAACTTTTTCAAAGTTGATAGTTTGACTCTCTCTACCAACAAATGCGAAGACTCCTAAAAAATTTCAAATGATAGCAGCAAATTATTGATGACCAAAGTAACCGTATCATCTTCATATATTGGTTTGTTGACCTTGGAGAGATCGTCTCTTAGATCTTTCATACTAAGTAGATGCTCTAAAAGTGACCCACACTTGCCCAATTTTGTGGGAAATAACTTTTTTTTAAATATAGGACTACCCTTTTCAGAAGTTTGATACTCGTTTTTGAGACTTTCCCACAAATCACCAGCAAAAGTGGCATTTCAGAAGTCAAAGATCAAGTCGTCAGAGACAAATAGTTTCAACAATGAGGCTTCTTTATGACTGTTATCAAAATCAGCAAGATTTGAAGCAATTCTAGTTTCTTTTTTGAGGATTATTCTATCACAATTCCTAGACTCAGTAATTATGAGTATTTTGTGACTCCAAACATTAAATTTGAGGCCTGTAAATTTTTGAGCTTCAAGCAAAACAAGAATTTGACTATCGACCATGGTATGCACCCTAGAGTTTATTGCCAGTTTTCAAAAAAAAGAAAAACAGGAAATAATTAAATTTTGCAGAAGATTTTAAAAACTCAAAACCCAATTTCAAAATGCTGACTGTGTAAGGCTTTGGATTTTGTGTTTCTGGTTTGTTTTCTGCCCTGCACTTCCTTGGGACAGTCAGCCCAAAATATGAAATTCGGCCCTCCCCCTGGACAGCAATCAGTCAGCCTACAACAGATTTCTAGTCACCCTTTATGGCAGATTCACCCTTGACAGCAGTTGGATTTCAAACAGGGATTGTCAGCCCCTTACAAATAGGGACAGTCAGCCCTAAAAAACAAACCTATTCGACCTTCAACAACTATCAGTCCGGCACAAAACAGGCTGTGAGTCAACCCAGACAGGTTCTCCAGTCCAACCTTGGCAAACTTTGTGACAGTAGTCTTCCAACAATAACAGGACCTCTCCTTTCTTTGACAACATTGTGACAGTCCGTTCAGCCCTAACACATTCTTTACAATGATGCACGACAGATTTGACAGAGATTTGATGCACAGCAGAGACTTCGTCCCTTCAATTTTGTGGCAATCGGCCCTTTGACAGAATTCCTCCTTTCTACCTTCAATCTTCTTCTCCATCAGATTGGTTGAGTACTCTATCCTAGGGCTTCCTCACTTTGAATCAGCGCACCCTTCCTAGGGCATCCTTTCTCTAATACCAAATGTTGGAAGAATAAATACACAAAGTTTGAGAAAATTGTATGGCACACACTTCAATGTGTGTATGCTTGTATTTATTATTGTAGGGAGAAGTTAGATTGGTGGTTGTGACTTAATTGTAAGTTACCTTTTAGATATAACTAATGTAGTGTTATTACATTATTAACATACACCACTTGACATAAGCTACAAATGCCTATGTGTACAAAGTATAGTCTAACAATTAATTATATCAAATGTCAACGGTCAATAGGAGATACTCCAAGAATTGACCACAACAGATATGATGACTAGCAACAACTGCAAGAGATCTGTATGCAATTACCAACCATAGGTCCATAACACAAAATTAAAAGTAGCCATTTTTATATTAGATAACAAATAGTCATAGACTCCACATATGATGTCATGTCTTATTCTTATGTATTTATTTATTTATCGATACCATAACGAAATATCTTATTCCATGTCTACAAAGTTGGAAAAGGGTCGAGAAAAAAACAAAATAACTAATTAAAGAGAGCATAACTACCCTGAATAAAATGATGGGGACGTATAAATTGCACATCAGATTACTTTGATAAGAAAAAATAAACTTGTATCTACCAAAGAAGATTAGCAAGAAGAGTCAGGTTTTCGCGGAACTGCATTTTCCATTAGTTTCTATCAGAATATTTGTATGGTCTTTGAAGAGAATATTCACTACCTTTCCTCAAAAATCCTCCAGCAGCTTTCTGCATTCTTCGAGCAATTTTTTTTTCAAGGCTTAGGTAAAGTATTATCATTTAATTTGTGTATTCCACATGCTTGTACATTTATTCACTTTACATATTTTGCAAAGGCTTGAAGACTTGAACATGAAAATGTGTAAGTTTCAATAGTGAAAATAAATCTTGCTACTATCTTGTGTCCTTGTGTTCTCTATACATCTTCCATTTCCACCCACATTGAGATCCATATTTATCGGACTACTATGTTTAATCACCCAAACCAGACAGATTATTAATATCATACTTTTAAGTTGATATATATATATATATATAATGTTTTTGAAGATTTTACTCCTTAAGATAACTTTACATTTGAGATCCATATTTATCGGACTACTATGTTTAATCACCCAAACCAGACAGATTATTAATATCATACTTTTAAGTTGATATCATGAATGTAAAGTTATCTTAAGGAGTAAAATCTTCAAAAACATTATATATATATATATATATATATATATATATATATATATATATATATATATATATATATATATATATATAAGCTTGTCTCATGTCAAGACTAAAAAGGGAAGTTAAACAAAAACATGTGATTTATCACTCTCACAATTTTGATGTAAAAGGAATAAATGCTATATTCCTCTGAGTCCTCTTATGAGGGAGATAGGGAAATCCAGGAATGCAAAATAGGGACACCTAGAAGTAACCTCAAAATCCTATAAATGATCTATAAATCAGAAAATAGAATAGGAACTGGGATAAGGGGATGTTGACAGAGAAAAAGAAGGGTGGGGATTATACCCCATGGAACATGAAAAGAATGTGAAGTCAAAATCATGAAAACCATTGGAAGAGAATCATGCAGAAGCAGAAAGCATGGTAATTAACCCAATATAGAGCTAAGAAAATCCCAAGAGATGCATACCTATTGTTGGAGCAAGATCTTCAAAGGTATCAGACGTAAATCGTAATAAGAGACTACTCTTGCCTACTCCAGAATCTCCAATTAATAATAGCTTGAACAAGTAATCAAAAGTTTCCTGGCGCGTTGAGGAATACTTTAAAGCCATAGATTCCCACGTGACAATGTATTACAGGACAGTCCTATGGTACTCACTCGACTTGCTGCAACACATGTTAAGACATTTTAAATAATGAGCATTATAAAGATTAGTGCAAATACGACATTATTTCAGAAAAAAAAAAATCAATCAAATCACTTTGCACAATTTTATCTCTGAAATTGTCACAAAGGTATTTCTTCTTCGGTACTCTTTCTAAAAATCCTCCTTCCAATTTGGAATTCAAGAAGAAATGTAAACCACCTACTTATCATAAAAGAAAAAGAATTTTATCTTCTGATGTAAGACAGAAAATAATAAATCACCATTAATATTTTACTTTCTCAAAGACTCAAACATTACATACAGTAGGCATGAAGTTTAACTAAAGCCCAAATTTTAAGTTTGATTAAATGCTCTTGTACAGAGAAAAATGACACAAATCAACTTTTGCAACTGAGGGAGAATATAAGTAAGTTCCCTTAAAAACTAAACTGTCTAAAGTTTAAACAGAGCATCAAGTGAACCAAGAGCAAATTGTAGTCTGGCATTGGCGAGGGATTGGCTGCAATGCCAAGTTGGTTGTAAACTGTATTTGTATTGTCTTACAAGGTAAACAATAAACAACAAATTGCTTTTAATTTTTCATGTCCATTTGGGTCTGGTCATAGTCCTCTCTTAGTCACACATAAATATTCTTATGCAAACAACCAATGTACATTCATCTAAAATATTCAACACAAAAGCATTTTTTGTAAATCAATATTTCACATTGATTCCTTCATTAAAGGACAAGGCGCACTGTTTATATTGTAATCCTAATGCTACTCTTTGTTTCGAACATTTGTGGAAGATGAATAAATCATATATCCAAGAGTTTTGATTAGATACTTCTTTTGAGTCAATAAGTAGTTTAAGTACTATGCTTCAAGAATTCAGGCTTTTTGATTAGTTAAGGAATTTTTAGTGCATGATTTATAATGCACTTTCTAGTATGTGCCAACATACACCTGCTACCATGCCCATGCTATTATATAGGTTTGAGTACTCTCTTGCAGCTATTTTGTCTTTCTTTTGTTTGTTACAATTTAGATGTATTACACCCCTGAAATTTTCAAATAAAAACAAAATTTCCATGATTAGGGCCAACCTAATCAAGTTTGATAAAGAAAATATATATACAAGATAGTTGTCATTTCACACTCATTTGTTATTTTCATCAGAACAAGAGTGAACAGCAGTTTCAAGGGCAGAAGTTGACGATGAGTAGCATATAAGAACAGGTTTCAGCAGAAAAGAAGCATCTACAGCAGATAAAATAGCAGAGCAGCAGCAGACCTCTGCAGCAGTCTTTCAAAGACTAAATGAAAACAGCAGTTTCAGCAGCATACAACATACAGCAGGAAATGTCAGAATTTTGATGACTTAAATGGTATCTGCAATGAAGGAAACATAAGACTGTGACTAAGTCATAGGTGGCGCATCTGTAGCTATCACTTGCCATGGCAAAGACACATAAAGTGCGTGCCAAGCTTGGTTGGGCCATCATAAATTTCTGCTTTTATCATGAACACGGCATGATTAGCACAAAATTTTGCAAAAGTGGCTAAGACAGTCCAAATTTCCACCAAGTCTATAAAGTGGCTAAGTCAGCCCGAAGTTCCACCTTACTTTGTTGAACATGGTTAAGTCATTGAGTTTGTCTGCATGGCATGAATAACTAAAAGTTCCACCACTTCATTCAAAATTGGCAAGGGCATTGAAAATCTCCGCCTAGCAAGGCTCATACAATGTTCCACTTAACATTTAAACTGGGCAAATAGTCTTATGGCACATGCCAGGCTTGGCTCTGCCATTACAAACTTCCACCCACATCTTAAAATTGACCAAAACACTAGGGCCGGATGCCAGTGATGGCAAATCCATCATAGAATTCCGCCTCACGTCTTAAAACAGGGCTACGTCATTAATAAAGTGCACCAATTTCATATTCACCAAGGAAAATAGTAAATACCATTATGGCCCACACCAGGCCTGGCTTTGCCAGTGTAAATGTGTGCCTAGAATCCAAAAGCACGGTTAAGTCATGACAAGGTTCTGCCTCAAGTCTTAAGTGGAAGTGACACAAGTGCACGCCCAGGGATGAGAGTGCAGGTTTGAGTGACAAAGGCACCTTTGAGGCATGCCTGACCAGTCTTTGACAGTTTCGAGTGACAAGTACACATGAAAGAAGCGCCTAACAATCTGATAAGTAACGGCAGCAATGAAAATATGTGTCTGGAATGATTTGTGGCCTGTTTCAGCTAATCATCACTGCCCAAAAGCACACCAGTCATGATTTTCAGCATGTTCTAGACCTCATATGAAGGCAGAGTGCAGTAGTTTGAGACTGTAAGAAAGATAAGTTTCAGCCTTTTGAAGAGGAATAACAGCAGGGTTTCCAGCCACCTAGGTTTTAAAGTTGTGTAACAGTTTTCAGCAAATGGAACAGTCAGAACAGAAAAGGAAAAGTGCACTCATACAATTGTCCTTTGCTGCAGATTATATTCTAGGGTTTCTGATTTGTGGATACAGATTTGTTGATTTAAATGCCTAGGGTTTGCTGTTCCTGAGTTCCTTTTCAGCCACTTATGGTTAATTTTTCGTATGCAAAGGTGGAGGTGAAATCTTAGGGTTTGGTCTTCATTTCTTAAGTTATGTTGCAGTGATGCTCATGACAAATTTTTATGCCTGTCTTCACCTTTTGTGATGGGGTCATCAAATTCCGAGATGACAACAACAAAATAAAACATTCATAACAAAAACTTCAAAAATGGATAGGGCACGATGCCCCTGCACCAGAATACAACCTCATGTGATAAAGCTTCACCCTTGGATTAAAGCCAAGATATTACCTCAGATGTTTTTTAGGCAGATACAAAGGACCATGCTCAGGGCAACCGTGGAATCATCTCAACAGATGATGTCATTGGGTCAACTTTGTTTGATTTTCTGCTTGTAAAATCTGTTTGTGGGCATCAATTCCAAACATTAACCATTGACACTGATATTGTTATATTACATTTTGATATAAGCTAGATTTGTAATTTTTTATTGGGTATTCATTGTTTGAACTTTACCTAATACCTTGAACATTTAAGTGATATGATATTCCCACAGTCTGTAATAGTTAATCAAGACTGCTTCTAGATACAACTACATGCGATTTTTTTGCAGACATTTCAGATCATGCCCCATGATCCAAAATGTCCGCAAAAAACTCGCATGCAGTTATACCCAGAAGCACTCTTGCTCCATGATCCGAAATGTCTGCAAAAAACTCACATGCAGTTATACAGTATACCCCGAAGTGCTCTTGATTAACCTCAAACATTTCCTAAGTTTGGTTGATATTAATTGTATGTGCCCTTATTCCAGTGATGGTTTTTGGTCAGCTTGGATAACCACATGATTGCTTCTTTTTTTGTATTTAATTTTTCTGAAAGCCATAAAAAGGTAACTTGTGGAAAACGTGCAAGTCTGTTCATTCCTCGATGGTTATACTTATAATCCATTTTTAAAACAATATTGTGTAGGGCAGGGAAAGCTGAAGAAGAGGAGACATCACAAGCTTAAATTTTCTGTTCGCTAGCATGTGCAGGTTACTGGTTGGAAAAAGAGTAGAGATACAATACAGATATTGCCATTCCAACATCCAAACACCTACTAAATTTAGTTCAATCTAGGAATAGAAAACTGGGTCCAACTGAATCATTGCTATTGCAGAGAAGATCAATAATGTGTGCTGGAAGCAGGAAAACTAGCTATTTGTAAGGAAGTATGTAGGTAAAAGGCTTCAGTATCAATAACACAATTTGAAAACTGAAGTAACGTCAGATAGTTTTTTTCATAGACATGGGAAAAACGTTCGGCCCTAATTCTAACAAGGCTCTTTGACAATGTTAAGTCCTAATTATAACAACCTTTTAAGGGTACTGTGTTTCATTTTGCAAATGAGACGTTGCAAGGACATAAGTATTTTTCAGCTTTTGGAAAAGATTACCCTGTTATCATAACATTCCATTGTTTGTAAGATTGTGAGTACTGTCATCGAAGTCGCAGGGATTACATTACTCATCCTCGCCAACTCTAGTTTTAAAAAAGAAACAGCATTACTGCAACTCCCAAAAAACCAGCATCTCTGAATAAATGCCAGCCAGGCAAACAAGCACAATATCAAAAGGTGGATTTTCTTTATTTCAACAGCCAACTGAATGTGCAAGTTGCATTCTATAATTCTGTTGTTATGACACAGTATTTACCACCGGAGTTTCTGCAACTAAGACCTGGCATCCTGGAAATTTCGATTTTTTGCACATTCTCCTAATATGAGACGGCAAAATTAACTGCTTTGAACTTGGAAGCTACATAACGTACTGTCCAAGTAATGTAAATTTACTGTGGAGACTAACTCCAGAGAAGGATAAAAATTTCAGCCAGAAAACTTCATAACATGTGGCATATTATTCCCCCTGTACATTCATTACTTTGTAGAAGATATAGCCATCGAAGATTCTGCAAGAAAGTTATCGAACACGTGTGATCTTGAACATCATACCCGTTTTACAAAAGAAAATGTTAAAGAAAACTGTACACACAGTTCCCATCTTTGTTTAAAATAATGCATGCTTAATGGGCATTGTCAGAAAACAAGTCATCTCCAAAATTCCAAGTGTTTACATGTCAATGACCTTCCATGAACCCTTAATGGCTCCAATTGTAATTTCTGTGAAGTATGTTTTGGCAGACTACTAACCCCATTTAGCAAAAACCATTTATTAACAAATTCTACCCGAAACAAGCCTTGAAAAGCTACTTATGTCAAGCAAATAGTTAGTACAATGTGAATTTTTAGCTAAGTAAGGTGACAGAAATCATTGGGTGACATACCTGGTTTTGAAAATTTCCCAACCCGAAGGTGCGCTCAAGTTCAAGGTCCAGTGAATTTCTTGATTTGGGTATCTGAGAATTGATTGAGGGATGGAATGAGGGAGGTGTAGGAGAGAATTTTTGTTTAGTAAAGCAAGCTGCCTTCTACATTTACTTTACAGCAGCGAGAAAAGAATAGGAATATTTTAAACTTCAGCTTGAGATATGCCTATTCATACGCCACCTACATTGTAGGCTAACGACTAGAATGCGGTCTGAACTACGATTGATTAAAAAAAAACATGGATCTCTACGCGGGTAACTCTTACACTTTATCTAGCTTAGGCTTCAAGGATTGCAAGGATGCCGAGGATAAATTCTAGCGAGGATTGAAGTTTACAAGACTACTTCGGGAATATTTATGAATATAATATGTTTGAAATTAATTTTTGGCTGAAATATTTTTCAAATTCGAATTGTTGATTGTGGATAATATTGAAAAATTACTATTGAGTGTAAGGAAAAATATGCAAGTTAATTAAATTATAATGAATAAACAATCTAATTTAAGAGATATGATATTTCTAATTGTTTTCTTGTAGAGATCTTTTTTGTGTCAACATTTTGGATCACACTTTTTAATCCATGGTTACACAAGAAGCAAGAAATGTAAAAAGATTGCAAAGTTAGCTATTATTAAAAAGGAAAGAGGGGAAGGAGCTACACAGACCAAGAGCTAGATAGGGTAGCCTTTGCCAAACAGAGAAAAAAGATGAAGGAAGGAATTAAGGGAAAGGAAACATAAGAAGTTAGAGGTGAAAATATCCTAAACTAATGCAAGAATAAAAAGGATTAATAAAATGGTGAAAAAATGACCAATTTTAGAACACATTAAATTGTCACAATTGGAACCAAAAGAGGAAAGATAGAGAAAGGAATTTAAAACAAATGTTAGAAAAGGAGAAGAGCAATGCAAACACTACAAATTAAGTAAATGAAAATTAATAATAATAAATAGTAATATAAAAATCCCAAGCTAAACACAACAACTCAAAGAGAACAAAAGAATGAAATAGAATAGTGAGATAAAAGAGTTAGGATCAAGATTATGTTATTGAAAATAAATGCATGGAATCTAAATAAATAAAATAATAGTACTTAATTTTAGATTTAAAAGGTAAGAGGATTTACAAAGTATTTATAAATGGTGTTAGTATGGGAGAGAAGGATATTGATACATTAAAATAGCGACTTACATCCTTGATTTATTTGTTTGGATCGGTAAAGTTTTTGCATTGGACTATTGACCACCTTTGACATGTCTTTGTTAACGTTTTAATTCGCACCTTTCAGTGTGTTGTGCCCAATCAAAAAATTTTGCTTCATTAAGGAATTTTGTGAAAGTCTAGAAAATTTTTCGTCAAAAAGTCAAAATTTCTAAAAATAGAAATTTTCTATTTTTAGAAAGTTTCTAAAAATAGACGTCAAGTTTAGGTTTTCTAGGTTTCTTGAGCTATGGATGCTGGCAAAATTTTCTAAAAATAGAATCTTTGATTCAGGAGTCCTCCCTGATTCTGATTGGCTCATATTACTTCACAATCAAGGTGGTCTAAATAGAATCTGCAAAAGGTCAAGTTTTCTCTACTAGGTCAATTCTGCTTTTTTAGAAGGTGAAGCACGAACTCTAAGGCCATTAATGGAGGAAGTTCATCTACCAGGGGTCAGATTCATGGTTTCAGTATTTTTCAGAATGCGAAGAACCACCGAGCAACTATCGATTGACGAAGAACGAAGAATGGAGAATGATGAATCCAGAGAATGAAGAAAAGTTGAAAATCTCAAAAATTTGACTAAGTTTGGAAAATCCAAGCAGCCCTGGAGGCTAGGGAAGCCCAACCTTCCCAATGTTAGATTTTTTTGTGTTTTCTCGGAAAACGTTAAAAATGCCTCATCAGATCGCTTCCGGGTGGTCAAATTTAGTCAACAGACCCGAAAAAGCTGGGATTCATCACAGATATGTTCAGGCTATCAAGTCCACCCTTCATCCAGTGTCAATTGTTTGGCAGATCATAAGAATCGATGACAGAAAGCAGTTGTCGGCACACAAAACGAGGAAACTGCAGAAAAGGTTGAAATTTTTCAAAAAAAACTAAGGCATGGAAACCCAGTCGCCCCTGGAGGCTAAGGGTGCCCATCATCTCCAAACTTAACCAATTTTTCATGTTTCTCCAGAAAATGACAAATCTTCCTCCGTCAGCTCGGTCGAATTCACAAAAAATCAATCTAATCCAGTTTCTGAGACAAGCAGAAGGTACAATCGATTTAGTTTTCATCAACCTTGCCTGATTGCCTAACCATCAGTCTCAGTTCTCTTCTGGTAGGCAAGTTTCAGCATCTAAACAGGGGCCCACGGTTACCAGACCACGCGCACGAAAAAAGAAAATTGAGCAAAGTTGAAAATTTTGAAAAATGGCTAAGGCATGACATGCCAAGCGCCCCTAGAGGCTAGGCGCGCCTGGAGTCTCCAGTGTTAGAATTTTTCATGTTCTAGTAGCATTTCTTGCAGCCGCTTCTCGATCTTCATTCGGCGACAGTTCCCAGAAGTCAAATTGCAATCAAAAGTCGTCAGATCGTCAGTTCAAGGCTGGGGATGAAATCAAAATTAATAAAGCTTCAAAATGCCATGATTAGTCAGCTTTTTCAATTAACGGTGACAGTTTACCATCTTGTTGAATTCAGAGGAAGGCCACACCAAAGTCAGAACAAGCGCAAAGTTTTAAAAATGATAGAAAATTGGCTAACACTTTTGCAACCTCGCGTGTTTGATGACATCATCAAAGAAGCAATTTTTCATCATCCTCACATGTGAAGCCATAGGTAGCTATAAAATAGGAATTCATCCTATGTGAGCATATCAACTTGGATTTGTGCTTTAAAAGTTGTTTTCTTCATGGATAAGCTTCAAGTTTTATGCTTTCACAAAGAAAGTTGCTTTTTCACCCTAAAGTTCTATAAAAACAAGCTTTTGGCCTCCTTTATTCATTATTTTTGCAGGTTGCATCCAGAGGAAGAAAACATATTTTTCTTCCCATGAAGATTTGAGAACCCAAACGGAGTGCTTTTTCAGTGTTCTTCATGGTTTCGGGATTAGGAATCACAAAGGCACGCTTTTTCAAGGTCCATTTTTCTAGGGGATCATTTTCCAAAAACAGAGCTGAAGCTTTTTCAATTTTCATCGAAATGGGTTCATCTAGAATAACATCCCTTGAAGATTGGAAAATTTTAATTTTTCTAAAATTTGCTTTTTTGTTGCTTTTTTGGGAAATCCTCTGCTTTTTTAGAATCTGATGATCTGGGTTGCTTCAAAACGAGATTGTCTACAAAACCCATGTGCCATCTTTTTTGCTCAAAAGTTGTTTTTTAAAAGAAATCAGCAAATAGTTTTCAACCTTTTGTGCAAAATATTTCCAAACGAGGCATTCTTTACGTTTTTCAGTATGCAGTACTCTCTAATAGAAATCAAGCCTAAAACGGCATTGGTTCATGATTACCTAAGAACCTTCGAGACAGATCTGCATAAGGTGCTTCCAACATTTAATCTGCAAGCTTTAGAAGATGCAGGAAACATCGCCATTAGGAATCTGAGTCACTCCGAGTTGCTTACAGCTGCTTCATTCCTCGTCACAATGTAAAGCATTGAATTCGTAATCGATTTTACTAAGCATTGCAATTCAGTTACAAGAGAAATCCAATCAGCAGATGGGCGTGTACTCTGCAGCCTTAGGCCTAATGACATTGAGAAATATTTTTTCAATACCATCGTGGAAGGAGAACTTCGTCATTTCAATTGAAGAATGCAAGAGGTTGTGGCACAATGACAAGGAAAAATATCAGAAAAAGATTGCTCAAAAGTGGTTGAAGGAAAAGCAAAATGTTTTGCCAAAGAACATTGGACGTGGAGAGTTCAAGGAAGAATACACTATAATGATTACTCTGTTGAATCAGGTCACAGGTCAAGCAAAAGCCAATAAATTTTAGCCTTGGATGTTTTACATCATATCCCAGATTGTTGACAGAACATAATACTTTGACTGGTCAACATTAATCAGTTATAGTCTCCACCATCAGATAATTGATTTTCAAAGAGCTCATGAATTCCACATGATGTCATACCTCGTATATCTGATGGCCTTTCAAGGTCAGTTTAGAGGTTTGAATGTTGTTGGAACTCTGGACATTTGACATATATATCATCATTACCCACAATTAGAGTTTTCAGAGGCTGAACGACATTATAGGTGGGTAAATGATGCATTCCTTATGCATGCGATGCGAGATCTTGACAATGAGTTGCATATATGGTTTTCAATTGATGCTAGATCAGCAATGGTGGAGTGGGTTGATTGGTTTATCCAGTTTCCCACTTTCTCGTACATTAGGGTATATGGCTTCTCAGGAGAGCCAGTCATGCTACCAAGATATCCCACGGATGAGGTAGCATTCATGGAATTTCTGAGGCAAGTCTATGAAGTTCATTCAGTTTTGCGTAGTAGGCGCAAGACGGCTTTCAGTATGGCCTCAAGTCATTTGACAGGAGGTTTTCATATGATCCCCGTGGTGTTTTTGCAGCACACCTTGGTCAAAATTGTGTATGTATGTGCCTGTAGTTGAGGATTTCTGGGCTAATTGTACAGATGAATTGGAAGTGTGAAAACGTAGCTATAGCAGATTTACCTTGTAGCAGTTGGTTGATATCTTGTCAGAGGATGTAGAAGGCTTGTCAGATGATGATGATGAAGTTCTACTTCCCACATATTTTAGAGATCAAGTCGAGAAAAAGCCACTATCACAAGTTGATTGGTTCACCAAAGAGAGCACCTCAATCGAGGAAAGAACGAGCTAGGTTATTAAAAATAGTATGATATTCTTGAATAATAAGAAGAAGCGGAAAGAAGTCATCCTGGTTGTAGAGCCGCCAGTTGTTCAACCATCTATACCTTCCACTTCCAAACCAAAACCAAGAGTTAAGGCTATGAGTGTTCTTCCAGAAAGAATGAAGATGGCTAAGTTGAAGAGAAAAAAGTTTGAGTCTCTAGTTCATATTCAGCAGGGACAGCCAGTAGTTGCATCAGAAGTTCCAGTTGAACTAGCACCACATGTTAGAACAATGCCTTCAGTTTAATTTTCTCCACCTCCATCACCAAGGTCTTCTCCCATTCACATAGATTCAAAACTAGATTCGCCACTTTGTAACACTGCGACATACATTGATTCATCAAGAGTTAATAGAATTGGAACCGAGCCTCCCAAAGAAGTTGACTCATCTTGGCTTGAGAACATCTTGGGTAGTAAGAGGAGAAAGCCTTCATTCCGGTTGAACTTGATAGAACTTGATAGTGTCTACCAAGACATACTAGAAAAGAAAATTAAAAAGCAAGTTTGCATGGAAAAGAATGTTGATGGAGAAATTATTCTTGAAATTGCAACACCGCCAGAAGATAAGAATGTCAATGAGATTAAGGTTGATGACTTCAAGGTTGTTAGAGCCAATCTTGGTAGAAGTACCTGACACATGGATGTGAATCTTTTTGAGGTTGTGACAGATAATCTGAAGGAAAGAGTGTTGAAAGATGGAGAAGATAAAGTAGCCCTCAAGGCTAAAAATAGGTAGCTATGGCAATATATTTCCAATCTTCTTCAAGGCACTTCACAGGCCAACTTATTGCTTCCTCAAATTCTGGAACCACCATCCGATCACCAGTAGCTAAGTCAGTTGGTCATTTATGGGAGGCACATGAAGGATTGGGTGGAAGAGTTTGTGACTAAAGGAAGATATGTACTTTCATAAATCTATCAATTGAAGTACAACGCTTATGATTTGCGTCAAGGCATTCAGGGGTTTCAGCAGAGTATGGCTGAAGATAAGCCGATATTTGAGATCATAATCTCTGACTTGATGGTAGCATATGATTCCGTCGATTCAGCAGAAAATAAGAAGGCTTCTACTTGGAAAACACAATATCTTTTCATAGTAAAAACCCATGAGAGGATATCCTCATAGTTAGCGGAATGGAAAGAAAAGGTAATAAGTGTTCTCAAGTTCGTGAGGTCTTTTGTTTCTCAGATCCCATGCTCATATAAGAGAGAATATGGTACCCTGTATGATCTCAATGAAGTACCTAGATAGAATTCCAAACTCTTGTCCATAGCAGTTTTAATGGTGATCTCAGTGCCGGCAAGATGGATCGTTTTGCCGCTATGACAGTAAAGTTTGATAAAGCTGTGGATGAAGTTCACGAATTCCTACAAATGGTTGCAGATGGTGAAGAGATGTTAGAAAATCAGAATATCATCTTGGAAAGCATCAGTGTTCCTGGCAAGGATACGGTTACTAGCTTTTTGGAGAATATTGTTTCCCAAAATATCAGTGGATGATGTCACCAACGGGGCAGCGATATAGATAAGGATGGGACTCAAAAAGAAGCTTTAACTCAATGCTTTTTGATTTAAAGCATTTGCTTTCATTCAGAGTTTATTCATCCTTTAAATAGAAAAAATCACTTTGTAATAGTTGGATCTTTCCTTGCTTTAAAGCAAATTGTTTTAAAGCAGGTGTTAGTTGTAATCTTTGCTTAGAATAGAAATAAAGCTTGCGATTTGGTAAGTTAGTTAGCTAGGATCAAGGAGATTTTAGGGTTCCCTACACCTTGAGTTGTGTATAAATAAGGGCAGTATTGCCCATTGTTTAGTAACTATAATTGCGATAGCATAATTTGTTGTGCCTGTTCCAGCCTACATAGTTGTTATTCAAGTGCTTGTTCACCTTATGCCCATTGTAATCCAGTGTTTGATCGCATGTTGCATGCATGTCTTTGCTGCAATACTGTTGTCCTGGAGTTGTAACTACTTTTGAATATTGAGAATAGAAATCTTACGCCTTTCATTGCTTTGATTCTCTGCCTCAAGTTCATTTAGTTTGTCATTTATGTGTTGCTTGCATATGCTTAATTTTAGTTTACATCTTTAAAGTACAATAAGTCTTGGGATGCGATCTGGAACAAGTATATTTGAGTTTATGTGTTAACAAATCATTCCTTGTTTACTTTTGACTCCTAAGCTTTGAGTTTACTTAGGTTGTCAAGAGCGTCATTTAGTTTAGGCCTAGCTGTAGTTAGAAGTTAAAATAAACAAAACCTCTGCTGCGGTGATAGAGTTTTATAACCTTGTGCTCACAACTGAGAAACAAAAAGATAGGTAAATTCAGTTTATTTATCTTTTAAGTAATCATCAGCAAAAAAGGGAACTTCCCCTCCTAATAGAAGAGTAGTTTATCTGTGCATAGTCGTCCATTTCCAACTCGCATTCTAGAGGTGCGAATTGAAACGCCAACACAGTGCGACATAAAATAGAATAGATGTGTTGTAAAACCGCTCTTTGAATTAGAAGTGGAAGCTCCCTATGTAACAAAACTAATCTAAAAGTATACATATGTACTTGCAATTTAGAAACTTTACAATGTTTTTAGAGGTGTTTTCACGTTCATGCTAAATAAAATATAAATATACAATCTTTTTGGTTTTGTGACATGCAAAAGGTGAAGACGTACTTTTAACCCGAAGAAAAGTTTTTTATGTTTTCTAACTAAAATCGGAACTTGCGGTTACACACTTGCACTATTTAGCTAAAAATAGAGGTTGAGCAAGGCAAGTGCACATGGATTGGATTGAGCAGATTGAGCAAATAACACACGGACATATAATCATGAATGTTATGATTAAATTACATATATGAAAATACAAATCCATGACTTCATCTTTAATTTTGCATGTGACACAAAGTTTGCAAATTATTTAACTTGAGTTAAGTTTTAGCACAAATGATGACACATTTCAATAAACATTCATCCACAATTGGGCATAATAAATGTTATTGAATGAATAACAAAATCACAATTACATTGAACACCAAACAACTAGCAACTTTGAAGCCTAATGAAGGCATGAGAATTGTCGTTTTATTGATGTTTATTCACTAATACAACTAATTTCTCTAACTCTGATATTGACTATTGAAAATTATTCTGATAATGAATACCACTCTCTCTTATTATGTGCAAAAGCATTTATTTATATTGCTTACAAACATTACATGAAAGTAAAAATAATAATTAATTACACACTTATCCTAGCTAACTGTTGTTTGCATGATATGCAAACTTTATTACGTTTCAACTGGCCCACTAAAATTGAATTACAAACATGTGACGTCAACTCAACTGACAATCAAAACATGCAAGCTCCAATTAAACTAAAGATCAAACTTGTTGTAGACTATAACTTCATACTCACATCCTTTGCATGACAATCGAATAGAAGTCAACTCCAAGTAAACGCTAAAAATAGCATGGTTATAAATAGCTTTGGCCAAAAATAGCAAGTACTTGAATATGCTCCTCTTTAAAAATGGTGACCTGCTAAAAATAGAAAATCTAATTTTAGTACAAGCCAAAAATAGACTTTTAGATAGGTGGCTCTCTAGATGAGTTTTGATGATTCTATTCATTCATCCCTCCTTTGTAATGGCGTGCTTCATTGTTTCTAGGCACACCAATACACTAAAATGCATCCTTTGTATTGACTCATCAAGTCTTCAACAAGCACATTTTTCTTGTACAAGCACGTCCAAATGTAGGAGTGCACACCCATACATTGAATTCTCTTTGATACCTTACTAAAGTGTGTCTAAACATATTTACACATGCTTGTGATCCTTCTAGTATTCAAGCATGTAAAATGCCTATCTCACGTGCTTTTACTCTGGTTGAGTTTTCCATTCTTCTTTCTTGGCACACCAGACATGAGAAAGGCATGCTTTGTCAGGAATAGCAGGCAAAAGATATCAATTAAATGCAAATAATCAAAGATTAAATAGAGGAATTAAAATACACAGAAATAATAATAGTGAGAGACAATTTTAACGTGGTTCACCCAAACTCGGGCTACATCCACCAATAGAGAGTCCAATATTATTATCTAGCAAATTGAACCGATTACAACCTTGAACAATCTTGCAACTCAATACCACTACAATATGCTACAATGCAATATCAATTGTAACCCTAACCCCTAAGCTTTTCACCTTCTCCAACTATTTTTATCAAGACATATGGCAGTTACAAAGAATGGGTTTTATGTGTCGGCCAATAGAAAAATAACTGCTGACGCCTTTATTAAATAATAGGCATTTTTTTGCTTCAGGGGCGCTGCCCCTAGCAACCCCTGCTAGGGGTATTTCCCCCAAACCCCCATCATGGGCTCCACCACCAAGCCCCCGTCAGGGGGATAAACCCCCGGACCCCGCAGGAGGGGCTCTGCCCCTCTGCACTCCCCCGTTAAATACTTTGGGGGGAAACCGCACCGACAAAAGTGGGGAAAATTTAACCTCTGAGTCTGATTGGGCTCCATATAACAACAATCTCCCACTTGGCGACTGATTAGACTCCACACCATATCATTTCCCACTTGAGGGACTAATCATAACACTGATGCCCCTAGAGCTCCCACTGGAAATAAGCACCCTAGACTTTGTTCTGATTTTATTGTTTTCAATCTTGAAGGCTAACAGAAGCTAAAGAGGTGCTCAGCTTCTCCCTTGTCACTGCCTTCGTAAACATATATGTTGGATTATCATCTATATGTATCTTTTCTAGCCTTAACTTTCCATTCTCCAACACCGACTGGATGAAGTGATACCTCAATTTTATGTGTTTAGTCTTTGAATGCAAGACAAAATTCTTTGCAAGATGTATGACACTCTGGTTGTCCGTAAACAAATAACTTGCAACCTGGTGTTTGCCCAATTCTTCCATGAAAAATTGTAGCCATATCATCTACTTGTTTGCCTCTGTTGCAGCTATATACTCTACCTCCGTGGTGGATAAAGCAACCACCTTTTGCAACCTTGAGATCTAACTCACCATTGTCCCATTTACAGTAAAAACATAACCTATAGTACTCCACCTGGTATCAATATCCCCTGCCAAATCTGAGTCCACATAGCCTTTTAAATTAGTATTAGAGCCCCCAAAACATAAATGTTTATTGGATGTACCTCTCAAATACCTAAGAATCCATTTTATCGCATTCCAATGCTCCAATCTAGGATTACTCATTTACCTGCTTACAACTCCTACGACATGTGCAATATCTAGTCATGTGCATACTATGGCGTACATTAAACTTCCTAAAGTGGAAGTGTATGGTACCTTGGACATTTTTTCTTCCTCTTATGCCTTTGGACACATCTCCTTAGTCAATTTGAAATGACTAGGAAAAGGTGTGCTGACAACTTTTGCATTCTCCGTATGGAATCTCTGCACTACCTTTTCAACATAATCAACCTGAGATAGAGTCAATTTTTTGTTCTTCCTATCTCTACAAATTCTCATACCAAGGATATTTTTGCTGCCCCCAAATCCTTCATAGAAAATGATTTTGATAATTGCTGTTTTAAATCACTTATGTGATCCATGTTAGATCCTGCTACAAGCATGTCATCAACATATAAACATAAAATAATGTAGCTATCATTATCCAACCTCTTAAAATAAACAAAATGGTCAGAATTACATTGGCTATAGCCTTGCTCAGCCATAAAACTATCAAATTTCAAGAACCATTGTTGAGGTGCTTGTTTCAAGCCATATAAACTCTTCTTCAATCTGCACACCAGTTTCTCCTTACCTTTGACCTCAAATCTTTGTGGTTGTTCCATATATATCTCCTCCAAATCACCATGGAGAAAGGCAGTTTTCACATCTAGTTGTTCCAAATGCAAATATTCAGCAGCCACAATACTTAAAACAGTACAAATAGAAGTCATCATAACAACCGGAGAAAAAATCTCATCAAAATCATTGTCTTTTTCTATGCAAATCTTTTTACAACTAACCCGGTTTTAAATATTTTCTTACCTCCATCTTCCTCTTTCAACCTTTAAATCTATTTGTTTGGTAAAGCCTTTTTACCTGCAGGCAACTTGCATAATTCCCAAGTCTAATTTTTCAGCAAAGAATCCACTTCTTCTTCCATTGCATGCTCCCACTAAACCTTTGTAAGCACCTGCATTGATTCATCATACCCTTCTGATTCACCAGCATCTGTTAACAAAATAGAATTCAAAGAGGGAGAAAACCTTTCGAGAGGTCTACTTATCCTTGTTGAACATCTATCATTCACTAAAGTTTGTGGTATTTATTGTTGTCATTGCAGAGCATGAGGAACCATTGGAACATCGATGTCTGGAGTATCATCTAGTACCACATAATCTTTTTCTTTCTTCTCATGCTGCTAGAACTAATATTTGTACAACACCTTCTCATTGAATACAACATCCCTGTTTCTCACAATTTTTAGATTTTTAAAATTTGAAAGCCTGTAACCAATTTCATCAATGCCATATCCAACAAAGATACACTTTTTTGATTTTGCATCCAGTTTGGTTCTATTTTCAGAATCTACATGTGCAAATGCTTCACATCTGAAGGTTTTGAGAAAAGAATAACTCACCTTCTTACCTATCCATGCTTCCTCTAGAATACCACAACCCAAAGGAACTGAAGGATTTGTGTTAATTAAATATACAACAGTATTGACAGCCTCTGCCCACATGTTTAAAGGCAGCCCAACATGCAATCTCATGCTCCTTGCACGCTCCAGTATTGTCCTATTCATGCGCTCAACCACTCCATTTTTCTGTGGAGTCCTTGGAACCATTTTCTGCCTATGAATTCCATTAGAGGCACAATAATTCTCAAGCTCTTTGTTGCAATACTCACCACCATTATCAGATCTGAGACATTTTAATCTTTTATCTGTCTCATTCTCAACCAAGTTTCTCCATTTTCTTAAATGTTTCATATACATCAGATTTCTGCCTAAGGAAATAAATCTAAACCTTCCTAGTTGCATCATCTATAAATGTAATATAATACCAAGAGCTACCGAGAGAAGATACCTGAGATGGTCCCCATACATCCATGTGCACAAGCTCCAACTTTTAATCTTTTTTTTGCTTCCCATCCTTGAGAAAACTAACTCTGTTTTATTTTCCATACACACAACTTTCACATAAATCCATATTAATACATTTCAAACCCAGTAAAACTTTCTTAGAATGAAGTACCTTCATACCTTTTTCACTCATATGCCCAAGTCTGTTATGCCACAAGGCTGTCTCAAAACCCACAACAACTATTTTAGTCTCTGCCTGCGAACCCACAATACTTGTTCCTGAACCTGTTACAGAACCCGCATCAACTATTGTAGTTGTTTTTTCCAGCAACTTTCCTATTTGATTTTTCTCTACAACAACTAAAGTAGAAGGAACATTATGACCTGTACAAAGATATAAGGTTCCTACTTTCACACATTTTGCTACTATTAAGGCACCTTTTGTAACCTTCCAAATTTTATCACTAAAAGTAACTATGCAACCTTCATCATTTAGTTGCCCTACTAAAATTAAATTCCTACTCAACCTTGGAACATGCCTTACCTCTTGTAGTAGCCAGTGATTCCCATTCTACAACTTAATCCTAATTCTTCCCTTTCCAAAAATTTGACATGGTTCGTTATCTCCCAAATAAACCAACCCAAAATTCCCTTGGACATAATCAAGAAAATAACTTCTATGGGGCGTAGCATGAAATGAGGCCCTTGAATCTAAAACGCATGAATCGTCAGCATTATTTAGGGAATGAATCATAGCATCATCTTCACATTTATTACTTACCACATTTGCCTCCTTATTGCCTTCTTGTTTGTCTCCTTCTTTATTCTTCTGAGACCAACAATCTTTCTTTAGATGACCCGGTTTCCCACAGTACCAACAATCTTTCTTTCTTTTGGATTGGGACCTCTTGTCCTTTGATTTTCCTCGTGACTTCCCATGACCTCTAGAACCTTTTCCTCTCTCCTTTGATCTGCCCCTACTTTCTGCATTCAAAACACTATTTGATGTGGATGTTCCACCTGAGCTTTTCTTATGAATTTCCTCACTCAGAATAACACCAACAACATCATCAAATTTTAGTGTATTTGAACCAAAAACAAAGTTACTAACTGCCATTACCAAACTATTCCAGCTTTCAAGCAAAGAACATAATATCAAGAGAGCTCTAACTTCTTCATTGAAATTTACATTTATAGAAGTCAATTGACTAGTAACTATATTAAACTCGTTTAAATGATCAATAATTGATCCACCTTCTACAATTTTCATATTAAATAAATGTTTCATAAGAAATACCTTATTTGAAGCAAAAGGCTTTTCATATAACTTTGTTAATGTCTGCATCAACTCATTCGTTGTCTTCACTTTTGAAATATTGAATTCCACCGATGGTGCCAGGCACAAATGAATGCTTCCCAGTGCCTTTCTATTTAGAAGTTCCCAATCATCATCAGTCATTGCTATCAGTTTCTTGGCTCTCCCTTTCAACAGCCTCCATAAATCCTTCTGATAGAGATAATCCTCCATCTGCATCTTCCATAACTGATAATTCTGCCCATTAAATTTATCTACCTTCAATTCACCCTCATATGCCATTACTCCCTTTAATGCCCACCCTAGTGTGTGCCTTGTGTGCTTTTGATTCATGTGTTATATGTCGTTATGAGTGTTTATTAGTGTATTATATGATTATTATGTTTTGATGCATTGCACCAAACTTGTCGATGGGGTCTATGGTGCCATCGATGGCTTCTGAGGGTGTATTCTACATGACCATTAAGGTGTTTTCGATGGGGTTGTGCTTTGTTAATTGGTTTCCAATACCTTGTGATTGTGCATGTTATGTTATTGCAGTGCTTCAACTTTATTGTTTTCATTTGCGTAATATGCTGGATGGATGTGATGTCTTCCATATGATTATGTTAGATGATTTATGCATATATGATTGGATAATGTCGATTGATTGTCGACTCATGTTTATGATGCTTATGCAATATTATGCCACGTTGAGTATTATGATGTGCTTTGGCTATTTTATGTATGGAGTAGGTATGCCTGATGGTTTACTTGAGTGTGCAGGTAATTACAGGTGTTAACTAATGTGGGAAATGTGGAGAAGGTTGACATGGGACACTAAGCCATCTCACCCTTATCCTTGTGTTGTGGAAACCCGTGATGTGTGTTTGGTATCATTTGCGTGTGTTTCCTTAGCATTCTTGCACTTTATTTTAAAATGTTTCAAAAAGCGTGTTTTCCATGTTTTCAGATTAAATTAATGATTTTAATTTGGAAATTGCTATTTTTGCTTTAGCGAAAATGTTTGTTGCATCATTATATGCTTGTGGAACAAATTTGAGTGATTTCAGTTTAATTTTGAAATTTGATATTTTTCCGTAGAAAGGTAGAAATTGCATTAAATAAGGAAACTGAATGCCTAGTATGGCATGTTTGTACTTTTCGGAATGAGATTGAGTTAAATGGCAATAACCTGTTTGGAATAGTTGAGTTCATTAGACTAACTATTTCCCTATCTATTTGAGTGAATTATTTGGGTGTTTTAAGTAAAAAAAGGTTTATTAATGTGTTATTTGAAATGCCTATTTGATTTGCAAAAGAGACATTCAATTATTTAATTGTTGAATTAAATGAATTAAATGATTTAGTTGTGTAAAGGCTATAATTTTGAATTAATTGATTAAATCACTAAAAGGATTAATTTATTACCAAAAAAGGAATAGTGTCTTTGGATGAATAAAAGGAAAAAGACATGTATTTTTCATTATTATTTTTCTCTCCAAACTTTGCTCTCCTTTGTTTGAAACGCTCTTGCTTGAAAAATGGATATTTGATTGCTTGGAAGGGAGTTTTTCTTGGAGTTGCTTGGAGTTTGGATTGGATTCAAGAGCTTGGTGTTTGCTTGTTGTGTGTGGATTGAATCTGACATTCAACCTCATTCTTTTCCTTGGATTTTGTTTGTATTGGAAGTTAAGTTTCTCCAATCTTCTCATTTAAATTGTTTTATTTTGTTTCTTTCATGCCACACCATCTAGAATGGTTGAAGATGGCTTTGCTTAGTTGTAGGAAGCTTAGAAAATTTATTTCAGTTGTGTATGTTTTTATTTTTATGTATTTTTATTTTTGAAAACATGAAAATACAGACAAAACCTTGACAAATTTTTTGTGGAAATGCCCAACTCATTTTTATTGCATATATTAGTTGTTGGGCATGTTATCTATAATAGTTAGTTGTCAAATCATCCATAGCTATTGAAAAAAAAAGTTAAAAAATTGGTCAAGGTGTCAAAGAGAGCTCCAATAGAGTTTTTAGGGCCTTATGGTTATTTTGCACTTTTAGAAAACATGAAAACTGAATTCTATGCATTTTCTTTATGATTTACTTTGGGGGATGAGTTGACTCCTTCATATTATGTGATTCTGTATCTTGTGAGACTATGTTATTTTTTGAGACATTTTAGTGCATTGAAATCTGTGCCACTTATTTCTCTATTTTTGAAAACTTGAAAATTGCTTTGTATGCATTTCCTTGATGTTTCTTTTTGATGTTTTAGTTCATGCTTTGTCTCCCAATTAGAATGGTATTTTGCATCTTTTGAGAATATGTTGTGTTTTTGTCAAAATTGTGTTTTTGTCAAAATTATGATTTTGTCACCTCGAAATCCGTGCCATGCCCAATGGGTCAAATTGGTGCTATTGGTGTTTAGGAAGAGGTCTAGGGGTAGGAAAGAAGTGGCTTCTATTGTGCGCCATGACCCAAAGAGGTCGTTGGAATTTATCGAATGGAAGTTTTAATCAAGAATAACATTTAAACATATTGGGTAATAAAATTTAATAATAAGATCTACACCAAATTGCATGTGCTGGTGAAGTGTCCGCCTTGCTTGGGTTTGGGTGTAAAGAGCAATCTTTGGTGGTGTCCAGTTGCTATGAGGAGGTTATGCCCTCATGTTCTACCATGAGGTGAGTATTGCCCTCGTTTGACACTCCTTGTCCTAACTACCTAGGTCTCTCTTCCTTCTTCCACCGTCAGAGTTTGACTCAACGTGTGATGTTTACCATGTGATTGTATGTACATTGTGATGCCTGATTCATGCTTGTAGATGTCTATAATGGATTATGATTTATGCCTCATTTGGTGTGCATTGAAGGTGATTATTTCCCTTATGCTTGAATGTGTGTTATGTCATTTTATTATGTTTTGGCAAGTGTGCCATATGTTACTTCAATGCAATTGGATGTTAGTTGTACCATGTGTTGTTTATATGCATTGTATTGGTAGTTGTGTCATGTGTGTTGTGTACATTGATTGGCATGTATTCCATATGTTGCTTGTATACCCTCGATGTGTGAGATGCTCTTAGCGGGTTTGCCATGATCACCTTCTCCGTAGCTCGGGGGTTGCCTAGAGTTGCGTAGACATCTATTGTACTCGACGATGGCAATATGGTTGGGAGGTGAGCAACATTTCCCCATTGGTCCTTCATGATGATCTTCAGGTGTTGGATGGATTCCTTGATCTTTTTGCAGGTGGTTTGCCTTGTGCTTTGTGCCTTGTTGCACCTTGGAGAGCATGTTGGTTTTGGGTGGTTTATGCACTTGTATTTTATCATTATTGATTATTGTAACCTTTGTAATGTAGGTCTTTTGAGACCCTTGTAATAAGATGTAATTAATGCTTTGAGTTGATTTATGATGTTGGCTATGATTCATCTATGTTTAGGATGAAGCCCTTTGAATATTGTAATTATTGGATATCGTCTTGTATTTTTCCACGCCTCAGTTTGTGAGGACGTTGGCATGTTTTGATAGATTTTACATGTTAGAATCTAGCTATGTTACCATGTTTAGACTCAATTATTTGATGTTGTATTTGATGTTTATGGATATATTTGTGTTGGATCGTATTCATCCCACATAGGTGGTGAGGATCCTATCTTTTATTTTGGCATGTGTCGACGTTGGTGTCGAACATGCATAGCCTTTTGTATCGCTTTTGTCCTTTTTGACATGTGGACATAATTGGTTCGACAGCGTAATGTTTTTGGTTAAAATGAATCATCTTTGGTGTTGATTACTATTTGTAGCCTCGTAGGTGTTTTGGTGCCATTTCCATGATGTGATATGCACTCTTGGATTATTCCCTCATTTGCATTGGGAAGCATGCCTTTACACAAGTTTGACTAGTGACCATTCTAGTTGGTTGAGGAATCACACCTCCTAGTTGGACTATCCCATGGGTGAGTGTAACCCTTGTGTTTGGAATGTCTTGTGTCATCATGGAATAGACTGAGGTGGATGTCACCCTCATCCTACTCCATGTGTTCGCGAGGGAGCGAGGTCGTGGACATGTATCTGATCCTCGTCATGGAGTGAGCTCCACCTCTCTCTTGGTCATTGTGGTGAGTTGTCACATGATGGGTGAAGTCTTTTGCTTGTGCCACCTTGCATTGTACAATGGTGATGTCTTTTTAGGTGTTATTGTACATGTTGAAACACCTTGTGTGTGCGTAAGTGCAATGCGACATGTAAATGTTGTACTTGCAAATGCAAAAAAAATTGTTGGTTCGGTGTTTGTTCAATTAATGTCCTATGTGAAAGCTTGGGGCATTACACTCCCACTCAACCATGAGACCTTCTTGCAGAGGATAATCGAACACAACCCGCTCTGATACCACTTGTTAGGAATAACAAACAAAAGATATCAATTAAATGCAGATAATCAAAGATCAAACAGAGGAATTAAAATAAACAGAAATAATAACAGTGAGAGATAATTTTAATGTGGTTCACCCAAACTTGGGCTACATCCACCAATAGAGAGTCCAATATTATTATTCAGTAGATCGAACTGATTACAACCAGCAATCGTGTAACTCAATACCGCTGCAATATGCTACAATGCAATATCAATTGTAACCCTAACCCCTAAGCTTTTCACCTTCTCCAGCCATTTTTATCAAGACCTATGGCGGTTACAAAGAATGGGTTTTTATATGTTGGCCAATAGAAAAATGATTGTCGACGCCTTTATTAAATAATAGGTAATTTTTGTTTCGGGGGTGCTACCCCCAGCAACCCCCACCCCCAGACCCTCACCATGGGCTCCACCCCTAGGCCCCCGCCAGGGGAATAAGCCCCCCGGACCTCGTAGGAGGGGCTCTGCCCCGTGCCCTCCTCCATTAAATACTTTGGGGGGAAACCGTGCCAACAAAAGTGGGGAAAATTTAACCTCCGACTCTAATTGGGCTCCATATAACAACATGCTTTCCTACTTCCATGAATAATTTTCATAACTTTGGTCTTTAGGCATGTCATTGCTCAAGAGGATGCACTTTTACTCTATAACCATTTTCCTTTGTTCATGTGCACCATTCCTTACCTAGGTGTACTTTTGGTCCTAAAACTTCATCCATCTTGTATCGGCACATCCATATTTAATTAGACATGCTTCTTATGTTGAGGCATGTCTAAAGATTATTAAGCATGCTTTTTCTCATAAAAATCTTCTTTCTCTTTTGACAAGGGTGTCAGGCATTGGAAAGGTGCACCTTTACTCCTAATTTTTATTTCTTTTCTAGAGAAGTGCATGATCACTCATTTAGGCATGCCTTATGCTTTGAAATAACTTCTTCAAATGTGTCTTGTTGAGGCATGTGATACCAATCCAGAGCGTGCTTCTACATAGTAACCTTTTTATCTTGAGGCATGTTGTAAAATGAATGGATTCACTTTCATGTAAATTCCCCACTTCTTTGTCCAAGTGTGCCAAGAGACCACTAGGCGCACTTTTGAACTACTTCCTATTTATTTGTTCAAAGTTTCTTGTTCTGGCATGTCTGATGAAATGCAAGCACACTTTTCCTCTTTGTGTTAGATCTTTTGAATGACACACCAAGATAATCAAAGGTGCGCTTTTACTCATGACTACATTCCTTTTCTCAAGTGCACTTTTATCCCCTTAGGCACACTTTTAAACTTGGCATTTCTATCTTTATGTTAATGCATGTGATAGAGCAAATGGATGCACTTTTAAATTGTACTCTTGACTTCTTTGTCCAGGTGCATGATGTGACAAGGGGGCACACTTTGTCTCCAGATCCTCTTTGTTTTGATGTGCCCAATGACGAGAATGCACACTTTTTCTTTGGTCAGGTATGCCAGAATAATCAAAGGTGCATTTTTTATACTATACCTACTTTTTCTTTGTTCATGTTCACCCAATGACTATCATGCCTGCTTTTGCACTAGATCTTTTTTTAAATCCTTTACTCCAACATGCATGGTGACATTTGGATGTGACTTTACATTGAATTCGTAATCAAGTGGATGAAATGGTATCCTTGAATTGGTTAAGTGCTTTGATCCTACAAGATTGGTGAAAATAACATAATGATATGCAAGAAGTAAGGTTTTCAAAGCAAAGAAATGAGGTTTTTTGCTTGATAGGATTGACACATGCAAAATTTTTGTATGGGTACAACAATTGGCTCTGTCTAGAGACCATGGCATATACTTGCGTGTTAGGATTAAGGTGCCATAAACCTTATAAATCATATGTATTTAATTACTCCTAATATTGTTTGTAAATCATTCATAAGGGATGAGGGATTCACCATCAACTATGAATATTTTTACCATTAGGATTTTACTAGTACAGTAATTAATTTTTACCGAGGGTTAGTAATTAATTATTTACTGGTAGAAAGTTATTATTTATCAGAAAGAAATCTTGGAGGTTAAGATAGTTTTGGGTACCCAACTCCCCATGAGGTTCTTTTGGACACTTGAAATGATGTTTTAGATGGTTATAACACCTCCACATGAAAACAAAAACCACCTTGTAAGATAGGAAAAATTAGGTGTCCATAATGACAAATTAGTTGTCCATGTGTAAGAGGTGAGTAATGGGGTTACAACCTATATTGTTTTATGTAATAAATGCTTGGATTTTCTCAAGGAAGTCATTGGGATATGATAACAAACTTGAACACCCCATTTAGAGGGTGAAAATGCTATATAAATAGGAGTTATGGTGGTAGAAAGATGATATGACGAGTTAGAGTGAAAACTTTATTGCAAGTGCTGAAGGAGTGAAGACTGAAGAGGAGAAAGTAAGGATTTTGTTTATAATGATAATACAGACTTGGGCATCTCTTCTTGGTTGAGTTTTTTCCTGAAAGGGTTTCTCCATGTAAACATTGTGCTATGTGTTTGTTCTTCTGATCCATATTTTTTTGTGTTGTTGATTTACTTTCTTGCAATCTCCATTTGGTTATATATTGGTTAAGGTCATATTTACAATTGAATCAGATTTTCATATATAGTTTACCTCCATTTCTAACATTTGGTATCAGAGCCGAGCCAACTTTACTTCTTCGGTGGAAGTGTGAAGGTTTTAAGAGATGTAGTGGGAGTTCTAGTTAAATTTGTTTTGTAGATCTATTTGTTGAAGCCATGGTTTCATCCTCATCTCGTTTGGACATTGAGAAGTTCAATGGAATCAATTATGAGCTATGGAAGCTGAAAATGGAGGATCTTCTATAGGAGAGAAATCAATGGCATGTTGTATAAAAGGAAACTTTTCCACCAAGTGCTAGTTAGGACATCTGGAAAAAGTTGGATAAGAAAGCTCAAGGGACCATTCGACTTTGTCTTTCAAACTTTGTTTTGTCGAATGCAGCTAATGAACCTACGACGTATTCATTATGGAAATGGTTAGGTGAGATCTACCAAGCAAAGAGATTGGTAAATAAGTTATATTTGAATAGAAAATTATTTTCTCTTAAAATGAAGGAGGGTGATTCAATAGAAAAATATTTGAATGCATTTAAATTGATTTTGATTCAATTAGCTTCTGTTGATGTTAAAGTACATGAAGAATATAAGTGTAGCATGCTTCTATGTTCTTTTCAGAGTCATAGGAGAACATGGTTCTTTCCTTCAGTGCTAACCTTTTAGATACTCCAAAGATAGACAATGTTGCTGCAACTTTGTTGTCAAAGGAAATGAGGAAGAAGGCCACTACAGATGGTTCAAAGTATGTTCTCCTTGTCAGGGGAAAGTCCAAGGAAATAGCTTCTAAGGGAGATCATAAGGGGCCTAAGGAAAAGTCCAAGGGAAAATCGAAGACTCTGAGTAAGAAGAACAGAGTGTCTCAAAGTGCTGAAACTATGGTAAAAGGTGACATGTGAAGAAGGAATGTAGAAATCAAAAGAAATAATGGGATTCCACCATAGAGATGTCCTCTAATTTAGGTGATGAAGCTTTGCTTGCTTCATGTAATATTATATCTAATGAACATCGGTTGATTGATTCATGATGCTCCTATCATATGACTCCTCATAAGGAGTGGTTTTCCACATATGAAGAATATGATGGAGATGTTTACCTTGGGGACAATAGTTCATATCCCATTGTTGGACGGGGAAAGGTATAATTGTGTTTCAATGATGGGAGGTTAAAAATCCCCCTTGACGTTTTACATATTACTGGATTAGCTAGAAATTTAATTTTAGTATCTAAGTTGAATAATTCAGGAATACACGTAACATTTAATAATCATGGTTGTAGATTGGTGAGAGGGAGTTTGGTGATAGCGAGAGGGACAAGGATGGAATCTTTGTTTAGGCTAGATGACACCAATATTTTTAACTCTACCAATGTAACTGAGAAAACTAAAAATACATGTATGTTGCGGCACGATAGATTGGGCCACATAAGTGAGACTGGTTTAAAAACCATTTTAAATAAGTTGTTAGATGATTTTTCTTACTTTCATGAGTGTTTTGATTTTTATGAACATTGTGTGTTTAGTAAACAAAATAGAGTATCTTTTCCTTCATGTAGTAATAAAGATAAGAGTAAATTATAAATTATTCATTTGGATGTATTTGGTCTAGGATGGATATTGATTCTATTGGAAAATCTCAATATTGTGTGTCCTTCATTGATTAAATTTCAAGATTTACGATTTGTTTTATGAGAAATAAATCTAAAGTTTTCACTAAGTTTAAGGAACTTAAATCCTTAGTTGAAAAGTAATCAGATTGTAAGATCAAGGTTTTGAGATCTAACAATGGAGGGGCATATTATTCTAAGGAATTTGATGAGTTTTGTAAGCATGCAGGTATTGTTAGGCAAAAGACTACTCTGTACACTCAATAGAATGGGGCACCAAAAAGGATGAACCAAAAAATTATGGAAAGAGCCAAAAGTATGTTAAGTGGTTTACAGTTGGATAGATGCTTTTGGGTAGAATCTATGAGTACTACTTGTTACTTGTTAAATGGATCTCCTTGTAAGACTCTGGATTCAACACCTTATGAAGTGTGGATAGGTAAGAAACCTTTTGTTTCACATTTAAGGGTTTTTGGCTATAAGGGTTATGTTCATGTGCCTAAATAAAAGCATTCTAAGTTAGATTCAAAAGCAGAAAGGTGCATTTTCATTGGATATGGTGAGAATGTTAAAGGTTATAAGCTTTGGAATCCACTAACCAAGAAAGTTATCTATTCTAGAGATGTGACTTTTAGGGAACATAGAGCTATTTCTGACCCTAAATAGTCGAACAACAAAGAAAAGGAAATGAGAGTACACTTTGAAATTAAGCAAGAAGATGCACCTTAAGAAGAACAAATGGATGGATTTGGAGATGAGGAAGAAGAAGAAGAAGAGGGTTTAGGATATGTTTTTGAGCAAACTGAAGAGGTTAGGGAAGATAACCAAGAATAAGTTGAGCAAGCTCAAGAACAAGAAGAGCCCCATACTCCTACTCTCAGGAGATCCACAAGACAACAAAATCTAGTTGATAGGTATAACCCACTAGATTTCTACTGTATATTTTATTTATTAAGTACTGATAATGAACCTAGATCATATAGGGAAGCTATCCTTGTGAATGATAGCGAATCTTGGCAACAAACCACTTTGGAGGAGATGATGGCCTTAGACTCTTGTGATACATGGGATCTTGTTTGTTTTCCCAAAGGAAGGCAAACCATTAGATGTAAGTGGGTCTACAAGAAGAATTTTAGAGCAAACAGTTCATTGGAGAAATACAATGCCAGATTGGTGGCCAAAGGCTACTCCTAGAGAAAGGGAGTTGATTTTTGTGAAATATTCTCTCATGTTACTAAATTATCTTTGATTAGATTTATGGATGTTAAACTACATTTTTACATGGAGACTTGGAAGAGGAAATTTATATGCAACAACCTAAAGGTTTTGAGGTAAAAGGAAAAGAACACTTGGTTTGTAGGTAAAAACAATCTCTTTATGGTTTACAACAATCACCTTGGATGTGGTATCAAAAGTTTGATTCATTTATTTTTAAGTTGGGTTTTGTAAGAAGTGGAGAATATCACTGCGTCTACATTAGACGTATTGATGATCATATACTAATTGTTGCCTTGTATTTGGAGGCTATGTTGTTTCTAGGAACACCAAGGGTATGATTAGTGAGTTGAAAGATCAAATTTCAAGTGCATTTGAGATGAAATATCTGGGGGTAGCAAATTATATATTGGGAATGGAGATAAGAAGAGATTAGGTTAACAAAAAACTTTAGTTATCATAGAGTAAGTATGTTGATACTATTTTGAAAAGATTTAGTATGCAAGATTGTAAAGTAGTTAGAATTCCTTTACCACTTGGCACTAAGATTTCATTAGATGTGTCCCAAGAATGAAGATGATTTACAGGATATGTCTAATGTGCCATATTCTAGTGTAGTAGGAAGTTCGATGTATGCAATGGTTTTCACTAGGCCTTGAATATTGCCCAAGCAGTGGAAGTATTGAGTAGGTTTATGACTAACTCTGATAGAGAACATTGGAACTATAAGAAAATGGTGTTAAGATATTTGTGTGGTACTTCTGATTATTTTTTGGTTTATTTTGGTACTAACGGTGTGGATAAGACATTAGACATACAAGGTTTTGTTGATGCAGATTGGAAAAGTGACTTGGATAGTCGAAGGTCCACTAGTGTGTGTGTTTACTTTGTTTGTAGGAGAAGTAAGTTGGGTGCGAAAAATAAAACCCATGATTGTTTTATCCACCATCGAAGTAGAGTATATGGATACTACCCATGTCTCTAAGTAGGTAGTTTGGTTACAAAGGTTGTGCACATGTATTGGTTTTTCAATTGTAAGACTTTTCATATTGATCGTGATAGCCAAAGTGTAATTTGTTTGGCCAAGAATCATATGTATCATGCACAAACTAAGCATGTGGATGTACAATACCATTTTGTTAGTGAAATGATTGCTAATGGATAGATAGAGCTAAAAAATATTGACACTTAGGAGAATGTTGCAGATTCACTTACTAAACTTGTGAGCACAAAAAAATTTACATGGTGTAGGGAGGCCATGGTCCTTATTCCTAATACTTAGTTGATTTATGACTTCTTATGGATATATTTACAATGTATTATGTCAAGTGGGAGAATTTTAGGATTAAGGTGTCATCAACCTTGCAAATCCTATGTATTTAATTACTCCTTGTGTATGCAAAAAATGGAAATTAAATAAGGAACAAATGCATCAATGAACCTACTCCATATTCAACATCACATCAAGAGCAAGTAACTAATGAAAGGAAATGAAACAATATTAGCAAAATAGTTTTTAAACAAACCCATTTGGAATTCATTTCAAAAGAAAACAAGCATTTACCTATAATGCATAAACATAACCGGATTTTGAGTAAATCATGCTTTTCCTAAATTTCCTATTTTTTCCCAACTTCTGCTTTTTTGTCCCAATCCAACTTCTGTATGCCTAATTTCTAGTCTACTCTCCTATTTAAAAGATGTACAAATCATCTTTTTCTCTCGTTTAAAACAAAATAGCAAAACACATTTAGTGCCTTTCTACCACTATCCCACTCTTCCAACCTTTTCCTAATTTTAACCTTTTTAGAAATAACTGCCAAAAATATTCCTTTTTAATCCTTTTCGACAACACATAACTATGCAATAATAAAAGACTATTAAATAATATCTCTTATGCATTAAAAGAAAAGATTCCCATTATTATTTTTGACAACTATTTGAAAATGAAGAAATAATCTAGAATTTATTTTTGAAGGAAAATAATTCTAACACATAAGTGTTATCCTATTTTGCCTTCTAGCCAAATAGCCTAAGGATCCATGAAATCCTAGTGTTTTCACCTTTTGGAATGAAAGAGAAAACCACCCAAATCGATTAAGTCCCCAAAATCCTAAGTTTTCCTTGTGTTTTTAGTATTTTCGAAGCTTCAGAGTTCAGGATTCCCCTCTTCGTCATGCCATATTTGTTATCTCCAAACTCCACCTTGTTCATTGTATTCAGCTAAGTGTTTCAGTCTTCGAAGGTCGGGAGTTCACTCTTCCGCATTCTTCCTTTTGGAAGGTGGAAGGCTAAAGGTCCGCTTGTCGAAGCCTGATAAGTTATTACTCTAAGTACGGCGGGAGTCGGAGGTCAGGGGTTTCTTCTTCCCCCTTCCTTTTCTTTTGGTAGGTGGAAGGCAGAAGGCCTGGCGGCCGAAGTCCAACGACTTTAAAGGTGTTTGTGCAGGCATGCGGTGCTGCCACGTGTTCCAGGTTATTTCCTTGGCACATCGCGCAACGGCGATAAAAGCAAACTATAAGGCAAGTGTGCTAATGTGCGGTGCTACCACGTGTCCCAGGTTCTTTACTTGGTGCATTGCGTAGTGGTGGTAAAAGAAAAATATAAGGCAAGTGCATTGATGCAGACTCTTGACATGTGTCTAGGTCCACAAATTCAAGAATCGACTAAGTTTTTTGGTCGTCAAAATTTGATGGTTTCATCTTTTCTCTTCTTTTCCTTTTGAAAGGTGGAAAGCGGAAGGCCTGAAGCCCGACTTCCACTGATTCCTTCTTCAAATGACCAAGTCTTTCAGAAAGCAGGGATCGAGAGTTCTTTCTTCCCTATTCTTTCTCGAAAGCGACAAGCAGAATTTCTCAAATCGGCTAAGTGTTGTGGAGGCAGAGGTTGAGTTCTTCTTCTTTCCAAAGAATGACATAACAGTGAAGGCTCGATCCTTGAAGCCCGATGATTTCTCTTCTCTTAGACTTCAGAGGCTGGGGTTTCCTCCTTCACCTTTCCAAAGCTCGATCGATGGAAGACCGATTAGAGGAAGCCCGAAAAGTTGGGGCCCAACATTTTTGCCTTCTAGGCGCATTTTCTACTATTCTAGACATGATGAGACTATTCAACGACTTTCCTGGTCGCCATTAATGCTTCTTCAAAGCCCAATTGCTTGTAGAAGATGTATTTCTTGCCTCCCCATGCCATTGTAGCCTCATTTGCATTAAATCTTTGTACTCAAGGCATGGGCGAACTCCCTCGTTTCAACAAATTTCATGGGCAGAGCCATGTGGGTGCTCTCCAAGGACACAAAAATGGGTTATTGCAGTATGGGTGACAATTTTTCTTGGTTGACTCTTCTTTCCACATCCATGACTGCTACAGTGTAATCTAAAAAGCTATATATGCATGTAAACAAATGTTTTTGTGGTTTGTTAGCTATTCTTTTGGGCTATTATACCAGGCTGATAGTTTGTTATTACAAACCTTGTAACGCATTTGCAAGAACCAGTCAGATTTGATGCATTGTACTTGAAGCTAAGCCTTTGATGTCTTTGATAATGGTTCACTAATGAATGTAGATGGTTATTTTGTGTCTACTCCTCTGTAACAAGTTATCTTCCTTTTGTAATGGCTATTTAGCCTTCATGATCAATATAGTCACTGATATTTTTCCTCTCTTATGCTTTTTCTCTATGTTTATTTGAAGTCAGTAACTCATTATGTGGATAAAATGGTCCCTCTATTAGTTATAGTTTTCTATTCGAGGCTCTGTTAAAGCTGTAAGTCTATGTGAGTCTCTTTTAGTATTTGAGGTCATTGTTGTGTTATGTCAGTCCCAGCTAACACCCCTAAATCTTGGTGTATCACCTCCCTTTTAATTTCAGTCTCCTTCTCTCCCTTTTCCTTGGTGATCATTAGCATAGGTTTAGTCAATTACTCTGAACCTTAAGTTCAGAAGAGGAACCAACCTTCTCTAGAGGTCTGATCTCATTTGCAAGGTCCCACACCTTGAGATCATTCCCATGTTTCACTAAATTTGTTGAAACTACCAAAAGCTTCAACAACAGGGTGCAAATTCTGGTGACAATAATAAGCATACACACATTTAAAATCACAAATAGGAATTTAATAATTTCCTAAGTGAGTGTGTGAAATTCCCATCACAACCATTAGCTTCATGATGGCTAGACTCCCTCTCCCTGATAAACTCTCTCTCACAAGAAAGCATCGATTTAACCTGTCTCACTTTTCAAAACAATCATCAAGTGATTAGTTATTTTGTTAGTCGAAATAATATTAAAAATCAACAAACATTAATAAATTCAATATAAAAATAAATAATTGAATTAAAAAAGATCAACCTTTGAAAATGTAGATGAATCTCCCTATCCCATTCATTGAATTAACATCAAGTGGTTAGTCCTTGTAACATCATAATTTTAACATATGCATCAATAATTGAAATTCACAATAAATATGTATAGTTGTTCCCAAGGTAAACATTACCTATGGTGCTGGATCATATTTCTCATATGTGGAGAACCATTCCTCATGAGGAGTCATATGATAGAAGCAACCCAAGTCAATCAACCATTGTTCATTAGACATAATATTACATGTAGAAAGTAAAACTTCATCACCTACATTTGAGGACTTTTCGGTAGAGGAATGCCACTATTTCTTTGGGTTTTTGCATTCTTTCTTCACATGGCCCCTCTTGAAAGGAAGCAAGGTACGCGGAAACGCTTCCTACACTGATCTACTGAGGAAAGATTTATGCAAATTTTTACTTTTACAGTTACAAATTAAGATGCACATTAACAAAAAGATAATAACAACTTCCAAATGCAAACACACAAATCACAACAGAAGATATACATGAGGAAAAATCTTTTCAGGTAAAAAATGCCACACTCCAAAGCCGCCCAATATATTATTCAGGAATCAAGAAGATTACAATATACTTGCAGAGTAAGCTTTTACAGGAGTATATCCAACCAGAGATCTAGGAGGTAACTTGACATCTATAAGATTCTCACACACAACCTCCATCTTCAGCTCCTGATATATAGGAGATACAATACAGTAAACAGTTATCGGTAATTACAAAACCATGAGCCAAAACCACCCAAAAGTGGTGCCCAAATTATCTCCAATGAAAGATGCCTTGTGATTTGCCAAAACACACACCAACACATGTAACTCTCCCCTTTATAGCTCTTTTATGTGTCCAACATGTTTTTACATTTCCCAAAAATAGGAGGTCCAACTTCTAGAGGTCATAACTTCTGATTCGGGTGTCCGATTGCCGAACCGTTTGATGTGTGTGAAGAGATCTATCTTCGGAGTGTTTAGGGACCTCTAAGTGCCTCAAAATTGAGTTTGAAACTTTTTTTTGACAGTTTAAAAAAAAATAGAAACTTTAATATCTCGCGATCCAGGTATGATCTTGAGTCGAAACTCACCCAAGATGTTTACTTAGTCATTCCGCACCTTATGGGAAAATTTTAGGTCAATCTGAGGTCAAATGAAAAGTTACTAAAAATAGTAAGTCTTGTCATTTTTAGCCCTTTTGGAAACTTTGAAAGTTCTAGATCATTCTTCAAGATAAAAGGTATTCGAAAAGACCAAAACTAGAAAGAATAGTAACCTTTCGAAGTTGCAAGGTTGAGACACTTTTCTTAACACCTCTTACCACAGTTCCAACACTTAACTCTATTCTTCTTCCTAGGAGTTTTAGACGAACCTTTTGATTCCTTAGGCCCCTTTTGATCTCCTTTGGTCCTCTTTCCTTAGGCCTCCCCCTCACATTAAGATCATCCACTAAGCTATCCATAGCCTTCTTCCTCATTTCCAGTGACAGTAGAGTTGCATCAAGGGCATCCATCTTTGGATCTTCAAGGTTAGAAGTGATAGAATGAATGAAATTCTCCCAAGACTCATGGAAAGAACAAAGCAACGCCATACACTTATCTTCCTCATCTATCTTAACATCCACAGAAGCTAATTGACTCGTAATTAAATTAAATGTATTCAAGTGCTTAGCTATTGAATCAACCTCCTTCATTAAAGGGAAAATAACTTTCTTTTGAGATATAGTTTATTTACCAAGCTTTTGGCTTGATAGATTTCACCCAACTGCTTCCATAATGCATGTGTAGTCTTCTCAGCAAAGACATTCAACAGGATAGAGTATGCTTGAGGCATAACCAGATTATTCCCCTTGCCTTTTTATCCATCTTGTCCCACTCATCTTGATTGATAGTATCAGGTTTCTTCTCTTTTGTCGCAGCCAACCATTGATCTCTTTCTTTAAGGAGATCCTCTATTTTCAGCTTCCATAGCTCATAACCCATTCTATTAAAGTTTTTAATGTCCAATAGGGATGAGGATGCAGCCATGACTTCTACACAAATCTACAAAATAAAATCAACTAGATCTCCCACTACAACTCAAAAAACCCTCACATTTCCACCCAAGACACAGAACTGGCCAGGCTTTGATACCAAATGTTAGAAATGAAGGTGAATAACTACATAATGGAAATTTAATTATAACTATAACTATTAATCTAGTGTAGAACCAAAATGGAGATAGTATGAAATCAACACAAAGAAATAACGAAACAAAAGATCAAACACATAACACAGTGTTTATGTGGAGAACCCTTTTGGGAAAAAACTCCACACAAGAAGAGATGCACCAATATGTACTAACTTCAAATAGAGTTTACAATACAACACTATCTGTTGGGTCCCAAAACCACAACTCCACTTCCTAGGACAGAATCACACTCACAAGGCCAGGGATGTCATCATGCAAGCATAATCAATCCATTAACAAAATGTGGAGGGTTGAAGGTCAACTCTACGGGAGTGGGTTTCATCCCCTGCACTTCGAGTTTAGCTAAACTCTAGAGGAATATTCCAAGGGGTATACCTTAACATGTATTGAGTTCAAATCAGATGAACAACTAAAAACCAATGAACAACCAAACCCAACTCATTATCTTGATACCAAAACTATCACCGAACCAAGAACAACTGGCTATCACCAAACCCTTATATAGTTGAGACAAATTGTGCAAGTATACATGCACATGAATGATGGTTCTTCCCCTAAACCACTGGTAAATGTTTTTGTTTGTTTAAATGATGTTAGGTTGATAGGAATGGCTCCAGACTAGTGCCTATTCTATGGGCAACAAAGTCATAGTTCATTAAGAAAAAAATAAACTGAAACCAAAAAGAAAATGAGCTATGTATTTGCATACACCATAGAATATGAGATCTTGAAACAAAACATAATTAGTAATCCAAACATAACTGCATATACCCACATATAACATTGTTGCAAGTATTTGCCTAATCGGTGTTGTCATTGATGTCAACATATCAGTGTTGTCATTGGTGTCAACTGTGCTCTTGTTTTGATGCTTGTTAGATGTTTTATATTCACCTATATAAGTGTTGGAGATCCTAATATTGAGGATATTGAGAAAATTTGCTCCTCCGGTAGAAACAGTGTGTTGCAGAGTATCTTTCTCTACAGAAGAACAGTCCAACAGATTGCTCCACATTTCTTGTAGAATGAATATCTTTATCTGTGGATTGGAAGTTATTTAGATACATGTCTGAAGATGCTATGTTCCAAGTTTGAGCCTCCGGTATGAAGATTTGAGTTAGTTATGTTCACGAGAGTGAAAACCACTTTCTCTGTATATTTGGTGGTGACAGGGAGAATGTATTATGCTCTGCATTCCTCTACAGTTAAGCATTTCAGTCTGCGGTTTTGGAATCAAATTGATAATGATGATAAGTGCCTTCAACTCCAATGGTTCATGATTTGGTAGTCTACAAGCAATCTTTTCTTTATGACAGTGGCTGATAGTGTTGTTTAAGTGCTCCGGTTTGAAGAATCCTTTTGACAAATTGGTTAGAGGTTGTGCGGATGTTCTTGGCGATTACAATGTGCTTGTAGTCCTACCTTTGGATTGGTCTACAAAAAGAAATTTGGATCGTGGATGAAGACTGTTCTTAGAAGACTTAGTGTTAACACCAATCTTGGCCGACTTGGTTGTTTTCACTACTTGCAGATATGCACTGAAGATTGTGGAAGTGTGTCGTGGCATGGAAGATTGTATTTGAGTCCCAGCTAAGGCATAACATGATCTGCATACATCTTTTCCTTAGCTAGTTTTGTTTAGGTCTAGACCTATTTCTATGTATGTTTGAAATGCCGACCTTGGAGATTATTCCAATGGTTGATGAATGTAATGCTGAACTTGATGTACATTCCAAGGTTGATGAACTGTATAAAAGAATGTAAAGTAGTTGCGAAAATGATATCAAAGAGTGAAAATGAAAAGATAAGCGCGAAGTTGTAAAAAGAGCAGACCAGAGGAGTTATACTGTGCTTCAATGGAACTGAACCCAGGCATGGAATAGATGCTATCAAATCAGTTCACCAATCCTCGGCAGTGAGCCACCCCTTCGCAGTGAGCCTCAACATTTGCAGTGAGCCTCAACATTTGTAGTGAGCATATTAGGCAGTGAGCCTCTATTTTTTAGTATTGTTATAACATATATATTTCTGTGGGCTAATACCCATCGTCGTTTTTCCCTTTTAGGGTTTTCCATGTAAAAATCTTGGTGTCTCATGTGTTGATGATGTTGTGTTGAGTTTCTTTTTTCATGCTTTCATGTTTAAATCTGAATAACAGTAAACAAGTGTTTGATGTGTTAATATTCACAAGTGGTCAAAGTTTTGAAGACAACTGATTCACTCCCCCTCTCAGTTGTTTGGTGCATTTCAACAAACATGAGAGAGATTATTACAAAGCCTGCAATATTTTCAGAACGCTGTCACATTCATCTGACCCAATATTTCATTCGTGCCATCAAACATGGCAAAAGAAAACACCCAACTGTGACTGAGAAATCTTCTTGGGTACCTAATGACTTGGAGGCATTCTACAACAAGAATCATATACAAATCAACTCCTTTGACTTTGCGGGTTTGCACTTTTTAATGAGCTGAACTGGTGTTTTAATGGCTACCCTGCAACTTTCTGCACTTGTAGCTATGTTTTGGAGACAACACACAAAAAACCAACCTCTTTTGAAATGAGTTTCAACCTCCTATTTATATCATTTGCAACTCTGATTTAATGATGGACTAGGAGGAAAAATCCCAACAACCCCACCAACTGCATTAATAACATCATTTTCAACCACCCGCTTTGCATTAATGATGATCTAGGGAGCTGGCGACACATTCATGCACGTTTTTGGACGTTCCTAGGCCTTCGGTGGGTGTTGGGTCAACGAGAGGACTTAGGAATTTTGGACCCTTTTAGAAAAAGTCCAAAAGTCCAGTCCGGTCCTGAAATCTTGATAGAACCAAAAGTGTCGAAAGTTAAAACTGAAAGTTTGACCTGAAACTCCACAAAAAATTTAGCCTTTTCCTCAATTTTTTTTTGAAAACTCAATTTTTTGCACCTCCAAATTCACCTTGAAAATTCAGGGGGTTCGACATTTTTTTGGAAAAGGTCCAAAAATCTGCTTTGGTCTCAAAATCCACTTTGGTGCCGAAATTCACTTTGGTCCTGAAATGCACTTTGGTCCCGAAATTGACTCAGGTCCCGAAATTGACTCAGGTCCCAAAATTGACTTAAGTCCCGAAATTGACTTAGGTCCCGAAATTGACTTAGGTCCCGAAATTGACTTAAGTCCCGAAATTTCGATAGGACAATATATTTTAAAATAACATTTAAGTATAAGTTTGTATTTACCTTTCTTATACTTTAAGTTATTTTAAAATATACTGTCATGATGTTTGAGATAGGTTTTGGATCCATATGAGTTAAACTACAAATTCTAGAATTTGGAGGATCCATCAGATTTCAGACTTAGCCAAAATCAGGGTTTCAACAACATGCACCAGGGTAAAAGCATAGGGACTTTTTACGAAAATTTGATGGATTTGACAAGATTTTGTAAATACTTAGCTTGAAAATAGGAATCCCAACACTATCAATCTCCTCTCTAGTCTTCAATCCAACAACGCTTGTAATACTCATACACAACTGTAATACAATATCCTCTTAAAAGAGTGTTGCCTTCTAAGGAAAAAAACCCTTACATAACTTCTACTATTAGATCTGTGACCTAATGATGAATGATCTAGATTGACTACGAAATTACAATATTTTACAAGGCAATTTTTAAAAATTTCTCTTTAGGGGTGTTGCCCCCAAACCCTCGCTAGGGGGCTCCTGAACCCCTTGGCTATAGTAGTGGGGGGCAAGCCCCCCCACACCCCTCGTTGGGTACAAGGATCCAAAATGCAGTTGAAACAAGATCACTACTTGGTGAATACTTCATCCCTTATGAATGCTTTACAAATAATATTAGGAGTAATTAAATACATAGGATTTACAAGGTTGATGGCACCTTAATCCTAACACTTTGAATGATACTTGTGATTTAAATACTTGGTCTAGGGAGAAGTTGGTTGACCAATTCAACCTTTGCTCACGAGTTTGTAGGGAACCTATTGTTTCATCCAGAGATAATTATGACAAATCCTTTGATTCTTCAATAGCAATGACAATGGGGTCAAACCTTGTTGGTAGACTTCTTAATATCTTCTCCAATATTTTTTGATCATAAAGAGTTTCTCCATTCATTCTAATTGGATTGACAACACCTATTGCATGGGTAAAGAAATCACTCATGGATTTAAATTCTCTCATTTGCAAATGTTCAAACTCCCTTTTTAACATTTACAGTCTTACTAACTTCACTTTGCTAATACCTTGATAAGAATTTTGTAGGCTCTCCCATGCTTGCTTTGAATTAGTTGTTGTTGTTGTAATCCTTGGAAAGCTAGACTCATCAATTGCTTGTGTTATGAAGAATAGGGCCTTTTTATCCTTCTTGCAATTTTCTCTCAATAAATCATTTTGAGTTTGAGTGAGAGCATTATATGTTGCTTGATCTTGGGGTTCTAAATACTCATTTTCTACCAAGTCCCAAAGCTCTTGTGATCCAAATAGAATCTTCATTTGTATACTCCAATATTCATTTAAATCTTACCATTGAAACATGGAAGTGATGGTTGTGTGAGACTATCGCTCACATTGGCCATTGCAAATCAACTCCTTTGATAACTTGGCACTAATACGAATTTGATAGAACTAGTAGATGCCCAAGAGTGTGTGCAACAATAAAAATAAAATCTAAAATGCTACTATCTAAAGATGCTAAAGCGCACACACAAGAAAATATGCACATTCAAATCAACAATTTCTATTGATAAAAATGCTAGAGAATTTAGTCACTATTTCTTCTTCTTTTTGTATTTTACAAATAAGACTATCACATGTATATATATAAAGATCTCTTACACACTTCCTCTTTTTAGAGAGTTCTAAAAAAAAGTGTTAAAATATTGCATATTTTAGAGACTTCTTGACTTAATTTCCAAGTTTCAAATCTTGACTTGTACAATATGACATGACCCATAATTTTGACTTGTGCAATGTTGGCACCCTTATTTTCAAGCCTCATATTTGCACCATCATACCAAATTCATCAATTTTTTCCCTAAGAGGATCCTATATATTCACCTCATTTTTGTGTGCCTCGAGTGACATGACTTGTACTCTTGACTTGTGCACCAACTTTTTAACTTTAATTTAACATGACTTGTACACTTAACATGGCTTGACTTGTACTCCAAGTCCCTAAAGACATGCACTCTAACACTCTACCTTGACTCGACATTACTCGACTTGATTACATTTGTACAATAAAACCTCAAGATTACATTTTCTTAACATTAAGGTGCTATGATGAGAGAACATTAACATAATAACCTCCTCCCTCGGCTCATTATTCTTGGGGTGCTCATGTACTACAGATTTCATACACCATTCCAACTTGAAGGAGCCGTGCAGGTGGTACGTGCAAGGTGGACATAGCTGACCTGCAATTCTTTTGAAGAACTCCATATAGATTATCGATCATGAATCTCTCAAAAGCACCAGTCTTCTCACTGGTTTTCAGTGTAGTTTTCCCTAAAACAAACACTGCCCCTATATTCTTTGCCGATTCAAGCTGCTGCACTTCCTCATATGCAAAGACGCTATTTTCTGCCTCTAAAGTTCTTCCCTCGTTTTGAATAACACCTGAACCATTCATGCTCTGATCCCCTAAGTTATACTGGCCTTCTGTTGTAGTGGTCTCGATATGGTCTTTAATTTTTTCAATAACCTGGTTCATAAATTCATCTCCTTCCAAGTTTGGGACATCCATATAACCATATTGAGCCAAGCATCTGTATACACCCTTCGGTCCAAGTCGCCGAACCAGGTATCTCTCTTCTAACAGCACACTCTTGACTGGAACCATTCTTATCGTAAGAAAAATAAGAATTTCATGAAGAGAACCCACAGTATTCACATAATGCCTGAAAATTGGTGGCAAACCATAGAGGAGGTCACTGCACAAGAAAGACACTCCTGGGACTCTACAACCCACATTGGCAACCAATTCATCCATATCTTGTGGACCTATTTTTTTCTCCATTGCATATGTATACTTCTTATTCCGCCCATAATTCCAAGAGAACATTATAATCAGAAAGAATCCCGAAATTAAAAAGGGAGCCCAACCACCCTGGGGCACCTTATTCAATACAGATGACAGATAAATACCTTCTATCAGAAAAAAGACTATAAAGAAGGGCAGTATAAGTGATATATGTAAGTTCCAAACTATTAGCATGACCACGGTCACCAAGCATGTTGTAATAAGCATCACAGTAATCACAGCAACACCTGCACCACAGGATACAAAGATTAATATCCATACTATATCTTTTTAAAAGTTCGAAAAAACTCATACCATGTTATCTTTTCTGAGGCATCAACTGCTTGAAGGTTTTGCAAATGAGGTAATACTTGCTTAAAGAAGCATAAATTTGAAAGAAACTCTATGGTTAAATGTGTTACTGCAGGCAGGATACTAAGCTTGCTGCTCTCTAAGTTGAGACCCCAAAAATGATGTAACACTATGATGAACTGTATTAGGCATTGGAAATGCATAAATTTATCCAAATTGAGGACCCTGGCTATAAATTTTCGATAATCTTGCCATAGGCATTTCCAATTGAAGCACCACTTCGGAAACCTAAGAGTACTGCAAGACAGAGAATCATTATTATGTAGTTAATCTCTGGAGAGTAGATCCGACCCTCATGGTCTTTTGATGTTTGAATAATCTTCACCCGAGGGAAGCAACCTAGAGCCATAGATTGCTTTATAATTGAGAAGGTTGCCGAAATCAATGCTTGACTGGCAACTATGGCCGCTAAAGTCGCAACAACAAACATTGGCCAATACACACTTTTTGGTAATGATTTGTAGAATGTACGTTTTACGTCTCCTGGGTTATTGATCAAATAAGCTGCTTGCCCCGAGTATGTCAGCATCAGAGCAGGGTAGACCAGAAAAGAGAAAGCAATCTGCAATGTAAAATCCCAATTTTGTCTTCAAAATGCAAACCAAAGAAGAAATTGAAATGTAATAGTTTAGTCTTTTGAAATCAGTTGAACCTGGATAGAAGCCTTATTGAAGTGGCCCAAGTCAGCAAACATAGCCTCAGAACCTGTTTTAAATATAGACACAAGAGGCTTCTTTTAGGCTCTCTTTGTAATACTTGCTTTATGCAAAAACTTGCTAACTATTTATGAACTGTATAAGAGAATTCTAGGATAGCTTGAGCCAAAATGCTTTCTATAATATGTATCAGTAAACGAAATATTTACGAACCTGTTATAGCTAAGATTGTGCCTCCAAGCAACACCCATCCATGTTTTCCATTTTTTTTAAAGAAATGGACTATGTAGTAAGGGTTGACTGCCTTGAATACTCCCGGGTAATATTTAATAGTATTGTATACTCCAATAATGGCATTGCTAACAAACCAGACAATTGCCACAGGGGAGAACAGAAAACTCACTTTACCAGTACCAAATCTTTGAAGAAGAAAGAGTAGTAGAAGGATTGCAGCTGACACACCCACAACAGCACCTGCATGAACTGTAGTATTCAGTATTATATGTCTTACTTCACCTTGTACAAGCTATGATACTGTATTTAAGATAAGAACGATTGGGATTAGTATATTATGCTAAGATCCCGGGTGCTCTATGATAGGGAACTAAGTGAATTTTGTATGTGTGTCTTACCATTGGTCAGTTTAGAGTTCTCTGCCTGAATTCCTTGGACAGCAGATAGCACTGCTCAATATTTATAAAAAATTAAAATTAAAAATAAATTAGCTAACAATTTTGAAAGTCATAAAATGAGACTTGACTTAGAGTTCTAGCTGTTACCAAAGAGAGCCCTACGAATCCTCTATCATTTCATCCCGAAACTCAAAACGATTCTAAAAAAACATGACACAGAAAATATTATAAATAAATAAAACTCATTTCAGACCTGAAATTGCAGGAGTGAGTGCTCCATCGCCAATCACCATGCAGGTGCCAAGCATCACAAAAAAAAGCAGAATTCTCTGTGCCACTGCACTGTTCTCAAGCAGTTCTTTTGCCTTGTAGTTAAGATTGCTCAGATTATTTTGTTTTCCAAAATGGGTCAAACTAGAATCTGAAGGAAACCGTTGGAATTGCTTGCCTGCATTTTGCCCCATATTGACATGCTGACATAACAATGAATATAGAGCAAATGTTCCTCCTGATCAAAAGGAAGTGAATTATAAGAACTGTATTCAGAAAAGGTTGTATTCAGAAAAGGTTGAATCATACTTTAGGTGGATATCAACTTATAGAAAATGAATAACTGAATGAGTGTGAGTTTTCGCAGTTAGTTTCAGTGTTGTCAATAAGAGTTATGGTTGTGTCAATTAGTTTTAGTTAGGTGTCGATAAATCATTGTTTGCTGTCATGTTTAGTTCCTTGATTATAGGCGTTTGTTGTGCTTCTATGTAATTATATAATTAATCATCTTCAATGAATAATACATGGTTCAGTTTTGTATATATTTCTTCTTTGTACTACTGTTATTTTTCAATATTTTATCATGGTCAGAGCCAAGTTGGATGTGACTCTATCATAGGAGTGCCCAAGAAGAGAGCATCTTGAGAGCCGATTCTTGTAGAATTGGAGTTGAAGGAGAGGTGCTTGAGGTCTCAAAAGTTGTGCTATTTGATAGTTAAGTGGATGTTTCGCTATACAGAGGCTGTTGAAGATATTTTAAGATGAAAATAAAATTTATAATATATGTAGAGTTATGCTAGATGTCCAAGAAAATTCAGTTCTTCATTAAGGGAGAGTGTTAGAATAATGAATAATTGAATAAGTGTGAGTGTTGGCAGTGAGTTTCAGTACTGTTAATAAGAGTTGTGGTTGTGTCAATTAATTTTAGTTAGGTGTCAATAAATCATAGTTTCCTATCATGTTGAGTTCCTTGATTATAGAAGTTTGTTGTGCTTCTATGTAATTATATAATTAATCAATGAATAATACACAATTCAATTTTGTATGTATTTCTTCTTTATACTACTGTTATTTTTCAATATTTTATCAAAGAGATCAATCTGTTCAGAATTTAATCCAAGAATTGTAAAATTGGGTCCAACAATATATTGCTTACCTTCTCCGTGATCATCTGCTCTGATAACAATCAAGATATACTTGATGAGGCTGATGAGTGTTAGTGACCAGTATATGATGCTAAGATATCCCAAAAAATCCACTTCCCCTGGATTTGGAATATCAATAGAAGCGAAGGTATAAAGGGGCGAAGTTCCAACATCTCCATAAATAACTCCAAGCGTTTCATAAGCCAGCCACAAAGTTCCCCACTTTCCAACATCCTGCGTTCCCCCAAAACATAACAAAAACATCATCGATATAGAAGTTTGTTATCAGTTTGCAATGTTCTTCTGGGATCATCTCCTAACATAGGGAATGGAAAAGAAAAAGGAAGGACTATACCACCCTGCATACTCCATTGAAGGGAGGCAACATCATGTAAGCTCACCTTTTTCATGGGACGGCGAATTAAATATGACTCTGAAATTGTTCTCTCAGGAACAAGTGATCTCTTTGGCGATTCACCACTCTCATCTTCTTCACCAATATCTCCTATCACTCCTGACATCTCTACTCTACGATCATCATCAACATCATCAAAATAGTGGGACTCCGGACCATCCATTTTGATCCTTGGTGATTAGAATTTACACCCAGATTCAATAACTGAGCCTGCATCAACACCAACATTAGATAATTACTTTTCTATTAAAGACAAGCAACTCTTATAGTTACAAACAATAATATATACTAGTATTCTGGTTTTCGAAAATAATAAAAGACCTGAGCTACAGACTTCAAATTCTAAAGTTGGTTGAGCTTTCCCTAAGACTTAGGGATAGAGGAACCAAATTTTTTTACACTTTTCCACACCTTCTTTGCTTGTTTTGCTGGAATTCACAATGACCTTCAATCCTATTCTCTGAACTTAAGGAAAAGAGGAATGTAGATTATGAATAAGCCATTGGCAAGAGATATATAAACATGGTTGGCAGGAAAGAAAATGTGACACTCTATTTAAATATCATTCAATTCAATGGTCAAACAGCCAATAGTAATTTTACACTTTATTCACAGCAAAAAGTGGTAAATATTTATCCTATTTTTATTGGTCAAAATTAACCTTTGACTATTCAAATGAATGATATTTAAGAACAGCCACCAAAACAAAAAGCTACTATTGGTAGCAATTGTCATCTCTTTGCTTGATTTTCTTATAACGCGCATGGGAACACAATTTTTTTTCTTCGGCGGCGAAATTATTAACCATAAAATAACGAGCTAAAACTCAAAGAGGGTGCTGTCAGCGTGGCAAAGATTCCTGGCCAAAGTTGTCCCATATATGAAATTATGTGGGGCGGCTCCTGCTCCGCCTACTATTGGTTTCTAACTTTTATATGTTTTCTGGGTTCGAACTTTTTGTATATGTTTGTTTTAGAGTTTGGAATCTCTGTTTTTATGTTGTGGATTATACTATGGAGCACTTACAATATTAAAATAATTTAATTGGAAACAAAGATTCATTTATTTGTATATTTAATTTAATTTAGTTTAAAGTCATATACGTAAAAGATAAGTTTAGTTTTTTTTTTAATTTTAGTGAAGGTGATTTGAGTGATACATTTAATGTTGTAAAATGCTTATATGATATTTTGTTGTTTTTTTGCTAAAATCTCCAAGTTATTTGATTAGGAAGATAATGTTATTACTATTTTATAATGTTATTATAAAGATAGGGGAGAGGACCCAATCGTTTAGCATGTTCCAATAGGTGCGATAGTATTTGTGTATTTAAGGATCAATATTTTAAAAAGTTTAGCACTAGTAGTTGTGACTTTAAGGTTGTTAGTGTTACTATAAGTACTTATAATTGAACGAAATGTGCTCATTAGATTTAAAAAGAAACCAATCATGTAATGCCACAACAACGCACCAACAAAACATGACTTAATGAACACCTATTGGTCCACCCTTTTTTGGGGGAACTATTTGACACCTCAACAAAACGTGTGCTGATGTGGCATCATATTTGATGATGTGGCCCTAAAACCTTAGTTATAAGCAGGGGCATTGCCAAATAAGCTGCTGTAAATTTTTTGGAGTGATTCGAAATTGCCACGTATGATTTTGAGAGGCGTGAAGTTGCTCAACTACTGGGTCCTCTCCCCTTCAGAGTGTCTACTTTATACTTTTTTTCTTGTTTAGTATTTATATTTAAGATTTTTGTTTTTTGGACACAACCATGTTTGCTTTTAGTAGTTTGGCATATTTATTGTCCCTAAACTTGCATGATTTATTGCAATTACCCTCTTTCGCACTTGAATACCTTTCCTCTTCCCATTCCTTGTTGTTTCACCACCCTATCTACCTCCCTACTTACAATCCTATCCTTCAAACATTGCCACAATTGGTTGCTTATTTAAAATTTTACAATTTTTTTTTTTTGTTGTTGTTTCAAACTCCTACTTTTCCATCTGGCTTCTCATGGAAATCTAACTTTTATATGTTTTCTCGATTCAAACTTTTTGTATATGTTTGTTTTAGATTTTAGAATTTGGAATCTCTCTTTTATGTTGTGGATTATATTATGGAGCACTTACAATATTAATATTATTTAATTGCCAACAAAGATTTATTTATTTGAATATTTAATTTAATTTAGTTTGAAGTCATGTATGTAAAGGAAAAGTTTAGTTTTTTTAAATTTTAGTGAAGGTGATATGAGTGACACATTTAATGTTGTAAAATACTTACATGATATTTTGATATTTTAATGTTCTTCTAAAATCTACAAGTTATTTGGTTAGGAAGATAATATTATTACTATCTTATAATGTTATTATAGAGATAAAGAGTGCCTACTTCATACCTTTTTTCCTTGTTTAGTATTTATATTTAACATTTTTTGTTTGTTGGACATAACCATGTTTGCTTGAGTAGTTTGGCATATTTATTGTCCCTAAACCCATCATTTATTGCAATTACCCTCTTTCGCACTTGAACACCTTTCCTCTTCCCATTTCTTGTTGTTTCTCCACCCTAGCTACCTCCCTACTTGCAATCCTATCCTTTAGACATAGTCACACTTGGTTGCATATTTAACATTTAAAAAAATATATTTTTTTTCAACTCCTACTTTTCCATCTTGCTTCACATGGAAATCAAATCTTGTGCCCAAATGGTTAGTAATAGTCAGATTGCACTTAATAAATAAAATATTAAAAGAATTGCAAGCAAGAAACACATAAACACAGAGTAGAAAGACATGACAAAACCATAAGACCCTTTATGGTGACAAAACTTCCTCAAAGGTTAATAAATTGCCTTGGCAAACCACCTTGATGGTTAAAAATCTTCATTGATAATTTTGAAACCCCCAACTAATTAAAATCAACAATTCCAAATGTGTTGAAACAACAGGGTGAAAGTTCAAAGCTATGTCACACTTTAGGCCAACTTATCAACATAAATCAATTTTAGTATTTCCAACTAAAAGCCAAATTTGGAGAAACATATGTTCTATCTAGATTCTTTCTAGCTAAATTAGATCTAGGCGACAACTTTTCCAACTGGAACCATCCACTAAAAACATATGTAGCATCATTTTGGGGCTAATTTACCAAAAAAATGAATTTATTTGAAAAACTTGATGTTATAAACATTCCTACTCATGTAAATAATTATTTTACAAGAATCTAAAAATACATTTTTGTAGATATATAAGTATACTTTAAAAAATGTCAGTTAGTGCTTATATTTTATTTTTTATTTTTACTAAAAGTAGGTCATCAACACCAAAATATGATGTTGATTGTCCTCTCAAGAAAAAATAGTAAAGTCTATCAAAAAAATTTGAAAAAATATGATGCACTAGAGGAGAGATTCCATGTTGAGATGGTATAATTTTTTTTCTATTTTGGATAAATAGTTAAGACAAAACTTGATGTCCCATCAAAAAACAATTGTGTTTTCATTACACACAACTTCCAATATTTATTTAAAAATATATATTTATTAAAATGGGGGAAAAAAATCCATGCACTAATGTTTTGAGTTATGAATATGCAAAAAAATAGAAGGAAATAAATGAAATTTACTATATAAAGTGCAACATCCCATTCAACCTTATTTTTTAGCATTTTATTAGCAACTAAATTATAGTGTCAATTTTATAAAATACTACATTTAAATATATATTTTTTTATTTTTAAAAATACAAACATAAAATACAATAAATAATCTACATTTTATTAGTTTACATCATTTTAAAATTCAAAACATATACGTCACTTTGTAGTAATTCAAGTTAAAAAGTTAGATCAATGTTGACCATTTTCATTATAAAAGTGTGACATAGCTTTGAACTTTCACCCAACAAGTACTTACACAATTTGAAATTTTTGAAAAACCTTTGATTCTTGTTCTTAACAACTTTTGGGATTATTATGGATCACTTTATAATGTCTCTAGCACTCCCCCTCATTCTTGTGTGTTGCAATCAAAGTTAGGTAAAGAGGACATATTTAACAATGCTAGTAATAACAATGATCATCATCAAACCAAACTCAAATTTATTTAGAGGATTCAATAGATTGAACTTGGTCCTCCAAATGTAGTGTTAAAACAACCTTTGCAACAACAACTCATCACATTACCTCACATTAAACTAATTGATAAATCTAGAGGCGCCCCAACTAGATATTAAGGGTTTGGTATGTATGTGATTATAATCAAACACATGGACATGTATACCGTGAGTAGGTGTATCACACTTAAACATAAAATTAAATATCTTATTGAAAAATGTGATACAATTAGACGATATTCTTGATCATGATCTAAAACATATTTAGCACCTCCACATAATAAGTCTAATTGAATTCAAACAAATGATGAAGATTATTTCAATACTAGAGTGAAAATGAGTATATTGGTCTTAATGTTAATTCTAATTCAATCTAGCTAGCATACCTCACATTAATTATACAATGAAGTAATTACACATAACAACAAGTACGATATCAAAACAAACATCCACTAAAGAACGAGGACATGAAAGGAAAATCACTTGACATATAAGCTAGTTATTTCAAAGAATACATCACACTAGCATATTTATACACTACAAGTATATTCATAGAGAGACACTTCATGATCATACATCATCATCATCTATGTAGCATGGAATCATAGAGGATAGTCCCATAGGGAGCATTGATTTATGTGGCATATCTTGTGATCCCATTGAGATAGACCTATGTGACCACCTATTTGTTGGCAAGAGACACATTGGAGCTTCATGATTGTTGTCATTGATAGAAACAAAGTTCATCCCACACATCCGCAGGACATGGTGTGCCTTTACCGGAAGTCAGATTGAAGAGTGTTGTGGTCCGGTAAGCAAGAACAGAGTATGTGGCAAGGTCTGACAGTCAGGTCTGGATCTCTCAGAGGAAATATAATTGGAAAGTGCGGACTTGGGGAAGTCAAGAGGAGTACCTTGACTGATAGATTCCAGGAATTGAGCCTCCAGTGATGAAAGAGTAAAGAGATATAAGCATTCAAGTATTGGGGTCCGGTTTGGTAGAACAGACAGAGGAAGAACTGACAGGCAGAGCATCCGAAGTTATTCCGGATGACATATTGATGGTGAAAAAGATCCCTAATGTATCATTCATGATTGGCTGACTTGTTAAATAACTTCTGTAAATTTCTTTTTGATCCACATCACTGGGAAGCAAGGATTCAGCCGACAGACTAGAGTTTGGGAAATATTGACTATTTCGGATGCCGACTAGAAAGAGGATGAAATCCTTTGTGCGGATATATATACCAAAAGGATTTAGATTAGGTAATGTTGTAGTTGTGATGTATGTGGGAAGAAAAGTAGGAGAGCAGAGTTAAAGCAGTAAGGAAGGTCCGGTATGTGAAAGGACAACAACACAAAAGAAGAGGAAGGATGAAGTGCAGTAGATCAGTGTATTGAGCCTAACCGGAACTGAACCTCAACATATGTAGATGCTTCTCATCAGTTCAAGGATCTTGTTATTCTTCTTACATCTTGTAGACAGTGAGTCTCTTGTAGGCAGTGAGCCTCTTGTGAGCAATGTGCTCGGGTAGTGAGTCCTAATTGGCAAGTGCCATCTTGTATTTCTATTCTTCTAATAGAGAATATAATCTTGGCTTAATCACCCCATGGTTTTCTCCCTTAACAGGGTTTCCACGTCAAAAATATTGTGTCATGTGTATTTCCATTTCATGGTTATGTTTGCTTAATTGAATTGATGCTGCATTACTTAATAAGAAAGTTCAGAAAGCTGAAATAATTAAGATAACTGACCCCCCCTCTCAGTTATCAACACTATTTTCTTTTACTGTATTGACTAGTTAATCTCTTCCCATGTATTTTTCACTACAAGTTTGTTACCCCACTTTTTGTCCTTGTGCCTTGATGACTTCTCAATTTGAAATTTGGTGCTTTGCCTCCCTTTTGTTTCCTAGTTGTTCATCTCTTTGGTCTTTGATCAATAGTTTTATGTTTTCATGAACTTGGTTGGCGAGTTCATCCTTTTTCAAACCTATCGATTCAAAAGAAAACACTTGAAAATTTTTCCTTTGTTCATTATCAGCCTTTTTTGTACTTCACAAACCAAACCTTTTTTACTTTTGTCGGTCAGTTTGATGATTTTCTAACTCAGTTTTCTGCCGATGGCTTTGTCTTATGAGTTCACTAGTTCATCTTTTCACCGATGAAGAAAGAAATCCATAAATCTTTCAAAGTTTGAATTTTCATTGGTTCGTTGATGACTGATATCACCGATAAGGAAAGAGTGTCAATAATGTTCAAGTTGAAATCAGAGAAACTTCTAGTTCACGAATTTACTAGTTCACCAACAAAGCATTCCACCAATGAGAAATGCCAACGAAGTTTTCTAAGCCAAGAAACTTGCAAAGAAGATCGCCCAAGGTCATGGTTCACAAATCAATTGGTTAACCGATGTTTCCCATCATTGATAAAGGAGTATTTCATAAAAAGATGAAGAAGTCTTCCCTTCGCAAGTTCGTAAAAGAGAGTTTTCATTGATGGAGGAAGAATAATCTTTAGGATTTGCAAAGTCTGAAAAGGAAGAATTATTACAAAGGTTCACTAGTCTTATGCTTTAGCGATGACCTGACCAATAAGCATTTATTTGGGGATGGTTCATTAATTACACTTACCCAAATCCCATAATATAAATTGGGTAAATTTTTTCCACTCAAACATGATGGTACAAACTTGGAGATCACGATGACACTGAAGATTTCACAACTAGGCCCCACTTCATAGTTATCTCAGCATACTCAGGTTAGTTTTTCTCTTTCATGATACTATGTACTTGGAATTCTTGCCTGAAAGGAACTATGTTGCCATAGAAGGTTTTCATGACCAACATACAACATACAATTCATAATATTTCAACACATTTTCTCCTCTCAAATTCCTGTCATCCTCTATTGGAAGTGGTAGATCTTTCAATTTGGTGGATTGTAAAGTTTGCTAAAATGAAGTATACATATCAAGGGTACGATGTATCTTCCATAATTGAAAATGGGCTAGCGGGAATTAAAGATATAGAACTAGGGCATGTTGATTCAACATATTTTTGGACAAGATGGAATGCTGACCCCAGGACACAATTAGCTAAACAAACTTTTTCAAGTGGTCTTGCCCACACAGCTGGTTTTCTCCTGTAGTCCAATGCCCCGACTTAGTTCTTTCTTGCATAGAGAAATATCATACTGAATCTTGGTAAATAATCAGGGTAGATGGTGATGTTATAGTCAAACTTGATGCTGAAACCATCGGCAACATTTTTAAGCTGCTAGTACATGATGAATTTGTTGATATGTCAAGGGAAATTGGTTGGGATTTTTATGTGGCCAGAGGAGATTGGTGTAAAACATGCATTGCAAAGTCTTGGTTGGTAAAGGAAAAGAAGGGAAAATCACAAATTCCTAAGAATTTAGTAAGAGCTCATTTCGAGCAAGAGATTTCTGATATGATCACCTTGCTACACAAAATTGTAGGGAATAAAGATACTAATAATTTTGTTGAATGGATGTGCCAGTTCATTCTGGTTATTTGCAATGATTCTAAACATATTGACTGGGCAAAAATGATCAGTGATCATTTGGATGATCAATTGAAGAATTTTCCAAAGAAAAAATAGTTTCACATGTGTTCGTATCTCTTTTACCTTTTGTCAAGCACACAAAGAGTATGGTCTAGGTTGAAAACATATGGTGTGTATGGTGATAAAACTCAAGTATATGATTACTACCCTCAGCTGCAGAAAAAAGTTGGAAACAAAGACTATAGGAGGGTTAGTGATGCATTCTTGATGTTTAATGTAAAAAGAATCAATGGAAAGCCTGAAGCTAGGATCTCAACTGAAGCTGCCAATTTGGTAATGCAATTTGAGAGCTTCTACATTCAGTTCAATAGGTTATTTTATATCAGGGTTGGAGGTTTTGAACAAGCCCCTTAAAAGCTCCCTAGATATGTTTTAGACTATTTTGTACTTTTGGAAGTGTGTAGGCAAATGGTAATTGTAGGCAAAAAATATCATGATTATAAAAAGAAGCTGGGTATCCTTTCCCTGTCAAGCTGACTCATTTCTCTTGCAAGACTCATGAAGATGCAAGAAATGTTGATAAGATCCTCTCAAAATTCCATTTCCATTTATTTGTGCCAAGATCATATTTTGACAATAAAAATTATGTAAAGAACAATTTGTATGCTCCTCTCTCTTGAGTACAAACCTCATTTGGAGGATTATTGGGAGGATTGTGTTGATGAATATGAAGTTATAAGGCAAGATTGGATGAGACTTATAGTTGATCAGATGAAGGCATTCAATTTGGGTTGGGATGTTTATGGTATTTTTTATGATTTTTTAGATATGATAGATGAAGGTTACTATGTTGTGAAATCAAAACCTATACCCAAAGTAATATGGTATGAGAAGGAAATAGTCAATATATTCACTAGGTCTTGATTTATGTTTGGAAAAGACTCAAAGGTGGTTAGATTCTAAAATTACTAAGCACACTTTAGGAGAATCTTATCAGAAAGAACAAGACACAAAAGAACATGATGCAACTGTAGGATAGAGTTGCTTGGGGCCATCTGCAAGTGCACTTGTCACTAGAGTTAGAGAAGTCCCAAAGAAAGGGAATGATGGTGATGATAATGATCTAGATAAAGGAGAAAAGTTTAAGACATAGTGTGAACAAGACAATGGAAAACCAAGGAAGAAATTAGAGGTGAAAAGAGCACCTAAGGTAACTACTAAAGATGCCTCACAACAAGACCAATAAGTAGGTTAGGAGACTCCATCTGACCCTATTCTTCAAGGTAAGGTTCCCATGTCTTCAGATACCCCACCTCCACAGAAACATGATATAACTGATAATGCCTTAGATGATGTGTCTTGCACCCTAATTAATGCTCAACCAGTCCTTCCTCCACCCACTTGGTTAAAAGAAACCATTAGAAAAAAGAGGAAATATACCAAGATGGTAGACTTTGGTTATGATGTTGTGACCAGGTTGTTGCAACTTGACTATCAGCCTAGGAAAACACAAAGAGTATGAAGGATGATGGTTGATCCTTCCTCTGGCCATCAAGTTGTTGAGATTGTTGACCCCATGGTTGATAAGAATGAATAAGACGTCACTATGGCTGAATTTAATGTTAGCAAGATTGACCTGGAACCTCCTACTGTTGAAGAAGATATACACAATGCAAAATTGTTTGTTGAAATCATCACCGAGAGGTTAGAAGAGGAAATAAAAGAAAGAGAACTTCTTGAATCTAGAAGGTATTCGTCCTCACATCTTATATCAATTTGATTGTAGATACTTATTCTTAACCTCTAAACATTTCAATGGATACACCCAAAGGGATTGCTCCTAAAGTATTCAACCAAATCAACAAATATCGAACCTTTGGGAAGGCAACAGAGGAGTGGATAGAAAAATTGCTAATTGATGTGTTGTTGTATATTGAAGAGGCCATGTCATTATATATGAGAATATTATAAATAAGAGAAACGAGGTGACATCTGATGTTTAATCTGCTAAGAAGGATGGATCTCTGCTCATGGTTGTATTAAGGGATTTGTAAGAAATAAATAAAGTGGATACTAGCACTCTTGTATCTGAGAATGTATTAAGTAAACCCGAGGAGAATGAGACAACTAAGTGGCTTCATGCGGTGGAGTGGAGACTCATAGTTATCAAGAAATTCTTAACTGAATTAGACAAAGCACTGATTGAATATAATTAGATTCTATTATATATTAAAGCTAATTGTATGGCTTTAGAGATTAATATAATAGATGAGGAAGAAGAAAATCTGTTTGACATCAATTTAGTTAAGGTGGAATTCAAAAAGTTATGATAGAAGAGTTGAGTAACAAGGACACCATTAATGTTAGTACCATTGAAAAGATTTGTCATTTGTCATCTTTCCTCATATCCTTCAAAAAAAGAGATCACTGATTTCTATAGGAAAGTGAAAAAAGCAGATGATACCATTGCCATGTGGAAGGCTAGGTTGAGTATTATCATCATCCCCAATGGGAAAGATATTGCCCCAATAGTGAATAGATTCATAAATTATAGAGCAAAGATGAATCCAATGGAGGCAAAATATTCTACTAAGGATAAAGGTGATCAGGTCGAGAAGGAAAATCAAGAAAATCAAAAAGGAGAAGGCAAAAGAACAGAGGATACACCAGCATGACATGCATTTGTGTTCTTTTATTGGCATTTATCCAATGGACTATATGAATCAAAACTTTACTAATATTCATAATATTTTGTAAAGTTTATTTTATCAACTTAATTTTAAAGAAGCTGTTACATGCAAAGATTGGTTTCTGATGTTGAATCTATATATTAGTTTTTGAAAACCAATTTTAGATCTTTTTTTTTCAAGAAGTAACGGGGACATTTATATAGAATTTGGAATCTTTTCTAAAAAAGACTTTGAGCTTCACTTTTGGTAGCCATTAATACATAAGAATATTGGACTTTGAATCATTATTCCAGTTGGGTCATTGATTATGCTTTTGTGTTGAGTTTATAATACTTTTGGTTACTAAAGGAAAGCTTTTATATCTACTTTGTATGGATAGTTGATAAGGTCTGCTTCTATATATATACCTGCACCATTATTTGTGTCTTCTATCATACATGTCAGAATTTGATGCGTTGGTGGTCTCTTAAAAGATTTGTTTTGCTATCATCAGTTGCCTTTCATTCCTATGTTTGGAAGATTTGTTGTTGATATTCTCTTTGATATTTGTCCTTTTCAATATCTAGTTTTAGCGTTGTGTTTATGTCCTAGAGAAAATCTCCTTTCTTTCTTTCAGATTAAAATCATACCCAGTTTAATTAGTTTTATCTTACAAAGGAAGCTACTCCTTTTCAAATGTAGAGAGCAATTATAGAATCACAATTGTAATTGACTCAATTGTTGGTACAGTTGTCACTCTTGTGGGCAAATTTATGTTTAGAGTTAAGTGACAAATATGTTTACTAATAGATTTTTGGTGACTCTATTGGGGATAACCAAATAGAGACATATTTTATTGAAGTTGCCTTTATCCTAAAACATGTTTTATTATGGGATTGTAGTCCAATAGAGCCCCTGTGTTACAACTTGGTGGTACGTGGTTAGGAGGTAATATTGAAGATATCATTTTAGACTTTCGGGTGGTTGCTTGGTGTAATAGAACTTCCAGACTTCAATGTCAAGAAGTCAAACAGGGGATTAACTAGGAGCAACAACAAGGAATTGAGATTCAAGAGAATGCTCAAAGACTTCTTGAGGACCATTAGAAAGAGATTTGGAAGAATTGGTTAACAAAGTCTTGAGAAGATGACACTGAGAAACATCATTGGTATTAATGGTACTTTAGAGGAGATTTAGATCGGTCCTTCAACCTAACATCTATTGGCTTAACGTTAAATAGGAAGATATCATCACTGACTTGTGTAACTTGGCTTGGAGACATAGGAGAACAAACCAACAATTCCATCAAGTTAACCAAGTTTTGGACGAAGAATAAGATCTTGGCCAAGAGCTTAAAAGATAGGCTAGAGAGTTTAGAGTAGTTCACGAAAATCTTATTGTTGGAAGAATTGTCGATGTACCAAGGAGAGACAAGCTTTTCCAGATTCACATCATTCTAGATAATAGGCTAGATAACCATCAAAATAAACAATGAAATAATCCTCAAAATAATCAATGATTGTCTTGAGGTGGTGATTCTATTGATTAACGACTTGGATTTTATCAAAGCTGACTTCAAAAAGGTACACACATGGAGACAGAAAGAAAGGTATTTTGGATTCTAATTTTGAACTTTTGGAAGCTGTAAATTTTTTTATATTTCCTCTAAATCAAAAGGTTAAGTCTTCTAGTAGAGCATCTTCTCCTATTCATGTCACCTCATCTCCTGTTTATCAAGCTTTGACTCTAGACGACATTGTTTTGCCTGTAGTAGTTAATTTTCATTCAAATATGGCTCACTAGCAACAACAACAGTAGCAACCACTTGTTCTTTGGGGTGATACTATTGGCCCTTTAGCTCTGGGTGTCCAATTACATGACTTACCTCATGGTTCAGGAAAGATCCTACCCAAATTCAAAGGATATGGCAAAGTTACACAAGATGAGCATATTAATGCCTTTTTCACTGCTTTCTCTATATTAGGTGTCCAACAGGAGGATGTCTCTATTAGGTTGTTTGTGGAGTCTCTATCTGATGTTGTAGCCAAGTGGTTTTATCACCCTACACTTGGATCTATTGATAATTGGGCAACTATGAGGATGAAATTTGAAAATAGATTTAAAACTGCAGAGAATGAACATACTCTATTGGCCCAGTTAACTTCCTTGAAGAAAGAGATGCATGAGCCAATGAGATAATTTGTGGCTAAATTCAATAGGATTGTGAACAAGATATCCTAAAACATGAGACCCAATGATGACATTCTGAAATGTTTCTTTGTCAATACATTGCCTTTAGATGTTAGCTATAGTCTAAATAGAGAAGGTGTAGTAAATCTACAAGGAGCACAAGAGAGAGCTATCTCCATTCAAGATGACATCTTAACAGTCGGAAAGTGGAGGAAAGAGTTGTAGAAAAATAAAGGTCAGGTGAGCACTACTACTGACCCAGTAGCGCAACAGTTGGCTAATGATATAATTTCTTTAAAAAGGAAGATGTCTAGGGGTTAGCAGCAACCTTTTTACCATGATGTTTCTAGGAGAGATTATGTCGTACAAAATAAAAATAATAAACCTTATGCTTTGGCTGGCCCAACATGATGCAGAGGCATCCACACTATAACCTTCGCATATAGCATGAATGTCTGCAGACCAACCTCATCATCATCATCTTCGCCATCATCATCATATTCCCTAAAACTACCAACAGCATCATCATGTTTCGCGTTACACAGTCAGCATCATCATATTTCGGACGATCACAATCATCCTCCTGCCGACTACTGTTCACCTCCTCCGCCTTCCTTCTAACATCATCATCATGATGTTCAGCGGGCGCACACATCCTCTTGTTGCACTGTTCATCGGGCTCCAAACACTATCGTCATCATCATGACCTTCAACACTGTCTTCGTCAGCAGGATATCAAATATCCGGTTGCTCAAATATCCTGATGACGATCACCTTCAGCAGCTTACCTTCGATGCTCCGCTAGCCGACGACACAAGCAACAACATCATGATCTACTTTATCCGGTTCTCTTCGAAACCTCCTGATGATGCTTCACACTTTCTGCTGATGCCGATACTTAACCACTTAACAACGGCAGGATAAACTCGCACAGGGGGATATCTCAATATCCTGATGACGATGACGTCATATCCTGATGACGATGACGTCACCCGTTATCCTGATGACCCTTTCAACACTTAGTCGAAAAACACGAACTTTCTCTCCCGCATCTACTCGCGATACGCGGATGATTGGCACTCCCGATATGATGATCCTGATGCCGATACATGCACTTAGTCTATGTCCGACCTAAACATCCTGATGCACTCGCAACATGAAAACTCCAACAGTTTCATGACCCGACCTTCTTCCTGATGCCGATGCACTCCTCCTCGGCTCCTCCAGATGATGATCACCCCGACGAACCCGCACTTCATGCGCTCAACTGCATCATGTTCATCTTCACTTATCCGGATGACGATGTCTAACCCGACTGCAGGATATTTGCAGAAATATCCTGATGATGCCGTCTTCACGAACTTCTTCACTTAGCGAAATCTCACTTCGCCGATCCTCCAGGGATGACCCGATCCAACCTCAGGGTGATCTTCCAACTCAATCAGCTCGACCTAGCACATGAGGATGCTAGGCTTCTCAACATCTGTCGACCGCGATCCTGCACACCTGCATGCGAACAGAAAACAAACTACTACCTACCCTACTGTACATTACCATTCCACCGATCAGACAGATCAACCGGTGGAATGGATCAGAAGATCCATGAAACCACTCAAACCAGCAGATCGATTGCACAAAGGAGACCAAACAGAAAATGAAACAGGATCTTTTATTGATTTCACAAGATGCAATACAATATGATGTTCCTCACTCTCAGTCTCACTCTCTGCAACCTAGCTCGATCGATGATATCTATCCGTATCTGCAATATCAACCGATCTCATGCTTATAAAGACTTTCCTACGAGTACTACTGACCCGACTCCAAGCGGCTGGGAACTCTCCAGGCGGCTGGGAGATCCAACCGAACACGCATCATGACAACTGTCTTAACAAACTAACTAAAAATAGCAAAAGCCCGGTCAGCATGATCTTAACATGATCAGCATGACCTTATTACATGCAATTGGTCTAACTGACCTTCTTGGAAACACAAACAAGACCTAAAACTACTAACTGCCTCATGAAGGCCAGCTGTTAGGTAGGTGCTCCTGCACCACAACACAAAGATTGGCTATAGAAGGTCCTTCATCCAGTAGTAAATGCAATCATATTGTACGTAATTTTCATCTTACCACTGATCATGATGGGGTTTCTTGCCCTGAGATGATGGGGTTTATGCAAATGTTATCTATGAATGAACATGTTGATGAGCCTATCATAGAAGAAGATACTACTGTCCAGCCTAGTGATGCCAGCATGAATTTCCTAGAATACAAGATTGATTTTGACAAAAGTGAAGATGTGTAGATTGAATTGGAAAGTTCAAATTGTGTTATTTTTACTAGAAGTTAGCAAGGTTTTAGAAGGGATGATGAACAAAAGGGCCAACCTAGTAACACCCCTTTCTCTCCAAAGTTCATATTATCCAAGAATGCTTCAGGAGGACACAAGAAAATAGAATGGAATACTCCCAAGACAGCCACTCCTAGGGTATCTCCTCTTTCATCTTCTGAAGAAGTCATTTCACTTGTGTTTGATATTGTTGAATCATGTAAGAATACCAAAATTCAAATTTCATAGGCTGAATACCTTAGGTTGAATCCTACTGAATTGGATAGATTAATGAGGTATGTAAAATAAGAATCTTCCTCCTTTTTTGCCCATATAAATGCCCAATCATCCAAAGACATAGAAAAGGGGAAAGAAGTTCTTATAGACTAGATTTCAAGTTCTAAAAACTTTGAGCTTTAGAACCCTTTTGAGAAACCAAACCCTTTCTATGTTTCTCTCTTTATTGTTGGGTACAAGTTGAGTAATTGTGTCATAGATTTTGGAGTCTTTGATAATGTCATGCCTGCCCAAGTTGCTAGAGCCCTTAGCCTATCCCTTACCTCTTCTCATGGGATGTGTTAGTCCATGGACTCAAAGCATGTTCCCATTATTGGGAAAGTTAAGGATGCCCAAGAAGCCTTGGCAGCATATCCTATAATGAGGATCAAATTGACTATCCTAGTACAGTTGACATTCAATCAAGCTATGGAATGATTTTGAGTAGAAGTTTTTGCAGAGAACTTGGGGGAGAAAATCAGATGGATTGGTCACATGCCCTAGTTCCTGTAGATGGGAAGAAAGTCCACCTAGATCTAGAGCCTACATCCAAGTTTATAGTCTTAAAATATGGAGATCCTAGAGCTGATATTATATATGTAGAAACAAGTCTAGGTACTTACATGGCATCCTCTACTTCAGAAGAGGAATATTCTGGGACAATTGAACCAAATTTGTCAAATGAATTGTGGATCCTAGAGTTTGATGGCAATTTCTCCTCATCTAGGTCGGGAGATGGTGTAGTTTTGATTTCTCATGATGATTACTATGAATGGGAAAATCAGATTGATCAAATGAACAATATCAAACCCAAACATCAACAGAATTATGAAAACAAGAAAGATAAAAGGAAATGAAGCAAATGAATAACAATGCAAACCTTCCCTGTTTCAAAGCTTCTGTTGTTCACCTATTCTTCCTTGATCTCGAATGATGAAGATGGGCCCTCAAGGAGCTTGCTTCCTTGCTTCGATTCCTCAAGATGACAAGGAGAAATGGCTAGAATGATTCCTGCATTACGATGGTATGAAGAAGAATTCCTAGAGAAAATTGGGCATAGATTCGATGCCAGAATGAAGTCTCTTTTATTACTTAGAAGAGGGTTCTATTTATAGATTTTCTAAAAATAGAATGGAGGGTGAGGATCAACTGATGAGATCAATGGCTCTCATTTTTTGTGAATCTTTAATTCATAAGGGATGATTTAAAATTTAGAGTGGAGGATAGAGTGGGTTATGACAATTGAATTCTTAATTCAACTTAGTGGAAGCATGATTGAATTTTCAATTCAATAGTGGAAGATTAATTGAATTTCAAATTCAATTGTGGGGGACAATTGAATTTGTAATTCAATGAGTGGAGAATAATTGAATTTGTAATTCAATGGTGGAGGACAAATTGAATTTCTAATTCAATGTTGGAGGACAAATGAATTAAAGATTCATTTTTGGATAATGGTGGGGGACAATTGAATTAAGAATACAATTTTGGATAATAGAGGATATTAGCTAATTAAATATTAAGAATATTTAATTATATGTGCAACATGGTGAGGTGGAAAGATGAGGTGGATTTTGTGAGGTGGACTTATGACTTGAGACATTAGAAGAGTTTAGGGAATTTAATTAAATAAAATGATTTTATTTAATTGTAGGATAATGAACCAATCAAATAAACTTATAATATTTATTTAATTGACAGAAGAAAATATGAATTAAGATAAATATTAGAATATTTACTTAATTTAACCTGAGTCAATTTTAGGTGTCTACAATTACAAATTTCCTTTTGCTTTCAAGCTCAAATTTGATAATACCAACAATACTACAGAATACAAAGTGTTACTCTTGCAATTGGCAATGGTGAAAGAAAAAGGAATTAAACAATTAAGAGATCTAGGTGATGTTGAACTTATTGTGAAGCAGGTAAGAAATATTTTCTCTGTAAAGAATGCGAGATTAAGACATTATAGAAACAAAGTTTGGGATTGCCTAGAGTATTTTGATGCTTTCTCTAAGGAATCCATTCCTAGAGATCAGAATACAAAAGTGAATTCTTTGGCAGTTTCAGTGTCTCTACTTTTCCCACATCCTAATTTTAAGGATGATTCTTACAAAGTAGAAATTCTTTATAGACTCAGTGTACTTGATAACGTGAATCACTGACAAGTTTTTGACAATGACAAGCAAATTATTTATTTTTTGGAGAAAGTTGCCACTTTTGCTATTGTTCTTTGAAGGAAGTTTTTCTGAAAGTAGTGAGATTACCGAGGGTACCATGAACTCATCTAATGATAAAAGAGAAGAAGTGATACAACTTAAGGGGAATAAAATTCCCAAAGGTTTGGTGTCCTTAGAAGACCTTTTTGATAAGCATGATAGATACATCAAATAGAAGATTTAAACAACTATAAATTTCTCTACTGAGTATGATCATGTTAACATTAGGACAGAAGGAAACCCAAAATTGGTGTGTATTGGTAGGTGCTGTACACCCCAAGAACTTAAAGAATGCTTGATTTATCTGTTGATCAAATATAGAGACATTTTCACCTGGTGCTATGAAAACCTCAAAAACTTTATGGATGGAAAAATGCAACACCACAGTCCTCTTAAGCCAGGTACTGCACCTTTTAGGCAGAAGCAATGCTCTTATAATCCAAAAATTGCTGATGCATTTTCAATGAAAAATTGATAAAATGTCGAAAGCTAAAATCGTATATCCCATACATCAATCTACGTGGATAGCTAACATTGTTCTAGTTATGAAGATGAATGGAGAGATAAGGATTTGTGCTAATTTTCAGAATTTGAATCAAGCCTCACTTAAAGATAACTACCCCTTGCTAGTGATGGACCATATCTTATAGACAATCTTAGGCTCAAAACTGATGTCCATGTTAGATGAATTTTTAGGATATATTCAGATAAGTGTAGCCTTAGAAGACCAACATAAAACAACCTTCACCACTCCCAGAGGAACATTTGCATACAATAGGATGCCCTTTGGTCTTATTAATGTTAGTGCAACATTCCAAAGGGCTATGGATTTATCTTTTGGAGATTTAAAAGATAAAGTTATTGTTATTTATCTTGATGATTTAATAGTTTTCTCCAAAACGAGATCTAATCATATTGAACACTTGGCTGTTGTTTTACAAAGGTGCAGGGATGATGACATGTATCCCTTAATCCTAAAAAGTCTATTTTTGCTATTATTGAAGGAAAACTCCTGGGACACATTGTTTCGAAAGAAGGAATCAAGATAGATCCAGAAAGTGTTAGAGCTATCCAACAATTAAGCCTTCCCACTAGTAAAAGAAAGACCAGATACATTTTTAGCCAAGTGAATTGTTTGAGGAGGTTTGTTCCTAATTTTTTAGAGTTTATTAGGCATATCGCATAAATGATGAAAGACAAGCTTGTCTTCAAGTGGAATACTAAAGGTAAAGAAGCATTCAAAGCAATTAAAGAAGCCATAGCTAATGCACCAACCCCAATACATCCAGACTTTGATAAAGATTTCATCATCTACTGTTATGTGTTTGATCTACCATGTCGTCCATCCTGCTTCAAAAGAATGAGCAAGGTATTGAGTCTCCTATTGCTTTCATAAGTACTCCATTGAAGAAGCACAAACTAAATTACTCCCCAATGGAAAAACATTCTTATGCAGTGGTGAAGGTGGTCAAGCAATTCAGGTAATATATTCTTCACTCTCATGTTGTTATTGTTGTCTCTCAAATTACACCCTTGCTAAGTTGCAGAATTTAACATTTTGGAGAAACCTGGGATCTTTCTAGGCTTGTGGGTCACCTATGATGGAAAGAACCTCTGGAGAAAAAAAAAGTTACTAAATTATGTTCACACCTAATTTAGCAAGGCCTAAACATCAGTTGTTTAGAGGGAATACAATTTATTTTGCTTATGTAGGATCATCTAGTCAATGTCTGATGTCTTGACAGAAGACAAGTGCAAAATCACTTATCAAAATCATGTAACAGCTCAAGCTGAGCTGTTACATCGTCCTAGTAAGTGAAATCATTTACAGACAATAAATCAGGCATTTAAAGAATGAGGAGAGTGATGGAGTTCATGTTTCAGTTGTTGATTATTCATTATGTTTCAGTGCAAGTAAAAGAGGTATTTATAGACTGTCAAATTATACATCATGTTTTATACATATGTTCCAAAGAGAGATCAGTCGTTTTATGCTATGTATTTGATTCAGAAAGTGAAATATACATAAATCATTTCATATAATGAGATAGCTGATTGTATTCAAAAGGATGTATAAAAGTGTCCCACACAAGCCGTGGGAGTAATTGAAATAGGCAACATAAAAGTAAATTTTACTTTTGAAAGAAAATAAATGCATAGGAAAAGAAGAGGGACCCGTCATTGCCTGCGAATGACGAATCCCGTGGTTGAGCTGGTTGCTATCTTCCTCCATTTGTTTGAGCTCCAACGTACTTGGAAAATAGATTTTGTTAATGCTCAGGGTACCAAGTCTTTTCATACACAATCAAAACTTGAAAAGTACCATTCACTTTTATGTAGCAACAATATCAGTAATCAAATATCAGCATAAGAGAGGTCAGAATGAGCAGACATAAGTGCTATATCAGAAAGAGATAGATCCATACAAGTAACCTCACATCATGAATCAAAGACATATTTCATATGCTAACGTGTTTGCTTCCTATGCAGCTATAGGAAAAGTAATGTTGCTGATTTGAAGGCATTAAAAAATGTGGAGAAAATGGGGCTCCCACAAGAGTAGAGCCCAAAATGTTTTCCTTTTTTATTCATTTGAAAAGGATATTAGATTATAAAAGACATGATGCATCATTCAAGATAATACTATGTATCAGAATAGTCAAACTTCCAAAAAAGAGTGAAGTCATCATGATAAAAGTGAAGAAGAGCAGTTGCTCCTATAAACTATGCCCATTTCAAGAGTACAGAAGTGCAATCATAAGAAGGTATTCTTCTTTATTTCTGTTATGATTGAAGTATATTTCTGTTGTCCATATGTGTGTCATAAGTATGACAGCCACCTAATAGGTGAACATCACGATAAACTAACAGTAGATGTCATGAAGAATGCATAAAGTGCAAATAGAACAAGTGTAATAGTTCATTATGCTATCAACTAAGAGGGTACAGTGAGCATGAAAGACCATTTATAAGCCACTAGTACAGTCATCAATGAGGAATGAAAACACTAGAAATAGCAGCAACCATCAAATATTTGAAATAGTCTTATGAAGAAGTCACAACAGCCATCAACAGACAAACTATGTAGCAGTCATAAGAGCCAGTGGAAGGAAGTAAAAGTGTTTCAAGTTTTTATGTTGAGTCTTGTCAATACTAAGTGATGATATATTGATAAAGGACTATCGGAACTTTAATCAAGAACATGCAAACCTACAGATAGAATGCACAAAGGCACATGAGATACTATCAACTTCTTGAAAAAACCATAAAGGAATAGGTAATTCCTATACAAGATTGTGCAATGGAGGATTAGATGAATGAAGTTTTTTCATAACTGTCATTAAGTAATCAAAATAGTATTCCCATAGAGTACAGATTTACACGAGGTGAAGGCTACAGGAGCCATTTCAAGATGATGAACTGTCATAATAAACATGTTCATTATGCTATTAAACTGTTATGATACCTTTTAAAGACATATAGAAGAAGCATGATGCCAAATAAAAGTAACAAAACAACAATGAAGATAAGAGGCATGTATTATAACAATGTATAAAGTGACAGTTATAGCTACAGGAGATAGCTCAAAGAAACACGTTACAATCATACCATGCAACATAGCTGAAATATCATTCATACCATGCCAATGTTCAAGCCTCATGCATCAAGGATATTGCAAGTGCAAGACAAATCAATGCTACAAGAGACAACTGATATAGAGAAAGAAATACACTATGTTCATGTCATAAAGTGAAGTCCTTTCTTATGCCATATTGATAGTTATTGCTACAGGAGGTATCATAGGAGAGATCATATCTGAATGTTCATACCATGAAATGGAGAAAAGTTTGAAATCCTTTTATCACTTTCTCATATATAGTCAGAATAATGCTACAGAAAAGCAAGATATAGCAGGCCATGGCTAAACAAGGCCATTATGTGCAGAAGTAACAAAACCCATATCTCCATTTTTTAAAACCCTTGCATATTTTTGCATCTACAGGTAAAAGAAATGTATATGAAGAAATAAAATGTCATGGTTGTGCCAGGAGAGGCCTTTTATGCAAGAAATATCAAAAAGCCTTGTCTCCATTTTTTGAAACCCTTATATTTTTGTATCTACAGAAAGGGAGAAGAGCATAGTCATACAGGTTGTGGCCATGAAAGAGCATTTTTATGCAAATTTATGTGAAACCCTCATTTTTCTTTTTCAGACCTTACATGCTCAGGTTCACAGGTGAAGAGACACTTTTAAAAATGAAGATATAGGAAAGCCGAATAGCAAGAAACTCACCTCATTTTCTTGTATGGAGAAATCTATAGGCCGTGGCCTTCATTTTGAAGTTTCTTAGGATGTGAATGTTACAGTTACAAAAGGAGACACAGAGAAACAAAGAAGAAATTATCATAGAGTTGATAATGTATGCACAGTTGTGGCCAAAATGTGGAGAAAGAACAGAAATGATAAAAATTTACTCAGTAAAAACCCAAAATACATGCTCACTCTTCTTTCTGTATTGAAATGCAACTGAAAATGCTTGAGAATCGACTAGATGGAGAGTAAAAAAAAACCAGAGAAGAAAGCATTTTCATCAAACCCTAGCGGCGGCCAAGTGGAGGTGCAGAGCGAAATGGAGAAAGTGAAAGATAGAAATGAAATGATCTTTTAGGGTTTGTTTGTGCTTTTGTTCGATGGTCTTCTTTTTTTCCTCATCTATTTTGACTTTGCAAAATAAAACCAAATCATTTGCCTTATCCAGATTGGGGTTAAGACTTCGGTATTGATGATTCCTAATGATTATGCCAAGGAGGGGCCATGGATAGAAAAGAATTATTCCTTTTTACATTTGTTTTGCTAAGTCAAATGATTGAAGACATTAAAGGGTAAGGCTTAACTTAGCCAGGCTTTTATTTCCTTTATCTCATGGAGATCGACAAGTCAAAGGTTGATGATTCCTTTTATCATATGCATGGAGACCAAGTATGGTCGACTTCTTTTATGCCTTATGCATTTTTGAATTCATCAAAAAATCAAAGGTGGCAAATCACATGAAGACAAGGTGTATGAAAGATGGCAGGTTATAAGGATATTTGCATAGTGCATTTTGCAGACTATGAAGGTATAATGTGTTGGCAAGAGACACTATATGGATTCATGGTTGTTGTCATTGATGGCAACAAAGGTCATCCCACATATCCGCAAGTCATGATGTGTCTCTACCGGAAGTCAGAATAAAGAATGTTGTGGTCCGGTGAAGAAGAACAGAGCATGTGGCAAGGTCTGACAGATTGGTCCGGATCTCTCAGAGGAAGTGTCTTGGTGCAGTGCGGATTTGGGGAAGTCAAGAGGACTACCTTGAGTGGTATATTCCAAGGATTTAGCCTCCGGTGATAGACAAGGAAAAAGATATAAATGGTTGAGTACCGGATTCCTGAGAGACAGTGAAAACAGAGGAAGAACTGACTGGTAGAGTATCAGACTGCTTTCCGGATGTGTTACTGTTGATGACAGAGGTTGTGAAGGCATGAATCATGTTTGGCCGACATGATTAATGATATCTACAAGTATATGCTTGATCCGCATTGCTTGGTGAGGAAGGATTCAGCCGACAGAATGAGAGTTTGTAAGAAACTAGACTGTTCCGGATGCCGACTAGAAAAGTGATGAAATTACTTATGCGGATATATATAGAGGATGGATTTAGTTGTGAAGGGTGTGATGATGTGGAGATATATGCGAATAAGTCTAGATAAGAGCAGAGGTAGCAAAAAGGATCCGGTATGTGAAAGATAGCAGAATAAAGAACAGAGGAAAGATGAAGTGCAGCAGATCAGTGTACTGAGCCTAACCGGAACTGAACTCCAGCATATGCAGATGCTTCCCAATCAGTTCAAGATTGTGATTCTCATCACTTTGTAGACAGTGTGTCTTCTTGTAGGCAGTGGGCCTCTTGTGAGCAGTGTGCTCGGGCAGTGAGCCCTAATTGGCAAGTGCCATTTTTGTAATTTCCTATTCTTCTAACAGAGAATAATTTTGGGTTAATCACCCCGTGGTTTTCTCCCTTAACAGGGTTTCCACGTCAAAAATACTGTGTCATATGTTTCTTATTTCATGATTAATGTTTTTGTGTTTGATTCCATGCTGCATCAATTAAAAGGAAAGTTCAATAAGGGAAATAATTAGGATAACTGATTCACCCCCCCCTCTCAGTTATCAACATAATGCATGTATAGTGCATAGGGAGTAATAAGGTGCTTTGTGAAATATTTAGGCATAATGATGCATGGAGAGGACCCATATGTAATGCATGTATGTATGCAAGGGAGATATGAGGAGTGACTAATTGTTTTAAATCTTTTGAAGATAAATGCATCCATTTTGCATGACCTTGCAACTTAAAACAATGTAAACAAAATGATAAAGTAATATAATTATAAATTACTTTATTATTTTGGTCACAAAGTTGTAAAGTCAAAATAGAGCAAAATTGTAAATGCAAGATGAGGATGCATTAAAGATATGGTCAGTGGGTGTAGTTAAGTATTTATGTGCAAATATCAAACATTTATGGATGCTGCAGGAGAGGTTGGCAAACAGGTGGAGTTATTGAGATATTTGACTTGATTTTTATGGCCTTAAAGAGTATTTAAAGGCATTTCTTGGTGCTTTTATGATGGGTGATGTCATGCATTGACCCTTTCTTCATTAGAGACTCATTTTGGAGGGTTTTGGACAAATATTTTGAGGGCTTTTATGAGATGCATGACCATGGAAGTTTCTGGTCCTTATCTTGTTGCAGCTGCTTGGAGAAGTATATAGTCTTCTCTTTTGTTCATTATTAGGGAGTTCTTTTCATTTTTAGGTTAGATTGTAACTCTTCTGGAGCTCTTTCAGCAGGAGATGATATTGTAACTCATTTTGACATGTATACAGTTTACACCTTGGAGATCAATAGAGATAAGCTTTTACCTTCTTACTTCTTTTCTGTTCTATTGTGTGTAGTTAAATGGTTGATATAATTACTTGTGAAGTCATTTCATTTCCTTGTCCTTGTGTCTCATTGGTAGCACCTTTGTGCAGTTAGTACATGTTATTTTGTAGGTTGTGAGTTGTGTTAAAGTGCAAATAGTTCAAGTTGAGAAAGGTTCCTTTCCTTCTAGGATGATGCATCATATCCTTCCCATGAAATATTGATGCAGAAAACATATAGAACTAGGTTGTGCAAGTCAAGCTTGTATCTTTTGATTAAACTATGTGTGCAAAACTGATTTTGCAGGTCAAGATAATCATTTTTGGTGCATCACCTTAGGAGTTAGTTTTACTTTCATGTTTCTTTCTTACCCTTTCCTCTGCAAAGCATTAGGATAGTTATAGGTGGAGTATCAAGAGGAAGTCGACCTTCTCTAGAGGTTCTTTCCATCACAGGTGACCCACAAGCCTAGAAAGATCCCATGTTTCTCTAGAATGCTAAGTTCTACAACTTAGCAAGGGTGCAATTTTGAGAGACAACAATTTTTGGCATGCCCGGTGGGACTGTGAACTAATTCTTAGTCCATTTTATACATTTTGTTACTGTTGTTTGGTGTGTACAACAGTAGTTTTAGCCTTTTGGAGGCATTTTCTTTACACACCTGGCGACTCTAGAAAGAAGTAACTACTGGTTTCAAAAAGACTAAAGGTGCTGGTATGTGTTCAAGTTTTACAAAAAATTAGTCTTTTTTATTCTGATTATAAGAACATTTCATGAATTTTCAGCTGGTTTGATGCTGCATAATGTCTTCTTTTAGTGAAGATAGGTTTTATAGCCCTCCATTCCATGAAAATCCTGCTTATATCACTTCCTATCAGCCATATTGACTAGAATATGCTGTTGGTTTTGTCCCAAGTAACCCACCAATAGTAGATTATCGGCATAATCATCATGCTTACCACCCTCCCACCCCTGCTCTGCTTTCCTGGCAACCTATCAATGCTTATAATCATTTGCAAGAAGATCATTTTGCTCATGACCAGCATAACTATTCTCTGAATCAGCCTCAAGATGTTAACAACATGAGTATCAGGGAGGTAGCATTAGACTTGCAAAGGAAATTTGAGGCTGTCACAAAGGAGCAAGAGTATAATACTCAGCAAGAGGAGCAATCCTACCAAGCTTTTTGTCATCAACAGGAGGTAGAAAGGGAAAGAATGTGTGAAGAAGAATTCTTGAGTAGGCAGATTACTGCCAAGGAAGAGCAAATAAGGCAATTAATAGCTCAGGTTCAAGAGCCTAAGGTCCAAAATCCTTCTCCTCTTCTTAATTTCATGCAAATCCACACTATAAGTCAAGCTGAGCCTAGCAATGATCCTTCTCCAATGTTTGAAATTCCAAGTTTCAAGTAGCCTTCTACCTTTAAGATTCCAAGTTGGAAAGGGCCATCTTTGTCACCCTGTGAAGTCCCTCCACCAAACATACAAATGGAACCATGCTCTAGCATCCAGCAAGCAGAAGAAGAGGAGATAAAACAACCTATACCATCTTGTCCAGATACTATTTGTCTCTATAAAGGAGGGCCTGTTGTGTGGTCTTCTTCATGGGAATTCAGAAAGCAAAACGAAGAGGAAAGTGTTTGTGCTATGTCGCAAAAACAATCGGTACTTGAAAGTGATGAAGGGGTGACAAATAGGTTGTTTGAACATCTACCATGTTTTCTTAACCTAGAAGAGGAACAAGCTGATGTCTCAATTTAGCCTTGTGAAGACGAGCTTCTTCAAGACATCGGAGATATTTCATTGAATCAACAAGAAGACAACACTTTGGAGAAGGCATCACATAAGGAGGAAGAATCAATTTCTTTGTTTGATAAGCTACCTAGTTTTGTTGAGCCAGATGAGGAAAGCATACTCATACCAAAGGCAACAACAAAGGGACAACAGGAGGATGCAAATGATTGTTATAGAGTGCTGGCCTAGCGAGAATCAAATGAGGACAGTCTTGTTTTGGAAGATGAAGAGATTGCTATTCCTAGGAACCTTCAAAGAGCTAATAGCTTTGATCAATTACTGGCTGTCATAGTGGAAGAAGATGACTCATTAACCATGGAGGAGGAATTGACATGGCGGGTTATCATGCAAGGTGAAAGAAATGAACAACAAGAGGAAAGGTTTGATGAGAGCCTCCATGAGCAGAGTGAAGAAACTCATCTAGATTTAGTACAAGATTATGAGTTAGATGAGAACATGTTTTTAGGCATCATAGAAGTTTTTTGTTCTAACATTGGTAATGATTTGATGCAATATAACCATCAGTATGTGATTAGCCTATTCAGATTAGGGAGGCAAGAATCCCTTCATTTCCTTCATGTGAGCTAAAACAGGTTGAGATTGCAAGTGACAATAGGACAGCAGATCCAAGAAAGAAACCAATAGTATAAGCGGATAGTTCATCCTTTCAAGAGGATGTCCAATCAGAGATTTTGTCATGAAAGAGTCAAGATAGATAACAAATGTTATTCTTGCACCAATAGAGGAGAACCCAAGTGAAGGACAACAGGTCCAACTTACTTATCCACCCCAAATCAACAGTGTGCATGATCAAATCCAAAGGATAAGGTCTAACTTAGAAGTTGAAGGCTGCTAAATATGTAATCTGGGGTGACACTTTATATAAGAGAGGAATTGATGGTATATTTTTGAGGTGTGTTAGCAAAGAGCAGAAAGAAAAACTCCCAGAGTCTTTTCATAGTGAAGCATGTGGGGGGCGTTTCTCGGCATCTGTGACAACTTTCAAAATTCTAAGGCAATGTTTCTACTGGCCAGGTATTTTTAAAGATGTCTATAATTGCGTTTCTAAATGTGACAAATGTATAAGATTTGCAAGTAGACCTCAATTAGCTACTCTCCCTCTAAGGCCAGTGATTATTGATGAACCTTTCCAACAGTGGGGTCTAGACTTTATAGGACCAATCAATCCAAATTCTAGCACTAGCCATACACATATCTTGACTGCTACAAATTATTATGTTTTGGTATTGTAAAGGAGATCATACTTTTCATAGCTATACCACATTAGTGTGGATAGAAGGACATGGTTATGATTTGTAGGTTCTCTCTTGATTGGTCTTATTCTTCTTCCTAGATGTTTGTGTTCACATGACATTGGAGTTGAGATGTGTATGGAGCTATTGAGAATTTTTGACTTCTTTCTCTTATGATGTGGAGGATTTGGGAGATATGGACATGATGTGAGAGTTATGTTGTGGCTATTTAGTTTGCAGGTTTTACATATCTATGTGTGTGTTCTTTAAAACTATGTGATAGAGGATTTAGCCACATCTTCTATGTTAGTGCTATTAGTGGATATTTGGATGCCTTGATCTATTTTTAGATTTGACATTTACTCATGCAGTGGGAGTTCCAGGATGTATATGATTCCTTTGTTGGATGTTCTCATTATACTGCGATATGGAGGGTCTTGAGGTTTGTTATCACATGATTTGTGTTGTTACCTTGGAGGACTTCTTTATGTAGGATTGAGTATATACAAGGACTTGTTATCATTGTGATTTGAGCTGGATATGTTGATGGCATACGTTCTACTTGTTATCATTTGTATACCTTGGTTTAGAGGTATGGTTAGTTGATGTGTTAGCAACTAGCTATGGTTGCTATTTCATCTATGGTGAGTTATTCTTGTTAGCTACTTGAGCCTATTTGTTACCATTGGATTCAGTGTTTATGTTTGGATATTACTGGATGCAGGTTTCTTGCTTCTACATGACAGTTTAGTGTGGCATCTCTTTGGAGGATCTTATCCTTCATGGTCTGGCATGATGGAGGATGAGGGGATTCATGTTTGAGATGGTGTACACCTTGATTATTGTTGCATGTGTCTAGGAGCACATGGAGCACATGGATGTTTATATGGTACTTGTTGGGCATATGGATGGTTTCCTTGATGTTTTGAGTTTACTTGTTGATCCCTTATGCAATGTATACAACAAGTGGGAGAATGTTGGAATAGGTGTGTTGCACACCTTGCATAACATTGGTATTATTTAATTATGTAAAACAAATATTTATTTGTGGTGCATCCATGTGATGTGTTTAGCCACATTAAATATTTATTTGGTGCCACTTGTAATTTTTGTATGTAACATTGGGTTAATTATTATATGTGTGTGGGACACATAGAGTAACTAATTATTTTGTGTGTGTGGGACACATAGAGTAATTAATTAATTATTTATAATTATTTAATTATTGGGAAAAAGGAAAACTTAGTACCAATAATTAAATGTGGGGGTCAATGGTTTTAGTGTGCTCATGATTTTGGGGAACATGGTTTTACCATACTACATCTAGTATTTGTGTGAGCTTATCTTTGAAAAGAAAACAAACGGGTAGTTGTTGAGGTTGGCTTGTTGGCTGTTTTACCTGTTGGCTGGGTTTTGGCTTGTTTGAGCATCTCTTGCAGGTTGCACATGTCAGGGTTTGAAGCATGACATGGTATGTGTGGTTACATAATTGTTCACATGGAGTGCATGTAGAAATCTTGATGCTTCAAGGGTATTCATGGAGACTTTGCATATGTATTGTAATCTTTATTGCTGAATAATACATGAGAGATGGATGCTTTTGGAGGTTGGGTTTTTACCTCATCGAGGGTTTTCCTAGGGTATATCTTGTGTCACCTTTGATGGTATGTTGTCTATTCTTTTGCATATGGATTTTAATCACTATGTTTGCATATTAATCTCTCATTGGGTTATGAGGAAATTGTCTATATGGCTGCAAATTTTCAACATGCATTGTGTCCCAAGGCCTAATCCTTTGATGGCATCCCTTGCGTGGTCTTGTATCATTTGAGAGGAAAGCCCAAGAGGGGTGGAGGATAACAAAGGTTGTGATATCATATGATTGGGTATGGTTTGTTCATATGTACATTTGGAGGTGGAATGTATGAAGGGATAGTGGATTGATATGAAGTCATAGGATGAGAGGCCAAAGGATTGGGTGATGGGTGGCATGTGATGAATTGAGTGGAGATGAAGTGAGTTAAGGTGAAGCATGTGAATAGATGGGTTGTGAATGGTCTTGAGATATTGACATGTTAGATTGATATGGTTGATAAGTGTGTAACATGCCATCTCATATTACTCAGAATTACACAACAATTTACTAGTCCAAAGTAAATGAACATGGTAAACATGAAATTTTTTTTAACATTTACATAATCACATAAAAAGCATATCTTTTCTGAATATATTTCAACCTTGAAAAATACAATATGTTCAAAGATAACAACATAGTGAAAAACACTTCACTTTACACTTTCAAATAATTTGCTCTTGGAAATAATATTAAGTTTACATTAGTTTGACAATTATATGCCATAAAGAATACTATCTCTAGAATCTTGATATTTGTCACTCAAGTCTTGGCGAGTCTTTTGCTACAGAGGGAGAACATCATCTGAGTGCTTTACCTCCAACCACAGACCGGTGGTCCCCACACACCTTCCTTCCTGGAAGTGGCCCTACCCTTCACGAAGAGTATAGAAATAAGGAACCAATAGGTTTCCATCTGAGTCCTAGTGTTGTGCCCTACGTAACACAATAGAACATACAACTCTAGACATTCTTCTAGCTAAATATGATCATTCTGACAGGTCACACTATCTAGACACTGTGAACTGACTAATGCATGTAGAGACAAATGCATCACTTTGGCCAAAGTTTCAATATAAATAGACATTTGCAATAAATGTAGTCGTGTGTTCACACACCTCTAACTCAACTTGGAGACTATCTCATGTCCTACAGTTTGACTTATTTGGTTAGTATCTCTCAACATAATTTGCCTTGACTAACTCAAATCCTAGTCTATCTGACTTGAAATTTAATCCTTAAGCTTGGATATACATGCAATATATAGGATTAGGTAATTTAACTTTTCATAGAGTCCCTCATGCATAATTGCAAAGTTCTAGGCTCTATGACTTCCTATCAATCTACTCACCGACTCAAAACAATTTAAACACTCTAGTGTTATAAAACAAGTTTCGACACTTATCAAGAAATCATTTAAATTTAACAAAGTACTATTTAGACTCTTTTCTAATTTGTACTATCTAGATCAATGGTTCTCGACTATTTATTGCTGACCATAAAATACATTAACTAAATAATGTCATATCCAACTAGAAAGTTTAAGTATTCTAAACCTTCCTGGGTTGAATTATAGGGTTTAACTTCCCTATCCCAATCTCATATGTCAAATACTATTGATTTTCCCAAAGTAAGAGTTATAATAATACAACTTGATAAAAAAACCTCTAGTCTTCTCTCGACTATTTAGGCATTGTTAGAATTCAAATGTCTTATAACAAGTAAGAATATAGCATGTGAGGTATAACCTCTTGATATAAAATACTAAAATTTCCCTAACTATCTCTTGACTAAGTTAAAAGTTTTAACCTAGATAATTTGATTCTACAAGCATAATATAATTTGACCTCTTGGTCTTCTTGAGTCTACCAAATCTTATAAAGGTTAAGTTTTAAACTCATGCAAATCATCTACAATGATCATAGTAAGGTTTATCTACACAAAGTTATATCTCAACATGATATATGAACAACTAAAAGTTGCTAAAGGATTACATTCCCACATAACTCGACCTCATTTGGCCTTATGCAGAGATAACATCTCGTGCATTTACTTGGCCTTCATACTACCATGTCGACATTGCAAGATATAAATATTACCATACTGATTAGATACATGTTAAACAAGGATAACTCTAGTTTATATATATAGGAAAAAGGTGTGACTTATACAAATGCCATGAGGATTCTCCGAATACATGAGATTGTTCGACCTCAAATCAAACTCAAATGTTTGCTAAACTTATCAGCCACTTAACAAACATAAAAGTTTGTAATACATATTGGTCTCATGACAAACACATAGTTTTGTAATATATAACAACCACATAATAAACACAACAATTTGTATTACATATCGGCCACATGATAAACACATAGGTTTATATTATATATTTGCCACATAATAAACATAGAGGCTTATATTAAATATCGAGCACATAATAAATGCAAAGGCTTATAATACATATCGGTCACAGAGGCTTATAATACATGTCAGCCATATAATAAACATAGAGGTTTATTATATATAACGGCTACAAGGAAACTAAATGCCAAGCTAGTAATAAAAGAATATCAATCTATTACTATGGCTCTCAACTACTACAGTGTATGCTTGATTGTAAACTGTATCAATAGTTTAACAATTGTGGATCTCATGTGCATACAAGAGAAATCATAACATGTAAAACATGTATGATCAAAGAAGAAGATATATATATATATATATACACCACTAATCATGTTCAATGATCATATCTGAGTATACAGATACAATCGGCTCATGCATTCAGTTTAATAAAGCATAAATAAAAAGATCTAATATGATACAATACAATGACCATAGCTCTCGTACCTGATAACTCTCCTATGTCTAGTAGAACTTCTCATTCTCCAACTCCCTTCCTGAACAATACGTCCTCACCCCCAATCTATGTGTTCCTTCAAGAAGATTTAAGGAGCTATAGTTACAGAACATTCGAAGGGCACATAGACTCCTATCTCTCGTCCATTGCTAGTCTACTTTTTAGTGAACGTCCTTTATGATTAATAGAGTCCACTTCTCTATAACCACCCGACCCTTCTCCATAAACATAGCCTATTAAAAATCCATCGAAGGCATGCAGATCTAGTGGAGATAATGGTCATAAAGACCACTCCACAAACTAACTTTAAAGCTCCTCCATAATCTCCAAATCAGCTATGGAGTAAATGAGTCAAACCAGCATAACCATGCAAGTGGTTTACAATAAATTAAAATCTCTACCATGTATTCTTTAAACTGAATACATAGTATGAGTCCAAAATTTAAACCATATTATATATATATATATATATATATATATATATATACATACATACATATATAAGACAATATATTATTTACATATACAACGTATACTCATGTTGTTTCAAGCACTCACCAAGTTATGAGAATGGGGTCGAGGTACTCTCCCTCCTCTGTCTCACGTAAACACCAACATAGACAAAATAACAAGATATCTAATCCCAATCGAAAACTTTTGCTAATAAATAATTTATCAACTATCGACCATTTCTCATCGATAGTGACATACCAACTTGACTTAGTTTTTCTTGAAAAAACTATGCCTAATGGATCTTGTCGATAAATCGACAATTGCCAAGTCAAAACCACACGAAGACCACTTGGTCAAACTCACTTACCAATCTCGACGAGGGTTCACTAAACTATGTAACACGAGACTTAGATGGAAACAACCTGTTCTTATCCATATGTCTATTCAATTCTCTCTGATGATGCTCTCCCTCTCTTTCTCAGAGGGCAAAAAACCTATTTCCTAATTACAACTTACAATCACTGAACATGGATTAGTGTATCGTTACTCAATCCATAAACCTTATGAAATCATTACATCTTGACATCATATAATCACATGTCTTAATTCTAATCATATAAACATAAACACATGAAGTCATTGATTTATCTTGACATTTCGACAAATGTCAAATCATTAATCCATGCAAAATTATCTACTAATTACATACAAGTAAAAAGTAAAACATAGTCAAAATTTGGGGTGTGACAAAGTGGGAGGTGATGACAAGACCACATGATGGGATGTAGGTTGATAGGAAGTTGGATGGGATGGAATATGAAATGGAAATGTAGATGGGATCACAAGTTTATTTTGAGGAATGTAAATATGTGGGAGTGAGGTTTTTGGTTAAGTGGAAAGTGTAGGAATGTGTTGATGAGTTGTTCTAGATGGCTTGGAGAATTGTGGCATGAGTGATGAGGATTGACCTAGTTGATAAGAATGATTCAAATTAGGATCATGGGGAGGTGGAGGTAGGAAGGTCATGTCACCTATTTGTTGATAGGCATTATAGAGTTTTCTATGATGGGTTGTGATGAAGAACCAGGATGGATGGGATCTTTGAGTTTTGATGTATCAATAGGAGGAATCTTCACTCCTTCATCTAAGAGAAGTTTCATGACCACATCCTTATGTTGAAGGCCTTTGATGAAATCCACAAATTTGGGTGAAGATCAGGTTGATCAAAATCTTGTTCATGCTCACTTGTGTTGTTGGATTCAGGCATCAAAATTTGAGGTATCATAGGGAGATTTTCTTCAATTCCAAAAGTTTTCATGAATCCAAGTGAGTATCTAATTTGTTCCTCATATGTACTTGTAGGATAAAGTGGATTGGATAGATTTTCTTGGTTAGGATCCATGATTTTCTTGACTTGTGATCTAGTTATGGGCGAATAAAATGAAAGATCTTGATATTCAGAGAAAGGTTGATGTGTTGGAGATCTTGTATTGAACAAGAGATAATGAAGGATTGGATGACAACAAGACTAGAAATGATGTGGATGGATAGATGATTAGATGTGATTAGGCTTAATGGAGGATGAAGATGACCTAGACTTGATTTGGGATTAAGATCAAGATACAAGACCCAATTGGATTCGATTTGATGGATCAAGGATGGTGTTGTGGGAATGATATATCCCAAGATCAACACAAATATCGATTAAGATTAAAGGATTAATGATGGATTAAAAGATGAGGGTCTTGATCAAGGGCTAAATCTCAATTCAAAGTCTAAGACAAGCTTTCCATGGATGGAAGATAAGGTAGGTGAAAAGGAAGGAAGTAATGTGGACTATGGATGTGGATCTCAAATGAATCAACCTTAGGAAAAGGATCAATGTGACAAGGATCCTCTCAAGATTTGAAACTATGGATCCTAAGATGTTGGAAATTTTTGGAATGGTTTGGATGCTTGACTTGAGGCAATTGACAAACAAAATATTTTACACAAGATACACAAGTTTGTAAAAGGATGATGATTTTGGATTCAAAGGGATTTACAAATGAACACACACATCAAACACATGAAGAAACCTAATTTATTCAAGTGGGATTGACTTATAATGTGGGCCCACACTCAATACCTCTTAATACTCCTACCTAGCTAGAAATATTTTCTCAAGAGTGAATAGCTATGGATCAAGTGGCTATAAACTTAGCCTTTCCCTTTCCTTAGAGGCCTTGATGCCTTGCCGAAAGAAACTTTCTATCTCTACTCAAGGAAGTACATGATGAGTAACTTCAAGGTTGATTTTTGACCTTTGCACCACACTAAAAGATGGTTGATAGGTCTTAAACTAGGATTGTACAAGTTTTCTAGGGGTGTCCCCAATATACACAAGGTACATGAGGCTTAATATGTGAACACTAGTCTGCTGAAGGCATGTGACATAAGCGCAAGTGAATGTAACTTCACCTTGTGTCCTGAATCACCAGGGGCCCCAAGACTATTCCAATGACAACGTAACTAGATTGAGGTACAACTTTCATTCTCCCCCTTTATATACCCTGCCAGAACATATGGTGAGGTCACCCCTTGGAGTAGGTGTGTCTCCAAGGCAGACCTTCTAAGGGAAAGATTGATGTTAGATGTTTTTGATCTCCAGGATCGTACTAAGTGCAAGGAGAGAGAAAACACATGCTAACACACATTTAAGTGAGAAAAGTGAATCAAGGGGTGTTTTTGATCTCCAAAATCACCTTGTGGTGTGAGGAGAGAGCATACACACACTTAATCCACACGAGAAAGATTAATTAACTAGGTTAGAAATCAAATATGTGTGTGAGAATGAATGTGTCTAAAGGGTTCTTTTGATTCCCAAGATCATCTTTCAATGTGAAGGAAGAACATATACACACCTCAAGTCACAATCAAGCTCACCAGCCAAAGAAAACACAACAATTGATTTAATGATAAGCCTTTGATAAGCAAACTCATAGAAAACTTGTTAGTAGTTTGAAAGGTAGTCTTGGACAAATGATTTTGCTATAAGAAAATGTATTAGAAATGATAATAAAACTCCTACAAAGATCATAAAGTAATGTTATGATGTAGTAAAATAGATGTATATAAAAGATATGCTCATCAAAAGATTGCAGTTTTAGGTTTTTTTTACATAGTCAAACTAAACCCAATTATTTTTTAACATTTTGGACCTCAAAAATAAAAATGCAAAGAATAGGCCCTTGTTAAATTTCTGAGAGCTTTCTAGAAATGTAAAAATATCCAAAAAATTCACTGATTTGCCCTCTCAAAAGTAGATTTATGAAAAATCCATTGTCGACATAGATTTGATTATTTTGCAACTTTTTTGACCTCAAAAATAAAAATGCAAAGAACAGACCCCTGCTAAATTTCTAAGAGCTTTCCAGAAATGTTAAAACATCTGAATTTTTTTATTTTTTATTTTTTTATTTTTATTTATTTATTTATTTTTCTGATTTGCACCCTAAAATGTAGAAAATGAAAATCAAATAAGGAACAAATACATCAACGAACCTACTCCATATTTAAAATCACATCAAGAGAAAGTAACTAACAAAAGAAAATTAAATAATATTACCAACGTAGTCCTTGTTGCCCTTGATATTTGAATTGATAATATTGATTACTCACGCTAGCAGTGCATAATAATACTTGATTACTCATGTGATAGCTTGGCATTCTAGGATAATCTAGGTAGATGCTCTAGGAGAAAATGACTTGATTGATAGTGATATTTATATGATCTTGAATGTGGGAAGGATAAGACCTATTTGTTGGTTTTAATATAGACAACTGAGAGGGGGGGTGATTTAGTTGTCACCAAAACTTTCTTTTCTGTAAACACTTAAATCCTTCTTATATTTCTATAGCATAAAAATGATTTAATCACGGAAGCACAATGCAATATCTCAAGAGCAAAAACACATTAACACATATGACACCAATATTTTAATGTGGAAAACCAAGTTAAGGGAAAAACCATGGGGTGACTAACCCAAGATTGTATTCTCTGTTAAAAGAATAAGAAGAACAAAATGGCACTTGCCAATTTAGGGCTCACTACCCGAGCACACTACTCACAAGAGGCCCACTGCCTACAGGAGACATACTGTCTACAAAATAATATAAATATTACATACTTGAACTAGAGATTAGCATCTTCACCATGCTTGAGACAGTTCCATTTAAGCCCAACACTTCTGCTCTGCTTTTCACTCTTCTCCTCTCTACCACTCTCTCATCTTGACCAAGATACTTTGAAATGACTTCGCAATTCTTATTTATACATGACATCAACTTTGGAATGATCATCAAAGTTGGCACAACATATTCTATTATAGAGCAATTAAAAAAATACAACTTGATTTGTTACAAGAACTTCATGCGTATCACCACACTATCGGCCACACATATCCGGGACTTCAATCGGCCACACATGAAATGAGGAACATGCCATGTTTCGCAGAACATCTTCAAGATCATACGCAAGATGTGTAAAACATCCGATCGGCCATGATTATGAAGAACACCATCATTCGAGAGTAAATCTTCAATTATGAGCTCAATCTTCAATGCGGACTGCTAACATGAATTAGACACAATCTAGAGACCCCTACAAGCTTGCCTGAATCACCAAGAACATCCACACCACTTCTGCTTACTGAAATCATTTGCATCTTCATCCAGAACCTCAAGAACACAGTCTGTCATCACTGTCACATTAGAATAAATGCTTACAGACCTTCAAACCACAAACTGATTGAGTTGTTAATTCACATTGGCTTCCTAAACATTCCACCAAATCTGCAGAACAAGATATTGCATTTCCAGATTTCACCAGATCTATTTGTGTCACTCTGTCACCTCTTAACAACTGCTAGAACCAGTTTTACTCATATGGCCATAACTTCTCCAAATCTTCATGCAAACCTCTCAAATCTTGACTGGATCATCTTTAGACACATATCTACAAACCCTTTGATGTGCATTCTCTGATCTTCATCTAGCTGGGATCTTCACTTCATAGAGCTTCACTGTCTTCACTATTCTTCTCTGTTTCTGATAGGAATAATTTTCTCAATATCCTCAGCACACAACTCATCCAATCCTTGACATCAATGCAACATGAGTATGTTGACATCAATGACAACACCGGTTAGGCCCATACTTGCAACAATCTCCCCCTTTGTCATTGATGGCAACATACGATGCGAAAAATTGTTTTAACCATCAAGCAAGAACTTCTCCTCACTAACTGACATAGCTCCCCCTATCAACAACAATCATTCATATGTCTTCTCTTTCTTTACTGCTCCCCCTTTGATCAGTAACCACTTTTGTTTTTCACATGTCTTCTCTCCCCCTTTGACATCAATGGTAAAGGGCACATACTTGCATCAATCAGAATCATACAAACTACTCCCCATGAGTAGTAGCTTCCTATCATCAATCTGGACCACAAGATATGACTGTGAGATCCACCAGACTGATGCACATCAGTGCACCTTAATTCAGAACTGGAGGGGTAATAACCCCTAACTTCTCCCTGAGATACTCAAAAGAGTCCTTAGGTAGAGGTTTAGTAAAAATGTCTGCAATCTGATTCTTTGAGGGCACAAACTCTCATTTGACTTCATTCTTGTTCAGCTGCTCTCTCAAAAAGTGAAACTTGATAGATATATGTTTTGTCTTTGAATGCAACACTAGTTTTTTTGATATATTTATTGCACTTGAGTTATCACAGAAGATTGTGATAGGTTACTCATACTCCACTCTGATGTCTCTTAGCATTTGCTTCATCCACAATACTTGAGTGCAACTACCTGCTGCTGCAATATATTCTGCTTCTGCAGTGGACAGAGATATTGCCTCTTGTTTCTTGCTCAACCAAGAAACTAATCTTTTCCCCAAAAAGAATGCACCACCATTGGTACTCTTCCGGTCATCCACATCTCCTGCCCAATCCACATCTGTATATGCATGAAGAGAGAAATAATGATCCCTAGGATACCATAAACCATACTCAACTGTTCCCTTTAGATATCTGAGAATTCTCTTAATTGCCATGACATGAGATTCTCTAGGATCAACTTCAAATCTGCCACCAAGACCAACAACATTCATAATGTCAGGTCTAGTTTGAGTAAGATACAATAGTCCTCCAATCATTGACCTGTACTTTTTCTGATCAGCCTTAGGAGATTCATCATCTTTGTTCAGTTTACACCCAGTTTCCATGGGAGTATTCATTGGCTTTGAATCTTCCATCCCAAATTTCTTCAACAATTCTTTCACATATTTGGTCTGTGATATGAAGATTCCTTTCTTTGTTTGAGTGATTTGCAGACCCAAGAAGAAATTCATTTCCCCAAACATAGACATCTCAAATTCACTTTTCATTTGATTTGCCAAAAGTCTTGCACATACTATCTCTTCCTCCAAAAATGATGTCATCAACAAATACTTCAACAATCAAGATATTTTCATGATCAATCTTGAAGTACAAGTTACTGTCAGCAGTACCTTTGTTGAAACCAATCTTCAAAACATGTTTATCCAATCTTTCATACCATGCCTTTGGGGCTTGTTTGATTCCATACAATGCTTTCTTCAACTTACAGACCATATCACCATGATCAGACAATTGAAATCCATCCTGTTGCTCAATGTATACTTCTTCTTCCAAGTCACCATTCAAGAAGGCAGACTTGACATCCATCTGATATACTTTAAAATCTTTGAAGGCAACAAAAGCAAGAAATAATATGATTGCTTCAATTCTTGCCACAGGAGCAAAAGTTTCTTCAAAATCGACTCCTTCTACTTGAGAATAACCCTTACAGACCAATATGGCTTTGTTTCTGACTACTTCACCATCTTGATTCAGTTTATTCTGGAAGACCCATTTGGTCCCAATCACATTTTTGTTTCTAGGTCTAGGAACAAGATCCCAGGTGTGATTTTTCTCAATTTGCATCAACTCTTCCTCCATTGCTTTTGGCCCAGCTTTCATCATTGCATGCTTCACTTACTATTTTTGCTTCAATCTTTGAAATCAAACAATACTTCTCTAAATCTTGAGCAATCTTTCTTCTTGTTTGAACACCTTTGCTTCTGTCACCTATGATCTGGTCTTCAGAATGATTCAGTCTTACATACCTGGGAGGTTTGTGAATTTCTTGCACTTCTATTCCTTGGACAGGTTCATTCAAGCTTATCTCTTCTTCCTATATTTCAAGATTCTTCGGATCAGTTTGCATCTGAACTACAGAAGGTGCTAGATCTTCTTGGACAAGAACATCATTCTGATCATCTGCTTCATACTTATAAAACCTTGAGGGATTTTTGATGCTTTCATCAACCTTCAGATTTGTACTTTCTACAATCTTTCTTAATCTCTTGTTATAACACCGGTATGCTTTGCTTTGAGTACAGTAACCCAAGAATATTCCTTCATCACTTCTAGCATCAAATTTTCCAAGGTCTTCATCTCTTTTAATGTAACATTTACTACCAAAGACTCTGAAATACTTCACAGTAGGAGTGATGCCAAACCAGAGTTCATAAGGGGTCTTACCAGTATTGCTTCTAATTTGTACTCGATTAAGAGTATAGACAGCAGTGCTTACAACTTCTCTCTAGTAGATCTGAGGGATATTTGCTTGCATCATCATGGTTCTAGATGCTTCCTGGATGGTTCAGTTCTTTCTCTTCACTACTCCATTTTGCTGTGGAGTCTTTGGAGTAGATAACTGTCTTTTTATCCCATGTTTCTCACAGAATTCTATGAACTCTCCGGATGTGAATTCTCCACCTCTATCAGACCTAAGATATTTTATGTTTGACCCAGTTTCATTCTCTACCATAGCCTTGAATATTTTGAATTTCTCAAGAGCCTCACATTTTTCTTTCAGGAAAGTCACCCACATCATCCAAGAATGGTCATCATTTAGTAACATGAAATATCCATCACCTTGCAAACTCCTGATTCTTACCAGTCAACATAGATCAGTATGTACTAAGTCCAACAATCCAGTAGAAGATTGTTCCTTACTTTTGAATGTGACTCTGCTCTGCTTACCCAACTGACATTCTTTGCACAAACTATTAGTAGGTTTCACCAGTCTTGGAAGATCTCTTACAACCTGAGTGTTGCTTATTTTGATGATATTATCAAAATTTACATGACACATTCTCTTATGCCACAACTAACTCTAATCAGTTTGAACAAACAAACAACTTTTGCCAGTACCAACCAAGTGGAAGATGTTACCTTTTGTTTGAGTACTAGATGAAATCTTTGTGCCAGAACTTTCAAAGATCTTACATTTGCCATTTTTGAATTGGAGATCATAGCCTTTGTCCACCAACTGCCCAACACTAAGAAGATTGTGCTTCAGACCTTCAACATACAGTACATCACTGGTTTTGTCCTTTCCATCAAAAGAAATAGTTCCTCTGCCTCTGATTTTGCCAGTAGAATTATCACCAAATTTTACAACTCCTCCTTCATATCTTTCCAGATCTATGAACTTATTTTTGTCACCAGTCATATGGTGGGAGCATCCACTGTCAATGACCCATTCATCATTTTCTTCAACTTGGGCAGCTAGAGCTATTTCTACCATTTTATGATTGACAGATTCAATGGGCATTGGATCTTTTTCCTTGATGGCAATAAACACCCAGTCACTTCCGGATTTGTTTCCTGTCTCTGATTCATCATCTGTTACTCCTTCATCATCATCATCTTCATGAACATAGTAATATTTCTTTTGAAATTTTGATCTATTTGGATTAGTCCTTAAAAATATTTCTGGACACCTTGAAGCAAAATGACCAATCTTGTCGCAGTTGAAACATTTGAAGGGCAATTTTTCTTCATACTTACTAGATCCTCTTGGCAGTCTTTTTGCAATAAGGGCTTCAAGTTGAACAGCTTCTACCTCATCTTCTTCCAGATCTTTTCTTTCTATTTCATACCATTATAGTTTCTTTGAGGAGTTCTCTCCTGGATCATACCTTTGTTTGCCTTTTACAGAGGCACTAGCTTTGAATGCAGATTCTATCTTGGGGGGTGCATCTCTAAACTCAGTGAATTCAAATGTAGCTAATTTTCCAACCAATTGATCTCTTGTGATATTTGATAAAGATCTAAATTCTTCAATAGCAACAACCTTGTGTTTGTAAGTAGGAGGTAGGGATCTAAGAACTTTGGCAACAATCTCATCTTCATCCAAGGTTCCACCAGCACACCTAATGCCACAAACAAGCTCATTTACTTTTGACATAAATGTAGTGATATTCTCATCTTCATTCATCTTCAGGTTTTTGAATTTTCCTTTCAGACTCTATAGCTTGGCACATTTAACATATTTCTCTCCTTTATGCAGAAGTTCCAACTTTGACCAAATCTCATATGCAGTTTTTAAATCCATAACATTTGTCAGCTCTGAATTAGATAAGGCACTTAGTAAGGCTTCTTTAGCTTGAAGATTATCTTCAGCATCTCTGATTTCATCTATAGTTGTTGGACCATTCTTTGGAGGAACATACTTCTTTGTAGTCATGGTCCAATATTGCATTCCCATACATTGCAAGTGACATTCCATGCGGCTTTTCCAAAGAGTGTAATTAGTTCCATCAAACCTCAGATTATCCTTCTTGTAGGAAGACATCCGGATCTCCTCAAGCGATTAAGCTCTTTTAGAGGAACTTAGCTCTAATACCAATTGTTGGTTTTAGGACAGACAACTGAGAGGGGGGGGGGTGAATCAGTTATCACCAAAACTTTCTTTTCTGTAAACACTTAAACCCTTCTTATATTTCTATAACATAAAAATGATTTAATCACGGAAGCACAATGCAATATCTCAAGAGCAAAAACACATTAACACATATGACACCAAGATTTTAATGTGGAAAACCTGGTTAAGGGAAAAACCACAGGGTGACTAACCCAAGATTGTATTCTCTGTTAAAAGAATAAGAAGAACAAAATGGCACTTGCTAATTAGGGCTCACAGCCTGAGCACACTGCTCACAAGAGACCCACTGCCTACAGGAGACACACTGTCTACAGAATAATATAAATATTACATACTTGAACTGGAGATTAGCATCTTCACCATGCTTGAGATAGTTCCATTTAAGCTCAATACTTCTACTTTGCTTTTCGCTCTTCTCCTCTCTACCACTCTCTCATCTTGACCAAGATACTTTGAAATGACTTCGTAATTCTTATTTATACATGACATCAACTTTGGAATGATCATCAAAGTCAGCACAACATATTCTATTACAAAGCAATTATAAAAATACAACTTGATTTGTTACAAGAACTTCATGCATATCACCACACTGTCGGCCACACATATCTGGGACTTCAATCTTCTTTGAGGAACATGCCATGCTTTGCAGAACATCTTCAAGATCATTTGCAAGATGTGTAAAACATATGATTGGCCATGATTAGGAAGAACACCATCACCCGAGAGTAAATCTTCAATTACGAGCTCAATCTTCAATGTAGACTGCCAACATGAATTGGACACAATCTAGAGACCCCCACAAGCTTGCCTGAATCACCAAGAACATCCACACCACTTCTGCTTACTGAAATCATTCGCATCTTCATCCGGAACCTCAAGAACATAGTCTGTCATCACTGTCACATTAGAATAAATGCTTGCAGACCTCCAGACCACGAACCAATTGAGTTGTCAATTCACATTGGCTTCCTAAACATTCCACCAAATCCGTAGAACAAGATATTGCATTTCTGGATCTCACCGGACCTATTTGTGTCACTCTGTCACCTCTGAACATCTACCATAACTAGTTTTACTCATATGGCCATAACTTCTCCAAATCTTCATGCAAACCTCTCAAATCTTGACTAGATCATCTTTAGACACATATCTACAAACCCTTTGATGTGCATTCTCTGATCTTCATCTAGCTGGGATCTTCACTTCATAGAGCTTCATTGTCTTCACTATTCTTCTCTATTTCTGATAGGACTAATTTTCTCAATATCCTCAGCACACAGCTCATCCAATCCTTGACATCAATGCAACATGAGTATGTTGAGATCAATGACAACACCAGTTAGGCCCATACTTGCAACACTATTTTCATGATGTCGGCTAAGAGTAATAGGTAAAAGTGTATAAGGATTAGGATAAGTGACAAATAATTAATTAAATAATAAAATTATTTAACTAATTATAGGACAAGATGGGAGAAACAAATTAATTAAATAAATAAAATTTATTTAATTAATGTGTCTAAAAGGAACTATAGACTAAATTAATTAAATATAATTTATTTAACTAATTATAGGACAAGATGGGAGAAACAAATTAATTAAATAAATAAAATATTTTACTTAATTAATTAACTAATGAAAGGGTCCTAGGATGAAAGTGTCACAAGATGGTGTAAAAAGGGTGTTGTAAGGACAAGGTCAATTTTAGGTGTCTACAATAACCATTCAAAGTACTTCAAGGGATCTCTTTTGAACTAAGAGACTAGAATTTGAGACTTAAGTCAGATAGGTAAAACAAAAAAGGGGGGGTCCACATTTTGAAACAAAATGGGATGTGTGTGCAAGGCACAATAGTCATGTGAAAAAAATTGTTCTTCCAAATATTCCTCATGATCAAAGTTCTCAATCTCAAGATAAATAGTATTAGTAGCAACAATAGTATTGTTACCCATATCAAGACCATCAAAATACCATTCTCATGAGATTGGTCTGTTTGTGGTTTTCAACAAGGGATTCTCCTTAATGGAAATTGGGGATGTGGATAAGGCCTTGGCATGAAAACAACTCACATTTAACCATAAAGGATTTAAATTATATAAAAAGGAAAGTAAGATCTAATACAAAATTAGAAAAAATAGCAAGCAATTACAAATAAATCAACAAAAAACACCCTAAAGGCCAAAATAAGGGTCTCTAGGGTCGGAAAGAAAAAAAATCACATAATTAAAATCAAAACCCTAAAGAAGATATAGTAATGAAACAAAAGAAAAATGATAATCCAAAACCTAATCAGATCTAAAAATAAAATATGCAACTAGATAAGGTGGATCTGAAACCTTTAGAAAGAAGGAATAGCTCTACTTTGTCAAAACCCTAGGTCATGAAGAAATGTTGGGTTCACCATAAAATGGTAGGAAATAAATATACCTCACATAAGTATCCTAGAATAAATTAATTAAATCACAATGATAAATAAATATAACCTAGGCTAAAGAGTTGTAATTGGAACAATGAATATAAAAATTAATTTACAAAATTTAAACTAATTAAATGCAATACTTAGCTCAAAATCCAAATGGAGAGATATAATGTTAAAGATGCCAAAAATTAATTTTCCAATGTGCAAAAAAATAGGGTCTTCTTAGAAAAATGTGTAACATCCATGTTCTAAAAACATAATAAAGTTAAGAATTTACCATAGAGTAATTCAACAACGTAAAAATTGAGAGAGAAAATTTTTCTTTTATTTAACATATAATCAAGTAACAACAATTTGCAAGATTCTCTTACATAATACAATATATCATATTGTCTTTCTCAATTACAATATTTGCAATAGTAAGTCAATTTCATAAACAAATTTGGAATAATTACTGCTTCTAAATATCTGACATCTTTATCACAAGCCTTGGCATGTTTTCTGTTGGAGAGAGAGAGTGTCTTCCCAGTGATTTACCTCCGTCCACAGACTGGCGGTCTCCCGCACATCTTCCACATAGGAAGTGGCCCTACCCTTCACGAGGAATATAGACCAAAGGTGACCAGTGGTATTTTGCCTTCCGATTACACAGTGTTGTATCCTACACAACTCTATCAACCATACAACCCTAGATACCCTCTAGCTAAGTATGATTTTCTGATAGGTTATGCAATCTAGATATAGTGAATCAATAATGCATGCAGAAAACGAATGCATTACTTTAGCCAAAGTTTTAATATCAATAACATTTGTAATGAACGTGGTTGAAATGTTCACCCACCCCAACTTGACTTGGATACTATCATATTCTTGCAGTTTATCCTCACCAACTAAGTTTACGTAAATAATTTTAACATCTTTCATGGTAATGGTCTACTTGACTTAGACAAGCTCATATGGATATAACTAATCATTTGTTTCCATATTCTATACTAGGGTTTTCTTTGCAACCTTTAATAATCCTATATAATCATATCTCATAACTATGAGACTAAGGTTTAAAAATGACCCCTGGGTTAACTCAAACAAGATTAAAAATAATATGGCTCTGTAAAAGAGATTACCTCCTACACAATGGAGTATGATTTCCTTCTATCTTTCCTATTGCAACATTGATAATCACCATAGTTTGAATTATATACATATATAAGTTTCCATACTATGCAATATTCAAGCTTAGACTTTATCTATTCTCATCATAATGATTTACAACAATATTATAAACATCAAGATTAATATAATAGATAATAAAGATGGTCCTATGGTACTTATTTCATTTACCAAACTATTCCTAGTTTTTCTATCACTCGATTGGATATAAGATAGTTTTCCACATATTACTAACAATCTAAGTTCTTTTGGATAGAAAATCATTTTGCCATAGATAAATAGACTAAACCAAGAATGGTTTAAAATAATAATAACACAACTTAATGTTAAACTGTATTACTCATTAATAAAGAGTTTACCTATCAAAGTTTCATTTGCACTAATATCATCGAAAGTCTATTGCATGATTAATCTTATAACAATATAATCGACCTGCTATATGATGAGTTCAATCATCAAGGCGACTGGTTTACAAGGCACATGATAACTAAAATAACCTTCTACAGGTATGAGATTGTAATGATCATTCATTCACCAAACGACAGTTTGACATGTTTAATAGTTTAAAATCAATAAGTATATTATCGGCTCAGAGTGCTAATGATATAGAATTCATTTATATTAGCATGCATCGGCCTTCTAGGCTGAATTGATGCTCTTTGAATTCATTTAAGTTAACTATACAGTTTTACTAATGACTGTATCAACTATTCGATATAGTCGACTCTATTGGTTTGAACAAATACATATTGAATTGAATGGATATGCCTTACTGGCATAATCGATTGTCTACAACAAGACACTATAGTAATAACATAAAAGAACATTTGATTTTACAATGCTATCAATGCACACAATGTAGGAAGGATACCTGGTAGCGACGACTCAAGATAAGAAAGAGTTGCAGATAGAATACTCCAATGGATGCCTAAGAAAACTAACGTTTACTTCCTCCTCAAAGCTGGTTATCTATCTTCTTTTGCTCACAACGATCCTTCCAAAAGCATAACACTAAATAATACATCAACTCTTACTGATTCATTTCTTTAAAGACTCACACATGACTCTTAATGAGTCATCCTATCTTTTCTCTCCCACAATTACAGTTAGGGGCAAAATGAATACAAGGGACAATCCACATACTATTTTTGATTACAACTGATACCTCAAAAGATGCAAGGCTTTACAAATGTTGATGGGAAGAAATGTCTTATGCAGGGAGTATATCAAATGTGGCTTGAAACACCACAAACTCCTCTCCAATAAGGTCGACATATCATTTAAGCCATCGTTGATCATTTAATGATCACCTTAAGTGATTCGATCCATCACTTGATACAAATGAAGGCATTCCTATTTGCAAGTCTACGGCTGCTCCATAACCAAGATTAATAATTATGAGGTATTAACCTCAAATCGATGCATACATATATATGTTTATATAATTAAGTATGGTCTAATCATGACACCAACCCTACTTGATCATTTAGGCTCTGATCAATATAATAATAATAATAATAATAATAATAATAATAATAATAATAATAATAAGTTGAAAAGCTTACGAATAATGTGAAAGGGTCAAGCTTCTCCCCTTCACAGACTTTCATTAAATCACGTCAACTTGACTTGATGAGATCGTCGTATGACGTTTAATGTCAACAATAAAACCTTATACAACTAAAGGGTACTAACATAACAAATTTACGACAATGACGACGTAATATTTATGTTAATCATAAATGGACACCGATCAATTCAAAAGACATCATTTCTTTACAAATAATAATGTCAACACACAAACGAATTGCCCCTAAAAGAAACAAAAGATACCGACTACTTGTCGATTAGATCCAAAAGTATACTGACAAAACATGACTTACCTCTATCAATACCAGTTCACATTTTTGTTAAAGACTCATACTCGTTTTGGCAAATAATCACTCGTAACCCAAGGTCTATATTTCTCTCCTCGAAAGATACTCTCTCTCTTTTCTCTGAGAGCCATCCGAAACCTGTAATCCTGTATAAAACTTGAAATCAACAGATTACGATCAGTGCATCATTATTCAAATAATAAACCAAATTATCATAATACAATTATTAAATCGATATAACATATTCATTTCCATAATTCCATAAATGACATTCAGTAGAATCTATGTCTTTCCTTGATATTAATCTAAACATCAAAATAGATTTACTTATGTCCAAGTAAAAGTAAAAAGTATTAGCAAGACAAAAATTGGGGATGTAACAAAATGCCTCAAAATTTGTAAACTAGCTATACCTCACTCTATTGCAAATTTGCACCTACAAAAGTGAACTTGGCACATGAAAGTGAACTTGATTCTCATAATTAAATTGGCAGAGATTTGACAACCATAGAAGATGTGCCTTGGCTTGTTGTACCTATGTTTGAAGCGAGATGGTGTTGAGAGACATTATTTGAGAACTTGCTAGGAAATGATTTGTTCTCCTTTGATCAAGCCCCTAAGTAAATTGATTTGACAACAATGAACCAATATCAAAGATAATAGGAAATCATGCAATATCCCTATGTTGATGATACAATCTAACAATACAATTGTCAATGCTCTATGATGCTCTTGATTTCCTCACTTCTAATGTTCCTTACATTATTCCTAGATATGATTTTAAATGGATAAGGAATGTCTTTAAAAAGAACATAGCACTTAAATCTACACAATTGTGCACTAAGTCGACCCATAATGGCTAGTAGGAAAAGGTCGACAATGTTCAATTTGAATTTTGAGATTTAAAAGTTCAAAGTTTAGACCCAAATGCAAAGAAATGACCTACGCCAATTCCACACTCATGAATCTAAATCAACGTGGAAAATGAGAAATCTCAAGATCATAACTAATTCCTAAGAATAAATAATGATGAGAATAGGCTAGAACAAAATTGTGAGCTGAATTTAATATAAGAATATGCCACTTGTATTCTTATTATTGTATAAAAAACAATCTAATCAAAGTGAACCCAAAACATTAAAAAAGATATAAGTATGTGATTTTCAACATTACAAATATTTCTAAACTAATTTCATTTTGTTCATGTACTAATCTCTAATGCTACTTGTGCTCATTTTATAATGTTAAAATCTTGAGTTAACCCTCCATTCATCTCTCACAAATCTCTAATACAACATGTGCCCATCTTATAATATCAAGGCTTTCTCTTAACAACATTAGAGTCTCATGTTCCTTAACTATTGACTCTCTTTTAAGGGTTCTTTATTGGAGATGAGAAATGATTTTTAGGATTGCAGCAACAACGAGGCATGAGGCCTCTCCTAGATTTAAATTGACTGTACTTGTTAAATCATTAATCCATTTGCCACATTTGAAAATAACAAAGCAAATTAAACACAAAAGAAGCAACCACAAAGCATCACACATAAACACCAAGATTTTCACGTGAAAAACCCTAAACAGGGAAAAACTACGATGAGTGTTAGCTCACAATAACTATGTAATAACAATACTGAATTACAAGAAGGCTCACTGTCTTAGGGCTCACTGCCCAAATAAATGCTCATTGCAAGAAAGGCTCATTGCCAAAACATGCTCACTACCTAGAGAATGAAAGAAGAAAGAAGGATGGCTCACTGCCAGGTTGAACTGCTCAGATTGCATCTACACATGCATGGTTATAGCTCCAATGAAGCTCATAAATACTATCTCAAAACTCTTAATCTTTGACTGCTTTGTTTCACTGCTCCTCTTTTTACATGGGAACAAGATCTCTCTTCTTTTGCTCTTGTCGCACTCACAAACCTATCAAACTTCACATGTCACAAATACACACCTTCATATTCTCATCACATTGCACAAACAGTGAATTCAATCCCATATATATATCCGCATCACTTAAAATCTTCATATTAGGTCAGCTTAATAAGGTGTAGCGTGTAGTCGTGCCTTATGTAACTTGTCGACCAAATTCATTCACCAAAATTCACAACGGACCTAAAAAACACTTGAGTTACCTTCTCACATGTCAAATTCAATTGTACCACCACTTAGGATTAAGTTCTAAACACTAGAACTTACCACATACAAATTGAACTTATCATGTTAGCGTTAAACACTGACTGCAACTGGTTCAGTTCATCTGTCAAACTGAAACTTTCACTGCGGACCACAAGATACTTTCAAAAACATATCAAAGGATCTTCACACATCCCCAAGATTACCTTTAGAACCACAAGGCATCATATCATCTTGCGACAAAGTGCAGACCATCAGAACTCAGACCTTGTCACAGTCAAACACTGTCAGATCATGTAGCGATACTCAACAGCTTATAACTATCTTTTCATTGGACTTTAGACTATACAACTCTGGATTTAGACACTTCACACATGTGTTTACAACACCTCAAAACTGTATAACAAAATATCTAACACCGGAGGAATGTGGACCAAAACAAGTGAGTGCTCTGCTCTGGTTAGCACTGTGTTTTGTTCTGTCAGACTTAAGCTCTTTGAATATGTACTTCTGGAACTGATCAAAGTCTAAAAATCTATATATAAGATCATCTAAGAGTTGGGAACATCATACCAGAACTGCAGGACTAGGTTTACAATTGCGGACCAATGCTGATCCAAACACTGTCTCTCTGTCACTGTCTCTGTATACTATCAACACTTAGCCAAAATGACTAAGTCTTCTTCACCGGACCAAAATATTTGTCCTGATCTTATTCCTTTTCTTGTTGTGATCAATGACAACACCTTCAAACATCATGCTCAATCATTCATCATCATACCAGTAGTGTCTCTCTCTTAATGTTGTTTTCCAAGTTGCCAACAATCTCCCCCTTTGGCATTGATGGCAACACTTGATGTGAAAAACTGTTACAACTCATCCTTTTTATTTACACACTGCTCCCCCTAACTTCATGCTTCTCTTCTTACTTTTCAAGTGTTTTTCACATGCTTTATTCTCCCCCTTTGACATCAATGGCAAAGGTGTATGATACAAAGATATGTACAAGTTGCCAAAACTTTAAAACTATTTTTCTACTCTCCACATATATACAAGTGAAATCAAATTGTTTACTTTTGTTCAGGGAGAATGTCTTTGTAGATCTTCTTTAGCTGCACCACTTCTTCATCCCAACTGACCTTAGCATCACTCAAAATTAGTATGTGCCCATTAACCTAAGACACCAACTCTTCTGCCTTCTTCACAGTAGCAGGGGCCTCAGTGATTTGCCTTGTCTTTTCTGCTGCTGCTACTAGCCTAGTTAAGGATGCAATCTTAAAGCTTGAGCTATCTCTCAGAGCTAACTCAATCTATGCTTTATGACCTCCCTCTGGGTCTGCAACTTATGTATATTAGAATGAATGGTCTCAACTTGTGCCCTCTGATTGCCAATAGCATCTTTTACCAGGTTATAAGTTCTGGATATCTTCATTATTTGAGCTTCCCATCTATTTATTTTCTCTTTTATATTCTTAGTCTTATCAGGCCATGTAAGACAAAATTGATATAGTTCACTAGCTTCTTTAATGGCCATCTATGCATACTCTATGCTCTTATCTAACAAAATTTTATCTTGAGCAAATTTATCATTTATCTCTACTAACCTTTTGTCATCAATCTCTGCCCTTACCTTCTTTTCTGCAGCTTGTTCTAGGGACTCAAAATGAGAATTGATTGATTCCATGAGCTTCTTCAATTGAGTAGTAGGAGCCAAAGATGTATCTCTCTTTATTCCGGGCATCATCTTTTCAAAAATTGCTGATGCATCTTTAATCAACTCACTATCCTCCATATGGGACTTCAATATCTCTTCTTGTGCAGTAGCTTGAAAAATTGTCCCAAGTCTTAGTTTCTACAATGGGGACATTGTAGCAAGGTTAATAGGTCCTTGCAATAGCTCAGGTGAGGTCAAAATTTGAGCTTCCTTCTTCTTCTCTCAAAACTCTCTCAAAGAGTCAGCAGTGTCTCTTTTGTCTTCATCATGAGATACTTCATGAGACATCTCAGTATCATGTCTCTCCGGAGGTTCTTCATGAGCAGGCTCTTGTTCATTTCCCTCTGTTTCTAGAGCTGGTTCTTGTCTGTCATCATTTGTTTCCAGAGCAGAGTTATCTATCATCTTCTCATTAGCTTCTTCTCTTTGTTCACCTTGGTCCTTAGGGACATTTTCTTTAGGTGCCACTTCTGCTTCTTGTTTCTCAGGTATATTTTTTTTTGGAGTTGCCTTTTCTTCTTCAAAGCTCTTCTCTTTCTCATAATCTTTCATCTCTTCATCCTTTCCAGAGCTTTTCAGAGGAGTGATTGCACTTTGGTTCATGCTTTGTTCCACAGTTATCTTTGGAATTGTATTATCACCACCAGTATTTATTCCTCTTCATCAATGTCAATAGTAGTTGGAATTTGTAGCTCATGTAACACCTTTAGTGTTATCTCCTTAGTCTCCTTCACCAGTTTCTCAGTGTCACCAGACATCAGATCATTGACTCTCTTTTTGGTTCTAAATTCATCACTGAGCTTCTTAGTGACTTTGACCCTTTCTTCTCTTGTGATGTTTGGACAAAGTTTCAACAAGTCATATTCCTTTATCTCAGCATCTTTGGCCATGGCCCCTTCTTTTCTTGTTGTCATGATGCTGGTTAAAATATCTGGTAACTGATCTATAACTTCAATTAATGTTTTACTAAACATATCCAAATATCTTACAACTGTTGTCTCAATTATTACCTTATTTGCATCCAATCTTTCAATATACAAATCATCAATGGGTTTCAGGGTTCCATGCTGAGCAAATGCATTGACTGTGGCTTCCAAAGTTATTGTTGCTTCATCTCCTTTGGTCTCAATCTCCTCACCTTCCTTTTTCCTTTTGTCCTTAACCTTTTTTGAAGCCTTCTCCTTTTTGTAAGAGGTGGCTTCATCTGTTTTCACCCTTTTTTCCTTGATTTCCTCATCTACCTCTGTTTCTTCTTCTTCTTCACCTCCAAGGCTTACATACTCTCTTTGTGACCTTTGCTTTCTTTCTTTTCTTCTTCTCTTATGACTTCTTCTTTGGCACTTGTTCTTTAATATCAGTAGGCCTTGTGTTTTCTTTCTAAATCTCTGTAGCATGGAGTGGTCCAGAGCTCTTAGAGGTAGCTGCTTCAGAGGAGGCTTTTGTTCTCCTTCCAGAGCTGGAGGCAGGCTTTTCTTTCTCAGATTTCTCTTCTTTCTTCTCCAGAGCATTTGATGTTTGTCCTACCAGAGTACTTGTAGCCTTTGATGCCTCTACCTTGGCTCTTGCTTCATTTATTTGTTCATCTGTAAATCCTTGGCTTTTAGCAAACTCATCTGCCATTTTTCTTGCATTCTTCTTGATTTCTGGTTGTTTTTGTTCCATAAACACTTTGAGAGATAATTCTTCAAATGTTTCAAATCTTCCCTCTTTAGGGTCTTTTGGTTTACTCAACATCAGGTTAGCTAGGCCATTCAGAACATCCTCTATAACTTCATATCCCATAGCTAAGACCCATACTATTTTGGGTTCTACAGCCTCCATAAAACATTTATCTTTGTCCACCATAAGTACAATGTCCTTTTCATATTTCTTCACAACTTTTTTAGGGATCCTAGCCCTAGCCTACATTTTCTTTTGGAAATTCTTGAAATAACCCCATAGTGTTGTATTTTGTTTGTCAACATTTCCTAAACTCAACAGATGCTTTCTAACTTGTGCAACTACTGGTGAATGATCAAGCCAACCAATATTATCCATACTTGGTAACTCCTTCAAAAAATAGAAGAATAGGCAAATGATTAGAGTTCCAAATTTGAAGGGGTATTTTGTGTCCTTTGTTCTTTTTAGGTTCTCCATTAGTTGTTGCCGGAGCAACTCACAGAGGTCATAGTTTGTATTATTCTTAACCATATCATATGTTGTATATATGGCTGTTGTAGAGACTGAGTTCTCCCTGTTGGAGAAGTAGACTTTGTAACCAATAACCATTAACACAAATCTGACCACTGGATCCTCAATATCATTCACAGTTAGTGCCCTCTTATCAAATTTTGCACTAGTCAACAACATTACTGTATTGTTCTTCAAACTTCAAGGCTGGAACCTTTCCGATGGAGCACATGCCAGTTACTGCTTTGATGGCATCCTTTGTTATCATATAAGGCACATCAAGCTAGAAGAATCCATCATGAATCCTGCTCAAAACATACCTAACCCAAGCATCATCTGAAAACACTAGAAAGTCGAACCAGGTGTCCAAATTCTTCTCATGCAGAGCACTATATTCTTCTTTCAATTCAAAGTTATCATTTGTCAACTCATCCAAGTATAATTTCCCTAACTTCATATGACCATATTCTTCCAAGTTTGCATGTATGTATGCCCTAATGTCTTCAATATGCATAACCCCATGAGAAACCTCAAAAAATGCACCAACCGAATTAGTTTTGAGTGATTTGTATGGATGCTTCTTGAATTTAGGGTAGGGCCTCTCTATTATCTCAACTACTTGAGGAGTAGACATCTTTATCAGCACATAAAATTTTTCAAGAGAGAGAGAGAGAGCTGTAAATACCTTTTGTTTTCGGTTAGGGTTTCTTTGCACCAATCGCTGAATACTTGGATTCACCTTAGCTTTGCTTCTTATATTTCCTTAGACACTTGAGGGTTTGAATGTAATGTAATTTCCTTTCAAATGAATTCCCTTTTATCCATTTTTTCATCAAATCCTAACTGTCATAAATGTTGGATTCAAAAAGGTGTCAAACTCTTACTCTGCCACCCACAGTCGACCTAAATTGCTCCACAATCCATTGAATTAGATTATTTTCTGCCAGAATCTTCTTCAAAATATATGTTATCTTGTTTTCTAGCTTATACCTTCGTGCTAAATGTCAGCACCACTTTTTTGGTTGGGGAACAAGATTTTTCATTTAAGCTCCCCCTAAGCTAGAGTTCCCAATTTACTTCCTGGAGGAAGTACCTGCACCAGAGTTTGGTACGGACTCACCCTTGACTTCATGCACTTCCTTCATAACCCAAATCTAGTTCATCTCCTTCTTGATCTCTGCCGGATCCACCTTTTGTACTGGTTTCTTCATCTCTGCCTGATTATCCTTCTTCATATTCTTGCTTTTGCAGAACCTTGTAATATGTCTAGGCCTATTGCAATTGAAGTATACAACATGTTTTTGACCATTATTCCTTTCATTCATCCTTGATCTACATTGGTTAGCCTTGTGTCCAAATCTATTGCATGCAAAGCAATTCCCATTGAAAGATTGAGCATTCCTTCCATTATTATAGTTGTTCCTTATCTGACTTATGCATTCACTAGCTTTATGACCAAACCTCTTACATATAAAGCAGTTACCTTTGAAGGTTTGAACATTCCTTCCATTGTTGTAACTATTCCTTATCTGACTTTTGCATTCATTAGCTTTGTGACCTACTTTATTGTAAGTGAAAAACTGACTAGAGAATGATGGAACATTTTGATTTACTCTGCTCCTACATTGAGTAGGCTTATGACCAAACTTGTTGCAGTATTACAATAACCATTGAAAGAAGGGTACCTTTGAGCATTTGGTTGCCTGACCGATGGTCTTCTAGGTCTGTTCCTCTGATTCTGGATCTGTTTACCTTTATCCTTCTTGATCTCAACATTCTTTTCCTGATTGGCTTTAGAACTTTCACCTTTCTCAAATCCCAAGCCTTCTTTGTCATCAAGACTCTTCTGACTTGCAAGTATTTTATCAAGTTGGGTAGCACGTACTCTAAATTTATCTTCCTGAATCCATGCCTCTTTCAGATCAGGTTTCAGATCCACAACTTCTTGTTCAAGCTTTGTATAGTCTTCAGATTTGCTTTTTACCAACTGACTTAGGTCTTCTTCTGCTAATTGCTCTGTTTACAACTTCTACTTTCAGATCATTCAAGGTTTCATTTGCAGATATCAATTGTTCACTAACCTCCTTATATTTTTCTTTGAACTCCTTGACTTGCTCCCTCAATTTTTGATGCACTCATCTGCTTCCTTGACATTATCTTTCAGATCCATGTTTTCTAATTCAACCTTTTCAAGTTCTTCAAGGGAAACCTTGAGTCTTCTTCACTGACAAGCATGCAATCTTCTTCAGTTGAATCAATTTCTTCAGGAGGAGTAGAATACTCTTTACTTGCCATGTGTTCAATCTCCAAGATCTTCCTCAAGCTATTAGACTCTTTCCAAGGAACCTGGCTCTAATACCAATTGTTGAACACCCAAAATACTGAGAGGGAGGATGAATCAATATTCTATTAAACCTTTTACTTGTTAAATCATTAATCTATTTGCTACATTTGAAAATAACAAAGTAAATTAAACACAGAAGAAGCAACCACAAAGCATCACACATAAACACCAATATTTTTATGTGGAAAACCCTAAATAGGGAAAAACCATGGTGAGTGTTAGCTCACAATAATTATATAATAACAATACCGAATTACAAGAAGGCTCACTGCCTTAGGGTTCACTGCCCAAAGAAATGCTCACTGCAAGAAAGGCTCACTGCCTAGAGAATGAAAGAAGAAAGAAGGATGGCTCACTGCTAGGTTGAACTGCTCAGATTGCATCTACACATGCATGGTTACAGCTCTAATGAAGCACATAAATACTGTCTCAAAACTCTTCAGCTCTGACTGCTCTGTTTCATTGCTCTACTTTTTACATGGGAATAAGATCTCTCTTCTTCTGCTCTTGTCACACTCATAAACCTATCAAACTTTGCATATCACAAATACACACCTTCATATTCGCATCACATTGCACGAACACCGAATTCAATCCCACATATATATCTGTATTACTTAAAATCTTCATATTAGGTTGGCCTAATAAGGTGTAGTGTATAGTCGTGCCTTATGTAACTTGTCAGCCAAATTCATTTACCAAAATTCATAGCAGACCTAAACAACACTTGGGTGACCTTCTCACATGTCGGCTTCAATTGTACCACTACTTAGGATTAAGTTCCAAACACTAGAACTTACCACATACAAATTGAACTTATCATGTCAGCTTCAAACACTGACTGCCATTGGTTCAGTTCATCTGTCAGGCTAAAACTTTCACTGTGGACCACAAGATACTTTCAAAAACATATCAAAGGCTCTTCACACATCCCCAAGCTTACCTTTAGAACCACAAGGCATGATATCATCTTGCGGAGAAGTGCGGACCATCAGAACTCAGACCCGGTCACATTCAAACACTATTAGATCATGTAGCGATACTCAACAACTTATAATTATCTTTCCGTTGGACTTCAGACTATACAACTCTAGATTTAGACACTTCATACACATTTTTACAACACCTCAAAACTGCATAACAAAATATCTAACACCAGAGAAATGCGGACCAAAACAAGTGAGTGCTCTGCTCTGGTTAGCACTGTATTATGCTCTGCCAGACTTAAGCTCTTTGAATATGTACTTTTGAAACTGATCAAAGTCTAAAACTCTGGATACAAGATCATCTAAGAGTTGGGAACATCATACCAGAACTATAGGACCATGTTTACAATTGCGGACCAATGCTAATCCAAACACTGTCTCTCTGTCACTGTCTCTGTATACTGTCAACACTTAGCCAAAAGGACTAAGTCTTCTTCACCAGACCAAAATCTTTGTCCTGATCTTATTCCTTTTCTTGTTTCCATTAATGACAGCACCTTCAAACATCATGCTCAATCATTCATCATCATAACATCAGTGTCTCTCTCTTAATGATGTTTGCCAAGTTGCCAACAATTAAAGAGGATGGATTTAACAATGCCAATAGTAACAATGATCAACATCCAAGCATCATGCAACCAAACTCAAAAGGATTTAGAGGATTCACTAAATTGGAGCTGATCCTTCATGTGTTGTGAAATAAAACAAATTTTGCAACAACTCATCACATTGCATAAGGGTAAAAGCACAAAGCTGTGTCACACTTTCGGCCAACAAAACAGTTCAGAGCAAGTCATTTTCATGCGAGTTTAACTCGCTCCAATTAAATTTACCTGAAAACACGTGGGTGTTGCATGGCGCAAATGTGGCAAGTTATTTTCGAGCGAGTCAATTTGGGGGTGAGATTGTTTCGCCTGAAATCATGCAGTTAAAAACAAAAAAAAATGAAATTGCCACATTTCATGGTGGCCATTTTTTGACAGCGACAGTGGGGTAGGGTTTCAAAGTTTTTCGTGCAAAGGACGTTCCCGCTACCTTTTGCAATAGTCTCGTCACCTTGAACCAGGTTTGCCATCTTGCATATTCTGTTAAACATTTTATATGGCACAATGTATAGAAGTGTTTGTTCAATAAACCTGCACCTTATATGATTGTATGCAAGTAAAATAGGTTTGTATGTCTTTGATTTCAATGTGCAAAATGGGTAAAATTTGTTTAAAATTTTGGCATTTTCTGTCAAACATTTGTATGGCACGATGTATCTAGAAGTGTTTGAAATAAACTTGCACCTTATAAGTCACCTTGGCAATTTGTTTAACATTGATAACATATTTTGCATCCTCGGTATTTGGGTTAATTATCTTGGTACACCTTGCCACCTGCACAGCAGAAACAAGAACTAACTAAATATACAGTGAAAATCAAAGCATAAAAGAGAGTCCTATTTTTCTACATTTTGGACCCTTGCATAAAGAAAATAATGATCAATAGCTATGGTTAAAAATACCTAGGATTTGGCACTGAATATCAATACCATCTTGAGTTGCCCCCATGATTGAAACACTATCAGAACAAGCAGAGAAATCAACACAAAATCCATTTTCTATCTAGATAAAAATGTAATAAAAAGCCCCAGAGTTATGGTAGCTACATTTTGTAGCATAAGAGGCAGTCCGTCTGTAACCAGGCTTTTGATTGATACACAGTGTGTTAAGAGTCCAAAACTTATCACACCACTGCCATAATTAAAATAAACAGACAAAATTGATCAATGATGCAATGTCTATGTACAAAAATGGAGATCTTCTGCTAACAAAAGATTAATCAAACAATAAAAAAATGCAAGATAAATGAAGTGTGAAACAATAGCTTTTCAGAGACATCAAATTTCCACAGTCCATAATATTATGAATGAGTGCTTCTAGATTGACTACTCATTCAAACTATCACATAGTCCATAAAAAAATATCACACAAACTATCACATAGTCCATAAAAAACTATCACACAGTCAATCTAGAAGCACTCATTCATAATAGCTTTTCAGTTCAATTACCTACTCATATATTACATTTGTGTTTGTAACATGGAGTTTTGAAAGGTTTCTCTATCTTGAGTCTAATATTCCTAGCTAAGATTTCTAATGTTTTTGAATTAATGGTTAGGGCCTTTCTGAATTGTTTGTCACACATATTCTAATATTGTACTTTGTTAAACACATCATCTTGCCTTCTCATTACTGTTATCCAACAACTAGCCTATTGATAACACCATAGGGCATGCACATTGTTTAAGTAATTATAAACATACAAGAGAATGTAGTGCATTTATGTTGAACCTTACTAGAATAATATTTTTTACACACTCCTATATACAGAATAATGTGGTGTATTTATCTCAAACCTAAAGCTGAAGTGATTCAGGTTTGAGCATTTGGGGATAGATGTTGTAGTTGCAACAACCCTGCTAGACATGTATGCAAAATGTGGAAGTTTAGAGAAGGCACGTGAACTATTTGACAAAATACCTCAAAGAACTACACTTGATATGCACAAAAGAGTTTAGGCATCATGTCTATGCTTCCGCATTTTTTATACAAATCTGCCAGGGCACTTGCAACTGATACATCTGATAAAAACCCACAAGATATGCTCAAAATGTGGTCTCATGGACTGCACTGATTGTAGGATATGCACAAAATGGATTTGTTGAAAAGTCTTTAGAAATTTTAAAGTAAATACAATTGGCTGGTGTAAAGCCAAATTCCACAACCTTTGCCAACATCCTCCCTCCTATCCATCAATACATCTATGAATCTGAATGGATATGAGGGAGTTAACAGAGCCACACCTACCCTATACCATGATGCAATAGGAAACTACAAGGAACATCAAATTTCATCCACACAATATAAGCTAACAAAAATATCAAAATTTGAAATCATTCTAGAGAGAATTTGTGCATAAATTCTTCTTTATTGAATTTTGTGCATAAGTTTTTATCAAGGTTGTGGTGATGGAAAATTAATCACAATTTAAAACCATTCAAGAAAGAATTTATGCATAAGTTATTAGAAAGGTTGTGGTGATTAGAAGTAGCAAGTGGCTTATGGCTATCGGGTGGGAGTCAGTTCACACATAAATCAGGTCAAATCAAGTGCTATAGCAATGCAGGACATGCACTTTTATCCCTTGTAAGGTTATCCATTCAAATTTGGCCATCAAATGCAAGGGAATAACATGGTTAAAGAAGGAAACAACATACACTAGATATATATACTCCAATGGCTTTGAATTATGATAAAATCTGATTTATATAAATTCCTATGGCTGTCATGTCAACATGCTAAATGTGACTTCAAATTTGGAGTTTCTAGATGCATGCCTAGTTCTGTGTTTTATGGTTGATTCAGATTTGGTTGATAGGCCTATTATTTATGTATTTGCAAGCATGTAAGGTGCAGGTTTATTTGAGAAGCACGTGTGCATTTATATCATGGATTTTTTAAAGATGTATGTAGTAGTTAGAAAATTTATATGCAGGTTTATTTAAACATCGTGGCATACAATATGTTTGGTAGAAAATTTAATTATCATACTACAGATAAATTTAGGTCCACATGGATGACCAATCTTCACATCAATCACATCAGTCAGGTCAACCTGACAATCATGATAATTCTACATTATATGTTGAGACCATTCAGAGGTTTTCAAGAGCTTTAGATGAACTGAATAGTACAATACACAATACACCAAACCTGTCAGGTAGAGATAGGTTGGTTAGGATTAGGGATGAGATAACACGTATGATCCAAGTTGTTTGATCATACAATCCCTATAATGACATTAGTGTTGACAAGTTCTATGCATCGCTTTCTCAGAGTGTTGTCAGCTAGGAGAAATGGCCATCTATTTCTAGGCTGGTTTCAGTAGATAATGTTCTCAACATGTTCCCTTCTTATAGGGGAAAAGAGAGAGTGAGAGGCTATTCTCCCACCAAGTGTGTGGATATAGTTGTCGGTCCTTTCATCTATCCTAGGTTTTTGGAAGCTCATCACAAATGGCCAAACAATGATGAGTTGCCATTATATTTTTGCAGACAATTATATGCAGAGTTCCATTTACATTTATTTGTCAATTATACAACTTTCCCTAAACATGCTGGTCAGGGGAAAGGGAGGTTTGCAGAGATACCTGAGTATAGAAGAGCAGATGTGCCACCTCTTTGGGACAAGAGGTCCTTAGTTGGCCCACACCTTTTGGTTCTTCCAAAACATGTGGAACTAGCAAATGTTGCCCGACCAACATTGACCCCCTCAAGATGCATGATTTTTGAGAGCATGACGACTATTGCCACTGAGTTTGATCAGTTGTCATCCGATCGTGTTGGTAGATATTTGTTACGCCTGAGGATTGATATTCCATCCATTGAGGCCACATCGACCAGCTGTTAAGATCATCACATTCATGTTGATATACCATCACCACATGATGTGGCACAGATTAGTGGAGAGAGTGCTTTGCGGAATATGACTAGATGCCTGGGTAGTGATTTATTAGATTCATACCAGTTCATCAGCGATCAGTATGGGATCCCACTTGATGCTAATCCTCACATCTTGAGAGATATTTTGGTAGATAGAGGAGCCATGGTGATTCAGGTTCACAGGGTTTGGGGGGACATCAAGATGTTCCAGTTGGTCCTACAGGCTCTGCCCCTCCGCATGTGCCAGTTGGTCCTGAGGTTGAGGTTACTGCACATGATGTTATGGGAGGTGAGTATAGCAGGCTTCTTTTTGGCACTGAGACTGCACCATCTACACGTGTATCATTGTCTCTCCATGATTTTGACCTCAGTGGGATTGGGAGGGCCTTTGCTGGTGCAGTTGAGGTACAATTTATTTAAAAATTATAATCTAAATTCATAACTTATATATTTAAAAAATTATAAGTTCAATTTTAAATTAAATCACATACATTGAAGCTCTGACTCTTGATTGCAATCTTAAATGTACATGTGTATTAGACACAAGCTACTTTTTTACAACCTGGATATGGAGATTTGCATCATGTTGTGATCCTAGTCATCATCATGAGGTATTTAAAAACCAGGTCTATATATCACATGTACATATAAGTTTGATTTAAGTGTACACATATATCAAGTTAACTTTCTACATATAGACATCAAGCACGTACAAGTTTTCTAACTAAATACACATATGCTTATATATTGTATGAACACATGTCATATATAGGTTGTAGGATCAGGTCATGCTTCTATTGAGACTCCTCTACATGATGCATACTATGTATGTTAGGTAATTTAGATTTGTCAAGCATTATTTATTTATTTAAAATCAAAACAAATAATATTTGTGTGTATATATATAGAATTTGAAAATTTTATGGTGTTTCATGTGCAGACCCCGACCCACAACTCAGCACAGCGCTCGGGTCATGGATTAGTCAAGGGCTCCAATCAGGGATCACGACACAGCTTGAGACAGAGTGACGTTCAATCCACTTGTAGAGCGAGACATTTATGAGTTGTTATTATGATTCAGATGTTTTATATTTACAGTACATTTGGATATTATGAGTTACATGTTATTATATTTTATCTAGACATTTTTATGAGTCACATGAACTTTTATATCTAGACGTTGTTATTATGAGTCACATGTTTTATATTTGGACATTATATACACTCATGTTTTATATCTTAGAGACGTTCTTATTATGAGTCACATGCTTTATATCTTAGAGACGTTCTTATTATGAGTCACATGCTTTATGTTTACATTTTGAAATTTATATTATGAGTTATATGCTTTATATTAATTATTTGGACATTTGGGTTAATTATCTTGGTACACCTTGCCACCTACACAGTAGAAACAAGAACTAACTAAATATACACTGAAAATCAAAGCATAAAAGAGAGGAATTTTGATAGATGTTGTAGTTGCAACCTAAATTTATATTATGAGTTACATGCTTTATATAAATTTAATTTAAAAGAATCTTAGAGTTTGGTATTTTATCTTTATATTTCTTAGTATTCCTTTTATGATGAAATCCATTCTAACTTACAATCCTTCATTAGTATATGATCTTATACCCATTGTTCATTTTCCACATGTGTAAGGGAACTAGTTAAGTAAGGTTGTGCTTTCGTATGATTAATATATTAGTATCTAACTCGTCCTTGTATGCAAAATGAGTTTTCAAAATATTTGAAAAGAAGATCTAAATATAGACATTATGGTTGCATCTTAGATAAAGTATAGTGTTGATTTAGGTATTTTGTTATCTAATGAATTGCTATCATGAGATATATCTTCTCCTATTTCTATTTTATGAAATCTTGTGAGAACCTATGTGAATAATATGAGGTAGTTAGACCTAGATTTCTATATCCCCATATTTTTAGTGAAATTGTGAAATTAATTCTTTGAATGAAAAGATGTCTTTTACAATAAAATGTTTACATTAGAATGATTGGTTATCATCGTACCCTCCCTACTATACATTTTTAGGGATTATATTTTTTTATTAGGCCATTTGATGTCTTTCTGCATGCTCTCTATTTTAATATTATGATTCTTTAGGTTGAACTGCATATATTACTTACAGGACATAGTAATTTGCATAGTGTAATCATCCTTGAGAACATTTAGGTTGTATTTGTGGTGACCTAGTTTATGAATAATCAGGTTATGCACCTTTGTTCATCTATGTTCTACCCTTCTTATGGCTCAAAGAAGAAAGCCTAGATTCTTGCTATGAATTTGGTTTAAATGATTTATTGTTCCTATATGAACAATTGTAATTTAAGTCAACCTAAATTGATTCGAAGTCTAGTAGGCGAACTACAAAGCATGTGATCATGTTATGTAGGCAAGGCCATGTTGTATGAGCCCTCGAGACCTAGGTCTAGCCCCTTAGGTCCTAGTTCTCTAAAACTATGTTTCCAGGAATTTTTATCATGATTATTAATTTATCTCAAGAGACTAATTCTATTATCTAGTTTTGCAGAAATCATGGCTTTTCATGATACAAGATTATTGGGGTTGAGTGAGTTATTTGGGTGTGGTGCAAGAAAAAATGGTAGGACTAAAGTATTAGTTAATCAATTATTTCATATGGCTGAATTTTAAATTTTAAACCTATGCATCTAAATTATCAATTCGTAATGTTACATTGAATCTTATGTATTGATAGCCAATTTTGTGAGACAATTTAATTATATTTAGTGATGTTTGTGGTTATTGCATGATGCTTGAATCAAGATAATTTGTGGGCATGACATAAAAGTGGCTTTAATGCTAAATCATTAGGATTAGTATGTATCTTGAAGATTGTATGAAGCCCTTGTTTTATTTCCCATTTTTTGACACTACACTAGCCTTTCATATCTCTTTTTGTTTTATTTTTAATGAACACATGCTCTATTAAATATTAGGACAAATTCTAAAGATGAAAATTATTAGTGCTCTAGACACAAACCACTAAATCTCAATGCCAGAAATTGAATGTTGTTCCCTTAATGTTAAAAACTAAACCCTAAATGTGAACCCAAAAGATAAAATCATAAACATTGATACTAAGCATTAAACACTAACCACTAAATCTTAATTTCCCTCAAATTTGGTTATGTTTATGTTCTTCAAAATTATCCAATTTGGCCAAATTTGATATTAATGTGAAACAAAATTAGAAATTTTACTTCTTTAGTATGAAAAAATATCATGATATTACATATTTAAAATTTGGGAACTAACCTCCACCATCTTATTAGGGACTATTTAATAGTTTTTTAAATGCTAACCCCATTTCAAAATCTTTATTTAAAAGTTATATATTGATTCAAAATTTAGATATTTAATCACCATAAATGTTATATATTCTTATAAAAATTTAGTCAATGAATTTCAAAACAAAGGTATAAGGAGAAAACATTCCCATCCACTCTAAATTTGTTTCCTAATATGAAAAAATCACCTAGAATATTATGCTTCTTTGTAGTGGATACCATTAAAGATCTACCTAAACTTCAGTTCAAATAACAATGATCATGTTAAAATCCAAAATACAAAAGAACTCTTAGAAGAGAACTCATAAGCACATCGTCTTTGAACATGTAAATTATGAACTAGATAGATCTATCTAATGTAGGTTTGTTAAGTTTGAGACCCCTACATGATAAGGATACAAAAAAAGAGCTTCCCTTAGCTTCGAGAAATATTTATTCTATACTGATAAGGCCAACCGTGTGAAGGTGGAAGCTCAATGGCCTCACCTAAGACCTAAGACACCTAAGACCTAACACACCTAAAACCTAAGACCTAAGACCTAGAACACAACTAAGACCTAGAAGACACCTTTAAGACACTTAAGACATGTACATTAAGACACCTAAGACCTTTAAGGCACTTAAGACATACACTACTTGACACCTAAGACCTTTAAGACACTTAGAAGACATACCTACTTAACACATTTAAGACACCTAGACATCTAAGTCTTAAAACACCTAAGAAACCTAAGACCTATAAGACACCTATACACCTCTAAAAAACCTAAGAATTAAGACATATCTAAGACACCTAAGAAACTTAAGACATACAGTAAGACACCTAAGACCTTTAAGACACTTACTTGACATATCTACTTGACACATTTAAGACACCTAGACACCTAAGACACCTAAAACACCTAAGAAACTATAAGACCTAAGACACCTCTAGACACCTAAGACATCTAAGACTATCTGTATGTTGGCAAGAGACACTACTACGCATGATAGGTGTTGTCATTGATGGTGGTGGTGCCTGCATGAGCAGTCAGTTTTCAAGAATTTAAGCATGCAGGCACCTTCCCAAAAAATCCAAAAAAAGTTCTAAGTCTTTGGGCCTCCTCAGCATTTTTCAACATCAGCATCATATTTTTCTTCAAGGAGGAGGTTGTCATCATCATGTTTCCGGTCATCACCCTATTGTTTCTCGCGGGGGTCATTATCATATTTTCTGCTGGCCTGATCTTTCGCTCAGGGGTGATATTTTAACATCAGGTGATCTTACCTAAGATCATCCTAAAGATGTTGCTACAAGGCTCTAAGTGTGACCTGATATTCATTGGGATCATCATATTTGAACATCGGGTGATCATAGTTAAGATCATCCTGATGTTATTTTATCACTTCATGTTGTTTTATCACCCGATGCTGCTGACGTCATTCTTACGTCGGGGTGATATCCGCTTGTCTCGCAGCTTCATCATTTTCCAAGGCGAGGGGTGATGTTTCAAGTATCTGTCATATTCATAAGATCACCCTGATCTTACGGTGGAGCTACAGTGCACCCTCATGTTCCTGCGGGGGGTGATATTCTGAAATATCAGGTCATTTTCTGAATATCACCCTCACTCCAAATATGACGATGACGTCATCAGGATGTTTATTGGGGTGACTTTTCATATCGGCTGGACATGCAGGTGGTTCACCGATATTTGAGGTCTGGCCGATGGGTGATGGTGATGAGGCTTGCTGGTGTCAGGGTGATATTTTTAGCAACAAGATATCATGCTGAAGGATGATGATGATGAAGTCTAGGCTAGTGCCGTCGGGAGCAAAAGCACCGACATCATATATGCTCACGACCTAGCTTATAAGGTGATGAGGAGGTTACCGCGGGGTGCATGTGGGATAATTTGTTCCTACATGATTTGAAATATCAGGATGATAAATCTTGGCGGGAAACGGTTGCGATGCATAGTATGATATTTTTCTCAAGGCCGTAGGTTGGTATGCCATTAATGGCGGATGTTATAGGGTATGGGTGAAGATGTGGACAAATCTGGTACCTGATTGAAGATGTGAATCCCTAGGTGGCGGCGCAAGGCTCGAGATCTCTTCCTATCCCCTCCTCCACCTGCTGCATTAGATGTTTGAGCGCCATTTTCTCATAATGTGTGTATCTGGCAATTTTTGAGTCACTCGGTGGTTAATGCTGAGTATCATCCTGCTGTATATAGCAGGCTGTGTTGCTCATTTGTAAGGTTGTTGAAGACCTGGACATTTTTGTGTAAATAATGAAGAACAGGGCATGATTCTTGGTTGTTTTATCTCATTCTAGAGTTTATGAGTTGCATGATGAATGTATTTTGCACATATGTTCAGTTTCATTATTGTTATCTATGAAAAATGCTGTAATGCATGTGTTTACCTGTCTGTCTCCTTCGCTGCATGTTATTCTTCTTCTGAATCTGGTTGCTAAGGGTTTCATAGATTCTAGGGTATAGATTTTTATACTGCATGCTTGATCTATAACTTCCATTCAAGGAATGGATTAAACTGTTTTAGGTCACTGTGTGAGGAAGGTTTTATGTCAGCAGGGATATTTGTAAGTAGAGGCAGTTAGATACCCATTCTTGGGTGGTGTTTGTAAGGCAAGCATCAGCTCCAACCCCATGAAACTTGAATGCCAGTTGCAAACCATCTCTTGTATACATCTAATTGACTCCTTGCCCTGAGATAGGCACCAGTCTGCTCCTGGGTCAATAGTTATGATCCAAAGCCCCTGTCTTACATCCAAACCATCAAATTCAAACCATTCCACATTTCCAACCTGTTAGTTGTAGGAGTAGGATTAGGACCCCTGCATACTCTCATACCTAACCAGTCATACATGTCCAAGAAAGTTGCCAACCTTGTGATCTATCACACAGATCTTGGTCCACACATGAGAGTATTCTGCCTGTTGTTGTCAAGCTAAATCTATCAGTTATTGAGCTAGTCAAGGTCACATCTTTAGCAAATAGGGACACCCCCCTTAGTGCGGCAGAACTAGAAGTGAAGGGGAGGAGCTCACGCAACCTCTTGTATTTAGTTGGTTGAATCTGCCCATGCATTAGAACTGGCAAACCCTAATGCTGATTCAGAATAAAAACCAACAGATGGAAAATAAGTCTATCCTATACATCCACATTACATGATTTGTTCATACTGGAAGTCAAAGTGAGGATTTGTCTAAGTTCAGAAGTCAGAAACAGAGCATGTGACAGGGTCCAGTATCTTAGTCTGGATCTCTTCGGTAGTAAATCACAATGTGTAGTAGATTTGAGGGAGTAATAAGGACTGTCAGGACTATCTAAATCTAGGAATTTAGCCTCTGGTGATGAAGGATTCAAAAGCTATAAGCATCTGAGTATCGGGCTCTAGTTAGTTAGTACAGTTAAAAGAAGAACATGCCGACCTAGTATTTGATCTTGGTCTGGATGAAGAAAAGTTGCTGGTTAAATAATTTGTGATAACTAGTGGTATTGGATGACATGGTTGATGATTTAAGAACACAAGTTTTTGCTCCGCGTTACCAATTATGCATGGATTCAGCCGACAGAGCAGAGGTCTTCACAAATGTTCTAAGTTTTCTCTAAGTCGACTACAATTGATAACATTTCTTGATGCGGACATATATAGCCAATGGATTTGAGACTTGTGTGAAAAAAAGTGTGATGTAGTGATGGAGTAACTGTGAAAAAGAGCAGAAGAAGTGCAAAGGAAAAGATCTAAGCCTGGATTATGGCAAATAAGTGAAACAGGGCAGAGCAAGGATGAAGTGTGTAAGATCAGTATTTTGTACTTAACCAGAAATAAATTCTTGCATTGGTAGATGCTATTCATCAGTTTAAACACTCTGTAATCTTCTTGTAATCATTTCTGTAGGCAGTGAGCCTCTTTGAGCAGTGAGCTCTGGGTAGTGAGCCTGAAGGCATGTGCCTTCCCATTTGTAATACTTTTAATAGGGTATTAATTTTTGTGGACTAACCTCCACCATGGTTTTCCCTTAACTGGGTTTCCACGTTAAAAATCTTGGTGTCAAGTATGTTATTTGTATTTCTGGTCATGTGTTATTGATTCATGCTTTCATGGTTATAATAATGATGTGTAAATAAGTGGTAGAGAAGAATAAATTGCAGCAAGAGTTAAAGTTTTGAGACAATTGATTCACCCCCCTCTCAATTGTCTTCCCTAATTCCAAAAATTGGTATCGGAGCTAAGTTCCTTGGAAGAAGCTTAACATATTAAGGAAGATCTGGGAAGGAGTTTCAATGGGTTCACTCAGAGAACAACTTCAATTGGCTTTAGAAGATCTTGATCAGTCCAAAGCAGAAATAGATGATCTGAAAGTGAACCTTAAGGATGATGATGATTGCATTGACTTACTAAAAGACAAATTAAAGAAATCAATGGAGAAAAGGAAGGAGCTACTTCATCAGCTAGCTAATCTTACTAAAGAAAATGGCATGAAAGAGGCTTTGGAAGAAAAGACAAAGGAATGTGAGAAGTTGACAAAAGAAGTTTCTGTTCTAAAACATGAGATGGAATCTGGGGTGATGAGGCTAACCAAAGAAATTAAGGAAATGAAGAAGACTAAAGAAGACCTAAATCAAACTCTAAAGGAAAGAACAGAAGAATGCTGCATAATGGACAGAACAATTGGCCACCTAAAATCTGATCTATAAGAATACATATATAATGAGGAGGAACTTGAAAGGCAAATTGTCACTCTTAGACATGACCTAGAAATTGCAAATGAATACAAGGAGAAGTTCAAGATAAGCTCAACTAAACTTGAAGTGCTGCTTGAGAATCAAAAGAAGGCTGATGATAAGCATGGTCTTGGGTAAGATATTCTCAATCAAGGAATGGGGGAAACAAAACTAGAAGACCTTCGGTAAGACAACCTAATGCTCAAAAGTATCCATCTTTCAATGGGAATTGTTTCAATTGCAATAAGTTTGGTCATAAAGCTACTAAGTGTACAAGCAAAATAAATCAAAGTGGTCTATCCTTCTCTGGTCAATGCTTCAAGTGTAAGAGGTATGGTCATAGATCCAATGAATGCAGAATTATGATAATGAATAACTCTAACAATAGAGGAAATAACAATTCTTTCAATGGAAAATGATTTGCATGCAATAGAATTGGACATATGGCTAATCAGTGTAGATCAAGAGGAAATTAATCAAATGGGCAAAGAAATGTTGTGTTCTTCAATTGTAACCAATTTGGTCATTTTGCAAGATTCTGCAGAAGCAAGAATAATGAAAGAAGAGGTCCGGTAAATAGAAAATCGGATGAGCAGAGACAAGACAAAGGCAAGGGCAAAATTGATGTGAATGAGATCTAAAATGAAATGAACAAGACATGGGTCAAGAAAAGTGTTATGAATAATAGTAATGGGTCCGCACCGGAATCCGGTGTTGACAATTCCTTTAAGAATTGAATTAGGAGCTCTAGCTCAGGGGGAGATGCATTAAAAATCAAATTTCCCCAGCCAATAAGTGGGTGTTTGAATCTGGCAGGATGAGAGAAAATAATTTGGGTTATTACAGATCATTTGAAAGGATTTGGAACCGGAAGAGAAGAAGTAGATATGACGATTTGAGGAACAATTGAAGGTCGACTATATGCAGAAACGGTGCAACTGAATGTGTTAGGGTAGAATATTTATTACAAAGGCAAATTAGGTTTTGCAGAGCATAAAAAGGTTGTTCACTCTTCACTTGAAACACTTTGCATCCAAAGAGAGCAAGAAGAATAGCGTCTGAGCTAAGATTTCAAGGATTTGAAGTGCGATCGACAAATTTGTCCGCCAACCCTAATTTCATGAAAAAGGTATTTATCTGTGAAGCTTTGAACTTGTAATCTTTTGCAATGGCTACACATTTGGTTGTTGATATTACTGAAATGCCTCAACCCAAATTTAAGAAGCATCCACACAAATCAATAGAAGTCGACCCATTAGGTGCATTTTCAAGTGTTCCGTATGGTCTACTGCATGTGGAAGATATTAGGGTCTATATTCATGCGAGCATAGATGAATTTGGGGACTCAAGATTTGTAGATTTGTTTGAGATTTATCTAAGGGATGAAAATCATGATCTTAAACTCGAGTATAAGGCACTGCACGATAAACATTTCATTCAGATTATGGGGTTTGTTGAGTACTAGTGACTCAGATTACAGGTTCAATGTTTCTTTGTTGGTTCAATGGTTCGTTGAACTATTTCGTTGAACTGTTCATCGGTTCAATGGTTTGGTTCAACCGATTGGTTCAATGGTTCGTTGAACTATTCATCGGTTCAATGGTTTGGTTCAACCGATTGGTTCAATGGTTTAGTTCATTGGCGTCGCGGAGTCATTGGTCATCGGCATGGGTCACTCCGATGGAAGAACATCAGAGTGAGTATTGATATCGGCGTAGTTGGAAGATGTATCTCCGATACTTCATGTTTTACCGATGGAGGGCTAGCTATCGGCATGAGGTTTACTATCGGCAGGATTTCGGTGTCTTATGCCGATCTCCAAGGTCTTACCGATGTGTGATGTCCATCGGCATGAGGGTGGTCATCGGCAGAGCCTGTGGTTGTGTCTCCGATTGCTTGGTGTTACCCCGATGGAGTGGTAAAGGTTGGTGAAGTCCATCGGCATGATAATCACTATCAGTGAAGGATGTGGGTGTCACTCTGACAGCTATGTGTTACTCCGATGGAGTTGGACGTCGGTGAGAGGACATCTATCGGTCGAGCCTTGTGAAGTCTTCCCGATGGGAATGGTCTCACCAATGGTGGAGTCTTGGTTGATCGGCATAAGGATCACTGTCGGCCCAGCTTTGAAATGTTACTCTGACTGCTTGTGGTCACTCCGACGGATGTCGTTGGCTTGGGCGTCGGCGTGAGAACAACTGTCGATCTAGCGAAGAGAAGTTTTGTCGATGATGTTGTTTACTTCAATGAGACTTAGTCTGGAGTCGTCGGCGGCAAAAGCGCTGACAGTTATCTTACATGTGTTCAGGCATTTAAACCCGGATGTCCAACTGGAACTTGTGCATGTGGGACTATTCTCACGAATGCGAAACGGTTTGGACAGTTGGATGTCAGCGATGCTGGGCAGTTGGAATGAACGGTCATTTGCATGAGAATAGATTAGATTGCTAAAGCAATTTTTGGAATCGATGGGGTCGGTGTGAGTGTGAGAGAGTTCTTCTCGAGAGAGACCTCTGGTTTTCTTCTTCTGTGAAGTCTTATGCTGTATGTTGTATGCAGCATGTGAACAGCATGTGAAGGGACTGAGAAGAGGATGAAAACAGAGTTCAAATGAAATTATTCTGGCTGAGAAGATGTAGTTCTGTACTGTGTGCTGTTTGTGGCATGATCACAGTATGAAGAACCAACCAAGTGCTGGAGAACTTTGTGCAGGGTTACTGTCAGTTATTCTTTAGAAGGAACAAGATGTAAATCTTCATGAAAGGCTTATTGCCAGTTTTGTATTGTAACTATTTTTTCTGTTGCTGAATAATACAATGGTGATCTGGGCTTTTAGAGTGTGGGGTTTTTTACCCGTAAGGGTTTTCCCCACGTAAATTTGTGTTCTTGTTTTGTCTTTCATGTTTAATGTCTCTGCTGTTGAAACTAGATATTGTTCGCTTGTGCTTTCCTCTAAGGGTCAATGTAGGAAATGTTCTATGTCTATTTCCTCTTTAAAGGCATAGTTGTGCATGTTTTTGAAGCATTTGGAAAGAATTTAAATTTGTCGAAGACACCACTTTTCTTAGAAATACGTTCTGAGATGCCCTCATTTCATTACAAGTGGTATCAGAGCCTTGTTCTGGGATATGCTTTGTTGCTCACATATGTACATTTGTGTGCTGCATGTGTTTGCATGTAAGAGTTCCTGGTGTATAAGGTCTGGGTATTCCTTCTGTGATGATTTCTTAGTGTGACAGGCTTGAGGAAATCTGAAGGAAATGTCTGTTTGTTTGATCCTTGTATGAGTGAAAGTCTGGCAGTTGATCTTGTGTTTCTGTTTCAGCAGTGCTTGAAGGATGGTGAAGAGACTGGAGCTGGTCATGATGTGGCCTGAGGCTCTTAATTGACAGTATTTAATCTTGTTGCATGGGGTTTGCTTTGAGGCTGTGTTGGTGCAGTAACTTTCATATTGGGTGTCTGTGTGAGAGGCTCTCTGATGATATGGAGAAGTTTGTGTTACTGCTCAGCCATGGAGTATTGTGCTTATGCTGGGTGTTCTGTTCCTGGTATTGGAAGGCATAATTTTTCTGTTACCTCGACTGCATGTAGGCTATGAAGTTGATCATTGGATGGTCTGAGAGCTTTTGTAATAGCCTGATTCTCTCGGATGCATGCTCTGTGCATGGTGTGAGGAGGTGAAATGCTTGCTCTGCATGGGAGTGCTGGTATGTGATTTGTCACTCAGCATTTCTATGGTAATGTTTCTGGTTTCTTGACTAATGGTGCTCAGGTTGTGAACATGTTGGGCGAATCAGTGAAAAGTAAGTTTTCTGATGTTTGAGTCATGTTGTCTACATTGTTATCTATTCCTTGAGATCTAAGTTTTGCAGTTTCCAGTGTGATAGTGAGTTTGCATGGTACATTGGTTGGATCTACGAGTTATGTAGTTTTGTGGGCTGATCACCTATTAAGCTACAGTGAGATGACTCGGATGTGGACTGTCTTTATCCACAAGATTGTTTCAGTGTTTATGCAGATTTGTTAGTTGGCCTTGTCTTTGGTCACTTGCGCATTGGTGTGATTGTTTCAGGATGAGAGGATGGATGTTGTTGAGTATCCGAATAGTTGGTTATGGAGACTTGTAGTATGTATATCATGGTGTCATGTACAGCTTGAATACACAGGTTTGTGTAAGCTATTGACAGTGATAGTTTATTTCCTTGGTTTGGAGATCTTGGTGTCACTTGGTTTTATAGTCACATGGACATATTAATTTGTGGACCTGGAAGATTTTCAGATTAGGAGATGTTTGGTCAGGATGCTTAGAAAGCTCTGTTGTTACAGTTCAGTGGGAGCTTTAGCATTGACTGTGTGTTTCATCACTTAGTGGTGAATGATCTTCTTTAGTGTTGTAGATGTTACTAGGAGGAGCTCTTTGATCCTATTGCTGCAGAAGGGTTCTTTCGCATTTGCAGGGGCACTATTTGAGGATGAGTAACATCTTGAAGTCATGGAGGATTCATGAAATTCTTGGCTGAAGTGTTGATGGTGCTTGATAGGTGATGTTGGTTTAGAGTTTTGATTTGTTTCATATCATGATTTCTGCATTTGAATTTTGGTATGATACATTGATCTAGAGACAATGGTTATGTTCACCTGGAGCATGGAATCTCCTAAAGGAGATGGTAAGATCATGATGTCATGATAAGTTTCTGATTCAGATGATTGGAGCTTTGACAGTGGTTTGGTTACTTCTCTATGTTTGGGTACATTTATCATTTGCTTGATTACTTCATAGTGTTGTAATGATGCAGTTGGAGTTCAGCATGGAGTGATTGTTCAAAGGTACTCATGGATACATGGAGAATAAGGTGAGACTGTATTTGTTGTGCTTATTCAGAGTTTGCAGCTGGAAGTTCGAGGAGTCTTTACCTTGGTTGAATGTGAATTCAACAAAAGATCTAGAGGAGATTGTTCTTGGAGAAATTCATTGGGACTTGGGTATCTTGGAAGAACATTCTCTTTCCCCACTCTTGGTCTACTCGACAAGTTTCACTTGAGAGGTATAGCCCATTGTTTCTCTCAGGTGTTTTATGCTTTCTTTCATAGATTTGGTTCTGGTGGATTCATTGTGAGAAATGAATAGCATGATTATCTCCTTGTGCATTTGAGTTTAGAGATATCATTCATTGATGAGGACTGTTAGGAGATGGTTAATGGGCTGATTTCCTGAAATGGGAAATGAATTAGTTTGATCTTCTTTGGTTTGTGAGGCTTACATCCATATTAGTTGATCTTGGAGATTGAATGTTTGTTTGGATGTTGTTATGCTGTACTCTGTGGGATTTTGAAGAGGAGATTATACTTGACACAGTTGGCTTTCAGAGGTGTATGTAAAAGGATTGTCTACAGGTATATGATGTGCAGTGTTTCTCTTGGTCACAGTTAGTTTCTCTGATGGTGTGTTTCACATTACATTGTTTTGAGATTTGATTGGAGCTGAAGTGATCACTAGTCTGTGGTCACGTGCTTTCACTTATGTTGTTGGGTGACAGCATGAAGGTTCTGTTCTGTTATCTCTTTCTTTGTTGGATGTGGAGAACTTGGGAGAACTTTGGACTGGTGGTAAGGAGTTGTTCTTGCAAGATTATTTGCTTACAATTTTTTGCATATCATGGTGGATGTTTCCTTGGTACTACATGATTATTTACACGTTCTATATAATGCCATTGGTGGATTTTTTGTATGCCATGATCTTTTTCAGATCTGCATTACCCATGCAGTGGGAGTTCTTGAAGTGTTTGGTCTTCTTCGACTGGTTGACACTTTGAGCTTGTATTTGCAGTTGATGGGTGTATATGTAGGTGGCATGAGTCTACTGATGTTCATACCTTTAAGGTATGAGTGATTGGATGTTTTAGCACAGGCTGTGTGTGCTATTTTCAGTCATGTGGGTTTTATGTTCAGTTGGATGGGTACAGTCAGCTTACTGATTGTTGTTCTAGCTGATGCTTTATCTCGTTTCTGGAGAATGTTTTTGGCTGTGTTCTGACAGCTTTGAAGCTGATGTTATGGAGCTTTTGTAAAAAGGTTGTGAACATAGTGGAGTGGTGGCAGTATCAGCTTGGTTCTGTGACTTGGAGCATTGATGGTTTCCTGTAATTCCTTCGTCAAGTGGGAGAATGTTGAGTACTAGTGACTCAGATTACAGGTTCAATGTTTCTTTGTTGGTTAACTGGTTTGGTTCAACCGGTTGGTTCAATGGTTCGTTGAACTGTTTCGTTGAACTGTTCATCGGTTCAATGGTTTGGTTCAACTGATTGGTTCAATGGTTCGTTTAACTATTCATCGGTTCAATGGTTTGGTTCAACCAATTGGTTCAATGGTTTGGTTCATTGGCGTCGCGGAGTCATTGGTCGTCGACGTGGGTCACTCCGATGGAAGAACATCAGAGTGAGTATTGATATCGGCGTAGCTGGAAGATGTATCCTCGATACTTCATGTTTTACCGATGGAGGGCTAGCTATCGGCATGAGGTTTACTATCGGCAGGATTTCAGTGTCTTATGCCGATCTCCAAGGTCTTACCGATGTGTGATGTCCATCGGCATGAGGGTGGTCATCGGCGGAGCCTGTGGTTGTGTCTCCGATCGCTTGGTGTTACCCCGATGGAGTAGTAAAGGTTGGTGAAGTCCATCGGCATGAGAATCACTATCGGTGAAGGATATGGGTGTCACTCCGACAGCTATGTGTTACTCTGATGGAGTTGGATGTCGGTGAGAGGACATCTATCGGTCGAGCCTTGTGAAGTCTTCCCGATGGGAATGGTCTCACCGATGGTGGAGTCCCGGTTGATCGGCATAATGATCACTATCGGCCCAACTTTGAAATGTTACTCCGACTGCTTGTGGTCACTCCGATGGATGTCGTTGGCTTGGGCGTCGGCGTGAGAACAACTATCGGTCCAGCGAAGAGAAGTTTTGCTGATGATGTTGGTTACTCTGATGAGACTTAGTCTGGAGTCGTCAGCGGCAAAAGCGCCGACAGTTATCTTACATGTGTTCGGGCATTTAAACCTGGATGTCCAACTGGAACTTGTGCATGTGGGACTATTCTCACGAATGCGAAATAGTTTGGACAGTTGGATGTCAGCGATGCTGGGCAGTTGGAATGAACGGTCGTTTGCATGAGAATAGATTAGATTGCTAAAGCAATTTTTGGAATCAATGGGGTCGGTGTGAGTGTGAGAGAGTTCTTCTCGAGAGAGACCTCTGGTTTTCTTCTTCTGTGAAGTCTTATGCTGTATGCTGTATGCAGCATGTGAACAACATGTGAAGGGACTGAGAAGAGGATGAAAACAAAGTTCAAATGAAATTGTTCTGGCTGAGAAGATGTAGTTCTGTACTATGTGCTATTTGTGGCATGATCACAGTATGAAGAACCAACCAAGTGCTGGAGAACTTTGTGCAGGGTTACTGTCAGTTATTCTTCAGAAGGAACAAGATATAAATCTTCATGAAAGGCTTATTGCCAGTTTTGTATTGTAACTATTTTTTCTGTTGCTGAATAATACAATGGTGATCTGGGCTTTTGGAGTGTGGGGTTTTTTACCTGTAAGGGTTTTCCCCACGTAAATCTGTGTTCTTGTTTTGTCTTTCATGTTTAATGTCTCTGCTGTTGAAACTAGATATTGTTCGCTTGTGCTTTCCTCTAAGGGTCAATGTAGGAAATGTTCTATGTCTATTTCCTCTTTAAAGGCATAGTTGTGCGTGTTTTTGAAGCATTTGGAAAGAATTTAAATTTGTCGAAGACACCACTTTTCTTAGAAATATGTTCTGAGATGCCCTCATTTCATTATAGGGTTTCCAACATTCGATGAAGATGAATGGGTCCAATATGTTTTAAGCTGAATGCATGATGAGTTTTTGTGGCTGTTGAAACCATTCAAAATTATAAAGGATGCTATCGGGATTATGACTGGGTTGAATTCAACCGGTGGTTTATCCATGCTGAAATCTGTAAAGAACCAGACTGTAACTGATGCAACCAGTGCCAAATTTGATAAAAGGGCAATGACCATCAATGATATTATTGATCTGGATGTCAAGTTTGCTTCAATGGTAATTGGTTACAAAATTTATCATTCCAGTAGGGAGAACTTTGTCTCTGGAATGACCATATATGTTGCATACAAAATGTTAAAAGAAAATGCAGATTATGACTTGTGTGAATTATTGCAAAACCAGCTAATTGAGAACTTGAACAAAATCAAGAAAGATAAGAAAAACACTTTAAAATATGGTACATTGGTGCTATGTTTATTTTTCTACTTTATGAATGAGGTACCTGGAGTAAAGGGTGTGCACTGGACTAACGACGAGCCAATTGCTATTCAGATCAGAGATCATCTACACAGCATTGGTGACTATAAAGCACAAAAGACTGCAATATGGGGATACTTCAAGAATTTTTAGAATATAATGCATTCTAGTGAAAGAATCCCTAAATTGGTTGTTGAGAAGTACAAGAATGAAATATGTTTCATGGTGGACACTGATCAATGCTTAATGGAAGCAGTAGAACCCAGAATTGTTTTGATAATGCCCATGGTGTTGGAGTCCAGGACAACACTGAGAGGGGGGGTGAATCAGTGTTGTATAAATTTTTCAATTTTAATCATTTTGACTTACAGGATAAAGGCATGAATCAGGACATTAAACACAGATCATGAAGACACATAAGAAATATAACACAAGATATGATGAGTGAAAAATTCTCAAGGGGAATAAAAACCACTTTGAAACTGCCTCACTGGCTTATTCAAAACCTCATTGGTTACATGAAGGTCTCACTGACCAGCAAGCCTCACTGGCTACAATATGTGTCTCACTGACAAATGTAAGGTCTCAGTGACCTACAAGCCTCACTGGCATACAGAAAGTCTCACTGACATTTTTACAAACTCCTTGGGTCCACATACAAATCTTATCAGGGGATTACCCTGTTTCAATCAAGTGCAAATCCTTATACCTCCCCTTTATCTTTCACAACAAATTCACTAAAAAAATATATTATTCAATCTGTGCAAAAGAAACAAATCATAAAAACAAATTCTTTCTGTGATAATTCCTGCACCATCTCTGTGATCACATCTCCAATCATCTGATCATGTGATTATATTTGCAAACTCTTCATCTCTCTTCTCATCTTCTTCTCTCTATCAAAACATGATCTCACATACACAATGACACACACACCTCAATATGGAACATGCAAAAATAAATCATATATATATATCTCTGTATCCATGTAAGAGAAAATAAAAACTTTTCATATTCCATTGATATTTTCTTCGAATAGCTTTTCAACTCTCTCTGTTTACTTTAATCAATTTTACTCTGTTCAATTTCATCTTCCCTTGTAAAATCTTTGTTTGCAAACAAAATCAATAAATATTCTTCAAATTCTTTTATCATTTTATTTCATCTTGAATGATTTTCATCTTTAATAAATTCCAATCAATTTTTGTCCCTGTCAAAAATAAAAAATTTCTCTTCAATCTGGCCTTAGAGAGAATAAAATCTCTTTTTAACATGATCTCCATCTGCAAAAACATTTTCATCTTCATGTGCAAAAATAAAATCAGTCTGCTGCAATAAAAACTCTTCACCTTCTCTCTGCAATTTTCTCTTTCAGAAAATCAAAACCCTTTCATAAAAAAATACTCTTCAATCTCTTCAATCTGCAAAAAAAACTTCAAAGAATTTTATTCAATCTACTTTGAGTAAATAAAAATCTCTTCTTCATGGAAACCAAAAATCCTTAATCACCATTTAGAAAGAATAAAATCTTTCTATTATTTTCTCTAAAAAAAAATTCATCTCCAAATTCCCTTTGTAAAAAAAATCTTCTTGTAACAAAATATTATTCTTAAAAAGAATAATATCATTATAAAGCAATTTCCTTCTTTATTTCCAATACATGAGATGGAGATAGAAAAATAAAAACAAAATCTTCTAAAAAGGCTCCAAGAAAATCTGCATAAAATCTTCCCACAAAAATCTCCATAAAAATCTAATAAAATCCATTTTTATTTATGTCATAAAATATGACATTTAAAGGGGGTCAACAAAATAGGATAAAAAACAAACTTTATATATTTAAATAAAGTCATGAAATGGCTTGTTCACCTTTCCTCCAAAATCTTTGCTTTTTATATATTTAAATATTCAATGCTTTTGCTCCCCACTTTTTAAGCATATAAAGTCCACTTTATTTGATTTATAAGGAGATGAAAAAAATCAAAGTTTCTAAATTAAAGTAAAGCTATTTTTATGCCTTATTCATGCTCCCCACCATAAAATAAGGACCTTTGAATATATTCAACAGGTAACTTCAAGTGGAATAACCTGCACTTGCAGGTCAACAACCATTTATAAAATAAACTCATACTTTATGACATTTGATCTCCTTATATACACTTAGAGCTTATAGTTAGGATTTTAATATTTTAGGCATTTTGATAACAAAATCCTAACATAGTAGAATAAGTGAAATGCTCAATTCACAATGATAACCATTGATTCTACCATTAATAAACATTAATGCCTCTGTCAACCTCTTATATCTGTTATTAACAAGCCTCAATGTCTCACTCTGATCAAGCATGACGAGATGAACTTTATCAGCAACCTTGTATCATAAAACATATACATTGTATCATACTTATCTTGATTGATGATTTTGATCCTGTAGTCTTGTGAATATCAAGAATGTACACAAATTGATCAAATAAGTTAGCATTTCCTGACTTAGCCATGAAGCAACATATCAACCTGAAGTATATGAACAACTCCTGTCAATACCAACACCTTTTTAACATCAATGACAATCTACTTTCATCACATGTGGTATGAGGTAGATGAGAAAATTTTGAATATGTATGCTCAACACCTTTTGAGCAAGCCAAAGGACACAACAGTTGAAAGATTTGGGACATATGAGGAGCTAAGTATGAAACTGCACGTTGAACTTAGAAAACTTGAAACCAATAGGAAAGTAAGGCAAGAAGTTGAGCAGTTGGCTGAGAATCTAGGCCTCACCAAGGAAGCTTTAAGGAAATTTAGGGAAAGAACTGAAAAGGTTGAGAAGGAAAAGTAGGATAAGAAACAAGTAAGTGCTCCGGTAGAATCTTCTTCCACATCAAAGACCACTAGGAGCTCTGCTACTGTCCCTGTTCCCACAAAACCTACCAAGTCTGAGAAACCGGAAGACATATCATCCGATAAGGAAAAGAAAAGAACTAAAGTAAAGGCAAAGAGATCATATGATAGCTTGGAAAAGAAGGATGAAGAAAAGACAGACTTAGATGATGGGCTTAAGGAGCTAAAGGCCATAGGTGCTAAAGCTATTAAAGTATTTGAAGAGAAGCCTTCTGAAAGCAAGAAGACAAATAAGAGGCATAAATCAGAGGATGATGGTAGGAAGCAAATTCCCTCTATGAAAAACATTGTTAAGACAATCTCCGTTGATGGGAATTTAAAACCATTGACTAAATTCTATGATCTTTACAATGACGTTGACAAAAGACTTTTGGAAGAAGCCACTATCAAATACTTGAATGTATTCAATCAAGCACTGGTAGAAATTTTGTCAGGAGTTCCAAAAGGCTTAAGAGACATCTTGGAAATAAGAAAAGAAGCTGCCAAGTCAAAAGATATGGAGCTGAGGGAACATGTGTTGACCACCCTATGTCCGGTGATCTCTAGCAGAGAAGCAGATAAAATTTTTAAGGAGGTCAAAAATGAATTCAGAAGTAAGACAAGAATGAACAAACTGATGATTGGAGAAATAGAAGTAGTCCAAGAAACTGAAAAATTTTTGAGAAAAGCATTGGACAAGAACAAGTTCTTTGCTGTGTCAGATGAACCTGTTGATGACACACTAGTCCCAGATGTTGAAGAGCAGCAGAAGGATGAGCAACAAGTTGGATTAGATGACTCCTCTATCCCCAAAGAGGAAACAATAAAAAAGGAAGATGAAAAGATTATAGATGAAATTGCTAATGTAGAAGGTACTCTAACTCCTCCGGATCATTCTGACAAAAAGGATACAGAGATGAATATAGAAACAGATGATTAAATTGAAGATGACTCATTGAAGATTGAAGAGCATGGAACAAAAAATGCTAAGGACCATGAAGTAGAAGAGGTCAAGGAGAAGAATGAAAAGGAAGAAGAAACTGCAAAGGATGACAAAGAGCCCAAGCAGAACAATCTGGCTGACAGTGCTGGTAAGGATCAAATAGATACATCATCATTTTGGGCAAGAGACACTGCAGAAGCAGTGAAGGAGATTTTGGAGAGAGACAAACAAATTGAAGAAGATCGAGACATAATTCAAGGTCCAATAAACTTTGATACCTTATCTCCGGTGCAGAAGATAAAATTGGCTTCTATAGCTCAAGCCAAAGCAAGAGAAGATATACTGAAGTCTCACATAGAAGATAGCCAGCTACTTGGTCTAGCATTAGGGATCTTGGAGAAGATCTTGCCCACTTTCCAGAAGGATTCTTCAGCTTCCCCCTCCGAACAGTTAAAGAACTTGATAAACTCAGTAAGTTCTAATTTTGAGTCTCTAGAGAAGTCTGTAGAAGTCAAGGTTCAAAAAGAATTCAATGATAAAAGATTTGATGCTCTAAAAGGATTAGTTGGAGTAGATAGAATGGTGCTGGATGCCAGTATAAAGAGTATGCAAAATGCTCTTACAGAAGGAGGAAATATATACAAATTTTTTTTATCCTGTCCTAAAGTTATAAAGGATATAGAAGATAAAATAAAGAAGTCTAAGCAAAAATTATCTAGTGTATCCAATTCTTTTGATCCAATGACAACATCAGTGGCAAGTAAGGAGGGTTAGGTGATCAGCCTGATTGAAGATATTAATAAATTGACAAAAGAGAAGGAAAGGATAGAGGCAAGGATGAGTGAGCTCAGGGGACTAATTTCCCCCAAAATGGAAGCAATATACAATGCTCTGACCGAAGCCCAAGCTGCAACTCAGTCAAGTGACCCCATTGATCTATGGACGACAGAATCATAGGCATTCCTATTCAGTGACCACATCTCAATTTTGAACACACTGAAGAAGAGTTGGGATAGCAAGCTGGCATGATTGAAGAACATTTTTGGTGATGTACTTAAGTTCATGTAAATAAGACTTAAGGATTGTTTGTACATATGCGGCCTAATATGTAGAATTTTTGTGTAATTTTTGGTTTGCGGATCCCACCCTTTGCCATTGATGTCAAAGGGGGAGTGAGGATCAGTGAAAAATGTGGAATCCAGAAAAGGGGGAGCTTTGGAGAACAGTGAAAAGCACAAGTATACATAGAAAGGGGGAGTTGTTCCGACACTTAGTCATTTTTCACTAAGTGTTCCCATCAATGCCAAAGGGGGAGATTGTTGGCAAGAGACATTGCTACGCATGACAGGTGTTGTCATTGATGGCAACTAAGTCTATCCTATACATCCATATTACATGATTTGTTCATACCGGAAGTCAGAGTGAGGATTTGTCTAAGTTTGGAATTCAAAAATAGAGCATGTGACAGGGTCCGGTATCTTAGTCTGGATCTCTCTGGTAGTAAATCACAATGTGTAGTGGATCTGAGGGAGTAATAAGGACTGTCAGGACTATCTAAATCTAGGAATTTAGCCTCTGGTGATGAAGGATTCAAAAGCTATAAGCATCTAAGTATCGAGCTCCAGTTAGTCAGTACAGTTAGAAGAAGAACAAGCTGACCTAGTATTTGATCTTGGTCTGGATGAAGAAAATTTGTTGGTTAAATAATTTGTGATAACTAGTGGTATTGGCTGACATGGTTGATGATTTAAGAACACAAGTTTTTGGTCCGTGTTGCTGATTATGCATGGATTCAGCCGACAGAGAAGAGGTCTTCACAAATGTTCTAAGTTTTCTCTGAGCTAACTACAATTGATAAAATTTCTTGATACGAATATATATAGACGATGGATTCGAGTCTTGTGTGGAAAAAAGTGTGATGCAGTGATGGAGTAAGTGCAAAAAAGAGTAGAAGAAGTGTGAAGGAAAATATCTAAGCCTGGATTATGGTAGATAAGTGAAATAAGGCAGAGCAAGGATGAAGTGTGTAAGATTAGTATTCTGTACTTAACCAGAACTGAATTCTTGCATTGGTAGATGCTATTCATTAGTTCAAACACTCTATAATCTTCTTGTAATAATTTTTTAGGCAGTGAGCCTCTTTGAGCAGTGAGCTCTAGGCAGTGAGCCCGAAGGCATGTGCCTTCCCATTTGCAATATTTTTAATAGGGTATTAATTTTTGTGGACTAACCTCCACCGTGGTTTTCCCTTAACCAGGTTTCCACATTAAAAATCTTGGTGTCAAGTATGTTTTTTGTGTTTTTGCTCATGTGTTATTGATTCATACTTTCATGGTTATAATAATGATGTGTAAATAAGTGGTAGAGAAGAATTAATTGCAACAAGAGTTAAAGTTTTGAGACAACTAATTCACCCCCCCTCTCAGTTGTCTGCCCTAATTCCAACACTATATATAGTTTAGAGATCATACCTGCACAACATGAAGTTCAATTTTATAACTTAAAATCCTTATAGGTATAGACCTACATAATTGCAAAAACAAAAATCTGTGTAAATAAATTTATAGCTCGTTTGTAGCTTGATCATGTTTGATTATAATAAAATTTGAACTAAGAACCTTTGAAATTAAAATTTGAAAGGAAAGAACTATCAAGAATCATGTACATTTTATAATAAATCAATAGATCAATAGATAATTCAAGTGCATATACCTTCATACCATGTATCGATTGCTTCAACTCGCTCTTCAATAATGTAGTTAGAGCTCTTGGTACATATAATCTAGATCTTCTCTATCTTTTATTATCTCTAAAATATTTTCATGATCTTCAATAGACAACCTCCACTTTTGTTGGCCACATCCTCTTTTTTGTAAAGTTTCCAAGCTTAATCTTGTTGCTATAACTAAGTGACTATACTATAGATCCTTTTGTTCTGGCATATAATCAATAAATATAATACCATTTTTATCTATCTTTACTTGTTGATAATAGGTGCCTTCAACAACAACTGATCCAATGGGATATGATTGTCCATCACCATCTGTCATTGATTCTAACAATTTTGATTTTGATTGTGTGCATCTTAGTAGATAGTAATCTACACCTTATGTATTGTCAGGATCTGCAACCACAACAAAAATATCTCCTGTACACACCACAAGTAAACATGTTTGTACATTTGAGTTGAACAATGTAAATCAAATGTTCAAAACTTTATTACAATCTAGAATATAAATCAATTTTGTAACTTACCTATAACAACTAAATCTAATACACATTTGTAATCAACTGAATATATAGGATCATATACATCTACAATGTCACTATCTTCAAAAGGAGGTATTGATACTATTTGTTTCATTTCCCATTGTGAAACATATCCATCCCTTACATTTGGACATTGTAGAATATTTGCATTGTTCTCAATGCAATCAACACAAAGACATGATTTTACTCTCACTTGAATAGCAAGAGGCTTGCTATGTCCTGTAGTCATGACTTGATGCAAACTTCTAACACCATTAATATCTTGACAATTATATGGATTCGATCGATCAATATCTGCACGTATGAACAAATTCTTGAGCATCTCAATTAAAACTATTTAAATTCAATTAAATCACATGTGTACTTAAATTTAAATATTAAAGTTTTTAAATAACATAAATTCAATTAACATACCTTTAACTTCCCAAAAATAGCGTTTGTTGTATATTGAGTCACAGGAACCAAAATGGCTTTTACACCATTCAACTATTTGACTTGCATTTCATATGGTGTTACCTGCAATTTTATGTTGGTGTTCAGTGCCTAGGTAAGAGGTTTAAGAATTTAAAAAAGTTCACATGTACATCCAACTATTACAATACATGTAGATCAATTACATAAATCATTGTAGAAGTATTCAACAATTTTAAATTTTGTAAATTCCGTATCTAGTATGTATTACCTGCAAGTTCATATTGGCGAAGTGCACACTTTACACATGCTCTTGCTCCATTATGCTCTCCTTTTCCATGTCCACTCTCAAAAAAATTCCACAAAAAATTTATGCCAAATCTAGCATGTTGTTGCATTAACCAATTAAATGCTTTTGCAGACTTAAATTGTCCTATATAAATAGTTATATAAACAACGATTTGAAAACCAAAAATTAGTTAAAAATTCAAGTCTTAAAATTTTATAAATTTATAAATTAAAAATTAAAAATTAAAAAATAATAATAAAATCAACACTTACCAGCACATCAATCAGACCAAATCCAGTGTTGTAATGCAGTAATGCCACGTCCCAAATCTTCAAAATTTTTTTGAAAGAAATGTGCTACATAGATTCTATCATGACCGGTATCATCACTGATATAAAAGTGAACCTCCTTGATGATAATTCATTCATCTTCGGTACTCTCTACCTCATCTACAAATAACTCATCATGTCTATAGCAAACTTGTACAAAGATTGCGACTTGCTCTGAATGGTAATATTGACTTTGAATCTCAGTTTGAGGATTAAATATATAATTTTTAGAAAAATCTACAATAAAGAGAATACAACCCGGTGGAAAACAATTCTTTGAGTCATGAAATTGCTTAGCCTGCCATCTTGTGCCATGAAATTGCTTAGCCTGCCATCTTGTGCCATGACAATGTTGGATATGCGGGTATACAATGTTACAAAATTTGTTCATAAAATAATTGTAGGGCAATTCACTCTCTCTCAACAATTTTTCTAGATTCAGCTCCTGACTTCGTTGAGTATTTCTCATATTCAAATCTCTTCCAAACAACTAACATTGAATAATCAATATTCTCAAATGGTAAAAATTTCGTCAAATTTCCACAATCTACACATATATTTCTTATACACTGTACATTGAATTCATCTGAATCTTCTAATTTTTCACATAAGATAGACTTCACAAATTGTGTTGTACTTCCAGGGATGGCTACATTTGGATTAACTATTGCCATAAGCTTTTTATTTGACTGTAGGTGTAGATCAAGTTCAACATGATTTCAACAGCAACAAGTTTCACGTACTTTATTTATACATACAAAACATGGTTGTAAATTCTGAAACATCCTTTGAGAAATCTTCACCTGTGAAAATTCTTGCTTGAATGCTTCAAAAAATTCACTTTGTTTTGTATCTATAAAATGTTTTGGATGAGAAATTTTTTTACCATCTTCGTCTTTTATTTGTATAGTGTCCCTTCTATTGGAAGAAACACGAGAGTGCTCGGTCCAATATCCAATTACTTTTTGTTTTACATCTTCTGAAATTCTATCTCTCCGAGGAACTCGACAAATATTTACCCAATTATTTTCAATAGTTTCATCTAATCTATTTCTCTTATTGAAATATCTTTGAACAATTCTCCTAGATACATTTACTAATTGGGCAATTGCTTTAACTTGTCTTCTATGTGATAATTTCTTACTAGAAATTACAGTCATCAATGATGTACGTGCAACACTTAAATCAGAGCTTCGACTCTTGGTTTGAATAGGATCTAATGTTGTTTGCAAGTTTTCAATTACTATCTGATTTACTAAATTTGAAGATTTTTTCTTGTTATCAACTCCTAATAACTCCAAAATAGGGGTCATTTCTTTTCGCCTAAATAACTTTGCACATAATTGTGCTATTCCAATTAGAGATTTATCTTCAAAAAATTCATCCCAAATTCTTTTAGAGTGCAATTTTATTGTGCTTTTAGGTAACATATGTTCAAGTGAAATATTTTTGAAAAGAGCATCCTCATCCATCTCCATAAGATTTTTCATTCCATGCAAAAAATTTCTATCACTACTACCAATTTCATCTTGTACTTGTTCATAAACACGCCCTTCAACTTGTTCATCAATAATTTCAATGAGTTGTTCTTGACTAGATGTTCCTAGGTTTTTTCATCTCTTTTTCGGTCATACAACCTTGATCTAGTTCTTTTATTCCCCATCACAAATTGCTTGTTTTAATTCACCTACACACACATATACATCCTAATAAATTGTTGACCCCTGTGGCATTCTAGTGTTGGCATTGTGTCAAATGAGTGTTATTACAGTGATGGCTCAGCTGCATCATGGTATGTTATTTATGTTCTTTGGCCCATGATCAGTTTAGTATGATGTTATTCATGATCAGTTTAGTGTGATGTTATTCAGTGGCAGTAGCACTTGTATTGCTAAGTGGCATTTGTACTTCTGGACAGTGGCATTTGTTATTTGATTGTGGCACAGTGATATCTGTATATCTTGCTTATGTTAGCTTATATGATGTCAGTATGGCAGATAACAGTATGTTTGGCCTACATGATATACTTCTATAATTTGATGTTGATACACCTTGTTTGACTCTTCGTATGACACAACTTCATGCTACTTGGGTATATGGATCTCTTCTAAAAGCCTTCGTCATATCATATTCATTGAGCTCACTAAAAGCTTTCAAGCTTCATTATTGTTTTCAAGGTGCATGAGGATTACTAAAAGTATTCTCTCATTTCATGAAGGACATTTTTTCGATATTATTATTATGTTTTGAAAGTCACACATTTATAAGCTTTCAAAGGGCTTTATTAGTATCAAATACATATCCTTCTAATATTAAGAGTCATTTCATCGGGCCTCTAAGTGAGTTTACCAGCTGGGCAGGTTGTAAGACTTTCAATCAGGTAAAAGGAAAATGTTTCTACTTGAGTTTTCACCAGCCCATTTAAGACACACTGGGAGCACCAGTCAAATGACATATTTGATAGTCTTTTGATTTCATTTTGTAAAGTATAAGCTCTGTTTCAAGCTAGGGTTTTCTACTTATGATTTTATCATGAAAACACATGGTTTTAACAGTACAATGAGTGGAAGCCTGTTGATAAGACAATGTTGGACTATGCAGTCGCTTTGGTAAAGGTTGTTGACTTAATTCTCAGCTAATATGATTGTTTTTGGCTGACTCATCAGGTGATATTGTTTTTATCTCTGCACTCAGTTTTTTTTCTTCTATTAGTCTATAGGTGACTTCATTCCTTTATGTTTTGTTTTCTGCATTAGTTTACTTTTACTTTCTGCCACAATGGCAGACTAATGAAAAAATCTATAAAGCTTTACTCATGCAATTTTGAATCAAGAGTTTATATCAAACGACTAGTGGTTATTTTTACCTAGGGTTTGAAACTGGGTAATAAAGGATTTGAGACTGGGCAATGGTAGTTGTAAACGGCAACTGACAGTTATGGGTATTGCTTTTCTGTTACGGGGTTTCATATATTTGAAAAAGAATTATTTTCTCTATTACCCCTAATGATGGTGATTAGGGTTTTAAAACAAAATCAATACTTCCTCATTTGGGTTTTAAAATGCTATTAATTGAGGTTCTTAACTATGGTTTGGAAAATCATTTCAAGGCTTTGTTATGGATTTGTAATACTTTGTTATGACCAATTATAACTATTTTCAAATGCACATTCTGGTGGCAATTTTTTTGTGTATCATTATGAAGCTGTAAAAAGATTTAACTTTGGTTAAGCACTTTATCTTACAATATAGTTTGAATATCCTTCAAAAGTGTTGAATAGATGAGGTCTATTTGACCATAACTGTTTTGATAGTTGGAAGACATCTGAAACAATTTTTTTGCACGGTTATCTCTTCAAACTATTTCATGAGAAGAGGAAGACATTATGAAATGTATAAAAGGGCTTTGAACAGGAATGGTACGTTGTTGTGTGTATAAACCTGATATAATATTAATGATGGATACACAAGTTATGTGTATGCATTGTTGAGATTATAACAGTCTGGTACAAAGAGAAACAGAGTGTCCCTCTGTATGAGTTTTACTTGATTCAATGGAATGGATGTTATATGCTAGTGAGGCAATGCTGTAAGCTAGTGAGGTCTGTAATCAGTGCGATTCTTTTATAAACCAGTGAGGCAATGTTGTAAGCCAGTGAGGCCTGTAATCAGTGAGATTCTTTTATAAGCCAGTGAGGCATTTTTAAGTGGTTTTATGCCAGGGGCTTTCCACTCAGGAAAATATTTGTGTTATGAGTTGTTACTATCTTTGATGTGTTTGATCTTTATGTTTATTTGTTTATCATGTCATTTAGTTTTAAAGTTGTTCTAAGTTAATTTGGTTTGCTTAAACAAATATTCATTATAAATCATTATTTGAAGTGTTGCTCTCTGTTCATCCTTATTATGATCAATCAAACTTCACATGTTTGTAAACACCCTCACTCTTAAGTTTGATGATCATGAGCCAATATTTATCATAGACTGTGTTGATATATCCTTGCCAACAATCTGTCAGTTTTTAGTAGTCATGATACCTGTCTCAATTGAACCAAAGCTGTCATAGCTTTGCAATAGAAGTTGCCTTTGTTTCAAAGTGTTGTAAGATTATTTCAAGGTCTCAAGGTCTTGTGAAAATTAGTATACCACTGATTCACCCCCTCTCAGTGGTATTGTACTCCAACATAAATAACTCACGAAGTTCAATTTCTACATGGTAAAATGAGTAAATAAGTTGGGAATCATGTTACATACTTGAAAATCTGTAGCCTCTCTTGCCAAAAAAACTCCTTTTGTGCGGTTTCTCCAAATGCTTGAATTGAAAAAAATTTAAAAAATAATTTTTAGCCTCTATTGCGAAAAATTCTGCTTCTATTTTCTCCTTGATGCTTGAATTGAGAAAAAAACACAAAAAATAAAGCCATATATATATAATTAAGTTTAAAAAAATAAAAAAACAAAAAACAAATTGCCGACCTATGGTGGTCGCCAGAAATATATAATTTCGGGTGAGTTGATCTCACCCGACTTTGATCTGGGCGATTCGAAATCGGGTGAGTTCGATTCACCCAAAATTATCTATGTGGCATTCCACTTGGTAGCCACCTCATCATTTTCTATGGTTTTCTAAAATTCTCAACTTAAACTAAATATTTCTTCAATCAGAATAGATTATTTCAAAAATAAAAAAATACCCTTTTGTAGAGCTCTGAGTCTAGAGTCCAAATATGTTTTTTTTAAATTATTGCAAGTAGGTTGTTAAAATCAGAGATGACATTGATTAGAAATTAAAAAATAATATAAAAACACATCCAAATTTTTTAAAAATTATATGGTTCACTAGAAGAAAGAGTCCTCTCCAAAAGGGTATAATTGGTTTTGTGAAAATAATAAAAAAATTATACAAAAGTTGACGTAGAATGAAAACTATCAGATTCTATAAAGTTTGACTTTAAAATGATATTACGAAGAAAATACGCATTGAAAACTAATTTTTTTTCTCCATGCACTATATATTGAACTCATCTATTTGGGAAAAAAAAAATTAGGGAAAAATAAGATTGTTTGCTCTTTTTTTGTGACGTGAACTCAAAGTCACTTTTTCCTGAAATTTTCAGCAATTTAAAATTTGCTCTTAAATTTATAAAAAAATGTCAAAATAATTTTTTAAATTTTTTGAAAAATTACAAACATAAAATTCATCAAGAGATCTACATTTCATTAGTTTACATCATTTTGAAATTCAAAACATATATGCTACTTTTATGAGGTCGAAGTTCAGAAATTTTTTTGCTATTGGTTGATTCCTTTATAAAGTGTGACACAGGTTTGTGCTTTTACCCCCCATTTTCCTAAATCAAAATTAATCATGGGTCCAAGCTGACTTACCTCCAACCAACCCTTGCCTACCAACTCAATCACAAAATACCATAGGTGCCTTTTTAAATATCATAGGTGAACAAGATTATGAAGACCAAAAGAATAAAGATCAAGGATGAATATTAGGTTTATAACCATTAAAAAAAGATCAAAATTGCAAGTGCACAGATCACAATTATAGGTGTGAGTTCAAAATAGAAAAGAGTACAAACTTTATTTCTTAGTTTGTTGGAGATTCACAATATTGAGCTTGGTAATAGAAATTAAGATTGGATCACTAAGCATGGGTTACATTAGTCACATTCGAAGCCCCTCTAAAGATAAATACCCTTATCCTCTTTAGTGATTTTCATAGCATAAATATGTATTATTTCAAGACTTAAGCAGTTTATCTAGGTTTATTATGTGTTTATTTATTTCATTAATTAGTTAACCTAGATAATTAGAAAAAGAATTATTTTATTTTATTTCAAAGCACACCCTACATTTATCTAAAGTTGATATAAATTAATTACTTGATTCACTACCCTAGATATATAAAGGAGTTGAGTATGATTAACTAGTTGAATAAAATTAATTATGATTGGAAATGACCATGTACTAAAATAAAATTGGGATGGATTAAGTCTTCTCTCAAAATTGAAAGGCTATGAATTCCAACTATAATGATGTTGTAATAGAGAGATAAATACCTAGATCTAATTATGAATTTAAAGTCATCAGCCTACGACAATAAAATCTAAGAATTTGAGAGTCTATGATGCAATTGCACCTTTGATCCTATCTAAATGGCATGATTCTATCATGTGTGGAGTTAGACCTTTAGTACACATAGAAGAGATTAATCGAGTGTATATATGCTTTAAGAAAAACTTGGTGCTAATAAACAAAATTGGGATCTACTATAAAAATAAAGAAGATTGATTGACTTCCTTTTATGTAGTCAAGCCCCAAGACTGAGTTAGCAAAGATAAAATAGAGTGTAGTAGTGGTGTTGGATGCTAATATAAAGAGATTAATTATTGTGTAGAACTTGCAAGTGTGAGTGATAGATATGCAAACTATGTTTTGTCCTCATTAAATGCTCTGTGTTATTGATGATTAAAATTAAATAGGGTAATGTCTTTCTAAACACATAACTCAAAACCTTTTAGGACTTGAGGACACTTAAGAAAATAAGCATGTGTCACTTGATTAATTCCAGAAGGCCCCCTTAAGAATGTAAACATGTATGAAAACTAACTTGTCAAGCAAAAAGGAAAAAGTGTACAAGGTATGCAAGCTTTCTCCTATACATTTTCCCCCATTGTAGTGTGTACAAAACTAGGGGGGCCTACAAACCAAAGTAGAAATAATTATGACAAAATAAATGTCAAGATTCTAGAATCTAAGTCACTAGAACAAGTATGTGCCTCCAACCTATGAAAATTGTGTGAATTGAAAAATAAAATTAGTGATAATTTATGTGACCTCAAATTGGGTGTACTAAAAGGAATATGCACGGGGGTCAATTTCACATATGTGATTCTAAGTAAGGTTTAGGTTCACACTTGCAAAACATTTCGAACCAAGGTACTTTAGATATATTTAACAAATATAAAGTTTAGGTCTAGACCACTAGGGAAGAGGGACTTAGAATTAAATAAGGTATAAGTCATATTCCAACTAGTCTACAAATAAGGAGGATATTCCTCATGCATGTTCATTAGTAATGAATACTACTTGAGAAAAACCCAAAATAACCTTAAGACATAGACTTCACCATAAATAATGGTTAATCTCACCAGGTTTCTAGTTCTATAAGAATTGCAACATGCATGAAAGATCATAATAGAGTAAAATAAAGATTCAAGGAGGCATAACATAGTTGAAAAACACAAGATATACCTAGAGAAACCCTAAAAATAGGATAAAGTCTAGTAAGAGAGAAAATATCCACATGACACTATCATTCAATCCCTTATAGGTGATACAAGGCTTCAAAGGGTGTATATAGATCTCAAGAATGATCACCAAATCCTAACACTTTAGTTTCAACAACTTCAAACACCTGCTCTTCACAATGTAATTTGGAAACATTAACTCTAAAAAATTTACAATAATGTTTTTGACTCCTTAAAGCTCAAAACAAGGATCCAATAATTTTGCATGAAGCCTATGGCTCTCCCCTAACCTCCCATGCATCAATAATAAATGATCAACTACCAGAATGAGGATTTAAAAAATTTAAACACTTCATATTCCACATGATATTTGAAAAGTGGTAAGTTCACCAATTATACCAGTAAAGAGCTTTTTTTTAACAATTTTGTCATGACACCTTGCATTGTCATTGGTACCTATACAAAGACATGAAGTTGCTAAACTTTTCTTTCTAGGTAGATTTGAGGTCTACAAATTTATTTTGAAGACTCACAAAGATGTCCCAAACCATCCTAGATAATCTTTTAACTTCTTCACATAGCTTTACACCACCTAACCTCTTAAAAATGATGAAAACTATGTATTTAATCCATAAAACTAATCCAAAGACTAATAATGGAAACCAAAACCCTAATGTTCCTTCAACTTGACTTGAATTTTTTGATCATACCTCCCCCTTTAGGAGGATTTTACTTCCAAAATTTATAGGGATTCAATGGAAATGGGTTGATGGATTGGAAGACGAACATCACCTAAAAATTGGCACTTTTTAATCTCCATCTGATCTAATGCACCCATTATCCTCCTCCTTGTCATTTTCTCTAGGAATGAACCCTCTTTTCATCCCCAACCTTGTCTTCCTCCCTAAGGACAAACCTTCCATTTTCACTAATCAACCTCCTGATTTTTGAAGTACTTGCCAATGCAACATTAGATTTCACAACATAAGGATGCAAACATCTTCCAATTCAAGTTGAACCTACACAAATTATTCCCCCTATAGTAGACAACATATCTCTCAAAGAGACATGTGTTCCCAAAGATGATACCACATACATCTAATGGATTCCATCTAGTAACATTACAACCTCAGACTTGGGAGTAAGCCCAAAAAACAACATACATTGCACCTAGTCATGGTCATTTCTACTCCTTGTTGTAGCCACTCTAAAATATATTAATGTGGATGTTGTATCGTCTCCAAGCCAAGTTCACTAACTGAATTATTAGAGACAGTGTTTACTTGCAAGCATGTATAAAAAGTGGCATCAACCTTCTTATCTCGCACTTGAATGTTAATGGGGAAAAGGTGAGTAAACTCCTTTCCATAACATGAGCTAACACCAACCTTGGAAACATATTTTCAAAGATTAAAACAATACATTCTATCATTTACTACAAATCTACACTCGAATATTTAAATAACATTAAATGAGAACATAAAACCATTGAATCCTACTAATTTGATGGAAATATTAACCATGTCTATCTTTGACTGGGGAGAGAATATTTTTATTTAATGTGTGTGTGAAGTGACATCTATGAACAATTTCTTGGATAAAATTTCCTAATTGTGTATTGAAAAAAGAAGAAGGTCCAAGACCAAGACAATGACTACTACAAATTTGACAATTAATGGCTTTCTCTTTATATCTAGCTAGTTTGGTAGCAACATTCTTTGCATTGTGTACAATAAGAAATCTTTGTTGGAAACTAAATTGTGTTGTTTATAATATGGATCATACTCAACATGGTTGAGTCAAACTCTAATGAAACACATGAATCAAATCCTTGCAAAGGTGACCTCCCAGTCACTCTTGCTCTCGTGGCAAGAGCTAGTCAAGTAGCGGTGGTATTGAGGGGGTGTTTTGATCTCGAGGAAGTAAAAAATTATGAATGGAAGTTAGGTTTATCAAACTTATGTTTTGAATGTTTTGATTGTTGTTTTGATCATTATTAAATTAAATTGTTGATTTTGAGTTCATTGGACGGGGTTTTTGATTGTGATTCTAATGTGACTAAGAGGGTCATTTGATCTAATTCTATTCAATTCATTTGTTGCAAAGAGATGAAAAGTGTCAAGCCTTCTTTGTTCAAGATTGATTAGTTCTTTAAGGAGTCTTAATTCTTGGTTGTGTAACTCATCTCTTTGTCTTTGTTTATTTTTTTGTTGGATTAGCCTTAATATTTATTCTTTCTCTTGGGTTGTTTCCTCTAGGGTAAGTGCACAAAGATGGGGGACCAAAAGGGGGTCTTAAGATGCCAGTTTTTTTTTTTTTTGAAATCAGGAAAGACTGATGTTGGATGCAAAATTGAAGATAGTTACACTCAAAATTTGAAGATGCAACAAAAACAAGAGTCATAGTGCTCTGAATCTAGTTTCTAAACTACTAATTTTTTTTCAAAAATGGTTGAGATTAAGGGGTTCAAAAAGGGAGGCCACACAAATTGGTCTTGTTTTTCTCAAAAAAACATAACATAGCATCTAGTGTGGCACCCCTAAAATGTTAACTTTCTTTTAGTATTTCAAAAATCACTTCAATGAGAAATTAGCTAACACCATGTAGTTTATCCCAGATTGTTCTAATAATTTTTTCATGAATAATTGATTTTTTTACTAATTTTCAAAGTGGGCACATCCTGAAAAATAGAAAATTGAGCATGCTCCTTCTAAAATGTTTGAAAACTAATTAAAAATCCATTTTGTAATACATGTAGAATGGAGTCTAGTTTCTAAAAATGTAATTTATTTGAAATTTTGATGAATGGTTAAAAAAAGTCAAAAATACCACACACTGGTTTTTGACAAAAAAATGATACACTAACAAAAGAAATTAAAGATGAAAACCTTAACATACTCAAAACGTGAAAAAAATTATATGGTTATAAAGCTAAGAGAGAGCTTAAGATTATTGTGGTATTTTTTTGACTTGTCATTGAAACAAGTGCAAACCTGATTGGGAGCACACTCCAGATTATGTAATTTTTGTTACAATCTGCAAAAACACGTCTTTGGATGTCCAAAACTTAGTCGAAGCCTTTGGGTTGGAAGCCCAAGGTAAATCCAAGCCAAAGGCTTGGAAATTACCAAAGCAAAGCATAATGCGAGCACATTATAATGCACTCGCGTTATGGTGAAATAAAATCATCTCACCTTCTCTTCCTCCCTCCTTACCTCTCTCTCTCTCTCTCTCTCCCTCCCCTCTTTACTTGCTATTCTCTCTCTCTCTCTCTCACTTATCTACCTCCTAGTTTTTCTTTTTCCTAGCTTTCCTAGTTTTCCTTTTCCTTTCCAATTTCCCTTTAGATCCCACCAATTTTTCCCTATTTTACTATTTTCCACCTCTCTCATCATTCTTCCGATCCAATAAAATTTTGTTTTATCTTGTTTCCATTTCATCCTCCTAATTTATATCCTCATTCCTCTTTGCATGTTCTAGTTTTCTTGTTTCCATTTTCTTTGTCGATAAGGGGGGGGGGGGGGGAGAGAGAGAGAGAGAGAGAGAGAGAGAGAGAGAGAGAGAGAGAGAGAGAGAGAGAGAGAGAGAGAGAGAGAGAGAGAGAGAGAGCTCTAAGCGATTTTCTCAAATTTCTGGAACTCCACTGTCATGATGCTTCCTTCTTATGCTGATGTCTTCATCCACTTCAAACATACATTACTTGACCTTCTATGTTAGTTCTGTCTACCCTTTCCACCGGTCAACACTTGTATCGCTAAACAATGTATGTTTCAACATACAATTGAAATATGCAAATGGAACATACAATCAGCAACTTCCTATTGCCGGTTCTCTCTCCCAGTTCAACCGGTCACTCCTTGCATCTAACCCTTTGCACCATACGAATGTACATTCAAGACATGCTTTTGCAACATACAATCCTGACATACAATAGTAGTATACACACAAACTTACACTCGCATACAATAGCGATATACACATACACTGTCTGTGACATACAATTAACGGATACACAGGAAATGCATTTCCTCAGACAATTTTGACATACATAGGAAATGGACCTTCATACAATAGCGATATATACAGGAATTGTATATCCAACAAATAACACAAACTTTACCTAGAAAGAATTTTATACATACCTTTCTTCACAGAATATACGTAGGATGGTACTCACATACAAATGCGATATACTCATGAACTATTCCTGGTATGAAATTGACATATATACATAACTGTGTATTAGCATCACACGCCGACAACCTCCTCTGTAACAAATCTCGCAATTTCTAATCTGCCATGACCACGAACAAAAGGAAAACAAAACAGAAAACTATTTTACAAGTCCATTCCACTGATTTCACAAAAATCCACTAGTGGAATGGCTTTAATCATACATCTCGACAACAAAAAGACTAAATTAAACACAAAACGAGTCTATACACATAATATACACAGGACGATTCAATACACAGGGAATTTACAAAGAATCCAGAATTTGTAAAACACAACTGACAGAAGTTCTATTTCTTCATTCTTATAGAGATTCATACATTTGATAATTTCAGAAGGTGGAAGGCAAAACTCTCTTTTTCACCACCTCTATCTATTTCTTCTCTATTCTGCCCTCTTCTGATTTTGCTTAACCAAGATTATAAACAAAAACCCTAACTAATCTCTCGACACCTATTTGGCTTTAGATAACAAAACTCCAAACAGTTCGACACATTGATTTAGTCATCCACATATCCCAATACCTAATGATGTCCAAATTGGCTTATTGGAATGCCCAATTTGTGACCTCAATTCCCATGGTGGATGGTGGGGTCGGTTCTTACAAACATGAAATGTTAACACAAAATGCTACATGATAACATAAAATGTATCGCACATATCAAAACCTTATTCTTCTCCCTCTTATGCATATTTTATCTTGTTGAAGGGGTGCTCCTACACCATACTCCCCACCTTGAAAAGAACTCATGTCCCATGAGTTAAGTCTTTGACTGAATCCACCTTTATCTCCTACTGTCTCATTTTTGCCCCATGATCTTTGGACTGCAACCTGCTGCCATGGAACCAAATACTCATGCCTAGTACAGTAGGCTCTTCTCACACTTTGCTGGTCATTCTTTCTTACCATCATCTCTGTCTGAACATCTGCATTGGAAACCCTATGTACTACTATGGTAGAAGGTGTTTGTCTTTCAACTCTTAGAGGACAAACAATGGTCCCTACTATGATGGCATCCTTGTCTTTCCAATCAGCCTGTGGCTGTGTACAAACCTGCTTCGTAACCTTCTACTGATCCACCTGATCCCTGTCAGTCAGAACTGAAATTGTCTTCAAACTGTGATCTCCTCTCCTTGAGATATCCTCAACTTCCTTTGACTCTACTGTAGGCATCTCCACAAACTCTTTCTTTCCCACTAAAATGATTTTGGCTGCCTTCTGTGCTGCAGTATCCTCCGGCAATGGTATCAACACAATAGTTCTCCCATCCTTCTTGGTGTATGTGTTAGCATATCCATCATACAATGCTCTCCTATCAAATTGCCATGGCCTACCCAAAAGTAGGTGACAACCTTCCATGGGCAATATGTCACATAAAACTCTATCTTGATAATCTCCAATCTAAAAATCAACATATGCCTATTCATATACCAAAAGTGCTTGACTGCCACTTACCCAAGATGCCTTGTAAGGATTTTGATGTGGAATCCTTTCCAGTTTCAACTTATCCACCATTTCCTGAGATACCATATTATCTGTTGAACCAGAATCTATTACTACCTTGCATATTTTACCTTTGCTTTTACAATTGGTCTTGAAAAGTGTCCCCCCTTTGTATCATCTCCTTGGATGTCTTCAAGAGTGTTCTCCTAAGCATTAATGATTCTCCCTTCTCAAGATATCCATAACTATCAGGAGCATCCACACTTTGATAAGTGTTTGAGCTTTGCACACTTGGACAGTCAGTTTCTTGGATCAGATTTGTCCTTCTTTCTCCCATTGAACTTGTTGCTTTTTCTAGACATCTACTGGCTATGTGGCCTTCTTGATTGCAATTGTAACATCTGAGAGGTCCTCTGCCCCTAAAGTTTCCTTTTTGACTGTAACTTCCCCTTTGAGTTTGAATGCTATCTCCTTTGCTGTTCTCTTGATTGGATTCGCCTTGGTGTCCAAATTCATTTCCTCTACCTCTGAAAGGACTTCTTCCCCCTCCTTGCTGTCTTCCTCTTCCTCTGTTCTATAGTTCTCCTCTTCTTTTCAATTTCTCTTCTACTCTGAGCGCCACCTGGAAACACTTGTCAATGGTTTCTGGTGTCAAGATGGTAATCTCATCTTGTATACTATACTTTAGGCCATTAATATACCTGGCAACTCTTCCTTTCTCATCCTCAGCATGCCCACAATTTATGAAATTCCTCTGTATAGGTGGATACATCCATATCCTTCTACCTGAGGTTCTACATTTTTCTGTATATTTGCACTTCATAATCTACTGGTAAGAACTGAGCCTTGATCCTTTCTACCATCCGACTCCAGGATGAGATCATGCTCTTGCCACTCTTCACCCTTTCTCCCTGGGTGTAGTTCCACCACGTGAGTGTAGCGCCCTTCAATTTTGTCTTTGCAAACTTGACTCTTCTATTCTCCGGTACCTCCTTGTACTCAAAGTAGTTGTTCAAAGCCTCAATCCATTCGATGACTTCTTCTGTATCCATCTTTTCACTGAACATCAGAATCTCCATTCTTGATTCAGACGACTCCTTACCAAGTGATTTTATTGCCTCTAGAAATTGTTTCTGATCTACAAATATATCTGTCTGTCCTGAGGTTGTTTCCTCTTCCCCATCTTCTCCATCAGACTCCTCGTCTGGTTTCTTTCCTCTTCCTAAGGTTCTCAACTTAGCCTGGAGTGCTTCCCTGACTCCAGTTTTTATCATATCCTCTATCTCCTTAAATTTCTTGGCCACTTCAGTGGTCATCCCCTTTGGAGGCATCTCGCTAGCCCCTTCTTCACTTTCTCTGTCTGACATAAACATTTACAGACAATGCCAACACTTTTGTAAATCCTCTCGTCCAATAGCAGATCCTGGAGATGCACTACCACTCTTTCTCACAGTGGCTCCACTCTACACCCTCTTCCAGCCAAATCTCTACTGGTGAATGGTCACGACAGACCTCAACGTCATCTGCCCACATACTATAGGAATAGGATTCATCTGCCTTCAGAAAATTTAAATACCTGAACACCTCCGCCCAGAGCTTTCGCTAGCTCTGATACCACTTGGTGCAGAGGTCCAAGCAATTTTCTCAAATTTCTAGAACTCCACTGTCTTGATGCTTCCTTCTTACGCTGATGTCTTCATCCACTTCGAACATACATTACTTGACCTTCTATGTCGGTTTTGTCTACCCTTTCCGCCAGTCAACACTTGTATCGCTAAACAATGTATGTTTCAACATACAATTGAAATATGCAAATGGAACATACAATCGGCAACTTCCTATCGCCGGTTCTCTCTCCCGGTTCAACTGGTCACTCCTTGCATCTAACCCTTTGCACCATACGAATATACATTCAAGACATGCTTTTGCAACATACAATCCTGACATACAATAGCATTATACACACAAACTTACACTCGCATACAATAGTGATATACACATACATTGTCTATGACATACAATTGATGGATACACAGGAAATGCATTTTCTTAGACAATTTTGACATACACAGGAAATGGACCTTCATACAATAGAGATATATATAGGAATTGTATATCCAACGAACAACACAAACTTTACCTAGAAAGACTTTTATACATACCTTTCTTCACAGAATATACGCAGGATGGTACTCGCATACAAATGCGATATACTCACAAACTATTCCCAGTATGAAATTGACATATATACATAACTGTGTATCAGAATCACACGCCGCAACCTCCTCTGTAACAAATCTCGCAATTTCTAATCTGCCATGACCACGAACAAAAGGAAAACAAAACAGAAAACTATTTTACAAGTCCATTCCACTAATTTCACATAAATCCACTAGTGGAATGGCTTTAATCATACATCTCGACAATAGAAAGACTAAATTAAACACAAAACGAGTCTATACAGATAATATACACAGGATGATTCAATACACAGGGAATTTACAAAGAATCTAGAATTTGTAAAACATAACTGATAGAAGTTCTATTTCTTCATTCTTACAAAGATTCATACATTTGATAATTTCAAAAGGTGGAAGGCAAAACTCTCTTTTTCACCACATCTGTCTGTTTCTTCTCTATTCCGCCCTCTTCTAATTTTGCTTAACCAAGATTATAAACAAAAACCCTAACTAATCTCCCGACACCTGTTTGGCTTTAGATAGCAAAACTCCAAACAGTTCGACACATTGATTTAGTCATCCACATATCCCAATACCTAATGATGTCCAAATTGGCTTATTGGAATGCCCAATTTGTGACCTCGATTCCCATGGTGGATGGTGGGGTCGGTTCTTACAAACATGAGATGTTAACACAAAATGCTACATGATAACATGAAATGTATCACACATATCAAAACCTTATTCTTCTCCCCCTGATGCATATTTTATCTTATTGAAGGGGTGCTCCTGCACCAGAGAGAGAGAGAGAGGTTTATGAGTTTAGGGTTGCTCAAGTTAGGGTTTAGGGAAATTATTTAGGGTTTAGGGGTTTAGGGTTACTTAGGTTTAGGGTTTAGGGGTTAGGGGTTAGGGTTTAAAGAGAGATAGAGAGGGGATCGATAGAGATTGGAAGAGATAGAGGAAATAGAGAGGAGAGATAGGGAGATAGAGGTTTAGGGTTGCTTGGGTTTAGGGTTTAAGGTTTAGGAGTTTGGGGTTTAGGGCTTAGGGGTTTAGGGTTGCACATGTTTAGGGTTGCTCAGGTTTAGGGGATAGGGGTTAGGGTTTAGGGGAATTATTTAGGGTTTAGGGGTTAGGGTTTAGAGGTTTAGGGTTTAGGGTTTATGGTTTAGAGAGAGAGGACCAATAGGGAGATATAGAGGAGACTGAGGGGAGAGATAGGGAGATAGAGAGTGAGGGACATGGCCAGAGACATAGGGAGAGAGATTGAGAGGTAGAGGGATGATATAGATAGGGAGATAGGGAAGAGATAGGGAGATAGAGGTTTAGGGTTTCTTCAGTTTAGGGGTTAGGGGTTAGGGTTTAGGGTTTCGAGAGAGAGGACCAATAGTGAGATATAGAGGAGACCGAGGGGAGAGATAGGGAGATAGAGAGTGTGGGACATGGCCAAAGACATAGGGAGAGATATTGAGAGGCAGAGGGATGATAGAGATAGGGAGATAGGGGAGAGATAGGGAGATAGAGGTTTAGGGTTGCTTGGGTTTAGGGTTTAGGGTTTCTTAGGTTTAAGGGTTAGGGTTTAGGGGAATTATTTAGGGTTTAGGGTTTATGGTTTAGGGGTTAAGGTTTAGAGGTTTAGGGTTTAGGGTTAGAGAGAGAGAAAGAGGACCAATAGGGAGATATAGAGGAGACCGAGGCAAGAGATAGGGAGATAGAGAGTGAGGGACATGGCCAGAGATATAGGGAGAGAGATTAAGAGGTAAAGGGATGATAGAGATAGGGAGATATGGTAGAGATATGGAGATAGAGGTTTAGGGTTTAGGGTTTAGGGGTTTGGGGTTTAGGTTTTCTCAAGTTTAGGGTTTAGGAGTTAGGGTTTAGGGGAATTATTTAGGGTTTAGGGGTTAGAGGTTAGGTGTTAAGGTTTAAAGGTTTAGGGTTTAGGGTTTAGAGAGAGAGAGGACTAATAGGGAGATATAGAGGAGACTGTGGGGAGAGATAGGGAGATAGAGAGTGAGGGACATGGCCAGAGACATAGGGAGAGATATTGAGAGGTATAGGAATGATAGAGATAGGGAGATAGGGAAGAGATAGGGAGATAGAGGTTTAGGGTTGCTTGGGTTTAGGGAGATAGGGGAGAGATTGGCGGCACAAAGGCAACGAATGCAAAACCTTCATTCAACAAAGAAATTAAATCTCAAAGTTGGAGGCACTCCATCTTTCACAAGTCAAGTTGAAGGCACACCATCATTCTCTTCTCAAGTTGGAGGCACTCCATCTTTCACAAGTCAAGTTGAAGGTACATCATCATTCTCTTCTCAAGTTGGAGGCACACCATCATTCACATGTCAAATTGAAGGTACACCATATTCTCCATCTAAACTTCAAGGCTTTTCATATTTTCCATCTCCAATTGAAGGTACACCATCTATCCTATCTCAAGTAAATATTGAAGAAATTCCTAATACTAAGTCAACATTAAAAAATGCATCCTATAATTTTGCATAGAAAGCCTAAGATTCTAATTGATATCGATGAGAATGCTTTGAAGCCCATGCAGGATAGGATTCCCAAGATTAATTGCCAAAGATATGCCAATGAGATATGTAAATTATTCTTTGAGAACTTAAATGAAACTGAAATATGTCAAATATTTGTTGAATTGATGATAAATCTAAAATTCAAGCCAATTATGAAGATTCTTGGCCTAAGAACATCGGATGCTTCAAGTAAAAAATTAATTTTAAAGAATCTAATGAGTGCATATGAGAGTGTGGGTTCCACCTCACGCACCAAGGATAGTAATGTCACACAACGTGTCATTACATTGACAATAGTAATCCATCAAACAAAGAAAGCTCACCTCATTAGAAAGACAAGTGAAGCATTGAAAATAAGTAGAAAAACTCTAATGCGAGCCATTGGAAGGCGTGAAAGAGTTGAGGACCCAAATACTAATGAATTGGGGGCATTCTTTGGGAGAATCCCATGGAAAGAAAAAGTTGTTGTTGAAGCCTTGAGATCCCTCATTGAATAATTTTGGAAAAATAACACAAGGGTATCTCTTAATGCAAGAGATGTTGTAAGAAGGAGAATTGGTTGTTGAAACCGTGAGCCACATCCAAAGCATTTTTTGGATGTGACTTAAACACAGTTTTTCAAGAAATTTCAAGAGATGTATCCTGAAATCAAAATTAGTCAAAGGTATTTTGAAATGGTAAAGTCTTTTATGTCAAAATAAATCACACATGCACAACTTGTTGTAGAGTACATATTGAGTTTTCTAATCATTATTATGCATATAGATATATATGTGTAGATTTGCATACTAACAATGTTTTGCAGGAGTGTAATATAAAGTGTCCACCTAGATCTTCAAGAGATTTCATATCGAGCATCTTATGTCAAAGAGTGGCTGGTCAGTTATTCCACAAGAACTTATGCTTGGATGGCACATGTGATCATTGTGGTGGGTTGCAACATTTGCCAATTTGTGAACATATGGAGAACACACATGCAATTGGAAATGAACTAGTAAGTTTTGAAAAATACAAGACAGTGGCATATAGTGTAAAAGATGGTAAAGAAACAAAAAGGTATGAATTGGTCATTGAAAAGATTCCAGTGTATCAATTTATCTCTATTTTCTGAGAGAATATAGTTTACAAGTATACAAGCCATAACCATAGAGCTCGATGGTTGGACTTGCAATTCAAGTTATGCAAGGAAAAATTTCCACTTGATACCATCATTTTAGTTGTTTTCTTTGCAGAGAAATACACACTACAGCCACATAATGAGGTGCAAGCACAGTATTACAACTCTACACAGGTTGCTATATTTTTGCATGTTATGTAGAAAAAGAGGGTTTGTTGATTAGGCTGATAGTTTAATTAGATCCTCCTTTCACTACATACATTCAAGGACATTAAACCGAGTTGAATCACAACTTTTGTAAGAGGACTTAGCTATAGGTTTGGTGTCACTTGGAATGACAAGGAAATTTAGAATTTGTTGATTAATGTGTTAACCTTAGTCTAATTAAGCCAAAAACCCTAATTATGCAAAATCGTAAACAAACAGATGAAACCTGACAAATGCTCGCACATGAAGACACTAAATGCAGATTAGATACATACTAGATTTTAGATTTCAAAAGGTGGAAACTTATGGAACAAAAGAGCGGGTGCCCTTGTCTAGTGTAGTGCTTTTTTTGAGGGCTTTGGGATATTTTCTACTACAGATTGCAACCACTTCAGAGATTCCTGACAGTGCTAAATTGAGGGACAAAAGAGCGGGCACCCTTGTCCAATTAGGGATATTTTTTGTCATTTTTTTCAGATCTAGAACTTTTCTGCTCTGCATTGATCTCTTGCAACTCCTCTTCACAAGATCTAACACCTGTAACCTACAATCACAAGAGAGGGGTTGGGGGTTGTGGTGTTTAGGAGCTTGCCTTGGTCAAACCTCGAAATAGCATTCAAGCCTTCCAACACTGTTGTCAGATAGAGTTCATGTCCTTGCAGGATAGAGGCAAAAGAAAATGATATGATAAATTGATTGAAACACAAAATAGATGTCACCTCGGAGGTGAAGCTCTCACAGGGAGATGAAGATCTTTCACACCATGAGGAGATGGATTGATGAAGACAAGTTTGCAACAAACAAGTACAAACACAACACAATACTACTTTGCAACACAATGAAATCCTTGAGTATCCTTAGCGTAAGATCACAAGTTTGCATTATCCATCTATGTTTAAAATGAAGTCCTAAACATGTTTATATATGCATTCCTGCTAAACATTCATAATTCAAATTGAATAGGCCGACAAAGGGAAACCTTTTAATGGTCACTTTGCGGACATTTTAAATTTGGGTCGCAACAAAATAGGTCTGGACTAGGGCACATGTGCCCTTGTCTAGGGTCCTATTTTGAGACATGCTTAATCTCAAAAGTGCCCCTAAGTCCCATTTGACATGGGTTTCGAGGGATTTTGCTCCGGGATTCATTTTAACATGCATGATTAAATCTAAAGGACCCGGGAGCTAAACTTAGGAGGTAAAAGTCCTAGGGGGACATTTTACGACATAACATTTAGCCCCCACTTTAATGTATGTATGATCTTAAGACCCATACATGCATTAAAGTATGGTTGAAAACACATTAGACATGCCAGGCACTTGAAGCTAAGGCATACACAAAGATTGAGGAACTATTTCTAGCTCCCAGCCTCAGGTAAGCACTAGAAGATACATTGCTACCATGCAAAACACAATGAAGACAATAGGAAGCACGCAAGACACAGAGAAGATAGTATTGAAGAAACGTAAAACATGATGAAGACATGAGAGCAGTCATGTAAAACATGATGAATACATTGATATAACATTTTCATTTGCACGGAAATAAATTTGCAACACAAAACCCAAAAATGTAGGGGGGACTCATCACCACACCCTTACACTACGCCAAGGGGCAAACACACCATACAAAACCCAAGTGTAGGGGGGACTCATCGCCACACCCTTTACACTACTTTAAGGGGAAAACATGTCATACAAAACCCGAGTGTAGGGGGGACTCATTGCCACACCATTTACACTACACATGGGGGAAAACATGCCATACAAAACCCGAGTGTAGGGGGACTCATCACCACACCCTTTACACTACACACGAGGGAAAACACATAGAAGACACATGGAAAACACAAGCACCGTATAGCATTCCATAGACATACTATACGTCTTAAACATGATAAACACAGACGATGGAAGGAGCTTATTGCTAAGTCCCACTATCTCAAACACGCTGCAAATACACCTGACAGTTGGGCTTATGCCACAACAACTGCCAAAGTCACATTTAAGGGAGGATAGTCTCAAGATCCAACCCCACCTCCATGAAGGATTTTTGTAATAAAAAGGATGTGCACTAGCTCAAGAGATACACCATCCCACCTTCCACAGAAGCTCTTTTGAATAAAAGGATACACACTAGATCAAGAGATATGTTATCCCACCTCGCGCAGAGGGCTTCTTTGATAAAGGACATGCTATCCCACCTCAAGGAGAGGGCCTTTTTCTTGCAATATAAATAAAGATGTGTACTCATGCTGGAGATATAGCATCTCATCTCATGGAGAGGACTTACAAACACACTTCATTAGTACCAAAATCATTAGATAGATATCATTATATATGCCCCCACCTTAAGGTGGTTGATGTCGTGTACCAATATCAAGCACGTTAAGGTAGAGAGAAGACACACAAGGGAATAAGAACTCTTGCAAAGCCCATGCCCCCAAGGTGACATGTGCTTACGATCACCGAATGTTCCCACAAACACATTGATAAGATATGCTAAGATAAGATCAGGAGAGGTTAGAAATCTTACTCTAAGATAATAACCAAATCAATTCATTAAAGTTATGCATGAAGACAGTCACATCAAGGACCAAGGATATGCTACGGGTTCAGAACCGAGTATAACCGTTGGGCTATACTGCAGGTACCTCGGAACCAAGTGTAGCAACAAAGTGAGATACCAATCTAAGTGTACAAGAGTAGATTGATTGGATTGTAAAATGTTAGTCACAAGAAATGCCACAAGACGATACATCACATGGAGTGATTCTACTAGTCAAGCATTGGATATATATATAGATCAACCCCATCTTCATATATGGACTAGGTCCATTTTTTCTTACTCGCTGAAGGGACACTCGGTCTGCATCAATATTAACTTGTTTCACCATTCATTGAATAGGTAGAATCACTAGAAGAAGATAAACAATAAAATGAGAGAGGAGAACAAGTGCCTTAGGAACACCACAGGAGGATTCCCCCAGGTCATCAACTGCAATGATATGCCCCTAAGGCACGACACACAACAATAAAATAGAGGAGAGACAAGATTGAAGAATGATGAAACAAATAGAATAATGGTCACAACAGAGGCGGTCTCCCAGTATCCTTGACCTTACAAGAGTATCAAGGATCATCCAAGGAGGCCTAAACAACACATAGCACATCACAGGGGAACACAACACATAAGAGAAGGTCACATAAGTGAGCATATCTATGCTACGACAAAGGTGATCAACAAGGTTAGAAATACTTATCTATACACACAACTGAACTAGTGGTTGTCGTCGAGCAAATCATCCTCCTCCCAATCTCGAATGCCAGAGGAAAGAGGTACATAAGGGACAAGTACTCATTTAGATTATTTATCCTTTACCTTATTGGCCTTAGGCTCTTCTTTGTTTGTTTCAGTGTTAGGTGGTTTAATGTTTCCTTGTTGAGGTGATGCATTGTTTCAAGCCAAGACTTGTCTTCTCTTCCTTCTTTCTCTATCTTGTCTATTTCTTCTTGTTTTATTGCTTATATCTCCAAAATAAATCTCATGTTTTTCCATAGGTTTTTGTATCTCAGAGGCAGAAGCAGATGTGTGATTAACTCATGGTGATGCATGGTATTGTTTTCTACAGTTTTCTCTTGATCCTTGTAGGGATGGCGGGGGGGGAACCTCAACATATATTCCTTTTCCTTTCAGTCTAGGGGGTTCTTGTAATATAGGTTGTTCTTTAGGTACTTATTGTTCAATAGGGGGTTAGACTAATCTTGATAGTAATTGTGCTTTGTAACGTCGATATTCCAAGAAAATCTGATCTGTTGATGGTTCAAGTTCTGTTATAGGTTTTGGCTAGAAGTAATCAAGGATGACATTCTTTTGAGTGACCATAGACTATGGTGAATGGTATGTGTACTCCCATGATGAGTAAAATTTAAGCATTTATGGATTGTTGAAGGGATAGCTTTCATAGACTTGAGCCATGGGTGGCCTAGTTTTACACGGAAGAGGTCGGATGTCAGGATAATATCAAAAGATTGTTCCAAGGCTTTGTCAAACACTTGGACCACTAAAGAAATCTTCCCTAAAACTGGGAGAAGAGCTCCATTATGCGTTCTTATCATCATGTTGGTAGGTTCATAAGTTTCTTGTATCAAATTGTTTGAATAGAGGAACTCTTCCATGGCAATGTTAGTTATGCAATTGGGATCAACAAGGGCTCCTTTCACGAGAGTCTCCATAATGCTAACTTCAATGTAAAGGGAACCTTCAACATTCCCTATTGTTATATCATGTTGTGTGAATGTAATATCAGGCTTAGGGATCTTTCTTTTCCTATCAGGGTAAGGAAGGACCATAGCATTGTTTTTATGATGAAAAGCCATAGATGAGAGGACTATTTCACACCTAAAACACTTGTTTGAGGGAAACAGGTAAAAATACACATAGAGTCCACAACAAACAAAGTGGATAGGAGGAAAGAGTACAACACAACAAGGCCCAATTGATGATTTTAAAGGTTTTGATCAAGAAAATGTGAGCAAAGTGTAGAAACACCTAGTGTTGAAATACACAATGTGTATTTAAAAATATGCCAATTTTCACAAAATGCTATGAAATTAAGCAAATTTTTCAAATGACAAATGGATGTATGTTTGATAATGAATTCAAGATCTGAAATGAATGATGTTTATGACAAATGCAATGAAACAAAGCAAAAATATGCTTGATTATGCACTTAAAATGCTCAATTTTTTTCACTTTTTTCAATATAAATGCACAAAAGATGTTATAAAATTTTGCACAATGATGGATGAATGAAATGTAATCTGATTTAATGTGTAATATAACTCATATCATATTTAAAAAGGATGAAAAAATCCTATGATGCTCAATTCAAGTCAAATTTTAGGGAACTATGAATGAATATGCCTCTTTTTGTTGAAATACACGATGTGTAAATGCAAAATTTGAAATGTAGATGCAAACACACATAATGATGAAACACTACAGTCCAAAATTAGATTTGAATGAGTGTGAAAATGAATAATAAAATCTGAAATAAGATCTTAATTACAAACCCTAGCTTCTGAAATTCCTAGGTTATATGAAAACTATAAAATTTCAAGCAAAACCCTAGCAAATGAGAGATGCAAATGCAAGGTAAATGATCATGAAAATATGAAATGCTGCAATTTATCTCAGATCTAATGTAAATATTAGAAGATTAAATGTTTTCAATAATATGCAAGGAAAATAGTGCAAATTATGTCTAAATGCAAGCTAAAAATGCTTATGTTTTGTTTTAATTTTCAATTTTTATGCAAGATTTTCAGATGCATGATGATGAAAATGATATGTATGAATGCAAATTTGATGTACAAAACTCAAAAAAGTGCCAAATTCAATAAAAACATGGGTTCACCAAAATGTTATGTAGAAAAGGGGGTTTTTTGATTAGGTTGATAGTTTAATTAGATCCTCCTTTCACTACATACATTCAAGGACATTAAACTGAGTTGAATCACAACTTTTGCAAGAAGACTTAGCTACAGGTTTGGTGTCACTTGGAATGACAAGGAAATTTGGAATTTGTTGATTAATGTGTTAACCTTAGTCCAATTAAGCCAGAAACCCTAATTATGCAAAATCGTAAACAAACGAATGAAACTTGACAAATGCTTGCATAGGAAGACACTAAATGTAGATTAGATACATACCAGATTTTGGATTTTGGAAGCCAAAAAATTAGGGGACAAAAGAGCGGGTGCCGTTATCCAGTGTAGTGCTTTTTTTGAGGGCTTCGGGATATTTTCTGCTACAGATTGCAACCACTTCAGAGATTCTCGACAGTGCTAAATTGAGGGACAAAAGAGCAGGCGCCCTTATCCAATTAGGGATATTTTCTCATTTTTTTAGATCTGGAACTTTCCTGCTCTACTTTGATCTCCTACAACTCCTCTTCACAAGATCTGACACCTGTAACCTACAATCACAAGAGAGGGGTTGGGGGTTGTGGTGTTTAGGAGCTTGCCTCAGTCAAGCCCCAGAATAACATTCAAGCCTTACAACACTGTTGTTAGAGAGAGTGCGTTTCCTTGCAAGATAGAGGCAAAAGCAAATGATATGATAAATTGATTGAAACACAAAATAGATGTCACCTTGGAGGTGAAGCTCTCACGGGGAGATGAAGATCTTTCATGCCATGAAGAGATGGATTGATGAAAACAAATCTGCAACAAACAAGCACAAACACAACACAATACTGCTTTGCAACACAATGAAAGCCTTGAGTATCTTTAGCCTAAGATTAGAAGTTTGCATTATCCATCTAGGTTTAAAATGAAGTCCTAAACATGTTTATATATGCATTCCTGCTAAACATTCGTAATTCAAATTGAATAGGTCGACAAAGGAAAACCTTTTAATGGTCACTTTGCAGACATTTTAAATTTGGGTCTCGACAAAATAGGTCTAGACTAGGGCACGGGTACCCTTGTCCAGGGTCTTATTTTGGGACATGCTTAAGCTCAAAAGTGTCCACTAAGTCCCATTTGACATGGGTTTCAAGGGATTTTTCTCTGGGATTCATTTTTAACATGCATGATTAAATCTAAAGAACCTAGGAGCTAAACTTAGGAGGTAAAAGTCCTAGGGAGACATTTTACGACATAACAGTGCGTATAGCATTCATTCATGCAGATGATAGTATAGAGGATGACATGAAGATTTTGAGGGATTATCATTTTTATATCAGTGATGATCACATACATTCTATAGAGTTCATGCAAGGCTTCTTTCAGATGTTCTACCATGATTTGGCTAGTAGGAACATATCATTTTGTCAGCATATCATATGTTTAGATAATTGTGCATCACAATTCAAGAACTCACAGATGTTCTATTAGTTGAGCAAGATACATAGGATGAATGGTGTTCAATATGTGGAATTTTTGTGAGGTCGGGCATGGAAAGGGGGAGCATGATGGTGCAGGAGCATGTATCATAAGAGCATTAGCACGAGAAGAGTTGCAGTACAAAGATGATTCAAAGTTGACAAATATGAGATCTCTTGTCAAATGGTGTAATGCTACAATGGGTCCAAGTAATGAAGGTAAGTCTACAGTTCGTAGATATTTTTGATTGGTTGATAATACTAACATTGCAAAATATGAAGATTGTTGTACATTGACAGGATCGAGTGAGCTACACTCTTTTAGAAGCTCTAATGCAGGTTCATGGAGTATTCATACGTGGCAGATGGTATGCTTTTGTTCTTCATGTATAGATCAAGCTTGATATGATTGTGAGTCAAAGGAGTGGGTTGATGAATGGTGTACAAGAAGCCTAAGCTTGGATGACACATATCGACTCCCGACAACACTACAACTCACAGAGATTGAATCACCAGTTTACTTTGACCATGTTTTAGATCTAGTTCAACTAGGTATTATCAGCATTAAAATTTAATATTCCATCTTATTTTGTATTGTTGACTATATTCATTGAACTGAATGCACATATCAATGCAAGGCATGTTTATGCAGTTATTGCAGTTGAAGACAATGAAGAAGGAACATATTATTATTTATGTCACTATGTTGAGGCCAAAAAGAAATTAGATGCCCCTATTATAGATGGAGAAAACATCAATTACCCTACATGATCAGTGGTTGTTATTGAAACATGGCTTAGAAGGCACCCAGTGCAGAAGTCTGATGTGTGGTTGTTCGAGGACTTTGACACACATAGGCAGATTCTTCATTATTCTAACCTTGTTGTGGCATCAAATGTTCATTTGATCAAATATGGGGGTAGACCATTGAACGACACCTTGTGGAAGGTTCGTGAGTCTGACCATGAAGCAATACTCGACAAAATAAAGAGTAGAGTAGACCCGGATGGTTCATTAGATTGAATCAGTGGAATGACAGAAAGGTATGTTATTTTTCTTTGCCATCCTCATTTCACCTTCTATATTTTTGACACCTGTCTTACTTTCTTATATGTGCTCCTTGGTCCTAGTTGATTCACTTTGTTTCATTATAGAGTTCATTGTGTTATCCTCAAATGCAGCTACACTCAATTTGTGGGATAACGCCTACGAAACTTGTCTGTTTCGTAACCCACACACTCTAAGCATGCAAAACGAGGTGAATCAAATTTGCCCTCGCGCGTAGTCCCCTAGCCTCAGAACATCATTCTGAGTGTTAACCTTTTTCAGTTTATTGAAATTTGCAGAATAAGCCAAGTTGTAAAATTTCACTTTCAAGTTAGGAAATTTTCCGCTCATGTAAGAGTGCTAAATTTTAGCGCCCTTGCATCTTAATGCAAAACTAGAACTGCAAGGTCAGCGAAATTTACCGACCTTGCATATCAATCACTAAGTTGCATTGGCGAAAAATTTCACTAACTCTATAACTTCAGTTCATAGGAGTTATCATAAATGTAGTGTTTTAATTAGGATTTGGGGACTTTTTAATTGTTTTTGTTTTATTTTTATTCCTCTCCCTTGCCCTCCTAATTCCTTTGTGCGTTCGAAGAGCTCTTGAGTTTGCTAGTGCGCAGCCTTTGAGCGGATTTGACAAGTGTTAAGCTAGGATTTTTGCTGATTTTTGCCATCATTGCCAGGCATGTTCTTTCCTTCCTTTCCTTTTCTTCGTTTATTTATGTTGTTAATGTTTAGGGTCTTTGTTATTGTCCGTTTCTCTTTAATTTTTGTTTTGATCTATTTGCATTTTTTAGGGTTTTTAAGAACTAGGTTTTTGATCAAATCTTTTTTTAGTTCCCACTATAAAATGACTAAACCCTAGTGTAAATACCCTAGGCCCCCATTTCATTGTTCCTTGTTTGTCGTGTGTGTTAAACCCATGGATTTTTTAGTGTTGAAACTAGTCTTCCTTTCGTGAGTCAATTGGTGGTTTTCACCAATTGGTCATCCTTGAATTGACCAGTTGATTTGCGGATGTCACCACCGATTCATTAATCTAAGTGTTGATTTTCCATGGGATGACGACATTTTTGTCATCTGAATATCTGAATCTAACCACTGATATGTTAGTCCTACCTGTGTAGGGTCCGTGAAATTCACCGACCTTACACCCAATGTCATGTAAGGCTGCCATTTCTTGAAGTTTTACCTGCCATGTAAGATCAGTGAAATTCATTGACCTTACACTTTACATGAGTGACTGAGAATAAAACATAAACTTAAGTCATTTTCCTATTCGCAAGATCGATGAAATTTGCCAACCTTGTGGTATCTTGAAAAGCATTACCTTTGTTGCAAAGTTGGCAGATTTTGCCGACCTTGCAACAGTTGCAAGTTTTTCCACATTTGCAATGTCAGCAAAATTTGCCGACTTTACAAACCTTTTTGCACCTTAACCATGCAAAGGCGCTAAAATTTAGCACATTTACACTACACCTTCCACCATGTAGAAGCGCTAAAAATCAACACCATTACACCCACTATGCAAAAATTTCGCTAACACTAGGAAATTTTTACTTTTTGCCCAATTGCCCGCTTTCACTTTGTTTTTCGCCCTCATCGCGCTTAAGCCCTCCAAGCTCATTCAATTGCTTAGAATTCCCACACTACTACAATTCCTAATCATGCAATTTTTTCTAACACTGTAAAACCCTAAACTTTGTATTGCAGTTTCTTGTGCACACATTTCAAGATTTTCACATCCGCATTCCAACAAGGATATAGTCACTTGTCAATTGTTCTTCAGATGTCAGATTCTTCTCTAAGAAAAGCAAAAATAATGAAGTACAAATATCAGGGAGTTTTTCTGGTGACCTTAGTGACCTCAACCATTGATGAGATAAAGGATACTGAGATTGGGCATGTTGATATGTTTGAATTTGTGGAAAGGACCCAGTAGTAACCACTGAGTAATGGCATGGAGTGTATAGTTGAGAGCAACATTCACATGGTAGCTGCATTTCCTATGGCTGCACATAATCTTGGGTTTGTCCTCCAAGTTGTAGCACATTACAATAGGGATGACCGAAGTGTCAGGGACTCTAATGGAAATGTGGTTATGAGGCTAGATGCAGAATTTCTTGACAAAGCTTTCTTGTGTCCTCATATTGAAACATATGCAGATATCACTTTTGACTATGCATAAGAAGACTATGAGAAAGATCCAGATATTGCTAAAAAGGTGATTAATAGTAGGTGGTTAAAGAACCCAAGGCCAAATATTTCAAGATGGCCTAAGAACTTTCCATGCATTGACTTCAATGAAGAAGTAAGTGATTTGATCACTCTTCTCAGTAGGGTGAGAGGTTTACCTACTTCATCTACCTTTCATGAATGGATGCATTTATACATCAAAATCATAATGAGGAAGAAACATCATATCTTTTGGGGACTACATATCAGCAATGCACTTCACGATCAACTAAAAAAGGTGCAAAATTCACTAAAGTTCTACATGACATCATATCTTGTATATGTTGCTACTGCAATGAGGAATTTTCCTGGGTTAACATCAAAAGGAGATATGAGGTTAATTCCAGTATACAAATACTACCCTCAGATAACTCTTGATGGAGGAATTCATCATTTTAGAAGAGTTAATGATGCTTTCTTTGCTCCTCTCTTGTGCATGTTTGATCCTAAATTGGAAAAGAAAAGGGTTTCTGATGAAGCATGGTCCATGGTGAACAAATATGGTTGTTTATATCTACAGTTTCCCACATTCAACTACTTGAGAGTTGGTTGTTTCATGGGATATCCATACTATTGATGGTGGTTTTAGCACACAGCAACGCAGATGAAATACAGGGTATCTCACCTCTCTTGAAAAAGGTATCCTATCCTAGATATGAATGCCCCAAGGTTTATACAGCTAGGTCTTAGCTTGCAGGAATAACTTTAGTGGATTATTTTAGCTGTAACAACAAGGGGACTTACATGTAATAAATAGGGTTTACAAACTATTCCAACAAAATGTGCAAGTTGCCCTATGATGCTTTCAGTAGATTTAGAATGTAATTGCTGCTCAAAAACCTAAATCTATCAACTGTTTGTAAAGAAAATACAAAAGGAAAGGAGAGAGAGAGAAGGGATAAAAATCCTATACACAATTGTAGAAATGATCAATAACTAGATAGATAGATTCCCAACAATAAACAAATCTCTACTTAACCAGGGAGCCCACAATGCTACAAAGACTATGCAATCTTCTGAGGAAACGTAATGATTTTCAAACTGTGGAGTGTTCATTCAACACCCAATTCCTGGTGCAGCTCAATGAAATCACACAATTGAACTTATCTCATAAAATATGCCCAGACTAACCATGCACAACGACATACAATTAGTAAGCCATTAATGGTATGGACAAGAAATCCATCAAATATCTAAATACGTAACCACAAATGCAACTAAATAACTAATTAGAAAGATGAAGAAGAACCATGAGAACCATATCCAACCAATAAAATGAACTCCTATGGCAGAGGCAAATGAAATTCTATTTATATTGATTCAGAAAAATGGCAGAGTTTCAACAATCCTTTCTTCATCACTTTCTCATTACCTTTACAATGAAAGATGTTGCCTTTATATAGAGAGGTAAGCATACCGAATTTTTCAATGGATGGTGGAGATTAACTCAACACCAATGGCCCAGACTACATAGCATTTAATTTGGTCGGTGGGTAGTTACAATCCTGGATTTGCTTTTGTCTTATAGGAAAAAGACAAAATTACAACTCTTAGCTCATGAGAACAAGATTGGTCAAGAAGAGTATGTGGCAGGTTTTTTGAAGAAGTTATATCTAACTAGATGCTTGTTGGACTAACTTTTGATGACTAGACTGCTAGAACAAGTGTAGACAACTATGAACAAGTTTTGGACATTGAACAAGATCTGCATGAACAACATGATGTAGGTCTGATCTTTAGTGTCTTCAAGCTTTTGGACCTTATCTCCATCATCTTGTGCATTATATTGACTTCCTCTTGCATGTGCAACATTAATTTGGTTGATAAAATGATAATTCTGCATTTCTGGGTCAACATTGTACTTCTGTGTGTTCATCTCTCCAAGACAACTCCAACAAGATGCTATGTCTGCTCAGACCTACAATTCACAAATCCAAGCACCAATTTCATCATAACAAGCCATTTTCCATCAATTTGAGTCAAAATATGTCCACTTGTGGCAATGGATTCATTTGTGACAACTCATTGTCAATGTTGCTTCCTTATCAACAACTTCACAAATCCAAGGATTTTCACATGCTTTTATGAGTTTTTCATCATTTTCAAGTACCCATTTGGCCAATATAATGATCTGGGATGTTTTTGTGCTTATTTGGATCCATTTAGAGGCTTTTATTTTGAATTTTTATAGCCTTTTTTGCAAAAAAAAAAGGATTTTTGGGGGTACTGCACATTCAGGTGCAGTGGCATTAATTGATTCCAAACATGCTCAAAATTGACAAAAAAATTGTAAAAATGTCCATCATGATGTGACAAATGGATATGCAATTCAATTTCACCATTAAAATTCAGTTTGCACCTTGAAAAAAGTAGTTTTTTGGCCAAAATTGGCAAAAAGCTGGGATTTTAAGGGTTACTGCACATATGCAGTAGAGGTCAATTTTAGTGCTGGCCTTCCTTCATGTCTTTGGTGGGGATTTCATGGGCTACTACACAAGCATAGATTTTGGTGGGTATGGCACATGTGCAGTAGAAGTGAATTTCAGCGCAAGGCAGTAGGCAACAATTTTAGCACAAAACATAACAAGGTTCCTGGCGGGGAAAATGATTAGCACTGGACCGGCAGGGTTTTTGGATGCTACCAGATATGTTCAGTAGAGATCAAAATTAGCGCTGATCCAGTCATGCAAGAAATACCTGCTCTTTGGTTAAAATCCTTAGCATTGGTTTTTAAGGGTGTCGGACATGTGCAGTAGGACCATTTTTTAGCGCTATCTTGTGTAGTGGGTTTTTAGCGTTGTGTTGTGCGAATGGGGTCCATCGTTGATATGTAGTGACACTGGATATTAGCGTAAAGTGCAGTAGGGGGTGTTTTTCTGCTAGATTTGAAAGTGTCCTAGGTGACAGTATATTTCAAAATATATTTAAGTATATGTTTAGATATTGAAGATAGGTTCCAGATCCATACTTTAAATATTTAGATATTTAAGATAGTATATGAATTTCCTATACTTTAAATATTTTGAAATATACTGTCAGGATGTTTAAGATAGGTTCCAGATCCATAGGATTTAATATGCAGATTCTAGATTTTTGAGGATCCACCAAATTTCAAACAGCCATTTTCAGGGTTTTCAAGGTTTCAGACTTAGCCAAATCAGGGTGCCAGCAACATGTATCAGGGTGAAGGCATATGAACCCCTTAGTGAAACGTACCCCACTGTATTGCATATGAAGCTCACATACATATGGAGCTCATCGTATAATGTATTAGACTATGGGCCGTATGTATTTTGTATACTAGGCCGACTATGGACCCTATGTATTTTGTATACTAGGCCGAATATTGATAGTATGTATTATGTATACTAGGTCATCTATGAGTCATATGTATCCTGTTTAGTAGGTCAGCATTGGATGACTGTCATATTTACCAATGATGACTATTATATTTCATAATAGACAACCATCATATTTACCAATGATCGACTATTATATTTCGTATTGGACGACTGCTATATTTACTAATGACCGACTGTCATATTTACCAATGGCCAACTGTTATGTTTAGAAATGGTTGACTGTTATATCTTACTAAGGCCAACTGATTATACTTATGCTTTGGCCGATTGTTATACTTGGCTGATTGCTATATCTATTCTTAATCAATTGTATAGTCTTGTATTTGGCCGAATGGGTTACATATTATACCCACAACATTAATTGCATTAAGTTGTTGTGCCTTAAGTGTGGCCAAGTGCGTCAAGGATTTTAAGAGCCCAGCTTGTAAGAAATAAAGTCAACAGAAAGAGTTCGACTATTAGCTAAAACCAAGTTTAGTCATAGAAGTTATATTACGGACCAAATGTGCACTTTAGAGGCCTAAGTGAAGGTTGTTTATGTGAAACAAAATACTCATCCCATAGCAGTAGCTAATCATGAAGATAAAGAGTGTTTGAAAAAGCTTTAAAAGAAGCTAGTTCAGAGTCTAAGACATTGTGTAGAAACATTTGAAATTAGATCATTGTCTTCAAGTATATGAAGAAGAATGTGTTGTTACTAGAAGCCATTCTTGAGTTAATTTAAACTATGTATATTCTAGTCTTTTATAGAGGAATAACCTTTAATCTTGTCTTAGGCTAAGATTAGCCACAAGGAAGGTAAGGGATATACTCACTTTGGTAGTGATGAGTCATAATATGAATTACTTTATTAATATGATATATTTTTGACATACAAAAGGAAGTGTATTCAACCTGATGTTATTTGAAACCATGGTTATCCTCAACAGATTAAGAGTCAAATGACTTTATTCTTGACTAAAATAGGAATAGTCTTTAATCTTAAAAACCTTATGGTTTATATGTTAAATTATTGCTTGTATAGAGAATACAATGAGCATGAGAATAAGATGACAAGGTATTGAGTAGATGACAGGATGTCATAGGCCCATGATTGCAAAAATGTAAAGAGGGACTCAATATATGTTATTTAGTCACCTAATTTCTCATCTTAGCCTTATCTTGTAGATAATGATTATGATATATCTTTATGACTAGAATGGTATAAACAAGTCAAAAGAATTATTTATTTATATGATAGAGTAATAAGAATGTTGTCTCCAAGTTGAGAAAAGAGTGAATGAACATATGACTATATATATAAGAAACTTTGGCCAAAGCAATGCAAAAGTCACTGCTTGCATTGTCGGTTCACGATGTACCAGATAAGCTAAACAATCAAAATGGGTCATACATAGCTAGAGCTAGACTAGAGTTGTAACACAATTGTCTTTAGCTAGGACACATCACTAGTTTTCAGATGGCAGATGGAATCAATTGATTCTCATTATCTATTATCCTCGTGAAGGGAAGGGCCACTTCCAGGAAGGTGAGCGGGGACCGCCGATCTGTGGTTGGAGAAAAAGCACCAGGGTGCTCTCTCTCTCTCTCCTACAGTTGATTGCTGAAGACTTGTGAACAAGAATACTTTACTTATTTTGTACATGTTATTGATAAAAAATGTAAGTCGTAAGAGATACGACAATTTGAGATATATGTACCATTATTAGTCGCATGTGAAGCGATCTTCTTTTGACACATGTATATTATACTTGGATATTATAAATGTAGTATATTGATTTTGGATATTTCTCTTTATATATAAAAAAGTGAGAATATTTGCTTAATTATGTTTGAGTTAATCTAATATTCCAGTTAGGATGTTACAGTGATCTCGAAGGTTGAACAAGGTGGGTTAAAGGCTAAAGAGGTTAGTGGTTATGTCATCAAGCCTGATATTTCTAATAGAAGTATGATTCACACCTTCAAGGGTCATAATATAGATTGCCATACCATCATCAGACTACCATGTATATGCATGTGGACATTTTTAGTGTTTACATATTTGCCCATTTAGGGATGCTAGTCTGCATGAAAGGTAGGTATTGTTCCTAAAACATGGCTCTTACCTTTTTCATTGTCTTGCATCTAGACCTATTATACAAATTTATTCAAGTGTGAGTCCAATATATGACTAGTAAAGTAAGTATTGAAATGAAGACAAGAGAACGTAACATAGAAATTGAGATACTTGAATGGTCTTGCCTTGTCATGATAACCTACAATTATGATGAGAGAAAAAAACATGCAAAATGAGGATAAAAGAAAGGATTAAAAGAGTATAAATTACTAAAAACAAACATCACAACTATAGGCTAAGACAAAAGAAGAGAGGAGTAGAAAGAGAGAAAATAAGAGAAAATGATATAAAGGAGGCAAAACTTTACATGGGAGCAGTTAATGGAAGCTTTTGACAAGGAGATCATGATTATGGCTACAACTCAACTTCCCATGGACCCTCAAGTATGATAAATAAGGAATCTTCTTCTTGAAACCATAAAATCATTTTTTCTTTGATTTGCTAAAAAATGTCTATAAAATTTGAAAATTTCTATTGCATTTAACATGTTTTTAGGTTTCTTTTGTTTTTCTACATTAATTTTTCTTGTTTTTGTTAAATTTTTCAATTTTTGGGCCCACTAGGACACTTTTGGGCTTAGATCTAGTTCGTTCCTTTTGCCAAGGTAGGTCACCCAAGTGACCTTGCTATCTTACTTTGGGTTGGCTAAGAGACCGGTGACATCACTTGAGATACCCTCCCAAAGTTTTTGTTAGTAGGATCAAAGGATAAAATTGATGTTTTTGGTCAACACCTAGATTTGATCATTTTTCTTGACTTTGAACCCACTTCTTTGTTTATTATTTGTTTTCTAAATATTTTATTTAATTTTTAGGGATTTTTGAAAGTTTTATGTTTTTTAGGGTTTTTAAGATTTTCTATTCTTTGTGATTTTAGTAGATGGTTTACCGATTTTAACAAAAGTGGGGGCTGTTGACTTCTCCGCTGCCTCCATTCGCTTCTTCCTCTCTAGGTGGATGCGTTTTGTTAGATTTGGCTATGAAACCACCCAAGATCAAAATGACTGAGGGAAAGCAAGGACATAAACCCAGATATGAATGAAATCAGCACTCCCTTGCACTGAACTTCTTCAATAGCAAAAGAGAGAGGGAAGTGCTGTTTATATAGCAAAATGAGGGCAAATAAAGCCAAGAGAGATAATAACTCCCAACTTCTCAAAATAGGTGAGAGTTATACCTATTTTGGTAAATGTCAAATTACATGGTTATACGTACCTAGATAAGAAAAACAAATGGTTATGAGAGGTAGAAAATAAGTCCAAAATAGGGTGTGAGGCTCAACTACCCAAAGGTGGGTAAGAGAGACACATGTAACTGATGGATTATGCCACATGTCATCATATTAACCATATCTTATATAACCTAAGCAATCTTAATATATGTGTAGGAAAAATAAATATTCCCTAACATGAGGAAAATAAAAAACCTACACTAACACCCCCCTTAAGCGTAGCTTAGATGGGTGAAAAAATGCAAAGATGGGTCTCAGCTACAAGGCCATGTTAGGTACCCATGTGCAACAAACTCTCTCACAAATGGAGAAAAGGAGAAAACCCAGTGGGACAAAACTCCTCCTCAAAAGAGAGAAAAGGAAATAAGTTCCTCCACACAAGAAAGAATCCCGTGCAAGGAAAAAGTCTCCTCCAGAATAGAGAGGAGAAGAGAGACTATGTAGCCTCCTCCCAAGTGGTCAACTGTGCCAATGGTTGATGCTCAAAATTGGATGTAGAAGATGGTCCATGATCATCGAACAACATTCCTCCCCTTAGGAAGAAACAAAACCAAAGGTGCATACATGATGTCTTCCCATTCCTGAAATGTGGGATTCTACAAACAAGGATGAAATGTCTGGTAGGAATATGTCCCAAGAAACTGTCTCTAGAAGACCAATATGAACCTCCTGCATTGTTGCAATGCCGAGCTCAGAAAAAGTAGGAGGAGGAGAAGAAATACAAAGCTCAAGAATTGGATCAGATGTGAGAATACCTAGGTTCAAGTAACCAAAATTCTCCTCAAAATCAAGGTTCACACTAGGAGTGTGATCAACAACCAAAGGATCAGAACCATCATCGGGTGCAAAATCTAAAAAGGTGTACAACCGAGATGCATGATCAACCATCCTAGTAGCATTTATCTCTTTGCTCTCCAAATCTCTAATGATTACTAAATTAGGTGTGAATTCCACAATCTTCCCTGATCCACTGTGGGTGTTTTGATAGATGGAAAGAAGATTGTTTATCAAATGAGGTACACACAAAACATCATTGAAAGTGCCATCCCCAATATCAATAGATCCCCTCCCAATTACATTCATGTAAGTATTGTTGCCCATCAAAATAGGTGGCAAAACATAAGGCTCAAAAGAAGAGAACATAGACTGTGAAGAAGCCATATGATGAGAAGCTCTAGAATCTAGAAGCCATATCTCTGATCCAAGACCTATAGAAGCACAAAGAGCTTTACCTTTATTTTTATGTGACTCAGAAGCAAAACTTGCACGACCTTTTTCTTTATTAGATCCTGATTGTTTGGAATGTGAAGAAGAAGAAGATGACTCAGACATTCTAGAAGGTATACTGATATTGTTCTTCTTAAGAAGATGTTTCAGTTCATCAATATCTTTCTTATAACAAGAATGTTCTTCATGTCCAGTCCTCTTGCAGTATGCACAAGTAGGATTCTCCTTCTTAGATGAGTCCTCTTTTGAAGAAGATTTGTTTTGTGCTTGATTTGTGTGTGGATTTTTCTATGATTTCTTCTGTTTCTTGTCAGATTGACCTGACTCTTTCAGTCCTTTCGATTGACTAACCAACAAATCCCAAGTCTATGATGGCTTTATGAGACCCATAGAAAGAAGCTTCTATTGCTCATGCATTAACATCTCAGAAAAAGATGCAAATGAAGGCATAGTATATGCAGATCCCATAGTCAGTCTATGAGTATGAAAGCTAGAAACAAAAGCAGCATATTCAGGACCAAGTTTGTTCAGTACATTATAGATTTTAACTAATTGTCTTTTTTCTTAATACCACATGCTTTACATTGTGCTCTCAAATCATTAACCTTAGTTATATAATCCTGGATGTTGCCAAAGTTCTTAGGATCAAGGCTCATCAATTCATTATCAATCTGATAGTCGTTGACTTCATCTGTTGTACCATACAAAGATTTTAACTTTTCCCAAGCATTATGTGAATTTGTACATGCTTCAATCTGAAACAAAAGATCAAGGGAAACAAAACTACGAATACATCCAAGAGCTTTTGTATGTTCAAGCATCCATTTTATCTTTTCCTTATCATCTGTAGGTTCAACTACCTTTTATTCAACATATAGAGTATACCCAAGTTGCATGAAAGCATTCCATGCATGTTGATGCCAAGTTGCATAATTATAAGGTGTTAGCAAATGAACCTTAAAATAATCCATATGTGCAGGAAAAGAAGAGCACAAGCAAACAGATCAAAAAACATAGCAAGAGACCCCCCCTTTTTCTCTCGACGAAGAATCCCCCCCCAAAAAAAAATATGATTTAGCACTTTATAGATCAATGCATTTACAATGTTGGAGTTGTTTTCCAGAGTTTTACAAATGTCCAAAATGGACCCAAATACTGAAAGTACAAAAATATCTCAGAATCAGAACTTAAAACTAGCACCAATGTGTAGTTCTTAGAGAAATATTCACTTTCAAAAAGGAATCACCTCGATCCGAGGTTGTATGTGAAAGTTACAGGCGTTTAAAGTTCAAAAAATGAGAACTGTCCTTCAGATCTGATGAGAAAACTGAATTTATGAAAAATAGGAATTACTTGAGAAAAAATGGATTCCACCACGATGAAACGCACGAAATTCTACCCCTTTTCAAAAAACTGGTGTTGAAAAATGCCTTTGTATGGCCGAGAACGAGCTATTTGAAGATTGGGAGCATAATAGAAAACTTCAATGGTGAAGGGGGCAAATAGTCAAACTGCACCTGCTGCCAAATTTAGCCAACTGCCTCTAAGTTTAGCGAAACTGCCAAATTTGTTTTTCTGCCATCTAGTTTAGATCTTTTACCAAAATTAGATCTCTTCAACTCAATTTAGAACTTTGCTAAAATTGGCGACATCTCCAAAATTAGTGTAAAAAATGGCAGAGGTGCCAAAGTACAGGCACAAAGGCCGAGGCATAGATTTGACAGGGGCATAGGTTTTAATGGCAGATTTAAGAATATTAAAAGATTTTGAAAGTAATAAAAAAAAGCCTTAAAAAAGGCTAAAAATTAAAGTATGGGGGAAGGGGTGTGTAAGCCTTAAAAAAGGCTAAATATTAAAAGGGTGGGTGGTGGCTAAAAAGCCACGCCTAACCCACACATGGCCGCCCCTATTAAATGGGGACCAAGGGCCAAGGAAAGGATGCAAGTCCTACATCTTGGTACCTACGATACCCAGGGGCACCCTGCAGCGCAGGGGTAAATCCCCGCTTTCAATTTTTTTAAATTTTTTAAAACAATTTATAATATTTTTAAAACTGTAATTTTTTGCAAAGAAATATTAATTTTTTTTGAAAACACAGAATATATATATAATCTGTATCGCACGCTGCACATAGGGGGTCGTACAACTCAGCTCCCTAAATGTTTTTGCCTCAAATTCAATTTTGTCCAAAATAGACATTTTTTTTAATGAAAATAAGGGTTTTTGGGTCTTCCAGACGCGATGGCGTAGTCTGTTTTGCCTCAAAGTGCCCCAATTTTAAGCAACACATCGGATCTCCATAGAAAATTGTCTGCTTCGAACCTTCATAGATCTCGCCTTTGGTGTCCGATTTGGATGAAATAAAAGCTTGATCTAACTTTTCTGGCCGCTCTGAACTCAATGATGAGCTCAGAATGTCTTCAGAAAGCTCTAATATACGTACAAATGGAAAGCTTAGACACATAACCCCCTAAAAACTAAAATTTCTCTCAAGCGTTTCTAATTCTCTAGGTCATCATCATATGCAAGAGAAGAGCATACTTTGCTTTCAAGAAAGAATAGGACCCAAATTTCCTAAAAGACTACTAACCCACAACTCACAACCAACTTTGATACCATGTTAGATTTGGTTGTGAAGCCACCCAAGATCAAAATGACTGAGGGAAAGCAAGAACATAAACCCAGATATGAATGAAATCAACACTCCCTTGCACTAAACTTCTTCAATAGCAAAAGGGAGAGGGAAGTGCTGTTTATATAGCAAAATGAGGGCAAATAAAGCCAAGAGAGCTAATAACTCTCAACTACCCAAAATAGGTGGGAGTTATACCTACTTTGGTAAATGCTGAATTGCATGGTTATACCTACCTAGATAAGACAAACAAATGGTTATGAGAGGTGGAAAATAACTCCAAAAGAGTGTGTGAGGCTCAAGTACTCAAAGGTGGGTAAGAGCGACACATGTAACTGATGGATTATGCTACGTGTCATCATATTAACCATGTCTTATATAACATAAGCAAGCTTAATATATGTGTAGGAAAAAATAAATATTCCTTAACATGAGAAAAATAAAAAACCTACACTAACATGCTTAAGAGCATCAGTGTCTCAAAGTCAGTAAGCCAAGCCCATCCAATATAAATACTAAATACTAAATATTAAATAGATAAATATTATATATAATAATAAATATCATAGATTTTATATATAAAATAAATTTATGATTAAATAACAAATACACATAAATATTATATAAATAATGTTAAGAAACAAGTATTGAAACTTTGAAACTCTACAACCAATCCTTATAATTTTTGGCTATATAATGAAAGATCATATTTAAAAAAAACTCATTAAAATTTTATCTGCAAATTGTCGTCTTATATTAAATTTAAGATGATAAATAAAAAAGATAAAAGATAAAACTCCTAAGCAAACTCTCGAAGCAAGCCTCCTTCCCCACTTTTTTGATGTGCATTCTTTCTTCGTGTCCCCGAGACAACCACAAAATAAGTGGTTTGAAAAAAAATTAAATCTCTTTCCCTTATGCTTTGATTGATGTAAATCATGTTGTTTGCTCATTTTGATAAACAAAAATGAACATAGCCATTGGGATCTATCTACTTTGCTTCCACCTTTGCCTCCATTGGAAATCACTTTCCCAACAATGAAAAAAAAGTCCGATCTGATTCATCATCTTGCACACCTCTAAAGCAACGAAGACTGTTAATGGGCACAGTCATGTCGTCCATCTCCTTGAGGGAACGCCTCCAACATAACTAGTTTTATTTACTTTAGAGTAGCTATTTTATGTTACTTTAGATTTGTTTTATTTTATAATTTTTTTTTTAAATATATGTTGATTGTGTTAAATTAATTATTATATACATGTTCTAAACTTCAATAATGTCATTGCATGGGATGGAAACCATCACAAGGTGGGCTATGATGAAAGGAAGTACTTTGCAATGCAAAAGTAATTTCACGATGCAAATTAGTTGTAAAATTGAGTATAAGTGCAAAGGGAATTCTGCACGATGCAAATTAGCCATAAAATTGAGTATTAATGCACATAATATGTTGTTTCATCACTCCATTCTCTAATCAAAGAAAAGACATAAAATATTGTTTGTGTAGGATTATGCTACGTATTATCAATGCATGTCATGCAAGGAAGAAATTAATGGTAATCTATGGTAAAAATAATTTGTTAATTTAACATATTAAATTATTTATAAATTTTCAATTATTGAATTATTTTAAATATTTTAATTAATAATACCTTTAAATATTGTATCAAATAGTTTTGATCTTCATCGGCCTCATAAAATTGCCATCCAATTTTAACACATTTGGGTTACATGTATCTGGTTCTAAAAAACTTCACCAATGTCGTGCGCAACTCAAATATTATAGATAAAACCCATTGAAGTTTAAATTCATGTCCATACCATTCCAAAGGGTTCAGCTCATAATATTTCTTAGCATCTACCAATGCTTCTTGGTATCGGCCAAGTTCCAAATATGCCCACCGTTTTTGAATGCAACTTCATATGGAGACTTAGATATTCTGTTGAGTGGAGACCTTGCTCTGCCCTCAATTAGTGCTTATATTCAATATACAATATGGTCATTAGAAATTTCATAATTTATTGTTCACTTTTGTCCATGTAAGTTTTGTTTTATGTACTAATATTAAGCCATTAAATACAAGTACTTATAGGAATGACATGACTCATTATGTCGCTCTCATCAACTTCATCTTTAACAACCACAATAATTTATATTTGCTAGTGCTTTAACTAGTTATTGTTATCTATGCTTTCAACCATGTTGCAAAGTAATTACAACAATCAATATTTGTTTATCTTGAACTAATTACTATCAACTATACTTTTAACCAATCAATTTATGAAGCCGCTCCACTAACAAATTACTTAGTCATCAATATTTAAGAAATATTTATTCCATGAAACAAACTCAACTTCAACTATACTACAAGGGATATAGCTATCGAAATCGAAATCAACAAATCACTCTACCAAGGCTCTTTACGAATAAATCAATTGCTCATTAATACTTAACAAATATTTATTCTAAGGAGCAAACTCAACTTCAACTATGCTAGTCACATTTGTGCCTAGCAAGAATCAAACTTGGAGTCAAGTTTAGTCCTAACAATTATAATCTTAATTGGCCCAATAAAAGTGCCATGCATCTGGCTTGCAAGAATTTGGCTCTAAGTTAGCTTGTGTCTTAAATTTCAAAGAGTTATTAAGTCGACTTTATAATCACTTATAGCTCATCTATTGATTAAATAAAAAATAACTATTATTACCATACTTGAAAGGAAGGTACTTGCCACTACATGGCCCCTGCTATTAATTATGAGTGCAAATTCTTTCCCCTTTCATAGCAAGAGAAAGAGACGGCAGGTTAGTCCCAGCGTCCATGTGCACACCAGGCATCACCACCCCTCGACCACCCACACAACCCCCTTCTTCAATCATGATCTCACCATATTCTACTCTTCCTCCCTCATACACATGCCCAAACAACATGATGTTCCTCCCCACCACTGCATTCCTCTCCATCGTCACCATCTCTGGGTTCAATAATGCTTCCATGCTGTCCACATAAGCACCTTCAACCCATGCAACACTTGCACCCAGGCTCTTCATATATACTCCAAAAGCAACGGACCCCCTACACAGCTGCACGAAGTGGTCACCTGCCACACTCCTCACTGCCTGCCAAATGGTGTCCAAGAACGCTTCTCGACCCCACAGGTCAACTCTATCACCCTTGTTCATCTTCCCCACCATAACCCATTTACATGCAACCCTCCACACTACCATAACAACGCCCGTCAATACATAGACTCCAAGCAAGAAAGTAACAGCACCCGCATGTATAAAAATGAAAGGAAAGATTCTGTTGAAGGCCTCGATGTAACATGAGACCAACCCGAGAGACACCGCAAAGGCCAGAGCAAGCAAGGCATAAGGTAGCCCCGTTTGTAGCAACGGTTGGGCCAGCAAAAGCCACAGAGACACGGCCCAGCTTCGAACCGGCGCCACCGGTTTCGCAACTTCTTTCACCGAGGATGCGGCGGGCGAGGGTAAGGATGCGAACGGGCAGGCGCTTAAGTCGAGGTCCACGTCGGATTTCTGCAAAAGCTTTTTCCACGCTGGGTGAAGTGGCAAACCCGTGCGGAGGCGCTGGCAGATTTCGTAGACAAGAGACCGCCCGTGGTCTATGGAGGCGCTGTCGCGGGAGGACCACGCAGCCACCACGTCCAGCCCAGGGCACCGCCTGTATGGTTCGAACCGCAGTTGCTCAGCCTCTTCTGTGTCCACCAACTGGTTAAAATTCATCACGCCCGTGTCAATGTAGGGATATTTTTGTTCATCCCATGGCTTCGTGCAGTCGAGGGCCTCGTCCCTTTCTGCGAAAGACTCGGGTACGGGCCGGATTTGTAATTGGAGGATGTATCTCACGCCCGAGGGAGACACCAACCGTTTCTGGAAGTCGTCCGCGAGGAAGTGAAGGGGACGGCTGTCGGCCGGGTCGCGTGGGATGGCGCCGGTTTTGGGCGGGAGTAGACGGCACTTCGGGTCGACTGCACCGGCATCTTCGCTGATCTGTGGATCGGCGGGTCGGAGTTTGAACTTCACGTAGTAATCGATCTGGCTTTGGTTGGATCGGAACAAGCGGCATATGTTGGAGTAGTAGTGTAGTTCCGCATAGGAGTTTGTCTGTCTGAGGGACCCCCAGACGGCGTCCCGGACGTGGGGTAACCGCTTCACTTGCTCTTCCCTGTGGTTGAGCTCACCAACGAGCCATGAAGATAAGTCGGCAATGGTTCTGGCGAAGAATGCGTTTCCTGTCTTGAGCGTAAGGTCGATGAGGGACTCGGTGGGGTTGTTTCCGTCGGGCATTATTCGAATGGATGCGCCACGGGTGTCCGAGCAAGCGTCGTCGTCTGCGCTGAGACTGTTGCTGTGGCGGATGATAATGGGGTATGTCTTTCCTGGTGAAAATATGTCGTGCTGTGGAATGCCTTTGAGATCATTGAAGATTGTGAGGGTGCCTCTTCCAGCCACACCCAGGCGGTGGAAATAACGGGACTGGACTTTCAGTGTTGTTTTTCCCATGTGTGCCGCGAGATTACCCACAATTTTTCTGTAATGATTGTCCATTTGAAGAATCCTTTCATCTGAAAGGAGGTCTCCTGATTGACCCTGGGCGTTCACCATCACCGGCTTTTCTGTTCCCACGTACACGCCCCCGGCTTGCAGCACGCAGTCTGCAGGTGCCAGAGACAATGCTCCCAGATCCTGCAACGTGGAGCCTGGCAAAAGGAGACTCTGAGTGCCTGTCACACAGTTGGAACCAATTTCAATTTTCCCCAAAGTAAAGCTCTTTGGGTTGTTGTGGGTCGTCGTTATTATTTTAGAGAAATCACCCAAGTGGGTGTTGGATCCCATCTGAAAGAGGTCTGGGTCGACTATGGCATTGATTGCCCTGATGGATGCTGTGCTGCCGATTTTTGCTCCCAAGCATTTTAGATAAATGCAGAAAGCTTCAGTTCCTGATAGGAGGTGTATAAATCTTTGATGACACAAAGTCAGGAGCCTGTGAATGAACCAAATTCGAAAGCCCAAATTGGACGAGGCTCTCACAGGTGCCCCAGTAGGCTTTACCTTTCCCACAATGCCCCATTTGAGAATGCAGGTCATCAGTGTTAGTACAAAGCCGTAGGCTGTGTAAGTGCATCCAACACAGAATGCAAGCTGCAGGATTTTTGCTTCTAAAAGTATTTGAGACACAAATTCCAGAACAATCGCAGGCTCTTCCAGTGCAACCAAGGCTGCGAGTATGGCAGGTGGCCAATGGAATGCCCCGGCTAGGGAAAATAGAAGAAAGCACCGGTCGGAGAACATGTGGATATGAGGCAACTGCATTGTCTTTGAAAGCCATGCAAACAATGGATATACTATTGCTGCAGCTAAAGTGCTGACCATAGCCACTGTGTATAGGCCCAATAGTTGCCATACGTGAGTGGTCGTTGTTGCCAAATTGCCCTCCTTGTCATCTTCCTGCATCTAATCAGAGATGTTTATTTTATCAATATGAATACAGCAACAAGATACAACTTAAAATTTTACTTCTTTTTGAACATCCTAACATAAAAATTGGGGTTTATGTCAGTGGAGATGAGTATCAGAGTAGAGAAGTGAAAACAATGTTCGGAGTAATAACGAAAACCCGTGCACTCAGCCAATCTTATAAGCTTCATGTCTGATAATTGTAGAATATAAAAAGCGGATTAGGGGAACAAATTGAAGATGACCAACGTAAGGATCTCAGGGTCTAGCAGCTAGCCAAAGGAGGACTTGAATTTGTCTACTCAAATTTGTTACAAAATGTAAATAAATAAATCATGCATGCAAAGGTAATTGAGACCTTGAGAGTCTTACACAACAAATTAGATAATGCCAGAAAGGCTCAAAAGGTAAATTGAAATTGATTATATAGCATACCTTCAGGTTTGAATGTGGTGTTGTCTTCCGAAAGTGTTGCTCAATTTCTGTCCTGTGAAGAGCAGGAACAACAGATTCTGATGCCAAAACAGTACCCATTTGAAGAAAGGCAAAAGGGCCAACAGAGGAACGACTTCCAATCCTTACAGGACCTAAAAACAACATTCCATTTTTCACTTGATGGTTCTCCAAAGTTGCTCCTTCTGAGACCACTGCTTCGTCGGCTATAGAAACCATAGAAGGCTCTGTAATGTCTATACTGTCTAAAACCAAATCTTTTCCAATATCGGCACCCTGGAGCCTGTACCACCATGCAATGAAAACAGTACCACGAAGGTGGGTGGCAAGCATGGTGGATGCAAAATCCCTGGCGCAGTACAGAGTCCACCATTTCACAAAATCAACAGACCACACAGACACCTTGGGCTTCAATGTATGATTCACTTGCAAAAATCTCATCCCAAATATAGACAGAGAAATGGCAGTCATAACTATGTAGAATATCCATGCAGCTGGGCTGGCAAGAAGAAGCAGCAAAATGGGATTCAATTTTAGTAGTTCAGCAGCAGGTAAAGCAACACGAAAGGGAATTGAACATGCGATGTATGCTGGAACAATCAACAATGCTGCTGCATACACAATGCCAATTAACTGAAGAAACCCAATTGCAAGCCTTTTGAGAGCCGAAGGCAATACACATTGGGTATCCGTATATGAACTAGCATTCTCTGCTTTTGTAACGTTTGTAGATGTCTTTCCTTCTCGCTGAAGAAGTCCCTCCGCAAATGCTGCTAGTTCAGAAATATTGTTTGCTGTGAAAATATCAACTGCAGAAACATGGACGCCCAGATAAGCTGAAAGCTTCTGTGCTGCACAAACCACTCCTACTGAATCAATCCCGTAGGAAACAAGACTATCTGTAATAGAAATCTCCTGTATAGCCACTCCAGTTCTCTCTGAGACAAGACCTTTCAGAAACTCCACCAAGCCCCCAGGATTCGATCCTCCAACACTGTGAGTATTATCACCTAAATTTTTCAAGAGATTGAAGGCCAACTCTGCAAGTTCTGAGATGCACCCAGCAGTGTAAATGTCAATTGCGGCAACCTGTACCCCTAAGAAGGTTGACAACCTCTGTGCTGCTTCCACCACCACAATTGAACTTAGCCCATAATTTACAAACTATTATCATATGATATCTGAGAGACCTCCAAGCCAGTCTTCTCACTCACCAGACACACTAGAAACTGTAGAATCTCTTCTTCTTTCAACTGGAGAATACAGATTGGAATCGGAGCCATTGAAGGTCTGAGCCCTTTTCATGATGGGCAGAAGCAAAAACTTATGACCGGCCTTCTTCCCAGTAAATGTCCGAACGATAGCCATTTTGCGAGTTGTTCCGGCAATGTCCAAGGTTCCATCTGTAAACTGTTTGAGACATTCAAACCGTCGAATTTTGCCAGAAGTTGTCTTGCAGATGGTCCTTGGTTTGATCAGTTTTACAGCGGCAATTTCGACCCCGTGCTCAGCTGCCACTGCCAACCGAATCTGCTCTGCAACATCCGTCTTAATGATTTTTTCGTCTCTGATTTCTGCAATTACTACAAGACCCACCTGGTCTGAGGATTCCGGTAGGCAAATCCCATTGGAAGCCAAGGTCTCTTCAGGAACTCCAATCACTGCGCAACACCCTGGTCGAATGCATTCCGAGCAGGTCTCCACAGTTTTCTCCACGTCTGAAGAGTATACATTCCTGCCATTCACAATTATCAAGTCCTTTATACGCCCTGTCACGAATAATTTTCCTGCCACAATCCGCCCCAAATCTCCTGTCCTGGTATAGTTTCTTGTTCCTAAAAGAGGAGATAAAAAGGAATAATTATATTGATGTCCACAATTGACCAATATGTCTTACAATAGAGGACACTAGAGAAAGCAAGCACTTAAAATTATGTTTAGTCACCTGAATTAAGTTTATTCTTGAATGTCTCTTCTCCTTGGACCTCACGACCCCAATACCCAATCCCTGCGCTGGGACTGCTAACCCAGATCTCACCTTCGACTCCTTCCCCCTCCACCTCTTCCCCTGTTTCAGCATCTACAATCCTTATATCAACATCTGGGTCATTTTGTTCAACATAACCACAACAGACTCTCCCCTTCCAGTCCACATAAATGGGCTTCCCAGCACCCCATGTCACAGAAACAAAAACGCTATTCTCTGCTAGGCCATAGCCAGGTGCCAACACCTCCTCCCCTAGCCCCCAGGGCCCCAGAAGCTCCACAAACCGCATCAGTGTTTTCTGCCTTACCGGCTCCGCACTTACCATCAAAAACAACATGGATGACAGATCATATTCTTGCAACAATTCAATCTTCTTGTTATTTGCATTCTCCAGCCTGCGGACGAGGAGCTCGAAGGCGAAATTAGGCCCTGCACTGTGGGTAGCCTTGTATTTAGTCATGGTTTGAAGCCATAACAAGGGGTTTCTAATGAAGGTCAAAGGGGAAAAGAGAATTGTAGTTCCACCGCCGAGCATTGCTGTGAGGAGGCCACCAATGAGCCCCATGTCATGGTACTGTGGTAACCAACTTACTAACACAGTGCTTGAGGTGCTCTTGTAATGCCTATGCATGAGCTTTACATTGTGTACAAGCCCCGCGTTAGTGATCATCACCCCTTTTGCATCCCCTGTTGAGCCTGAAGTGAATTGTAGAAAACACACTTCTTCAGGTCGTGGTTTTAAGTTGAATGCATTATCATTGTGTTGAAGGGATTGTTCCTGTTCCTGTTCTGGTTCTTCTATTGGAGAAATCTTGGGCCATGACCAGGAGCTAGGGGGTTTCCTTTTGTTGGTCCATGAATCAGTGTGGAGCCATGGTAGTTCAGGCCAATGAGGGGCAACCTTGCCTTTGTAGGTCCCTAGGAGAATCATGTTGTGAAGACTGTTGGATATGAAACCCAACGGTCACCTCGTCCTTTTGTGGTGACTCTTCATTGTTCAGCTCCTTCTCTTGGCTTCTATTGTAATCTATAAAAGCATATGTATATGCTGTTGTAAACACATCTGAGAACACACTAATATAAGAGTTTTCCCCTACTTTGTGGACGTAGCCATACATATGGTGAACCACGTTAAATATCTTTGCACTGTGTGATTGTTTACTGTTCTTTTCTTTTTCGCTGTTCCATTGTTTTAACAATTGGTATCAGAGCTCGGGTAAGGAGTTGGTTGAGAAATTCGTGACGAATTTCGAAGAAATGAAAGAAGCGGACAAGTGGAGAATAGAGAAGTTTTCGGGGCAGAATTTTGGGCTTTGGAAGTTGCAAATTCGTGCCGTGCTAATTCAAAAAGACTTAGCTATCACGCTGAAAGGAAAAACAGCAAAACCAGAAAAGATGACAGATGACGAATGGGATGTGTTGGATCAAAAAGCAGCCTCTACAATCATCCTCTTGTTGTCCAGCAACGTCTTATTTAATGTTGCAACAGAAACTTCGGCAAAGCAGATCTGGGACAAGCTTCGCGACATGTATGAAATGGCATCCGCAACCAATAGAGTCTTCTTGCTAAAGAAGTTGTTCAACCTGAAAATGAAAGAGGGAAAAACATTTTCAAATCACTTGAACGAATTCAACATTGCAATCAGCTAACTAGTTTCTGTAGAAATCAATTTTGATGATGAAATGAGGGCTATGCTACTCCTGTGCTCGCTTCCCGATAGTTGGGATAATGTCGTGATGACGATCAGCAATTCAGCACCTAGGAGAAGAGGATCTGAAAACAAGGAAAAGAAAGCATTGTTAAGATTTGACGATGTTGTTGCCACCCTCCTCAACGAAGACATGAGGAGAGGACAAAATAAAATATCCGGTGAAGCCTTAGTTCTAGGCAATAGGGGAAGAACCCAAGATCGAGGAAAATAAAACAGGAGAAGATTTAAATCAGCGAAGAGATCAAAGTCAAGAGGACGGAAAGAAGGTTGCTGGTTTTGCGGGAAAGATGGACATGTCAAGAAGAATTGTTGGTGTTATAAGAAAGCTCAAAAACAGCTGAAAGAAAATGAGATTAACACGACTCTTGAAGATGATGGAGGAGCTCTTGTCTTGGCAGCAAGTGAAGCTGAAGCCGACTCATGGATTTTAGACTTTGGTGCCTCCTTTCACGCAACTTCAAATCGGGATGCCTTCCAAACATATCAAGAAGAAAAATTTGGCAAGGTTTATCTCGGAGACAATGAGCCATGCGAGATTGTCGGCAAAGGTGATATATTGCTACAACTAAAGAATGGAAGCAAGTGGCTACTGAATGATGTCAGACATGTTCCTAAACTTAAGAGGAACTTGATTTCAGCTAGATAACTTGATGCGCAAGGTTGCAGCATCACTTTCTCTTCCAACATTTGGAAAGTAACTAAAGGCGCTTTAGTTGTTGCAAAAGGCAGTAAATCAGGATCTCTTTATGTGCTCGAATGCGCCGCTGAAGTGGGAGCGGTGATAGCCGTAGTTGACAGCGAGACAGAATTGTGGCATAGGAGACTTGGCCACATGAGCAAAAAAAGAATGGAAGTATTGCTCAAAAGAGGCCAACTTTCTGGTTTATAATCAACAGATTTAGAACTTTGTGAGCATTGCATTTATGGGAAACAAAGGCAGGCCAGCTTCTCCAAAACCGGACACGACAAGAAGGAAAAACCCTTGGAACTCGTGCATTCGGATGTCTTCGGTCCCACAGAGGTAACCTCCATTGGAGGAGCAAACTACTTTGTAACTTTTTTAGATGATTGCACCCGTAAGCTTTGGGTTTATATGCTCAACAGAAAATCAGAAGTGTTTGCAAAATTCAAAATTTTTAAGGCTGTTGCTGAAAATCAAATTGGGAGCAAAATTAAATGTCTTAAAACTGACAATGGGGGGGGAGTTTTGCTCTTTAGATTTTGATGCTTTTTGTGCAAACAACGGCATTCAGCACATCAAGGTTGTGCCATTTACACCTCAGGAAAATGGTGCAGCCGAAAGGATGAATCGCACTATTCTAGAGAGGGCACGTAGCATGCTCTCAAATGCAGGTTTGAGTAAAGAATTCTGGGCTGAGGCAGTTAACACGGCGGTTTATTTGATCAATCAAAGTCCTTCCACCAAACTGGACTTTGATATTCCGGAAGAAGAATGGTTTGAAAAGAAGGTCTCTTACAATCATCTTCGAGTCTTTGGCTGCGAGGCGTTCGCTCACATTCCAAAAGAAAAGCGAACAAAATTGGATTTCAAATCCAAACGATGCATCTTCGTTGGTTATGGGGAAGAGCAATACGGTTTCAGATTGTGGGATCCCGTTGCAAAACAAATCATTCGCAGTCATGATGTGGTATTCAACGAAAAAGTGTTTCCAGCCCTGCAAGCACAAAAAACACAAGAAAAGGAGTATATATCAGTTGATGATTTTGGGAGTAATACTCCATCTTCATAGCCAAGTGTGGCATCACATATAGTTGGACATTCAAATCCAGGTAACCAAATTACTCTGCCACCATTTAGTTTTGGTTCACATTCTGGAAATGTTGATATAAGGCAATGTTCTGGCTCCTCTCCGTCATCCATGAATTCCCAATCATCACATTCAGTGGGAGTAATTTCCACACAGGCTGGTGAGAAAGAGACAACAACCTCTTGTTATGACCTTGGTGCAGGAAACGCACCACAAAATGTTTTGCATTTGCCGCCCCTGTCTGGAACACTGCCTAGAAACGGTGATTCAGATCATGCTAGCGGTGAAAGGTGCACACAATACACAGTGGGAAATTGATGCAGAGGGGTTCCCAGTTGAACATTAACACAGGTTGTGGAATCCTTGGAAGGCCCACAAAATAACCTTTACAGAGTATATCGGCAAGACTATTTAAATGCCACACCGAAAAATACATATTCTTGCCTATCGGCAAGACTCTAACTATCGGCGGCACATTTTTTGCATCCCCCGACAACACACCTTTCACCGATGAGCCATCCATCGGCAAGACTTCTCGCCTCTCACCCCGATCGGTGAGAGTTCCTTCCGTCGGTCCAAAGTGACTTTCTTATGCCGATGGCATTACTCACACCGATGACCCCTCTCTGCACACACACTGCTTAATCATTGGTGGGACCAACCAATTGTTACCCCGATACAACACGATCGGCAAGATTAATGTTATCGGTTCAATGCACCTTTATCTACCCGATAGACGTAGTCAGTCCGATGACCTTATGCTGAAACAATAAACACCAAACTTTTCCTTCGGTGAGACGAATGTCTTGCTCTCCACGATGCTCCTTCTATCGGCGTGACTCCGTCGATCGGCATAACTTCCAAAGCTTCGCCCGATGTGCTTTCCTCACACCGATGGCTTTTACATACATTTCTCGACTTATTCTGTAACCGAACAGCACCCATAGAAACTAATCTAACAGAACAAAAAGCTAACTACATGGAGGTCATTCCACTGATTTCAAAGAAATCCACCAGTGGAATGACTCCAAACGATATTTCTGTAATTAGACCAAGAACAAAACTACTTTATTCCTTCCAGAGGTTATACATACAAATTGTTCTTTTTCCTCTCTGTCTGTTCGCTCACATACAGACGCACTATTTAAAGACTCATACATTGGCAGTTACAGAAGGTGGAAGGTGAACCGTTCCTCAACCACCCTGCCAATCGGTTATATTCTACTTGTCCGGTTACAATCTCTTTCAATTCATTTACAATTTGGAATGACACGTATACAATCTTTCGATATGGCTCAAAGGCTTACAACATAACATTTGGACACAATAGAAAATACGAGGGATCCTCTAGATCCTCAATGTCTCGAGGTGCTCCTGCACCATACTCCCCAGCACGAAGAAAACTCTTGTCCCAAGAGTTATGTGGTCTGCTTCAAATGACCTTTGCCTCTTTATGTCTTCAACCCTGACTTGATGCCTCCGCTGCTTTCTCTTTACCCTCCAACAGTGACTCATATCAATGGAGTTTGACTGGCTGCCTCTAAGGTGCATCTCTATCTGAAGTCCACTCCTCCCTGCTACAACCATACTTCTGTCCCTCACCTGGGAGTCCTCTCTTGCCTCTCTCCCCAAGACTGTTGGTGACAACCAATGGACCATCTTCTCTGGCCCTCTTGACAGACCTTCCTATCTGCCTACAGCAGTGAGTGAACTTGCACCTGCAACCATAAAACTTCTCAACAAGAATCAAATAGCAAAAACCAATGCTCATCCTGAACTCCTGGTGTAGATTGCCTCCTTCGGCGCTCTATCTACACGCTCAGAATCTTCTGAGCTCTGATACCAATCTGATGCAGAGGGGTTCCCAGTTGAACATTAACACAGGTTGTGGAATCCTTGGAAGGCCCACAAAATAACCTTTATAGAGTATATCGGCAAGACTATTTAAATGCCACACCGAAAAATACATATTCTTGCCTATCGGCAAGACTCTAACTATCGGCGGCACATTTTTTGCATCCCCCGACAACACACCTTTCACCGATGAGCCATCCATCGGCAAGACTTCTCGCCTCTCACCCCGATCGGTGAGAGTTCCTTCCGTCGGTCCAAAGTGACTTTCTTATGCCGATGGCATTACTCACACCGATGACCCCTCTCTGCACACACACTGCTTAATCATTGGTGGGACCAACCAATTGTTACCCCGATACAACACGATCGGCAAGATTAATGTTATCGGTTCAATGCACCTTTATCTACCCGATAGACGTAGTCAGTCTAATGACCTTATGCCGAAACAATAAACACCAAACTTTTCCTTCGGTGAGACGAATGTCTTGCTCTCCACGATGCTCCTTCTATCGGCGCGACTCCGTCGATCGGCATAACTTCCAAAGCTTCGCCCGATGTGCTTTCCTCACACCGATGGCTTTTACATACATTTCTCGACTTATTCTGTAACCGAACAGCACCCATAGAAACTAATCTAACAGAACAAAAAGCTAACTACATGGAGGTCATTCCACTGATTTCAAAGAAATCCACCAGTGGAATGACTCCAAACGATATTTCTGTAATTAGACCAAGAACAAAACTACTTTATTCCTTCCAGAGGTTATACATACAAATTGTTCTTTTTCCTCTCTGTCTGTTCGCTCACATACAGACGCACTATTTAAAGACTCATACATTGGCAGTTACAGAAGGTGGAAGGTGAACCGTTCCTCAACCACCCTGCCAATCGGTTATATTCTACTTGTCCGGTTACAATCTCTTTCAATTCATTTACAATTTGGAATGACACGTATACAATCTTTCGATATGGCTCAAAGGCTTACAACATAACATTTGGACACAATAGAAAATACGAGGGATCCTCTAGATCCTCAATGTCTCGAGGTGCTCCTGCACCATAAATGTCCCCACGTGGGCTCAACAGGTAGAGACTTTGGGACAGCGACCTCATAGTCAAAATTTTCATTATGATCTTGGTGTGGGGGGGTCAAATGCACCTCAAACTTCACCGTCCAATATGCCTTTACAATATAATTTATCGCCATATGGTCAGTGACCTATGGAAGAAGGTGAAAGTCTTCAAAAGAATCTGGAAGCAGTTTCAACGCAGTTCTTCCAAAAGGCAACTCCATCACCATTGGTAAATGCCATGCAGCCACTTCATATGAAATCGCTGCCTATCCAAAGTCCAACGCAGCATGATAAGTATTTAACGCAGCCAGTTGAAGTTTCATTACAGCCATACGGTGGGCACCCGCGGCCTTATCAAGGAGGTCGACAGTTTCATAAGAATGTGGAAGACATTTCTTCACATTCTAATTCATTGTCATATGGACAACGGCCTCAGCAAGATGTAGAGGAAATCTCAACACAGCAAAGGCTAAGCTCAAGTTATTTGACTCCCACACAGCTGCCTTCTAATACACTTCCTTTGCACAATTTTAATGCCATGAAGCCTGTAGAAAGTCCAACGCAGCCACTCTATGTGCAATCGCTGCCAGAACAACATTAAATAAGACAGTCAGTAGAATCAAGAGAGCAGAATGTTGAAACTATTCAAGGCAGTGATGTTCAAAAATAGAGTATTGCACATGGCAGTCTGCAGGGACAAATTCCTCCCTTGAGGAGGTCTACCAGGGAGAGGAAACCTCCTCCAAAATTTGATGATTATCAATTACTTGTTACTGATCTATCAGAACCAAATACATTTCGAGAGGCTTGCAATGATAGAGACAGTGAGAAGTGGATGGCAGCAATCAAGGATGAAATGGACTCTCTAATGGCAAACCATACATGGGATCTGGTCCGGCTTCCACCTGATCGCAAACCTTTGAAGAATCGGTGGGTCTACAGAATCAAAGAGGAAGAAGGTGGCACAAAACACTATAGGGCCAGACTTGTTGTGAAAGGATATGATCAACAAAAGGGAGTGGACTTCAATGAGATTTTCTCACCAGTCGTGAGGATGAACACAATTTGAGCTGTTTTGGGTTTGACAGTAGTTTATGACCTTAAGCTTGAGCAACTCGACGTCAAAACTACTTTTCTCCACGGTGACATAGAAGAGGAATTGTACATGCATCAGCCAGAAGGTTTTGTCAAGCAAGGGCATTAAAATCTGTTTTGCAGATTAAGGAGGAGCTTGTATGGGCTAAAACAAGCCCCAAGGCAGTGGTACATCAAGTTTGATAACTTCATGATGGAAAATCAGTTTATGTGCTCTGAATCTGATCCATGTTTATACTACAAGGTTTTGCCAAGTGGTGAATTTGTTTTGTTGCTACTTTATGTTGACGACATGCTCATTACCGGCACCAACATGAGAGTCATTGCTGATTTGAAGCAACTCTTGGGAAACAAATTTGCAATGAAGGACCTCGGGGCAGCAAAGAAGATTCTTGGCATGACCATCATTCGGGACAGAAAGAAGAAAGAAATCAGATTGTCTCAGCAAAAATATATTGAAAAAGTTTTGGACAGATTCAATATGAGAAGTGCTAAGCCAGTTAGCACTCCACTTGCCGATCATTTTCACTTATCTTCAGCATTGTGCCCCAAGACACAAGAAGAACAAGACTACATGAAGAACATTCCATACTCTTCAGCCGTGGGAAGTCTTATGTATGCAATGATATGCACCCATCCTGATATTTCCCAAGCAGTGGGAGTTGTGAGCCGGTTCATGAGTAATCCTGGAAAAACTCATTGGGAAGCTGTGAAGTGGATATTGAGGTATCTAAAAGGCACTTCAGATTATGCCTTATGTTTTGGTGGGAAAGTTGCACAGCTACAAGGCTTCGTTGACTCTGATATGGCGGGTGACTTGGATAAAAGAAGGTCTACATCCGGCTATGTTTTCACTTTTGCCGGGGCAGCTATCAGCTGGGTCTCAAGATTGCAACAAGTAGTTGCTCTTTATACTACTGAGGCTGAGTACATTGCTCTCACTGAAGGAGCAAAAGAAATGGTTTGGTTGCAGCGTTTGTTTACTGAATTGGGTTCGAAATAGCAAGCTTTCACACTTTTTTGTGACAGTAACAGCGCTATTCATTTGGCCAAGAATACGACATTCCACAACAGAACCAAACACATTGAGCTGAGGTATCATTTCATCCGTAGCATGATTGAAGAAGGTAAGTTGCAAGTTTAGAAGATCGACACCAAGATCAATCCGGCTGATGCATTGACCAAGGTTGTACCTCGAGAGAAGTTTGAATTCTGCCGCGCTTCTCTCGGCATTGTCAAACTCTGACAATAGGCTTAAAGTAGGGGAATAGCTCTGAATGTTTGCAACAGTCGTTGGGTTTCAAGTGGGAGATTGTTAGATATGAAACCCAACGGTCACCTCGTCCTTTTGTGGTGACTCTTCATTGTTCAACTCCTTCTCTTGGTGTCTATTGTAATCTATAAAAGCATATGTATATGTTGTTGTAAACACATCTGAGAACACACTAATATAAGAGTTTTCCCCTACTTTGTGGATGTAGCCATACATATGGTGAACCACGTTAAATATCTTTGCACTATGTGATTGTTTACTGTTCTTTTCTTTTTCGATGTTCCATTGTTTTAACAAAGACTAGCTGCACGAACAGTTGCATGGTATGAAGAGGTGGAGAGTATGGCCATTGCATTGCAAGATTTTGCTACACTCTCCACCTTGGCCAGTGCTTGTCCATTGCGGTGAAGTGGGTTTGGTGGAAGAAGTGGAACTGCCAAGACCTACATAAAACAAAATTGAAGTTAATTATACACCAACACAAGAGGAAAAACAATTCTCACTATAAAAATGTGCATTTAGTTCTTCATTATCTAGAAAAAACAAAAACACACTTGCACATGTTGAGTAATCGTAACAAAAATAATATTATTCAGGCACAAGACTTGATGCCTAGCCTAAGTTGCCTAAGTTTTTATGTATTATGTGTTTTTTTCTTTAAATAAGTTTTTTATTCGGCTAACTAAGTTTTATTTTGATTTTTAAGATTATGATATGTTAAGAAAATTTGAAATGAGAAGTTTATTATGAAATCAATTAGGGTCCAAATTAAAAAGAATCTATTACACATATTTCTTACCCAAGCTCATAGACATCCAAAGAAGGCATCTATAAAATCAAGTCCAGGAGGATGAAGCAACAAAACCCTATCCCCTTGTTTAATTATAGGCTTAGTGGATGTAAGCAACTTGTGTGCTATAAGAAAAGTCCTAGCATCAATATCTTGGTATGTCCGCTTGTCTGTAACTTTCCCTTCATCGTTTATCCATGAGTATAAAGTCTTGTGTCCTACTATTTTATGGGATGCCCAAAAATGCAAATACTCATCAATGGTAGCCAAGTCTGGAAACTCCACACCATGGATTTCACCCAATTCTTTGATTTTACAATAGCTCTTTTGTTGCGATGTATATAGTGGAAATAGTCTCTGCACACATTTATATATTCATCTCATGTTAAGATATGATTCCCAAGGAAAATAATTCATGAAATCCTTTAAACTAAAATGGGATATTGTTACTACCTTGACATAAGGAAATGGTGGATTATGAGCATCTGATGCAAAATGCTTGCAGACCAAATCAATGGCATAGGTTGAATTTAGCTCAGTAAGCTCAAAGGCCATCAAACCACCCACATAATATGTATTGTATTGACCTTGCAACCCTTCTAATCTGTCATAGAATCCATCCTTCATGTCTACGCAATTCACACATCAAATGTCACCTTAACATAGCTATTCAACTTTCAATTCAAGTTCACAAAAGGAAATAAAGAAAATTTAAGAATTTAGATTCAATTCATGTTGGTATTTCATAATTTTTAACATTTATTATGTGAGAGCTAATAAATCTATTATCTAAGAATCAAAACTAAGAGTTTCAAGAATATATTTCTATTTTAAATTATGTGTATATTTTTTGATCAAATTTAATTCTCTTTCAAGTTATAAATTAATTTTAAGAATAATCTTCTCCCTATTGGATAATTATGAGGAAACTCTTTGTTTAGGTTCCCAAGTTTCAAATCTCAAGATTCTAAGACTAATGTCTAACACTCATTATACTTTATTCTGAAACAATGCACAAACTATACTTTTGTTTCTATTAATCAAGCTCGGTGTTGATTTTTCTTACTAATATACTCATCTATGTCTGTTGATTTCATTTCTAATTTCATAGTGAGATAAGAAGACTTCAATGAAGAAGGATGCAACCTATCACTAGAGATTACCCAAGATATTGTAGCTATAGAAGTGTTCCACATTAGAGATGAGGCTACAATAAGGAAAATGAAGAGACTTCCTTGATAGGAAGAAAAGGCTATGAGGATCCCCAGCTTGGTGGAAATCAAGCTACTAGTGGTGGAGAAGAAGTCCTCATAAAAGAGGATGACATTATGAAGAATAAATGTGAAGGGCATAATATTGTGAGAATGCTAGAAGCTAATATGGTAGGAAAAATAGATGAATATAAAAATGGACTCTTGATAGTCTATTATAGTGCAACAAGCCATGGAAAAGATACAAGCTACAAAGGAGATCTTTATGAAGGCCACCACTTATTGTATTTTTGACTGCCATAGTCTTCTCTAGTATACAAGAGGTTTGAATATTTATCAATAGTGAGTTTTAACATGCAAATATGAGAACACAAAGTGTTGTGTTTTTTGTTGATAATGGTTTTGGTATTAAACATATATTCACTATATTTCCTTTCTATTCCACTATGTTTATTTATATACCCGCAACTCGATATTTTAACTAGAAGTAGTAGAGGTTGTTTGCACCAATTTGGTATTAGAGCATCTAAAGATGTTGAAAGTAGAGTTCATTCATGGGACAACCTTAGTTGTTATTACAAAGAGTTCTAAATAGCTCAAAGGAGAGTTGTGGCTATGGCTATAGATGTAGAGGTGGAGTTTTTACATGATGTGACAAAGAGGATAACCAAATTGGAAGAATTAAGAAAAAGGAAGAGGTAAAATAAAACATTAGACAAGCAAAGGAAGTTGCAAAACTTGGGGTTTGAGTTAGAGGAATTGTGGTTGGTGTTGGAGTAGTATGAAGCAAGCGATAATGGGAAAGAAAATAGAAAGAAAGTTGAAGCAAAGACATTTGAGGGTTGTGACAAGGTGAAAAGGACTGATGGGAATAAATACACACATTGTGAACAAGAGTTGTTTTCAAAGAGGAAATACATTGAGTCGAGGATTAGCCAAGGAATAGAACTCTTCGAACACGGAATGACTAAATCCCTTGAGAGGTTAGCAAAATTACTAGTGGATGGAAGGCCCTTAAATGTGCTCTATAAATAATTTGAGAGAGAGGAAATGGATGAATGGGATGAAGATGTTGAGTTGTGTTACCTTGAAGTAGGAGAAAATATTGGTAATTAGCATGGAAGAGAAGATTTAGAAGACTAAATTAAAGAAGTATGCAACCCATCGCTAGAGGTTGCCCAAGATATTGCAGTTGCAGAAGTGGTTCATATTAGAGATGAAACAAAAGCAAGGAAGAAGAATGAAGAGGCTTCCTTGATAGGTAGAAGTGTGAGTGAAAAAGGCTATGAGGAGCCCAAGCTTGGTGGAAATCAAGCTAGTAGCGATGGAGAAGAAGTTGTCCTCATAAAAGAGGATGCCATTGTAAAGAATGAATGTGAAGGGCATGATATTGTGAGCATGCCGAATGCTAATATGACAAGAAAAATAAGTGGAGCAAAATGGACTCTTGTTAGTTTGTTATAGGGCAACAACCATGGAAAAGATACAAGTCGCAAATGAGATCTTTATGAAGGCTATCATTTGTTGTATTTCTTCCCTTCTATTCTATTGCATTCATTTTTCTACCTACAAACAAGTTATGCCATTGTAAAGAATGAATGTGAAGGGCATGATATTGTGAGCATGCCAAATGCTAATATGACAAGAAAAATAAGTGGAGCAAAATGGACTCTTGTTAGTTTGTTATAGGGCAACAACCATGGAAAAGATACAAGTCGCAAATGAGATCTTTATGAAGGCTATCATTTTTTGTATTTTTTCCCTTCTATTCTATTGCATTCATTTTTGTACCTACAAACAAGTTATTTTAACTAGTAGCAATAAAGGTTGGATCTACATCAAAGACTCTAAAAAACTCAAAAAATTGTTACAACTTCATACATTGCAAGCAAACTTCTTCCAAACCAAGTAGGATTGTTTTAATACCTTGAGAGGTGATGTGGGGAAATTAGGTCCAACATCTTTGGAGAATCATAGACTCCACTTGGGCTCCCATTCTCTTGACATCCTCACATATAAAGCTTCACACAACATCTTTGTCAATATCAACAGAGTTTCCATAAGACCAGAACAAGAAGATATCTGTATCTTGGTAGAACTTTTGCATGGCGACCGGATGACCAATGGTGTTAGGATCCTCCACATATGTCTTGCAGTAGTAGAATCCTATAGGGAGGTGATCAAGGCCTTTGATTTTTGCAATTGTTGTATAGTAGTCAATTGTTCTTACTTTTGAGAACAATTCTTCTTCCACCTCATTGAGCTCAAACAAATTCAATCTACTCCTTGCATAAGTACAAATTCAATCAATGTATCATTATTCGGTACTTGATAATTATTAGATTGTAGAGCATAAAAATTTTGAACACTAATAATCTTTACTTAATTGTGTGAAGTTGAGAGAATTGCTTGTAAAGGAAAGAAAAATATTATAATTAAATTTAAGATAGATGGGCACAAACACCACAATAGGGTGAAACATATTTTTAAAAGTAATTAACAAAGTAGATTTGTATCAAAACTTATTAGCCATAGAGAATTTGATACAAAAGAAAGTAATAGAGATGTATAGTTGAGAATTATACTATAAGTCCAAATTATTTTCTAATGACATTTTGAGATTATTTTCAAATTGTAATGGGATCCATTTTATTTTTTATTTTTAATTTCTATCTAAATAGATGTAGAGTTACCTGTGGAATTTGACCTGTAAACCTTGGTGAGCCCAGCAAACGGAATCGAACCAGAAATAATAATTTTATCAAACTCCATCATCTTTTCTTCTTGTATTTCAAAGTTGTTGGTGCGGACACGTACGGAGTTCAAGTCCCTTTCGATGTTGAGCACCTCAATATTACAGTACACCTTGGCCGGCACCCTCGTGCTCAATTTCTGGCATAGGCTCGTATAACCACCCTTCACTCGTCTGATTTTTCCCAGCATAGATGTTCGGGCAAATTCATGTAGGTAAGCATAAGGCATGTCTTCAACAAATCCATAGCCGGACGCTGTATACCCATATGCAACAGCTTTAGGAATGGCCTTCAAACCATTCTGTGTCACAAATTCCAGTGCTGGCTCCGCCATCAGGTGGCTCACCGCATGGACTCCAATGCGGCAGGAATCTTGGGCTTTGGCCTGAAGGCGAGCCAATTTTTTTATTTGAATTCAAATTTACTCGATTTAAATATCATCTATTTTAATGGTTAAACAGTCAATAGCTAAACTTAAAAATGGGGAAAAATGGGTTAACAATACAAATAAATGAAATGAGGAGAGGTATCTATGTATGTGCCTGGAGTTTTATTGTAAGAGGAATAATGGACATGTAATCAGCTTGAACATCCAAATCCTCAAATTGGCCGCCATTGCAGTCTATTAGGGCAAGCTTATGAGACTTCATGTCTTGGAATTCCACATCCCCCAACTCCTCTGCCAGATTTGTGATTGTTGGAGCACTGTTTGCTGCCACCACCTGCCCACCCAAGTCATAGACTCTCCCTGCAACATAAAATGTAAATTTAAATTTAGAACGTCTAATATATATATTGTTTTGCTCCACTCTGCTTAAACATCATCTATTTCAATGATTAAACAATTAATAGCAATTTTACATTTCATTTATAACAACAACAAGTAAACATTTATCTTATTTTTATTATTCAAAATTGACTTTTGACCATTAAAATGAACTATGTTTAAGAATAACAGCTGTGCTCTGACTAAAGTAATACTTCCTCCTTTATCTCTCATTTTCTCCAACAAACAAAAATCTAAAAGAAATAGAACATTTTCATGAACATTTTCAATTGTAATGTGCTGTGGAGACTTAAAGACTAAAGTATATTCAAATAGTTTATAGAGTGAGATCTAAATAGTTCAAGATGTTCGGAAGTAAAAACATTCTTTAATTCAATTCAAGGCAGGCTTTTGTTTGATTTATGAATTTAAGAATCTTGGGTTTATTAAACATAATATATCTTGCCATTTATATATGTACACTAACTAAACTATCTTACAGATATTGTATTTGCTTTCTGTATACCATCTAATCATATTTTAACCATCTACATATACACAGACAATAGGTTACCTTGGATTTCTACAGATTCACACATGCCACCCACGGTGTGATGTTTCTCCAGCACTGTTACATTCTGATAGACCAATTTTGCAAGGGCATAAGCAGCTGACAAGCCACTCGGTCCTGCACCAACAATACAAATTCTAGTGGTCACATCCACGGATGGATGCAGCTTCAATAGCTTTTCTCTCACCACCTCCATTGCTGCTAATTTTCTTAATCTCAAGATTCCCTCAATCCACTTCTTCAAACGGTGCAAAATCTCTGCAACTCAGAATGATAAAACTGCATAATACCAAGTACAATTGTTATAACTAAACTGAACTTTAAAACTAGAATCCCAAGTAAATACAGCCCAAATCAGGAAGAGCTAAAACAATAAAAGCAGAATTCCCAGGCCATTTTGATAGAGCGAAAAAAGGGCTCACATCTCAAGTTAGAATTTCAATTTCACTATCAGACACCCATTAGAGTTAATCATTTTCATACTGCTTAGAATGCAGTGAAATCAATGATCAAATTCATGCTACTTATAAAAGGCAGAACACTGAAGGCAAATAAAGAGAAATAAAAATTTTGGCCCGCGATTCCGGAGTTTGAGAATTTTGCGTTGATTAAGTCCTGCCATGACATATTGAAGATGAAATCAAACTTATTTAGACACATGTTTGCATTTCATTTTTTCCGCACTTTCAGAGATCTCATTCTTGGTTTTATATTTGGCGTTACCCATGTCCCAAGGTGCTGCTAAATTCCAGTCAATTGACATTTTTCATTGAATATCAATGTTAGAGTAGGAACATTTAATTTTCCTGTTAAAGTCTGGAATCGCCGGCCAAAATTTATGTTTCCTTTTCACTGTAAAAATGCCTGTCTTCTATAAATAGCATGGATTTAAATCACTCTGATCATCGAATAGAATAGAATAATTTTTAAGCTTCCCGCCTTTATCAAATGTTCCTTCTATAAATAGATCATGTCAAGAAGTATATCGCCGTTGTCAGGGCTTAAATTTGACAGTTGTATAGCTGTATTTAGGCATTTTAGCTGTAAAATACAATTGAAATTTTGAAAAGACCGTATCAGATGAAAGGAGAGGTTTTCGACAAACTGTCAAAATTTGTATAGGATTATGATAATATATATATTTGGTTTTTATATAATTTACTTATACTAATGTATGTCAGAGTATTTTTAAAGGCACTATTGAATAGATAACTGTCATAAAAAAATTGCTTGACAGACAAGGTTGACTGTCAAATTAAAGCCCTGTTGTAGTGCTCTAGTTAAATCAAACAAGTTAGAATTTCAATTTCACCATCAGATACCAAATCACTTTCACCAAATTATTAAAACTCCGCTTAGAGTGCAGTGAAATTGTACGTTAGAATTTCAATTTCACCATCAGATACCAAATCACTTTCACCAAATTATTAAAACTCCGCTTAGAGTGCAGTGAAATTGTACATTGGGGCATATATCTCTTAGAGAACTAAGATTTTGATTGGTCAACATAGAACTAACTTTCATTAGTGGGAAGGTGGAAGAGGCCTAAAGAAACGTGGGAAGAGATAGTGTGATTCATGCACTTCTGGGGCAGTGGAATCAAAAAAACACTTTATTTTGGAATGTGACGCTTACACCGACATCAGGGTAAAATATAAGAGCATTGACAACGGCTTCTTGACATGGTCTATTTATAGAAGGAACATTGGTTAAGGGCGGAAAGCTTAAAAATTATTCTATTCTATTCTATGATCAGACTGATTCAAATCCATGCTATTTATAGAAGACAGGCATTTTTACAGTGAAAAGGAAACATAAATTTTGGCCGGCGATTCCGGACTTTAACAGGAAAATTAAATGTTCCTACTCTAACGTTAATATTTAATGAAAAATGTCAATTGACTGGAATTTAGCAGCACCTTGGGGACATGAGTAACACCAAATATAAAACCAAGAATGAGATCTCTGAAAGTGCGGAAACAGTGAAATGCAAACATGTGTCTAAATAAGGTTGATTTCATCTTCAATATGTCATGGCAGGACTTAATCAATGCAAAGCTGTAAAATGGTTTTATGCCATTAAAAAATAAGCTAAAAAGGGAGAAATACAGCTATGAAGTGGTCTCCAAATGTTCGACATTAATTCATAGAGTGCAGTCTATATTTTAGAGTAGTGTAGAATGTATTTAGTTTTGTTTAGAAAAAAAATAGTGTTCTTTAGAATTTTATATTTTTTATATACAATATTAAATTGAATTGTTGAGGATTGGACAACAAGATATTTACATTTTGGTATTTGTAATATGTGATTGTAAGTAAAAAAATATATTAAAAAATAAATTAAGGTGAATAATAATAGACGAAAATTTGGTATTTTTAATATATAGTTGTAAGTGTGTATGGATATGTAGAATAGAGTAAGGTTAACAATGATAGATGAAAAAATAAATTGTATGTAACAACATTTAGCAATTTAATTCTAATTTCCTTTATGTTTTGTAACTTTCATTTGTGTTTGTGTTATATATATATAGCTTTTTTTCGTCTTTATATGTGCATCTTTATTTTGTAAATAACAATCTCTTTTTGACAAAATACAATAGTATATTGTTAGAGAATAGGGTATATTGAAGAATATAGCACACCCAATATTTCCAACAAATTGTTATTGGAGCTTAGATTAAAAGTTTTTTCAAGAAAAGATTAAAGGTTATTCTAGTGTGTTGATACTATTTTGAGGTAGTTTGCTATGTACAATTGTAAACCAACAAGTATTTCTTTACTTGTAGGCACTAAACTTTCATTGGATATGTGTCCTAAATCAAATTATGATTTTTGATGATATGTATAATGTGTCTTATGCTAGTGTTGTTGTTAGCCTCATGTATGCAATAATATGTACTAGACTTGGTATTGTCCAAGTAGTGGGAGTTCTTAATAGGTGTATGTCTAACCCTAGTAGAGAGCATTGAACTCGTGTTAATATAGTAATTAGATATTTGTAATAAACTTTTTGTTATTGCTTATATTATCATGATTTTAATGATGTGGACAAAATATTGGACATACAGGGTTTTGTTGGTGTAGATTGGGTAGGTGACTTGGATAGTCAAAGGTCCACTGGTGGCTATGTGTTTTTTCTATTTGGTAGTGTTTTTAGTTGGATGAGTAAGAGGTAGCTCACAAGTGCTTTGTTCATAACCAAAACCAAGTATATAGTTGCTACATATGTCTATAAAAGAGGTGGTTTAGTTATAGATATTGTGATCAAGAGTTAGTTTTGATTGCATAGTGGTTTAGATTAGATGTGACAATCAGAGAGCTATTTGTTTGGCCAAGAACCCCATGCACCATGCTCATATCAAGCATATTGATGTTCAGTATCACTTTGTTCATGAGATGGTAAAGAGTGGTAAGGTCATAATTTAGATGGTTGACACTCAAGATAATGTCGTAGATTCACTTACGAAACCAATGAGCATAGATAAGTTCTCCAAGTATAGGATGGCCACGAGCCTTGCATCCTATACTTGATTTATTTTATGTTTCTTATTTATGTTATTGCAATGTATAATATAATGTGGGAGAATGTTAGAATAGTGTGATACTAAATTATAATCCTATTGTATAATGTCAGGTCTCTAACTTTCTTGAAATGAGTTTAACTTAGATGCCCATGAGGAGTTGAGGGATATTGTTTAATTATTATTATTTTCTAAATTATGTGAGATATTGTTATAATATCATTGAATAAGAGAAGTTACAAAAAGAAGTTAAAGATAAGGAGTTCTGAAGCATCTTTCTTAAGATAGGTAATAATATTGCATTTAGTGCACTCATGGAGTGCCTAGGAAAGAGAAAGTGGGCTTAATGGAATCTTAAGACAAGATTTATCATGTGTTAGTGTGTAGGAGAAGTTATTTTCTATTTTAGAGACCACTTCATGTAGTGGGTTGTGAGAATTTTTACCATGCTATTTTGAGAGCATTTTTAGGCCCGTGGTATTATTTTATGGTGGTTATTTTAGACTCCTAAAGTACATATATGGAGGGCTTCATATGGTTATTATGTAGGTACAATCACACTACTAGAATGCTATCAAATTGAAGAAGCTTGTACATGAGATGTATTAGTATGCTTGTTTTTACATGATTAATACAAGATCAATCATCTTTTTTGTTAAGCATGGTGGAGTTATTTCCCAAAATGGTTTCTCCACATATATTCAGTGTCATATGTGTTTGTTGATTTCTTATTATTATTATTTTTTTTTCATGTGCCTGGTAAACTTTTTAATGTGACCGATGACGCTGGTGCGACACGCCCTCTGGCTCCACGCGAGTGCTTTTGCCCAGAGCAATGAACCGGTGAGGCCACAACACGGGCGACCTCATCCCCTAGCAAGAACACTTCAAACCCACGAGCTCATTGGCCCAACAAAGGCATAAAGCCTGCGAGCTCGTTGGCCTAACGGGGGTTTGAACTCTGGTGGCCACCACTACAACCGAGCGACTTAACCACCAAACCACGCCCTTATCAGCTGATTTCTTATTATTGTTATACATGCTATCCATGTTCTATTTTTTTATGAATATTTTCATTATTCTATATATATAATTAATATATAAAAAAGTACAATATCCACAGAAAGGGATGGGTGGATAACAAATCACACCCCCAAAGTCTTAATGGGCCTTATGACCAAAACAGAGACAAAAATAAAACATTAAGCTACAAAAGCAGCAACAATAGAAGGTAGATCTTGATCATCTAGATTATTCTCCCATACATCAGCAGGGTAGAACCATCAATTTGTTCCTAACCATCGAGAACACCACCATCTTCAAGATTATCCTCCATCGACTAGGCACAGACAGGAGAGATAGCAAGATGGAGACATAGAAATTTATCAGAACTAGGCCAACCAACACCTCCACGCCCATGAGAAGAGGTCAAGGGTGGCCTGGAGGGCTGTGACCAACCACAAGCAACAAAGTGGCAAGAAGGTTGAGACTAAGCCCCACAGGACTGGGAGCCACGATCTTTCCTAGTAGATTGGTTGTGCCCATGCCTTCGGCCCTGAGGAGGAGAGATGGGATCTAGCAGAACCCTAGCCAAAGTGTAGGGGGCATTACCCCAGTGATCCAACAATTCTTGAAGATGAGCGACTTCAAGTGCAACTTTACGAGCTTGCACTTGAATCTACATTAACACATTAGAGCAAATGATAGCTTTAGTGTAAATAGAGAAATGAGAATGTGCAGTACAATTGGAAAACAAGGAAGCATTTCTGTCTTTCCAAATACTAAATAAAATATCCACCCTAAAAGCATGTCAGACTTGGGTGTACTTATATGGGAGGTTAGGCCAATCTCCCAACATAACCATATGCCAAGAAAAGGGGGTAGATCGAAATGGCTGAAAGAAATCATGAATCCAATTCCAAGCGTGTTGAACCTGAGGGAAAAACTAAAATAAATTCTTGAGGCTTTCAATCTATCCACATAAAAGGCAATGAGGGCAAGTATTGCCCATATGAAAAAGCTGAGCCCCCAAATGGAGACCTTGGTAAAGAATGCACTAAGCAAAATGAACCAATTTGGGCTCCATCACAACAAACCAAATACACTAGAACTGGTGATGCTAAGTTCCAAGAGAAGATTGAAGCTTCTAATGATGGTTGAGGTGCTCCACCATGGGCAAATGTGGCGAATCCACAAATAGCCCTTGCGGGGCTTGTAACTTTTGAAAGGGGTATCCGAGTACCACTTCGAATCTTTCCACCAAGGTTTGAGGGATCTGATCCTGATGTTAGGAATCATTTGAGGGGGGATGGCATCAATAACAACTTGAAAAGTCTCATGGTCCTGATTGGCAAGCTTGAATTTGAGCTTGAAATTGGGCTAGGGTAAAAAATTCTCTGTGGCTCTATGAATAAAGTCAGGTAACACCCGCACTCCATGTTTGAAGAAACATAACTTAGCATGGATCCAATGCATTTTAACCATAGGTAGGCCTTGAGAGCTAAGAACTAGAGACCACCAAATGGACTACTGGTTGATTGAAAGACCATTATGGAAATCATCCCCTGCCCACCGAAGCCAGGGTTTGATGGTTTCCCAATCTTTCCAAATAATTTTGATGACAAAGGTACCGTGAATAGTGACGGGCTCCCACATAGTTAGAAGCGTGCCCATGTCCAATCCTTTCCAAGCCAGACATCCTAAAGAGACTCATGTGCTAATGTAGTGGTGGACAAGAATTTTCTAGGCTTCATTGCCTTCAAGGGATCTGATGACCCATTTGGCACAAAGATCAATACCCTATTGCTGAATAGAAATTATGCCAAGCTCCCCAGCTTCATGGGGAAGGCAACAATGCTCTTAAGCAACACAATGAAAGCCTTGGTGTCCATTGCTATGAAGCCCAAAGGAAATGTTTGATAAGCTTCTCAATCTTCGCATAGGAGGCCTTAAAAGGGACCCAATAGGAAGAATAGTAAACATGAGTGGCAGAAAGAATTTTAGACAAATCTAAAATTTACCAGCTAATGAGAGAGGCTTGGTAATCCAATACTGAAGTTTTTCTCAATTCTAGCTATCACAGCCTACCAAAGCTTGGTTGAAGAAGCCTGGAAGGCAAAAGGGATCCCCGGTAGTTTGAACACTTTCCCATGATCAATCCATTTCCACCCAAAGGATTGAAGCAAATCAGGTTTGGGAAGGATGGATTACCGATAGCATTGAGTTTTTTGCCATTGAATGTTGCAACCTGAAGCATAGAAAAAATGTCCAAGCATTGGAGAGCTTGATTAACATTATTCTCCTCTTCAAGGAGAGTGAGGAATGAATCATTGGCAAAATACCCATTAACAAGCTATTTAGAAGAGTTGGGGAGATAAATCCCTTTGACCCGAGATTGGGAGATTGCCTGAGCAAATAGATATCCAAATCCCTCAACGGCTAAAACATAGAGGGTCGAAGCAAGAGGGAAACCTCATCAAATGGATCTGTGAAGGCCAAAGGAACTAGTCTATTGTTCAACAATGGTGATGCAAGCTGAAGCATCAGCAAAAAGCATCCTAACCATCTGTAGAAAGCGCGACTTGAACCCAAGAACCTACAACATGGCAAGAATGAACATCCATTCGATGTGATCATAAGCTTTGGAAAAGTTAATTTTGAGGAAGAGAGATGGCTCCTGAGAGTGGCAAGTCCACTCCATTCCTTCCCAAATAGTAATAATGTTATCAAGTATAAACCTAGATTTGATGAATCCTATTTGTTCAGGTTACATAATTAAAGGGAGCATGGAGCAGAGCTTCATGGCGAGAGCCTTGGTGATTTGTACGATACATTAAGCAATGTGATGGGGCACCAGTTACAAATCTCCTTTGGATCCTCGAATTTAGGTATGAATTTGATATTGCCTTTTTTATGAGGGTAAGTGCATAAAGATGGGGGACCAAAAAGTCGCCTCATGACTTTTTAGTCCCATATAAGTCATAACGTGAGCATGTTATGGCTCAGTATTACCGAGCCTAAAAGGAAGCCATAACGCGAGCATTTTATAAAGCGCTCATGTTTTACAAAAGAAAAACTCAAAACTCTCTCTCTCTCTCCCCCCCTCTTTACCTCCTACCCTCTCTCTCTCTCACCTCTCTACCTCCCTCTCCCTCCCCTCTTTACCTGCTACCCTCCCCCCCCCCCCCCACCCTCTCTCTCTCTCTCTCTCTCTCCCCTTTTTACCTCCTACCCTCTCTCTCCTCTCACCCTCTCTACCTGTCTCTCCCTCCCCTCTTTACCTACTACCCTCTCTCTCTCTCTCACCTATCTACCTCCTAGTTTTACTTTTCCTAGCTTCCCTAGTTTTCCTTTTCCTTTCCAATTTCCCTTTACATCCCACCAATTTTTCCTATTCTACTATTTTCCACCTCTCCTCTCATCATTCTTCCCATCCAATTAACTTTCATTTTATCTTGTTTCCATTTCATCCTCCCAATTTATATCTTCATCCCTCTTTGTATGTCCTAGTTTTCTTGTTTTCATTTGCTTTGTCGATAAGGGAGAGGGAGAGGAAGGAAGAGGGAGAGAGGGGGGAGATGGAGGGGAGAGATAGGGAGATAGGGAGAGAGAGAGAGAGAGAGATTGCTTTTGACATTGCATTCCATGAAATGACATTTCATTGAGGCATCATGTCAAATAGTTCATGTACCTTGTCTATGCTTCCACACTTTGCATACATGTCTACTAGGGTAGTTGCAACTACAAGATCTAAAAAAATTCCCATATCCTTTATGCTTTGATGGATGTCCATACCATGTTCCAAAGATCCCATTTTGGCATATGAAGGGAGGATGTTGGCTAAGGTTGTGGAATTTGGCTTTACACCCGCCAATTGCATTTGCTTGAAAGTTTCTAAAGCCTTATCAAAAAATACATTTTGTTCATATCTTGCAATCATTGTATTCCATGAGATGACATTTCTTTGAGGCATCATGCTAAACAGTTCACGTGCCTTGTCTATGCTTCCACACTTTGCATACATGTATCCGAGGGTAGTTGCAACTACAACATCTAACAAAATTGTCATATCTTTTATCCTTTGATGGATGTCCATACCATATTCCAAAGATCCCATTTTGGCATAGGCAAGGAGGATATTGGCTAAGGTTTTGGAATTTGGCTTTACACCCACCAATTGTATTTGCTTGAAAGTTTATAAAGCATTATCAAAAATCTATTTTTTGTATATCTTGCAATCATTGCATTCCATGAAATGGCATTTGATTGAAGCATCATGTCAAATAGTTAACATACCTTATCTATGCTTCCACACTTTGCATAAATGTCTACTAGGGTAGTTGCAACTACAAGATCTGACAAAATTCCCATATCCTTTATGCTTTGATGGACGTCCATACCATGTTCCAAAGATCCCATTTTGGCATATGAAGGGAGGATGCTGGCTAAGGTTGTGGAATTTGGCTTTACACCCGCCAACTACATTTACTTGAAAGTTTCTAAAGCCTTATCAAAAAATCCATTTGTCCATATCTTGCAATCACTGCATTCCATGAGACGACATTTCTTTGAGGCATCATGCTAAATAATTCATATGCCTTGTCTATGCTTCCACACTTTGCATACATGTCTTCGAGGGCAGCTGCAACTACAACTATCTAAAAACATTGTCATATCTTTTATCCTTTGATCGATGTCCATACCATGTTCCAAAGATCCCATTTTGGTATAGGCAAAGAGGATACTAGATAAGGTTGTGGAATTTGGCTTTACACCCACCATTGTATTTGCTTGAAAGTTTATAAAGCCTTATCAAAAGAATCCACTTTTTGTATATCTTGCAATCATTGCATTCCATGAGATGGCATTTCATTGAGGCATCATGTCAAATAGTTCACATACCTTGTCTATGCTTCCACACTTTGCATACATGTCTACAAGAGCAGTTGCAAACTACAAGATCTGACAAAATTCCTATATCCTTTATGCTTTGATGGATGTCCATACCATGCTCCAAAGATGCCATTTTGGCATATGAAGGGAGGATGTTGGTTAAGGTTGTGGAATTTGGCTTTACACCTCTCAATTGCATTTGCTTGAAAGTTTCTAAAGCCTTATTAACAAATCCATTTTTTGGTATCTTGTAATTATTGGATTCCATGAGATGGCATCTCTTTAAGGTGTTCTGCCAAACAATTCATGTGCCTTGTCTATGATTCAACACTTTGCATACATGTCTACAAGGGTAGCTGCAATTACAACATCTGATAAAATTCCTATATCCTTTATTATCACTGAGATTGAACAATTATCATGTGAAATAGTCACAAAATGTGGCAGCCAAAGAGACAGTCCTCAAGTCATGATTATGAGACAAGGAGTATATGTGAAAATGAGGTAGTCTTGGACCAATAAAATGATATGCGACAGTCACGGGGTAAGTGCACAAAGATGAGGGACCAAAATGGGGGTCTTAAGATGCCACTTTTTTTTCTGAAATTAAGAAATATTGATGTTGGATGAGAAATTGAAGATAGCTACACTCAAAATTTGAAGATGAAACAAAAACAAGAGTCATAGTGCTCTGAATCTAGTTTTTAAATTACTATTTTTTTTCCAAAAATGGTTGAGATTAAGGGGGTTCAAAAAGGGGGAGTACACAAATTGGTCATGTTTTTCTCAAAAAACATAACATAGCGTTTGGTGTGCTCCCCCTAAAATGTTAACTTTTTTTTAGTATTTCAGTATCGCTCCAGTGAGAAATTAGCTAACACCATGCAGTTTATCCCTGATTTTTCTGATAATTTTTTCACGAATAATTGATTTTTTAGCAATTTTTAAAGTGGACACATCCTGAAAATAGAAATTTGAGCATGCTCCCCCCTAAAATGTTTGAAAACTAATCAAAAATCAATTTTCTTTTTTGAATATGTGTAGAAATGGACTCTAGTTTCTAAAAATGTAACTTATTTCAAATTTTGATGAACGGTTAAAAAATAAAGTAAAAAAATACTAGACACTAGTTTTTGACAAAAAATGGACACACTAACAAAATAAATTCAAGACGAAACCCATTAACATACTCAAAATGTGAAAAACATTATATGGTTAGATAGATAACAAAGAGATTAAGATTATGTGGTATTTTTTTTGAGTTTTCATCGAAATAA